>JAUTXW010001216.1:845000-2045000 GCA_030620095.1 Kuschelorhynchus macadamiae | reverse complement strand
TTTTCTTCGTGTCGAGAGCTTTTCAAAAACATACCATAAGTCATATTTATTTTCATAAATAACATGAAAAAATGCATTTTTCTTTAAACGGATTTATGGCATAGCAGATCAATCGAAATAAGAGAAGGTGGCTGTGGTAGCCATGGCAACGCCAACAAAAATATGATCAGGCAGCCATTACTGCTGTCATTTTTGGCATTATTGCGTTTAAATTTTTCTTGACGTCTATTATAATTATTGTTTTTAATATGGCTCAGAATCAAAAATTTGAATATTTTGAGAAATATGATATGGACGCGTGTTTTATATTGTCTAATGAAAATGCAGATCAGGCGGCAGAGCTTTATCTGAACAGGTTAGTTCTTTTTTATCTTCCTGCATTTTGACTTTATTGGTTCGCTTTATTTTATCTTAGATATCCCGAGAGAAGACAACCAGAAAAACGAATTTTTCAAAAAATTAAAAATAATTTTTGCCAATATGGATCTTTTAACAAGCCTCGATCGCGAACTTACAATAAAGACAACGAAGAATCTGAGGTCAACGTTTTAGCCCTCGTTCAGACAGCTCCTGAAACATCTTGCAGGAAAATAGACGAAGAGGCGGGTGTACCGAAAACCAAAGTGCAGAAAATTTTGAAAAAGCACAAATTCAAACCCTATAAATACAAACTTGTGCATCATCTGCATCCTGGTGATGCAGAGCGCAGATTGGAGTTCTGCAATTGGTTTATAAATATGAAGGCAGAAGATATCGATTTTGAAAAAAAGATTATTTGGTCAGACGAGGCACATTTTACTAGTTCAGGGATTTTAAATAGACACAACACGCGATTTTGGAGTCAAGAAAACAACCATGTTATTTTTCCTAGGGAGCGTCAGGGCAGATTTGGATTCAATGTATCCTGTTTTATTTTCAACCGAAAAATAGTTTACCAAATATATGAAGGAAATCTGAATTCGATTGGTTACGTGCGAATCCTAGAAGACGCATTAGGAATTTTGGATGATGTTCCCTTGGCTCAACTAAATAGGATTTATTTCCAGCAAGACGGAGCTCCAGCCCACAATGCCAGAATAAGTCAAAACTGGCTTAACGACCATTTTCCTGGAAGATGGATAGGAACACACGGACCTGTTCGATGGCCACCACGATCCCCTGACCTCTCAGTTTTAGATTTCTTTTTGTGGGGTTATTTAGAAAACAAGGTTTATGTAAGGCGATAAGAAAACTTAGAACAACTAAGAATGGCCACCGAAAACGCTTTTGCAGAGTTACAAAGACAGTCATTTACAATAGAAAATGCATTAAAAAGAATTTTTAAAGTTTGTCACACTTGTAAGACACATAATGGTCTACAATTTGAACAATATTTGTAGTTTTAATGAAATTATAATTATTACCTTTTACCTACTTCCTAATTTTTTCTGATGCTGTTACTTTGTTATTTCGTTAATAAATATTTGTTAACTTTTTCCATGGCTCCACAGCCACCTTCTCTTATTTCGATTGATCTGCTATGCCATAAATCCGTTTAAAGAAAAATGCATTTTTTCATGTTATTTATGAAAATAAATATGACTTATGGTATGTTTTTGAAAAGCTCTCGACACGAAGAATAAGATGAAAAAATAATATATAGGGTGTCCCATTTAAAAAATAGTAGGTTATGCCAATATGTCAAAAACTATGACTCTCAGCAAAAATCTGAGTACGCCACTGAATTCTACGTGAAAAAATCTATAAATACCAGTTGAAACATTTTAAATATATTTTACGATAGCTGAATTACAGGGGGTGTCCGAAAATGACAAATTTTCAAAATCACCCTGTAGCACGGAAACTAAAATGGTTAGGGCAAATCTGTTTGCGGCCTCTTTAGTTTCATCGAAAAGTAGCACGGTGTCGCGAAAACCGCATCTCTCTATCTCTACTCATAAGCTGGAAACCCCGTAAAACCTACGAAAATGGGACACCCTGTACATTGTGATGTGAATACATTCTAAATTGGAGCTTCAAGAAACCCTTCTAGACAAGGTCTTAACGAAGTATCTAAAAATATCGCATATACTTCTACAAGTAGCGTCATTGAACATACTGTCGACGAAACAAATCGATTTTTTAAGATTGTAAGTTGTACTAATGTAAGTCGATAGGCAGATAAGGAAGTAAATAGCGACCTTCCGGCAGCTCCGTAGAGCGGTAGGCACAACCTGGGGGCTAAGTCCTAGGGTCATGCACTGGCTGTACCAAGCAGTCATAAGACCCAGGATATCATACGGTTCAATAGTATGGTGGCCCTCGGTGGAGAGGAAAACCATTCGTTCCAGTCTTGCAAAAGTCCAGAGACTGGCTAGCCTAGCGATAACTGGAGCAATGAGGACGACGCCGTCAGCAGCATTGGATGTCTTGCTAGGGCTGCCATCATTGTCGACTTTCTCTCTGTCGGCTATGGCAGCGCACTTGCGAATGAGAGACGCAGGAGCTTGGCAAACCATTGTGCAAAGAGAGATCCCCTTTATCTACCTACAGAGTAGCAAGACCCTCAGGCAGACTAAGATGGCGTAAGGGTTATAGTATCTCAATCCTCGAAAGAGAGGACTAGGAGAGAGACAGGCTAGAGTTCTCCAGAGAGGCAATTGTTTGCTATACGGATGGTTCACGTATGACACAGTGGCAATCCTCTGGTGCTGGAGTTTATATTGAGGCTACACAAACCGGGTCCAGCTTCCCTTTGCGGAAGTTTTCAACGGTGTTTCAGGCTGAGATATATGCTATTCTAATGGCAATAACGATGAAGGAAGTCATAGAGGGGGCAGAGGGAGAGATTGTCATATGCTCAGACAGTCAAGCAGCACTTAAGGCGCTCGACTCACCCATGGCGGGATCAGTTTTGGGTCAATGCGGTGACAGGCTAGAGCAGTTGGCGCGACGTAAAAGAGTGAAGTTGGTTTGGGTGCCAGGACACTGTGGAATTGAGGGCAACGAGAGGGCAGATGAGTTTGTTAGACTCGGCGCCACCAGCTCGTATGTAGGACCTGAACCAGCTTTAGGCATCACTAGGCAGCAGATAAGGACAGCACTCGACGAATGGGCACAATATGAACTTCAACGTGAATGGGGCCAGTCCGGGTTCGGGAGGCAAGCTAAAGACTTCATTGGGAAGCCCGATAAGGGCCGAATAGAGTGGTTACTAGCCCGAGACAGAAAAGCTCTAAATTCCATCGTAGGAAGGAGGAGACACCTCTTTATGTTAGGCATTGAGGAAGATTCTATCCGCACGGAGTGTCAGGAGGAGGAGGAAACTCCGCTTCACTTCCTGTGCAGATGTGAAGCGCGAGCGAGACTGCGACGAGATATTTTCGGCACTACGGCATTGCATAGGGACGAAGTTAAGGATCTTGCATGGAAGGATATGCAGACTTACATAGTAAGGACAGGCAGATTCAAAGATGTACACCTGGTGGCGGGTGGTGGTTGAGGGAGGAGCTGGGGTAGACTGAAAGGGCCTTATAGGCCTACCAGTCAGGTCTCTAGACCTCCCCCTAACTACTACTACTACTGTACTAATGAAAAATATTCATCTAAATATAAATAAATAAATTTGTTCAATTTAACCCTTTTTTAATTATGTGTTGCTAAGATATATTTTAGTCCCTTAGCCCTAAAAGAACCTCTTATATATATTGTAGTCCCGAAAGTACAAAAAAAATCCTTAATACTTTATAATATAAACATGACATGTTTCAATACGACAGTTTGTGTTGACAACTCTCTTTTGATTTTGATTGTATATTGTATTGTTAACTGGAAATAGCCAACCCTGTAGATTTGTTTAACATTTTAATCAATTCCTAGATTTAAATCCTAATCTCAACTAACTAATCACACAGGTCATACTTATTTAACTAACAATTAAAATATTTTAACCCTATAATATATTTTATAACAACACATCATCTCTGCAGATCTCCTCCAGGAGATCATATAAAATTTTTTTAACTTTCTTCTAAAATAACTGTTATTATATCAATCTGAATTTCTGCATATACTAACAGATAAGGCTCTCGGCCATATGTCAAAAAGCATTCATCCTAGAATCTTGGGGAAAAAAATGTACGGATAAATCGGCCAAAAAAAAACACTGGAAATTATTTTCAACTTTCTAAGTTTGTATTATTTGGTAAATATACATTAATTTTATATTACTTTTACTTTTTAAATCATAATAAAACTTTTTTGTATTAACCGCTTTTTCTTAATTTGCCAAATAAGGGGTGTGGGACCGTACGAATGTTTGATTGGAAAATAGGTCATAACTTTTTCTTGGATCAACTGATTTTAAAGAACTTGGCCTCATCTCAAAGGGCTTTTGTAAGAGCTTTTACTAAAATATTACATTTATGAATTTAAGTCTATTGCTAATTATTTATTGTCATGATTTTCTCGAAAATTTCAAATGGAATGTCAGGAAGAATGAGCGTAAAAAAAATTATAAACTGGTGTAAACCGCTGGTCGATATCTTTTTTAGTATTTGAGTTATTTCCAAATAACCTTATTTTTTAACGAAAAATAGTTTTATTTCCAATTTATTAAAATTTCCTGAATAGACCTTAGTCTTCAATACAAATATTAAATAACTTTTGAAGCAAGTAGTGTGACTACGTCTTGGTAGGCCACGACTACGTGAAACAAACGCAATAAGTAAAAGCGGCCATCAATTATTGTTATTTTGACAAGTAGTTTCCTTGTTAAGGTTATAAAAAGTAGGATTTAACTTTGTTTTAATTGATATTTTTTTAGCTATTGTTCTTTTTAGTGTTATTGTTTCTAATTACTGTGTGTTATTTCATAAAAGAATGCATTCCAATCAAAAGGCATATAACATGTTGGCCATTTTTTGCCAATGTTTTGAAAATCCTGTTGTTGTACAAAGAAAGCAACGCCCCATAAGAAAGAAAGCAGAAAATAATATTAGTGTCTTAGCCTATATTAACGCTTATCCACAAGCGGGTATACGCGAAATTTTCCAGAATTTTAGCAATATCTTACGGATCTATACAAAACATTTTGAGTGATTATAAGATGCATCTCTCCCACGTGAAAAATTATTTAGACTTTTTGTCAATCGCTTTGCCAGAGCTCTTAGAAGATGTGCCACTTGCTATAATTCGAGAATGTAAGAAATTATTTGTACAGGCACTTTCCCAATCGTTGGATTGGAAGAGGCTCCCTCTTTCCATGGCCTCCAAGGTCTCCTGACTTTACCTGTTTGGACTTTTATTTGTGGGAACTACTTAAAGATTTGGTGTACAAAACCCGTACTACCACTGATGATCGAATTCAAAATGCCATTGGCAGCATAACAAGGACAACATTAGAAACAGTAGTATTATCAACCCTGTGTAGGTTAAACCAATGCATTGAAATGGATGGTTGGCATTTTGAACATATTAGAACTCTAAAATAAGGTAAGGTAAGAAAATTACTTTATTTAGTTCATTTCAACGCGTTTTTTGACCAAAGTCTATTCAGGAAAATTTAATAAATTGGAAGTAAAATTATTTTTCGTTAAAAAATAAGGTTATTTGGAAATAACTCAAATATGAAAAAAAATATCGACTAGCGGTTTTCACCAGTTTATGCGTTTTTTACGCTCTTTTTTCCTGGCTAAAAATAAAAATACCATTGCGTTTGAAATTTTCGAGAAAATCATGAGAATCGGAGACTTGGTCATAAGGCGCCATCTATCAATTAGCAATACATTTAAACTTATAATTTTAATATTTTAGTAGAAGCCCTTTAAGATGAGACTAAGTTCTTTGAAATCGGTTGATCCAAGAAAAAGTTACGACCTATTTTCTAATCAAACATTCGTACCTCCCCACACCCTTTATTTGACAAATTAGAAAAAAGCGGTTAATAGAAAAAAGTTTTATTAAGATCAGTAATTTACAATAAAACTATATATACCAAATAATAACCATTTGTTTTTTATTTAAACCGTAATATTACCCGCGGTCTGTGTTACGCCCTCTAGCGGTGAACTTAAAAACTTGAAAATTATTTCCAGTGCTTTTTTTGGCCGATTTACGGCTAAATGTTTTTTGGAGGATCCTAAGATTAATAGTTTTTTTAAATATGGCCGAGAGCCATCCTTAGCTGATCACCCTGTATAGTACCAATCTGTGATAAATAAAAAAAGAGCAAATAATAAAAAAAAACCCGTAATTTCTGACCCTAAAGCTCTTTAGCATTAAACTAGGAAATATAATTTACTTTCCAAAAAAAATATTTAAATATTTCGCTATCCATAACTAAAAACCAATATAACAAAATCAATTTTCCGACTTTCATATTTTTTAAATTCTGTTACAAAATGGACCCTTATATTGAAAATTAAAAACACAAATAAATAAATTATTTAAAATACATTTCTATAATGACATAATATACATCACTCTCAATTCTAGAGCTTCCTTTTATTATTTATTTCTTTTATAAATTACTTTATTTATAAATAGCACTCAAATATAATAATGTTATTTATAAATCTTTTTTTTTGTACATAAAATATATGAGGATTGTTTGATGCTAGACTGTTTTTTTTAGTAAATTGTTCGAACTTTAAAAATCCGTTTTCGTTTGACGCGGTATGCTTAATAGTGTGAATGTCAATATTTCATAAATAAGCCAATAAAAGTTTCACTTTTTTCTTACTAATTTAAGTTAAAACAAAACATGTTTTTATTGTATCCACATCTATACCGTTAAAAACTAAATTATAAAAAAATTTTTATAAAATTTTAATTTAGTAAAATAAAAAACATCTTCAGAATTTTTACCACCCTGTATAATTGTTTTTAATCTATCAATATATCATTATGAGAATGTATTTTTTGTCTTCGCCAATAAAATTTTGTAGGGGATTCACAATAAGCGTTTGCTCCTACGCCTATGAGTGGATTTTAGAGTAAATTGATCGAAACTGTTTCATTTTGTGATTGGTAAGGGTAAAAATTATTAAAGTGTGAACAAATTTAATAATTTGATAATAGGTCGAAGACGCAAAGTACAGACATATCTGATTTGTATTTATCATTCCTGAATTAAAGAAATAAAATTTACAATTGAAAATAAGAAAAGGCGTGAAAGTATCTTTACAAGTTGCTTTCCCACAGCCTTTTTTGAAAATAAAACTTATGATTTAACTCAAAAAAGTATTGATTATTTATGTATTCTAATACATAGAAACAGTTTTCTTCAATTTAGTAAGACTAAAATGTAAAATCTTTGAAATTCTGCATAAAATCGAGGCTCGTAGGAAAAATTTTGTACCCGACCGTGCGGAAAGTGTCCTTTTAACACTCGACTACTGATAGGATGCAGTTACATACGCTTCTCACAGTGGTTAGATAAATAATTATTTCCTTAGGAAAATTGCTCTTGGAATTGCACAATGTTGTCGTACTGAGGATGCATGGCCGAAACGTGCTTAATAACACTGGAAGCGGCTTTAGCCTTGTACTTGCAATCTGTCAAAGGGCACTTAAACTTTTGGCTTATATTACACTCGAATTTGAGATGGCGCTGCAAAGCACCGAAAGACAAATACGTTTTAGTACATGAATGACATATGAACTCTTTGATGGGAGTGGCAGGAGTTTTGTTATCGCCATCTTTAACGGAAGAGCTTTTTTCTGATTTATATGGTCCATCCAAAACGGGCAAATCAGTATTATCATCTACCTCCTTAATGGGTTTGCATTGATCTTGATTTTGATCGTGTTTTACTTCATCTATTACGGGCATATTTTCAGTCTTTTGCTCGACGACTTTGAAATCGAGAGAATTGTTGTTTGTGCGAGCCAAGACCTTTGTGGCGACAGTAGGTTGTACTGCTGCTCGATTGTCAAATCCTCTAAATCCTGTAATATTAAAATCTTCCAACAGCACGCCTTTGTTTTTAAAAGCATCTGTAACAATTTCACCTGAAAACCTTTTAGGGGGATTTAAATTATGATCTTTCGTGCTCTTATTATTAAATAAGTTCTGACTTGTATCAGCTAAAAGCTCGCTAGAAGTATTCATCGCCTTTATCAGTTCATGAATGTTAGTGACGTCAGTTATATTTTCAAATTGATTAAAATCAGCGGTCAGTTCATCGTCACTTATGCCGTACATATTGGGATCTTCGGACTGCTCAGTATTGCTCTCTTGTGCTGACGAGTCAGCACCCTTGAGGTCTGTCACATCTTCGAAAAATACATCTTTGGGAGTTTCGCAGTAGTCGTGTTCTTTGGTAAGTTCATGTGAATATCTTTGGTATATTATCTCAGCTATTGGATTTTGCTGTTCAGGAAGTTTCGATCCTACAATGGGTTAAACGTTAGTAAAAGTGATTGCGAAGCATGAAATAAGCGTTATTGCAATTGGAGAATTTTACTAGGGTTATATACGAACACATAAACTATATTTTTGACTCAAATAATGAGTAAACCAATGTGTATATGAGCAAATTGAACTTGTACCTTATTACGGTTGAAATATGAATTTAAAAATTTACAATTAACTTTGACTGCTATTTTTTAAAAATATTTTTTCAATTTAAGCGGACATCTATACAGAAGAATAGTCAACCAATTTAGCCTCACTTTTAGGAGGGCTTAATTCTTTATTTTTTAAGCTAGAACAATTATTAATAAAAATACATTATGGGGTTTTTAGTCAAGTTTTATTGTGTAAAATGAAACAGGCTGTCAAACGTAAGGATATTTTTTTTAAGGAACAATATTATTATAACTGAGAAGAAAGTCACTGAAACTAGCACATATGCACAATGGGTATTGAAATGTCAAAAATATTAAAATTATTGTAAAAGACTACTGGGGGAAAATAATAGGTTATTTTACATACTATCCCTTCTAAGCGTAGTAAAAAAAAAACAAATAATAGAAAAAAAAACACTGTTGTAAAAAAACAATTTTATTATAACTAGGTAAATAAGATAAAAATATAAAAGAAACTTAAAACAAAATGTAATACAATTAAGTAAATTTATGGCAGGAATACTTAACACAACAAAGATACATTTTTATTATACAAAGCTGGTGTTAATGAGGACCATTGAACAATTCGATTCTCTTAAGTACAACACATACAATTAGAAGGATCAATATTGAAAAAGAATAGCGAAAATAAACGCCTTAACACTCGAAGTGTTACATGGTATTTTTTTTAAGAATATTTTAAAGTTAAATTGTAATTTTGACAATTCTCATGTATGGGATATTAATAGTGGTTTATGTTTAAAAAATAGAAAAAAAATATATAAATGTTGTAAAATTTACTTATTATACTTAATAGAAAATTATTATTTATGCATATACAGTGTCCCAAAATGGTGTAGCAGACCCAACTTTACAGCCCCGGATGTCTTTGAAGATGAGGGTATCAAATCTAGGGTATTTTTGACCAGCAAGTAAAGGACTATTTGACGGACTTATGTGATGTGGGTGTTTCATTTTAAAAAATATATGTTGCGTCTACCACATATTTTTGAGAAGTCCTAAATACAGAATACAAATTTTTCTATTTATTACATAATAAACCCTACAATACGTTTTTATCTTTTAAAATTAAACCAACATACGGGTTGCGAGATATCAGGAAACACCCTGTACCGGGCGATTTCGTATAAACTGGCACACCCCGCAACTTTTTTATTTTTTGTCGTACAAAAAAAAATAAAAATACTGACATACAGAGGATTTTTTTTACGTTATAAATCTGCATTGTAATTCCCAGTAACTTTTCATATATACGAGGAACGACAAAAAGTACAATTTTCTTTAATGGAATGCCCTGTAAATTTTTGCTGCAAATGATTCCAAATATATAATTCAAGTTGACATTTGGATTCGCCGTTTTCGAGTTATTTAAGTTTAAAAATCAATTTCCATTATAGACTGTAAAATTACTGGCTATAAAATAACAGCTTTTTGGGCAGTTGGCTATGGAAATAAATAATATTTACAAATGTTTTTGAAATGACATTTAAATCACTGTTAATAGAACTAAATCAATTCTTTTTGATATATTTTTTTAAATGGTTTATTCTGTGGCAGGAAAACGAGAAATTGTTTGTTTGTATGCTGAAAATAACAATAATGCTTCTGCAACGCGACGTGCTTACATGGCAAATCATCCCGACGCACGGTCCGATTCCCTCAAGTTCGACAATCCAGAATATTTTCACCAAATTTAGAACAACGTCAGATTTGCAAAGAAAGAAGATGGAACTAAACAATAATACGGAAAATCACGATTTAAATATTGCTTTGCATAATGTAGAAAATCCGAGTCAGTCACTGCGAACTACTTCCAAGGAAATGCGGGCCCGTTACGGAGTAAAAAGAACTTCACGTGAATATATTAGGAAGGTTTTAAAGAAATCATACTGTTCAAAAATTAACTCAAAGGCATAAGAATCAACGACTCAATTTCTGCAACTTTATGTTAAATAGAATAAATAACGAAAGAAACTTTTTTAAAAATATATTATGGACCGATGAGTCAAGCTTTTCAACTAGTGGATTACCAAATCGACAATTCACAAGGGAAGTTCAATTTCAAGGTAGGAGAACAGTTAATGTGTGGTGCGGCCTGCTGAAGAATCGGGTAATAGGGCCCTATTTTTTCGAAGGAACATTAACTGGACCAATATATAAAGAATTTCTGGAAACTCATCTACAGGAAATGCTAGAAAACTTACCGTTAAGGCAGTATATGAACATAATTTTTCAACATGAGGGTGCCCCACCACATGTGGTACGTGACGTGAAGAATTATTTCGTGGCCTTCAAATAGTCCAGATCTAACTCCCATGGATAATTTTTTGTGGGGGTATATTAAAAACAAAATATATAAACGTGATCTGGACAACGTTGAAGATATAAAATATTTTATAGCACAGGAAATAAGACATTTAAATGAAAGAAATGGTCATTTTGTAGAGAACGCAGTTGAGCACTTGCGAAACGTTTATCACGAATGTGTAGATAATCAGGAAGGAAATATTCATTCTGATTCATTTGTTTTGTGTTATTTGGTTCATCTGTGTATTTTGCAGTAAAATATATTGTTAATAAATTGTTGTTTGTATTCAATTTTTACTTCGCTGTTTTATTATAATGCCTAGGTTTGCAGTAATTTGACATTTGACAGAACATTTGTTTATATTGTTTATTTCCATGGCCAACTGCTCAAAAAGCTGTTATTTTATAGCCAGTAATTTTACAGTTTATAATGAATATTGATTTTTAAACTTAAATAACTCGAAAACGGCTAAACCAAATGTCAACTTGTATTATATATTTGGAATCAGAAAAAAAAGATCTTTCATTTTAGGCAAGAATTTACAGGGCATTCCATTAAAGAAAATTGTACTTTTTGTCGTTCCTGGTATATATGAAAAGTTACTGGGAATTACAATGCAGATTTATAATGTAAAAAAAATCCTCTGTATGTCAGTTTATACGAAGTCACCCGGTACATGGTGTTCCATTTTCTAGGTGTTACGGGGTTTCGCTTATGGGTAGAGACAGAAATATGGGTTTTTGCTAAACCATGTTATTTTTTAATAAAACTAAAGAAGCCACAAACAGCCTGCTCTAGCCGCCATGGTTTCTGCGCTACAGGGTGATTTTGAAATTTTGCAATTTTCCGACATTACCTGTATTTAGTCTATTGTAAAATATATTAGAACAGTTGATACAGATATTTATAGATATTTTTACCTAGAATCCAGTGGCATACTTAGATTTTTTCCTGCATGTTACATTTTTTGAGATATTGACATAACTTCAAATTTTTAAAATGGGACACCATATTTTTCTCTTATGATATAAAGCTCACTGAAAGCTTTCAAAAAATATAACAGAGTGTATATTTATTACCATAAATAACGCGGTAAAATACATTTTTCAATTTTTTTTCATAGGCAGTCATAGGTAGCCATGGTAACGCATTAGAGAGAAGTTTTTTGTTACATCTCAAATATAAAATGACTGACTGAAAAGGATAACATAATAAGAACATAAAAAGATTAAATGTAAAGGTTAAAAAAATAAATAATTTTGAAAAAAAAATAGCTCACAAATATTGTTCAAATTGCTGACCATTATGTCTTTTTTAATATAAAATATTGTCTTTGTAATTGTTCAAAAGCGTTTTCCATGACCACTCTCAACTGTTGTATGTTTTCATATCGCCTTGCGTACATTTTATTTTCTATATAGCCCCACAAAAAAATCTAAAATGTATAGGTCCGGAGATCGTGGTGGCCATCGAATAGGTCCGTTTAGGATTATTCCAGCATTGTGGGCTGAAGCCTCGTTTTGCTGAAAGAATATACCATTTAATTGAGGGGAGGGGGAGGAATATCTTTCAAAATTGTCATTGTGTTTTCTCTAGGATTTGTAAATATCTATTGGAGATTCAATTTCCTTCATACGTTTGTTATACTATTTTTGTCTTGAAAATAAAGCAGGAAACATTAAATCCAAACCTTTCCTGATTCCAAAATCGCGAATTGTATCTTTTTAAAATTGTAAAATGTGCCTTAACTGGTCAGCATTCTTTTTTCGAACTCAATATCTTCTGCTTGCATATTGAGAAACGAATTTCCAAACTCCAATCTACGCTTAGTATCACTAGAGTACATATGATGAACAATTTGTATATGAATATGTGTCTTTTTTATTCTTTGCACTCTGGCTTTTGGGTATCCCCGCCTCTTCTTCAATTCTCCTGCACAATATTTCAGGAGTAGCTTGAACAAGAACTAAATCGTTGATCTCAGATTCCTCCTTTCTTTTGTTGTAGACTTAGAGTCGAGAGAGAGAGAGATCCATATTGGGAACATATATATTCGAAATATTCTTTTTTCGGTTTGTCTTCTTTCGAGATATCTATGACACAATAAGAGGGACCAATACCAAATACAACTGAAAGAAGGTAAAGAATAACTGACCTGTTCAGATAAAGCTCTGCCGCCTGATCGGCGTTTTCTTTAGACAATATGAAGCGACTATTCATATCATATTTCTCAAAATTACCAATCAATAATACTAACAATGACAGTAAACAAGGATAATAAATAACAATAATCAATAACTAAAAACAGGAAAAAAATTAACAATAGTAATGCCAACTATAAAGGTACTGGTGGCGCAATGATTTTGTTCTTTACGTTACCATAGCTACTCACGGCCACGGCCACCTACGAAAAGAAATATAAAAATACATTTTGCGATGTTATTTATAAAAATAAAATAAATATTTGAGTGCGCTTAATATCATGAGAAAATATATAGAGTGTTCCAATTAAAAAATGTCAATATGTCAAAAAATCTGAGTACGCCACTGGATTCTACGTGAAGATATCTACAAATATCCCTTTCATCTCTTCTAATATGTTTCATAATAGCTGAAATACAGCCTGTAGCACAGAAACTATGGCGGCTAAGCAAATCGCATTGCTCTATCTCTAATCATGGGCGAGAAACACTGTAAACCCTATGAAAATGGGACACCGTGTATATAAGTGCCTCAAATTTTAGTAAAATTTGGAATTTTTGTTCAGCGTGATCCAGATATCTTTAAGCAGAGTTTTCTATCTCCTCTATTCGTAGAGATTAGAAAAAAAAACTAAATAGGATGTAATGTTTTTAAATTTTGTATTAAAAAACAATTAATTATTAAAATTAATCATAACATAGTTAATTTAAAAGCATTTAGGAATTTTGTAATAATAAAATACAGACATTCAAAAAGAGACAGCAATTCTGAACGAAGTTCGATGTTATTAACTTGACTGACGTAATTCCAGAGCGAGAAAACAGCTCAAGTGTTGGGTAAAATAAACCTGAGAATCGAATATCTGACAAAATTAACTTGGCCCAAAATACCGTTTTAAGTAACATGTGTCCTCATTCCGCCGAAAATAAATAAATTAAAAAAAACGCTGTTGAAAATTATATACATCAGTTTAGAAAATAATACTTAAAAATACTTCTATTTTAAATTAAGTACTTACAAAAATATGTACTATGATAAACTTTGTTTCATTCTCTTCTTTGTTCAATAGTACAAAAATCGATGCATCGAAGCTAGTGTTTTAAAAAGTTGTCTTATATACATACTTAACAAGCTTCTTCGTAAAAATCAAACAGAACACCATAAAATCTGTTAATTTTAATAATACACATAGAAAGTTGGGATTAGATAATGCAATTTGGTAAAAACCTTTCATTTTACCTCGAAAATTTGGGACATTCGAAAACAATTCATTATCTAAGGCTTAGTGCAAAAGAGTGACCTTAAAATATTACTAAAAAAGCCTTTAGTATATGCAGGGTCTTATAAATTTAAAGGTTTAGCATTGGGTTCGTGAAAACCGTAAAAGGTACGAGGTTGTTTAAAATAGGGAAAAGTTGCGCAATATAATGTCGAATAATATGCCGTTGACAAACTTGGAAAATTCTAACTACTTCCGAAGATATCCGTAAAAAACCGAAAATCGTCATTTTCCTTTTTATTTTTTCAGGCCGCATATGAAGAGGCATGACAAAAATAAATTCATTTAAAAATCAGGTATTTTTTTCTCAAAAAAAAAAACGCTCGGACCCGTCGATTTTTAATTTTAATTGCCGTTTTTCTAATTATAATTTCATGTATACAGGGTGACCCAAAAGCAAATTATGACAGTTAATTTATTATTTTTTAAATGGACTGTCCCATTTTTTATTTTATTTTCAGATTCTACGGAAAATGTTGATCACATTTCATGTATCATAATCTACATATGTCTAAATTAAGTTGTATAAAAAAATCAATTTTATTTAAAAAAGGTTTAACTTTAAATAATAGCACCCGTATTTACTAAAGAGGTGTAAATTTAGACCAGGTCTAACTTGACAATTATAGGTCTAAGATGACATTTTTAATAATTGAACAAATGATTTTTGTAAATGTCACAATTACAAAATGACAGTGATCTAAGGGAAACTTAACTGGCGAACTAAGTCCCATGGCAATTAGATCTGGTCTAGCTCTTAAACCTTTTTAGTGAACACGGGGGCAAATGTCTAGATGATGAAATTGTTTAAAAATTGTTGAAATTGATCATTTGCAACATACTGATAATATTCTAGGTGATCTGCAAATTCTTGCAAAAAATTGTGCAATACTTGAGCTTTTATCAAGCTAATTTCATGTCGTATTCGGTCTTTAAGGTCATCAATATTGTTGAATCTGTTAACATACACTGTAGATTTTAGGTAACCCCACAGACAATAATCTAACGGGGTCAAATCAGGGCATCTGGCAGGCTATTCTATCGGACCCCGTCTACCAATCCACCTACCAGGGAAAACAGTATCTAAATATTCACGAACGTAAAATGTGACAGGTAACAATGTTATTAATGTTAACGCTTTCAGTATATTCAGTTATCCAAACAAAATCATAAGAATATGTAATGAAAAACTAATAAAAAGTAATTTAATGTTTGTTTTATTGGGAAATAGTAATATGAAGAAAAAAAAAGTTCCAGTTGCACCAATTTCCCTACTATGCTTTGCTTGTCACACGTGTTTCAAGAGTTTGACCAACGTTTTTTTGCGTCTTTTCAAGTATTTTTTTATCTAAAAGCTGCAAAATTTAGCACTAGGTACCCCTCATATCCGAACGCAGTTTATATTAAGAATTAAACAAATCCAAATCTACTGAAAGCGTTAACATTAATACCATTGTTACCTGTTACATATTTTACGTAATTTTGACGTTGATTCACTGTCAAAAGTAAAAATTTGTTCCATTAAAGGTTATTTTTTTTTAACTGTGAAATGGTACGATTAAGTACGAAAGAGAACGCATAGAAATATTAATGATGATTGGCTATGGAGATAGAATGCGTACCCAAAACGAAGTTTGTGAATTGTTTAACAATAAATACGCAAACAGAGCGCCTATATCTCAATCAACCGTAAGTAAAATTGAAAAATGATATAGCAATTTGTGCCATGTGAGAGATAATTATGAAAACGGCAGGTCAAGTATCTCAAAAGATGTGCAGTTTAATGTATTACTATCAGTTGAAGAGAACAGCCATAAAGCTAGTCGCAATATTGCTACCGGAAACAATGTTAGTAAAGGATCTGTACTAAATAAATGGCATCCTTATAAAGTTTAGTTAGTTGACGAACTTAATGAGACCGACAGATAGGAGAATGCAATTTTGTGACATAATGATGAAGAGATGTGTCAATGACCCTCAATTTTCACGAAGAATTTTGTTTTCAGATGAAGCCACATCATGCCTAAACGGAAGTGTGAATAGACAAAACTGTCGATATTAGGCTACAGAAGACCCGCTCTGGATAATGAATTGCTACACACCATACCCCCAAAAAGTAAATGTATGGGATGTGATTATTAGAAAAAGAATTTTGCGTACCTTCTTCTTTGAAGAGACTTTAACTGGACAAAGATATCTAGAATTTTTAACATTGGATTTGATACCTGCGCTTGCGGTTTTGTGTCCAAATTCAGTAGGTCCCGATATTCGCAACGATACTTTATGGTTTTAACAGGATGGAGCACCAGTCCACTGTGCTCGTCCGGTTCTTGAATATTTAGATACTATTTTCCCTGGTTCGAGTGTTTTCTCGAGAAAAAAATTGTAATTTTTAAATGAATTTATCCCGAACTTTTCGTCCTCACTGTATAAATACCTTATTGTAAGAGAAACTTAAACTGTAAATTCCGAAGAAGATAATGTGAGTCGAAACAATTGTCATGGTGTAACTTAATATCCCAGATAAAACTAGACCAGATGCGAAAACTCACGTATCGCCTGTGCTGCATGCGACGGAGAACAAAGTAGTGGGGAACCGAGCGGCAGGCCGCTTGGCAACAAGTACGGGGACGGATGGTTAAAACGTTCCACAGCCGTCTCGGTAATGTGCCTTCTAACTGCCGTGTAGTACGGGTGTTTTTGTCAGAGTTTGGATGTTTTTAATTAATACCCACATATAGAGACGTTTTACTCTGCTAGAGTGAAAATGCCTGGTTATGAGTGTCTTTACTTGTTATGTTCTAACAAAGATATTGTTATGTTCTAACAAAGATAGTGGATGAAACACTACTCATGTGCCCAAAAAATCGTCAAAATAAGTATATCTAAATGCATATCTTACAACATAATAGATATTTAGAATTGTATCATAATTTTATAATAGATTTAACCAAGTAATCTTGATTTTGTTGTTAATAAGTCCTAATGAATGTTTTAGAATAATGGCGTGGCTTGACTCTGCTGGAAGAACAAATCTTCTAGAAAAGAACTATAATAATTAAAAACTGTGTGAAGACTATTTTGAAAGAAAACTTAATTCTACGTCTTCAACAAGCATACAATGATGCTATCCTATCAATTCTCTGTAAACCTGTGGACCAAAATGATCTAGTACTGACGTAGGATCTGAAGAGCTTCCTCCAAAATTCGTTATATTATCAGGTTAAAAAAAAAGGGTAAAAAACATTATTTCCGCGAAAAAAAATTGTTTGTCTGTTAGTTTACGCGTTAAATAAAGTATTTGACCATCGAGTTGAAATTTGGTAAAGGAGTGGTCCATACGAGAACGGTTCGAATTGTTTTTGGGCAATATTGGCTGAGGAAAGGTTTTGTTCCAACTGTTATCTCTTTTATAATATACAATGGTTGAATTTAGAACTAACCCATCGTCGGCCGCAACTAATCTAAGAGATTTAAGCCAAGTAAATTTGGGAATAATTCTGGATTCCGAATTGATCGGCAACTCCGCGCTTGTCTATCTTCCTCTTCTGCCATATGGTATCGGCAGCCATGTTTGTGTTGAAGTTGCTGGTGTATGTACTGAGTAACGCCATATTTAATCTCGTAGATCCATTGCGCCTGATCCCGTAATTTGTTGTATCTTTTGTTATCATCTTCTGCACAATTATATCCTTTATGAAGAATTTAAAATATCCTATAAGTACAATTCTATCCCAATATTTACATAATTAGTTTTTTTTTCGTAGTTAGTCTAATAGATTCATTGTGCCTTTTTATGTATAGTAGTAAGATGGGGGGGACAAGCCCAGCAACTAGGCCTCAAAGGCCCTTTTCACTAACCCCGGCTCCACCCATCTCATACCACTCCCCTACAAAGGCGACCTGTCCTAATGAAGGAGAGCAACTTGCCCCAGTCGAGGTGTTGTAGTTCTTCCTTGGAAAGGGACTCGACGCCGAAGGTATTCCAGGGTAGTCTTGTCCTCTTTTCACACGTACCAACAAGATGATAGGGATCCTCCTCCTCCTTTGTCCCACAGTTAGGACAGCTAGGGCCGTTCGCTAGCCCCAGTCGGCGCATGTGCCTAGTATGCGTTAAGTATACAATGTCCTGTCGTCCAAAAACCAATTAGGTCTCCAATCGCCTGTCTGCTCCTTGACATCAGCCAAGATGTCCTGGACTTGCCTTTTTATGTATAGATACCAGTCAGTGGTGTGAAGTAATTGCTTTATATTGTAATATATCAGGCAGAAAAAATCTAAGGAAATTCCGTCGAATCTTCCACAAAAACTATACAGAAATTGAAAAGTTCTACAGTGGTTCAAACAGAGGCCTCTGAAGAACCTAAAGCGCCCACATCGTCAAACAAAAGACAACGGTGTGTACTGTACCTTGTGTAGAAAATAAAACAATAACAGTACCCGATTTTTTTTATATTGAATTTTTTGCATGTTCCTGTTTATTTTTGTTGCTTCAGAGTGGGTACCTATTGATACGAATCTTTTAGATTCATTGCGCCTCAACGCGTGATTTTTCGATTGCGCCCGACGAAGGGTTAAGGTTTTCAGAAATGCCACATGATTTTTACGATTTGTATTAGTAATGCCATAAACGTTTGATCGTAATCTAGACAGCTATATCCGTATGTATTTTTGCATTTATAGTTGTATGTTGTATATCCGTATGTATTTTTGCATTTATAGTTGTAATTTTCCGTTTATTTGTCTAAAATAATATTGCATCAATGATAAATTATTTGTTTCAGTTACCAATAAACGATATATTTATTAAAAAATGAGTGTTTTATTCATGCTACAATTTTACGAAGTTAACACGATTTAAATAGAACTGCATTGGTGCGGGCAATTTTTTAACACACGTTGCAATAGCTATAAAGACATGATGGTGCAGACGGCTTAAATCTGACGCGTCAATGTCATTGAAACTAAACAATAAATTTGACAGTCTTTCGCATCTGGTTTGGTTTTATCTAGGGTAAATTAAAGTGATAGACGTTTTATAGTGTTTAATGGATCAAGTATCGGCTAACTCAATTGAAGCTAATTTAAATTAATATCACTTTCCCAACACTCACAATAGTTGAAAGTAGGGATACTGATCTTTATTTAGAAAGGGATGAGTTTTTGATCCTTCAGGGTAAAAATGTGCAGTTTTTCAGGTGAAAAATTGGAATAACCGAGTAAAGCATAAAAAACAGGAGGACCAAACTTGGCGATATAATTTTTTTTTATGAAAATCGCTTGGACATTTTTTTAGTATCTGATTTTTCTCACCAATAACAATACCCAGTGTATTTACAAAATAACAGAGCTCTACTAGCAACTTAGTTTTGGTTTTGTCTGCAACATATCAGTGGTTACTACTAAGGGTCACTTTAAGAGTAAATCTTTAAAAAGTACCAGAGTGTAGAGCTTGATCCTACGCATTATTCTACGGTGCCTAGGGGCAGACAAAAACCCTAGCTTTTTATAAGAAATTTTCCTTTCAAATGTCTAAACATATGTTGCTTCAGATTGCATTTGACTTTCGTCCTAAAGTTGCATCCTTCAAAATTGCAATAGAACAATGGTTGTTTCCCACATTCGAATTTCCTATGCCTGTGCAGTGACTGTTGGTGCCTGTATCCTTTGAAACAGTTGGGACAGAAGAAATTCCTTCCGGGGTCTAAAAACAATATGAGTTAATATTATATTTACTACAGAGAAATCAATTTATGCGCTGAAAATTTAAAAAAATCAGTAGGATATAAATCAGGTTGTTATTGAAAAAAGGGTTCTTGAAAAAACACTTCCGATATTTTAATAAAATGTTTGAACTTATAATCATATATTGTTGTCCACTGAGAGGGACTGTCCCCCATTTTTAACATAGGTCCCCCAATGAAAAATGTATCCTAGAACGTTCTCCATTACCAAAACTGTCTACTAAAGCATCTCCTATTATCCGTTTACCTCTCCGTTTTCTAATTAAAGGTTTCGCAAATACAAAAGGCATCCATCACCTTTTTTTTGCTCATCAGTTATTTTTGCACTATATATGATTTATTATTGTCCTCCATTACCTTCGCTGAAATAGTACAATTGTTCTTGTCCTCCATTGGCCTCTCAGAAATCTGATCACTTTAATATAAAGCAGAAAGGTTTGTTTAAAGCTATAGGTTTTTAAGATGTTTAAAATTAAAATAAGTTCTGCTGGGAAAGCAGGACGTTTATGAGACTTTGCCATCTTACCACATAACTTATTGTCTATATCTCATGCTATTTATATTTGAATTGAGAAGAAATGTATTATTAATATTAAATTTATGATTTTACTATAAAATTAATCAACGTGCCTTCAGTCAGTCTGTCTGACATAGTAGTTTAGACAATAGATTTTCAATTGGCAAATACTAATGTTTTTTTTTTAAATGCCATTATGTTCTGTGACTTTACGACAATGTGGGTCATGTCGAATTAAAAAATTACAAAATGGCTGAGCTGTTCACATGAACATACAAAGTGAACAAATATGAACAGCCATCCAAGGAAATGGCGAACCACTAAACCAAGTACTACTTTCTTTTCATGAAGATATAGTAAATTCTTAATCATCAGTTTAGGAAGATCTTTATATTTTTTATTAAAACTTTTATTAACAAATTTGTTTAGGAATTGTAAATAATTCAGATATAAAATAGAAATAGTTGTGAATAGAAAAAGAAAAGATAGTAATACATCCAAACAAGAAGAAACAATATTTAAAAGTCTCCAAAATGACAATTGTATCAAGGTTTTTCCTGCTGAGAAAGCTAATGCTGCAGTGGTTATGGAAACTTGAACATATGACCAGAAAATCGAAAAGCGCATGTTGAAAAACTGCAGAATGTTAGTAAAAGATCTAACAAGTGCAGTGTGATCATTTAGAGCGATTAACTTATTTATTTTTGTAAATACAAAAAAAACGAAAAATATGAGCTCATAGGATATTTGGTATATGTTTTGCACATATATTGGAAACCTTTGTAAACTTACAAGGTAGATGGAAAAGTAGTTTTTTTTTTAATGAAACTTCCTGTACATTTTATGTCTATCATATGGGTGTTCTCTTGGATATTTTAAATATAGTATTTGATAACTTAACCTTTAAAGAGGCTCTAGAAATTTGAGAAAAAGCTTGCTGTAACAAATTTATTAAAGCAAACCCGATAATGCTTCTTATAACCGAATATTTTTTGTAATATTAAAAATTATAACGGGGGGTTGACGTGTGCCTAAATACCATATATATTGGAGGGAAAGGTTTACATACAATACAGTAAGCTAAGTAGTATTTTTTGTTATTTTTGAATGAAAAATGACGTTGTTTTAACAAATCGAATCACTTCTAACATGTCGAATATTTACCATTCTATAAAGCTAGAAAAATATTTAAATGAAATAATGCCAGCTGCTACGATATTTTTACAGGTTTACTGGAAAATCTTGTTAAAATAGAAATTTTATTACCTTAAATAATAGCCATTCAAAGTTTAGAAAAAAAGGTCTAAAACAGGAATATTTCTTAATCTGTTTTTGAATCGACAGAAATATCAGGGTATTTCCTAACCTCTTTGACAAAATAAAAGAGACAAATCTCACTTAATTTTAAGACGAAGTACAGGGTGTTTTTTACATCGGTTTTTTATATTTATTTTAAATTTCCTTTACCCAATTTTCTTGATATTTAGTAACGTTATTTGTAGTAATAAAGGGTTTATTTAATCATAAATAGATACAAATTATTAAGCACAGTGGTGTCCCGAGGGGCACATATTATTGAGAAAAAAATATACGCCACTGACATTTTGTGTAATTTTTATATTATTTTCGGATTAAGTAACTAAGGGATCAACTTTTTTATCCCTTAAGATTTTTTCGAATCACGCTTTGTTTTTGAGAAAAAAAAATAAAAACCACTTTATTGCATGTCCATAGAACTCACAAAACCCATAAAAAAAACGAATTTTTTTTTTAATCGTTTGCAATAATGACAAAATGAATGAGGATGCTAATAAGAGGTTAGAACACTTCTTTTGGGGTCAATTTTAAGTTTTACAATTGGTTTATTGGCGGAGATCTGGTTAAAGAATACTTTAATTTCGCAAAAATCGGTAATACGGACCTGTTAAATAATCCAAATCTTTATCGCATATGATGTAAAGATTAATTTTGAGTAAATTAAATCTCCTGCGTTTTTCTCGTACGTGTTATGGTTTTAGAGCAAAAACCTTATTACCTAATAGGTAGCAATAATTGTTATTTTGATAAATTGTTAAAAACTCTCAGCCAACGGAAAACAGTTAAAAGTAAGTAAGGGTTTTAGACACGTTACTTTCTGTCTATTTTGTTTCATCAAATTTGTTTAGAGTCGGAGGTTGGAATAAGGAGTTATTTTTCGTATTTGTTGCTTGAAATGAGATCAGTAGGCTTTGTTTCCTTCCATGGTAACCAAATTTGTTTTTTTTTCGTAACATCTGTCTCCTGTTTGACATTTTTCAAATATCCATTTCAATTGTTTTTGAATTTATTTATGCTACATTACCTACAGAAGTTTGGTTTGTTTGGGTTAGTGTGAGTTATATTGAGAGATGAATTGTCAGAATTTATGGAAGCAGTGGCATTTAGAACGAGATATTTAATGTGGTTCATGCATGACGGTGCACCCCCTCACATTGCAGTACGTGTTAGAAACTATTTAGATCAACAGACTCCTGCCCGTTGGATAGGTAGAAGAGGACCTCACCCATGGCCACCCCGATCACCGGATCTGAATCCATTGGACTTTTATTTCTGAGGTCACCTCAAACAACTTGTTTGTACTAATCAGGAAATTCGTGTTACACTAGCAATGAAACTGCTTTTTACTCGAAAATTCGAAAACGTAATATCTTTCAAATTAATTTTTACATCATATGCGACAGAACCGTATTACCGATTTTTGCGAAATTAAGGCACTCTTTACCCAGATCTCCGCCAATGAACTAATTGTAAAGCTTAAAATTGCCCCAAACTAAAGTGCTCTAACCTCTAATTATGTTTAACCAATATCATTACAATATCGTTTGGCATTGATTAATAAAATGAAAAAAAAAATTTTACACCACATTTTTAAAATTAGATAAGGAGTATCCCCCTTCATTTTTGCCATTCTTGCAAGCGATTAAAAAAAAATTCGTGTTTTTTTTATGGATTTTGTGTGGTCCATGGACTAACATTAAAGTGGATTTTATTTTTTTTTCTCGAAAACAAAGCGAGATACTAAAACCCCTCAAGAGATAAAAAAGTTATTCCTTTAATTGCATAATCCGAAAAAAACTATAAAAAGTATACAAAAAGTCAGTAGCGTATATTTTTTTCTCAATGATTTTGGTTGAGGTGCCACTCGGGATGCCACTGGACTTTTGTATCTATTTATGGGTAAATAAGTCCCTTATCACTGCAAATAACGTACCAAATGTGAACAAAATTGGGTAAAGGAAATTTAAAATAAAAATAAAAAACCGATTTAAAAAAAATTAAACACCCTGTATTTTGAAAACTAAGCGACAAATTACTGCATTTTCGTCCTAAAATTAAATGAGGATTTGCCTCATTTATTTTGTTGATAGGTTAAGAAACGCCCTGTACATAAATTTGGACACAGTTTCTAATAACTTGGAGAAACCTTTTTGAAAATATTTATCTATAAAAAAGATATTTAGGTTATTGTTAATTCATATTTAAAAGATACAAATGAACGTTGTATAACTATGGAAAAGAAAACAAGAGATCCAAGAAAATCATCCTGTTGAACTTTCCATTTTGGGGAAAAAGGTCAAAAAGACAATTTTTATAAAAGTTTTTAGACCAGCTGTTTTCTTCTATAAAACTGTCAATAGCTTTTTTTAGAAATCTTGCCCGTATATGGGAGAGATCGCTGCCTTCCTTAAGTTGTATTAATTTTACAATTTTATGATTGCTAACAACTCAAACATAAAATCCACCTTTAACATATCCACCTGTTCTATCATATTAAATTCTCTGATATATAAAATGCATATTAGCTTGTTGTATAACCTAATTTTGAAAAAAAAAAACAAAAAATATACTTTAGAATAATTTATATTTGGAAAACAGATTAATAGCTTTATAAAGAATGATGATGGTGAGTTATGTGCTTCCTTAATGAAATTTTCTGATGTGCCTTGTAGGAACAAAAGTTACAGTAAAATGTGGGCTCTTTGTTGCATTCGTAAGTCCTATGCCTATTGAGGCTCTTCTTGTACATATATACTTTGCCACATTCACAAACATACTTTAAACCTAGAATAAATTATTATTACATTACTCAGTTTACCAGTTTTTATTAATATCTCACAGACATTTTGCACCGGCCCTAAAATACACATCTTACAAACACAGTTTAGCAGTACAGATACAACAAAGACCTAATTAATTAAGGTGTTACAAAACAGATTATTTAATAAACAAATTGTACTTTACTTTGGTGTTTATAATATGTATTGATCAATCAAATATCCAGTCTTCTTAATAATAGTAAAAAATTTCAAAACAAAACAGTTTATTTAGTTTTGCATTGGTTTAATTTACAAGGTTTCGATGCCTCAGCTTACACCATCATCAGGATGTGGTTGTTAAAGCTCCTACTCTGTCATTAGAAGAAAATTTTTCCTTATGCTTGTAAGTATCATTCCGTTTATTGATAAAACTAGCTGGTCCGGCAGACCTTGTTCTGCCTTTTCCGTTAGATGGCGCGATGAGTTTCCAGTGGAATTATAAGAAAATGAGGCGCGTTCGCCACATCTTCCAGAAATGTTTTTGAAGGAAAACCTATTAGTTTTATAGAAAAAAACGCAATAAAACACTTAACACCCTGAAACAAGCAGAATTGCTAAAAAGAAAAACAAATATATAAAACAAATATTCAAAAATATAAAACTTTAGGACGGAAGAAAAACATGGAAGGAACAAGTAGAGAAAAAGTGGGAAATAGGGAACGTGGGTAAGGAGAAGGGAGGAGGCAACGAGTTTTCGATTTCTGGAGATGGTATAATTCTATACATCAGGGGTGCTCAAACTTGAACTGCTGGCGATCTACCTCGATATTTTTAGACTACTTACGATCGACTCTGAGAGGCTGCAAGTATGTGTGATGCAGGGTTATCGTACATACACGATACATACACCCTACCTACACCTACCTACCTACCTAGGTAGGGTGTACCGAGCATATATAGATATTAGCTTTCCGCACAATATACATTATTTTAGTCAAGGTTTGGGTTAGGTTTAGTTAGGTTCTTCTCTACAATATCAATGAAAAAACTCATAGTTATTCAAAATTGCGAGTTTATTGGTTGTTACAAAACAAGTTACATATGGTGTTAAACTTGGAGTTAAAAAAGGAGTGACTTTGGATGTTGAAGCGTGGCACTGCATGTCCTCAGCATACTTTTCGTAAGATGGTACGTAACCACTGAGTGCTAATCGCAAGCATGATGACATATGATCGTCAGTTAGCCGATTGCGATATTTTGACTTAATTATCTTCATTTCAGAAAATGCAGACTCGCACAAGTAAGTTGCCCCAAACATTGCTGTCGGTTGAAGGGCGCTTTGCCTTAGATCAGATGCTGTAGCTTTGAGATGTATATCTGATATAATCTGCACCAACTCATTTTCAACAGAACATGAGTTCATATTAAACTGACTTGCTATTTCAGTAGCTAATTCCTCAATGTTTTTACATGAAAAAGGATAACTCATAAATGATGCTACATTTGCCAATTTACTACAATCATAAAAACGCATTTCGAATTGTCCCAAAATATTTGATAATTCAGCCTCATACGTATCATAATTTAACTGAGGAATCCTTGCTTTCAAAGACGGAAAACGTTGCAGATGCTTTCTTTTCAGTTGATCTATCATAAGTTGCAATTTACTTTTGAATGCGTTTACTGCGCTAATCATCTCAATAACAGTTTTTCCTTTACCTTGAAGCTCCAAGTTAATGGTGTTTAAGTGCATTGTGATGTCAGTCAAAAGTGCCAAATCAGTCAGCCATTTTTCGTGGTGTCATCACCTCTCACTCCTCATCAATGTATATATTGGTAGCTCGTAGTTTTTTACAAAATTGAAGAAAACGTCATATATATCTTCGCCACGGGTTTTCCCCTTCAGAGGAATGACTGTCAAAAATTCTTCCTTAGCCAACATGTCATTGAATACCATCCGAATAAAAATACACAGCTGGGCAGTGTCTGTCATATCAGTGGATTCGTCGAACCGTAAAGAAAAGTATGTACATTCCATGATATCATTTTTTAGTTTATCTGCCATGTACTGACTCATGACTTCGAGACGCCTTGTGACAGTCGGACGAGATAATTGAAGTTCTCTAATAGCAGACATGATTTCTGTTTTGTTTTTAAAAACTCCAGATCGTAGCAGCTTTTGATTGTTTGGCTGGTCTTGTGAACATGGTTTGTTCTTTTTTCAAACAAGATATCAAGTTTTATGATGCCTCTCTAAGTTACCATACATAGGTATTGCAACTGACTCACAATAAATAAGACAAAGGCACTTATCCTTCACCATACAAAACAAAAATTCTTCCTCCCAATTGTTATTAAAATGATTCGTTTTAGATTTCTTCGCTGCACTCATTTTGTACTATTTAATAATAAACTTTGTATCAACGTCGTATTGCCTTCAAGTTGCAATTCAGAATGACTCCAATTCCTGCAGGCGCAACATTTATATCGGCGTGAACGAAAGTCTCGAATGTTCCCGTCAAACGCGCCGCCCGAAATTTCTAGAAAAGCGGCAAGAATAAAAAACGCGACTTTTCTTTGACAAGTACCGCGCGTTCCTTTGATAAAGCCGCCTTTTGCGGCTAGCAGAGTGTTATTTTATTACGATCGCGATCGACCGTTTGAGCACTCCTGCTATACATGATAGGCTCCAGAAGCATTTTAATAAAAATGTGTTAATAATTAAGTTTTTAGTAGACCGGGTGTCAACGAATCTATTAGACAGGCCATAACTTTTAAAGTATATGATGTATCAAAACGAAATGTGGTATAGGTAAACGGTACATAAAGAGGAGAGTTTTCGCATATTTTTCACTTTTCGGTCACTTCCGGTTTCACCGGAAATGACTCCAGTTTCAATTTTTTAAATTAAATACTCTGTATATTTTTACATTTTGGGATTGCTAAGACAATTCTGAATCAGAATGTGACATTTTAAAACTTTTTACGGCTTCTTGATTTTTTATAGCCATTTTTTGCATCTAGGTAGCCATGACCGGACGCAAATTAATCTAAGGACCTGAAATGATGACAGAATAATATAATCGCTTAGTTTTAGTGACTAGTCTGATAGCTAGGAGCAAGAGAAGTTGATAAAATCAAATTTTTGTCTCTAACTATTTTTTTCCAAATGGCGACCCTTTTTAGACAAGCACTTTTTGAAAACAGGGTTTTTTTGCGAATCTAACGGTACTAACTTTTTTGCGATTACTAAGAAAAATACTCGATAATCAATTATTTACTTTTATCAAGTGGGCCATGGATAGCCATGCTAGATATTAAGTAGGATTTTTCGTTTTGACAGTGACACTTACCTATTCTTTGTGAGTAGACATAAGATTTCCTTATTTTTCTTGATTTTCAGTATTATTTTTGCTTTCAAAAGTCAAAATAATATATACTCAAAGTGAAAAAGTGATAAAAATTCAAGGAACGCTGCTGAGTTGTATGTATGCTCAGAGATATCCCGACCGGCAACATCCAGTCCATCAGTATTTTACATATCTCGAGAATCGTTTTAGGCATCAAGAAAAAAATCAAGGAAGGCAGATTTATTATAAATGAAGAAATGGAGATTAACGTTCTTGCTATTTATCACGAACAACATTTGTATCCTGACGATGGCGATAGACGAGTATTGTGTTGTGTTTGGTTCCTCCAAAATTGTAGAATTGACCCACATTTTATCAACTTTATCTTATTTTCTGACGAATCCAGATTTACTAATAATGGTATGTTTAACAAGCCAAACACTTATTACTGGGCCCAACAAAATCAACATGAAAAGAGATAGGACATTTTCGAGAAAGATTTGGTATCAATGTCCGGGCTGGTGTCGTTGATAACAAAATAATTGTGCCAATTTTTTTTCATGGCCAATTAACAGGGGTACTTAGGTTTTCTCCAAAATGAAAAAAAAAAACATCTTAATGATCTGCCTTTAGAAGTTTTACGCCAAATTTACTTCCAGCAAGATGGAGCACCGCCTCACAATACTAGCGAAGTTCTTAATTATTTAACTGAAAATTTTAATAATAAAGTTATTGTAACCAATGGCCCCAATAATGTGGCCCGACGGATCTCAGTGTTCCCGATTTCTTTATTTGGGGATATGTTAAGGATTTTACGTGTATTTAGAAGTTTTACGCCTCAAATGCTGCACAACGTGTTGAGAGAAACAATTGAAAGAGCGGAAATGTGTCGTGAACAAGGAGGAATCCACTTTGAATAACTACAGTGAACTCGAATATTGTGCTTTTACATTTTACAGTGTTATTGAAGTTAGTTGAAATATATTTTTGTCGAATACTCTGAACTATTTGTTAGCCAAAGATACAGATTTGCATGCCCAAATTTGTTGACGATATCTGAAGAGGGGCAGCAGAAAACTGTATAAAAAATACTGTTCCGAACGTTAGGCGCATAGACCTAGATGCAATTTTAAAAATGGCTATAAAAAATCAAGTAGGCGTAAAAAAAAATCGAAACTGGAGTCATTTCCGGTGAAACCGGAAAGTGAAAAATATGCGAAAACTCTCCTCTTTATGTTCTTCTGTTATTATATTTACTTATACGAAATTTCGTTTTGATAGATCAAATACTTTGAAATTTATGGCCTGTCTAATAAATTCGTTGACACCCGGTATATATATATATATATATATATATATATATATATATATATATATATATATATATATATATCCAGTATAGAAGATCTTCTTTTGAATTCGCCATATTTGTTTTTATTTTCATTTCAGAAATTTGTATAATTGTTTCTAATACTTTAGAAGACGTATCTTTGGAAATAAAGGGAGGGGGTATAAGAGGTTACATACGTTTTTGTATTTTGGCATCCTTTTTTGTTCAAATTAATCGTTGAAATAAATAGAGGGGTTTATGCATTTTTAAATTTGTACTAACTTTGATATGTAGTTTTCAACGCATTATCTTTTGTATATAGACTGTTCCAGAACACCGTAATAAGCAACAAGTTATAATGTAATGATATATCCTGCATAATAACTGTCCATCAAATGGTGCTGGCTGACCATAAATATCCTGGGTTTGATAGTTTTACCACTAAAGATAACACGGAGTAAAATTTTCAACACGGAATAAAATATTATTTTTCACTTTAGTAAATTTTTATTTACTGATTGCACAATATTTATTAGAATTCTTTGTCTCTCTCCCCCTCTCTGCAACATATTGCCTGTTATTTTAGTAATTTTTAAATATGCGATATTTATAATCAGCTAGAACAGAGTCATTTAGTGACCATTAAAAAATATAAGTTTTTTCGAACCAGACTGTCTATATATAGAAGAATAGCGTGTTAAAATCTACATGAGAAACTTTTTCAAGTTTCGTATCAAACTTTTTTCTTTCTACCTCAATAAAACAACAGCAACCTGAAAATTTAAGATCCTTTCATATTTTGTGAGTAAAATTCAATATAAACAACACTATAAATAATCAGTTTATATTATCCTTTGTTAACAATATATATAATAACAATATTTTATAATTAATTTAATAATTTCCTAGTTTAGTTTGTTTATTCGAATCATATAACATTATGTATTTCCCAACCCCTTAAAATATGTATACTCTAAAATAAATAATATATAAAATATCTATTAACAAACAAGGTATAGGTACAATCGTCAGCAAAATGTATAAATAACTAGCTGGCCCGGCAGGCCTTGTTCCACGTTTTCCGTTTAGATGGCGTGATTAGTTTCCTGTGGAATTATAAGAATATGGGGCGCATTCACCACATAGTCCAGAAATGTTATTGAAAGAAAAACATATTCGTTTTATAGAAAAAATACGTAATAAATCAGCCAGACGATCTTTAAAAAAAAACATGTAATTTTGTGCAGTACAACTTTCTCACGAACTTGTTGAAAAATATGGCTTAGTGTCTTAAATACAGATATAAAGTATCACATTTTAAGATGTTATAACTCAAAATCGAGTACAGATGTTAATGTGTAGTTTTCACTGAAATTATTAGAATTGCTTCAAGTTTTTGCCTATATTGTTGCCAAGTCTCAATAATTTTTTGAAAATAGCGAAAAAAATAGTTTTTCCAATACAGATTAAGGCTTATTTCAAATAGAACACCCCGTATCTCTAACACTTATTTAGAAGCCTGATCCTCCCCCTTTCTAAAAACGTATAATTTATTCTAATTTTTCAGAACAAACAACACAAACAATAACAACAACTAATCTACATTAATTTTATTAGAAACAGTTTTCTTTTGGAAGCAAAATGGTTCATAAATTTTTGTTTTTGACGCACTACACGTTTAACTCAGGGGCGTCTCTTTCAAACTCGTTGTAAGCTCTAGGTTTTTTGCTACCCAAAATGTTCAGGTGAAACGTTGTTTCACGTGACATTTTTTGACAAAAGTGTCAGATTATTATTAATCATTTACGTGATTACGAAGAGAAAAAAAATACTAATTCAATTACAATAACCAGAAGCAGATTCAGTACAATTTTTGGAAAAAATCCGCCTACTCGAAAATCAAACCTAAGCTGGGTAAGAAAATTTTCGGAAACTGGGACAACGAAAACAATCTTTTAAGTTACATTTTATGGGTCAAAGAAGTTTTAACAATAAACAATAATAAAATATCTGTTAGAAGAATATCTCAAGTCTTAAACATATCAAAGAGTATGGTATATAATATCTTAAATGTAATTAACTTTAAAGCGTATAAAATACAAACTTATCAAAAAATCGAAAATATGCTATTGAAAAGAGATATATCATATGTGAGACATCTCAGAGCTTTTTAGAAATCAGATGAAGCAACGTTTCACCTAAGTGGAAGAGTAAACAAACATAACTGCAGGATTTGGAGTTATGAAAATCTGGAAACAATTGAACAGATATGATACAATTTTTTTGTAACATCAATTGGAACAAGACCGAATACTGCATGATGTATATTTCCAACAAGATGGTGCCCCACCTCACCTTTCTGTAATAGCAAGGAATTCATTAAACACAACTTTTGGAAACAGCTGGATAGGTCGAGCTGGCCCCATCGAATGGGCTCCTTATTATCCTAATTTAACAATACCCGATTTTTTTTATATGGGGGTTAATATATGGAAAGGTGCTATAGTCCTACTCCTGCAAACTTAAATGAACCCAGAAATAACGTAATTAACATTTTTTATACAATTACCGCAGGTATGCTTGTGTTTGCCAATTTTGTTCGCCTAGGTAGAGTTAATGTATTAGTTTTTGTTAATTTATTTACTGCGTTTGTTCTGCTGTATCTAATAAAATTAATGTAGATTAATTGTTGTTTTTGTTTCGGTTGTTTTGCGGCAATCTTTTGTTTCATAATGGCGGCCACGCGTCATACTCGAAGCCTACTATCAAAAAAACAATAATTTCGTTTTCAGAACTTTAGAAATATAATAACTCAGACTTGTGAAATATCATTGAAAAGCTCTTATGGAGCGCTTTCCAAATACGCAAAAATCCAAAATGGCGGTATGAAAATAAAAAATTATGAAAATATCTCGAAAACAAATGAAGCCAGAAAAATATTTTTGCTTGCATTAAATTCCTCTAATAAAAGCCTCTTAATAATGTACGAATGATAAAACCATAATACTAGTCGTTTACAAGCTACAGGCAAAACTTAAAAATGCACCATTATTGAGGTTCTATTATCACCCATTGGTTGAAATATAATATTAGCAACAAAAACCAGAGACACAATTTCAAAATGTACCTAAGCATACAAAAACTTTGGAAGTAATTCATCATCTTCCCAAACACAATATCTTTTGCTGACGATTGTATTATCTTCACTATATTTAGGGTATCTGTTCACTATAAATTCCAACGTTGTTCATTTTCCAAGAATCCAAGAATATTTATAGCTGATGTTGGTCATTTTTGAATTTCAGTCTTAAAGTTCTCTATAATTCGGTATAATAACCACCAATCTCCTAATAAAAAACATTAACCCCCGTATTCACTAAAAATGTTTAAGATTTAGGTCAGGTCTAGTTGCCTTGGTACTTAAAACTCTCAGATCGCCAGTTATGTTTCGCTTATGTCACTGTCATTTTGTAATTGTGACATTTAAAAAAATTATTTGTTCGATTATTAAAAATGTCATCTTGAACCTATAACTGTGAAGTTAGACCTGGTTTAACTTTAAACTTCTTTAGTGAATACCGGTGTTAATGACCTGCTCTACAGGGTGTTTTTTTAAATGATATAGTTAAAATTAAGGATGTAAGTTTTTGTCTCATTTATGCATGTGTTCGCAAGACTTTCGTCATTGAAATACAGGGTATTATGAAATTATTATTTTATATAAACCGTGTACATTTCTAGAGGCAAATCAATCAAATTTGACACACGGTATTCTGTAATCATTATTTATGAGACATCTATAATGAATTTTAGAAAAATCTATTCATTACTCTTTTCTAGGTCACGACCACTTTTAGCCCCCAAAATTTTTACTGCGACGCCACTGGCAAGTTTTAAAACAAAACTGAATTCCCTACCTTGTCCTGTGCAATTTTTTATTCCCTTAGATTTGTTCGATATTTCGCACTGTTTTGGAATTATTTAGCAAAATGTTTATTCATGCCTACCTAATATTAAAGTTAATAGTACAATTTTGACTATGCAAAAGCCTTTGACTGTGTTAGTCATGAAACGTCTTTATATTCTAATATTTCCAACGACCTTGTTATGATTAAGGCTTGGTCCGATTCCAGTCTGCTTTGCTTCAATGTGGATAAAACGGTGGTCTTTACTTATAATGAAATTTTAGAACCACTGCAGCTACTTGACAGCAGTATTAAATACGTTGAGCCGGTTAAATTCCTAGGTTTGAATATAAATAACAACCTAAAATGGTCTAACATATTAACTAAAAAACCTGGCCAAAAGTACAAAACCTAAACTTACGAAAATCGCCTTTAATGTATCGTCCTATTATAACTCGATAAACGTTGCATTACATGACGGCCAAATTGCGTCCCCCTTATAGCCCCTCTCCCACCAGCGACAGTCCGAATAGATACGTTATTTATTTATTTATTTGAACATTCACCACACGATTACAATATATAAAATGGGTTTCGTCACATACTATAAGTTAATCTAAGTTTTAAAATTTAAGGACAATAACAAAACTACAATCAAAATACAAGAGTTCTAACCACACTACACCACAACTTGTTACGTTTTGGACGCGCGTTTCGCTAACCAAGTTAGCATCATCAGTAGTTGATATAAACAGTTTATATCATCTGCTGATGATGCTAACTTGGTTAGCGAAACGCGCGTCCAAAACGTAACAAGTTGTGGTGTAGTGTGGTTAGAACTCTTGTATTTTGATCTATCTTCCACCACAGGTTCCAGTGTTAGGACAAAACTACAATCATTAAGTGTACAGCGTATCAAACCAGGACACAAACAAATGGTAAATAATATGGTCTTAAGATTAAATATTATTTAGGGTAAGTATCTTAGTCTCTATAATCCATGAATTCTTTGAAGCTATAAAAGGTCCTTTCATTCAAATATACTAATAGATTTCTACGAAACTGCTTTATGGATCTAGCTTCCTTGATATTGTTGGGCAGTTTGTTGTATATTCTGACACAAGCGTAATGTGGAGATTTCTCATAACGAGATGAGGTGTGTCGAGGAAACGTAAGATTACCATAATGCCTCGTTGGGTAGGTATGATTTTCAGAATTGCTCTTAAACTAGTCTTTGTTTTTGTACACATAGAGGGCACACTTCAATATATAGACAGATGTAAGTGTAAGTATTTTAGAATTTTTCACGGTTTCTCTACAGGTTTCCTGAGGGTTCAGTCCGAAGATCAGTCTAATTATTCTTTTTTGGGAAATGAAAACCCTATTGGCGTTCACTGCTTGACCCTAAAGAATAATGTTGTAGCCAATATGGGAGTAAGCCATAGCATAATATGTTGTAAGCAGAGTAGACATAGGTACTGCTTGTTTCAGTTTTAGTATTACATAGAATGCTTGATTAAGCTTCGAACAGATATGGTCTATTTGTGGCTCCCAAGTGAGTTTAGAGTCAAGATATGTTCCTAGGAATTTTACCGTTGATTCAGTTTTATCTACATATAGTTTTGGTTGCGTTTTGATGAAAGGGACAATAAAAGTCTTATCTTTGTTCAGAATAAGTCGGTTTGAATAACACCACATGTTCATTTCATCACAGACATTGTCACATTGATATCGTCGGCGAATTTTATGGTAGTGTCTGGAAGAGATAGGTCATTGACAAAAAGCAAAAATATAAATGGGGCTAGTACCGACCCTTGAGCTGCTCCAATATTTAAGTTGTACTCTATTGATGTACAATTTTCTACCCTTACCAGTAACCTTCTTTCTGAGAGGAACGACATAATTATAGAAAATACCCATAGCGCTAAGTTTGTGGCGGACAAAGTTTAAATTTAATGTGTCAAAGGCTCTGGACAAGTCAAAGAAAAGGCCAAAGACAAGGCGGTTTTCTTCCAGCTCTTTGTAAATGAAGTCCGTCAGTTGAAAATAAGCTGTTTCTGTTGATCTTCCAGTTCAAAATCCGTGTAGGTCATTTCTAATTATGTTAAATTAGGCGCAGCGCACACATTTTTTTATTTCCCAAATTCTTATATTCTTCGTATTTTTTTACGCTCTGGTGTAAGTATTTGAAAATAATTATGACAACAATAATGTAGATTAAATATATCTGTTTGCCTTTAGCTTTAGTTACTAATTTAGGTATAAGAATAAATAAACATTTAAGCAAGTGTGCCCGGCCTTGCTCAGCAGTAAAGTGTATGACAATATAAAATAAAATTATCCAGTGGGTTGATTTAACAGTAAAATCTCCCGCCACCGTCCGCCATTTTGCTATACACAAATTTAAATATATGTGTTGTCGCAAAACTATTATTAAATTTAAACTTTCTTTTGGATTCAAATATTTACACACAAATGCAACCCCAAGATTAAGTACAAAGGCGTAAAAAATCGACTTGTTGTTGTCGCATCGAAAGCTGATAAGAAAAGTTTTGCAGAGAAACCTTAACTCTCCTACTACCAGATAGATCCTCAATGCCAAGAACTGAATTATATCGCCTAAATGAAGATATATCAAATGATGATAACTCTTTTTCCATGTCATCTGGTTTATCCAGTGTAGAAAATGACTTAAGAATTTTTTTTTAATTTTATTTGATTTTTTTTTATAATGTCTGGGGTTTTTTATTATATTTTGCTCTCCAACAAAACGTTAGATATTGGAGATAGAAAAACAAACTTTAAATACGAAAATTCTGATATGTTACTTGTACATATTATATTTAAACTCGTTAAAATAAGAAAATATATATATGAAGTTTAAAAAAACTGCAAAACTTACTCTTTTTAAATGGACCCTCCTGTATATTTGTTTCCAGTATAAAATATTGTTTCCTCATTATTTCAAAAATATATAATTTGTTGATATTTTGTTCATCCGTTTTGATAATATTAAAATTTGATAAACGTTATTAAATTTAAATTAAATTGATCTAGGATACCATAAAAAAGACCCTGTACAGGGTGTTTCACCATATTTAGACTTTATCTACTGCCTTTATTATAGGAGAGAGAAAAAACTGTTAAATACAAAAATTGTGGGGATTGTCATAAACCGTCAGGGAATAATTTTTATTGAAACAAATGAACATCGCAAAGCTACTAAAAAACATAAACTTGGTATTTTTAAATAGGGCACCCTGTATATTATTATTTCAATCAATGCGTCTCATCTTACCGATTAAAAATATACCAAAGTTGATACCTTTATCTTTAAAGACAACCGAGAAAATTGACAAAAACCGTTCCATAAAAGGCAATGTAATGTATATTTATTCCACATATTTCCATTTTTTTCGATTTTCTTGGTTGTCTTTAAAGGCATCAAACCTGGTATATTGATAATCGGTACGACGAGACGCATTGATTGAAATAATAATATACAGTATGTCTCTTTTAAAAAATACCAAGTTTATATTTTTTAGTAGCTTTGCGATGTTCATTTGTTTCAATAAAAATTATTTCCTGGCAGCTTAGGATAATCCCTACAACTCTTGAATTTAACATTTTTTTCTATCTCTTATAATAAAGGTAGTAGATGAAGTCTAAATATGGTGAAACACCCTGTACATTGTCTATTTGCAAATATATTTCTCTAATACAATTTTTAATGCTATTTATTCATTTTCATTTAATAAAATAGAGAAAAAAGTTTTGGCCAGAAATTTAGAAAAAATACCTCTCTGTGTGCCTGCTTTGCAATTCGATTGGTTTCAAAAGAGCAATTCGCTATTTGTTGGGTCTAAATACTAGAGCGCACTGCCAATACCATATCAAAAAACATGAAATATTACTTATTATCTCCATCTGTTTTCTTTCCCGAAAGGCCACCCATCTCCGCTATGGCCTTCCCTTTTGCTGTACCATCGAAAAAATTCTTAGTATTTTTGGGCTTCAAAAGAGAGCAACACCATATCAAAAAACATGAAATATTAACACTTCCTGCAATATTTATTTTAGAAATATACAACATCTGTTTGTCTTTAGTAGCGGTGAAAACATATACAACAAAGTGGTGAAGAAATTCTTTAAACCAGTGCGGAAAGACAATTATCCCGCTACAACACTTAAAAAATATCCTGCGACATTATTCAGTTTTTTGACAACATAAAAGAAGCATTAGGCATGACATAACATCGCTGATGATCCCAAGAAAGTTCCTTCCGTACAGAATTAATAAAAAAATCAATTTTATACAACGCCATAAAACTTTACAATCAACTTCCAGAACATTTAAAAACTATCTCTATCTTTGCACTCTTGTAGTTGGCGATAATCTGGCTAGCGAAAAAGCGTATATACCTCATTGAAAGACCTGTTTACTGCGTTAATGATTTTACTAATGAATAAGTCTCATTAAAATGTTTTTTATTTGTTTATTGCTAAAACTTGGAAGATCTTTAGAGTTTTTCAAAGAAATGAGGGGAACAAGCGAAGACCAAAAAAAAAGAAAAAGGGGAAAGAAGTTACGTACTATCAAAGATTAAAGTTTCACATTTTCTTGTTTTTTTCAGGAATAATACACTTTAAATATAACAAAAGCAAGTATATTAGTGCCTTATGCCGCATGCTTTTTAAAAACTTTTTGATGTAACAAGAAGTTTTGCGGATTTTGTAATTCAGAAAGCTTATTTTGTGTGCCCAGTGTATAACGATAACAAAATAGAACCTTTAACCCTGAAACTGAGACCGAAAAGCATCAAAAATTAAAAAAGCTTAGATTTAAGTTTTAATTTTTTATGCTTATGCCAAAAGATTTTAGGTTAAGATATGTTTTTATTTTCAATGCCAAAGAATTTTTTTGTTGCTGTTTTAGACAAAATTATTTTTATAGGTAATGTAAACCACGCAATAATAAAATATTATAATTAAAAGGTTTTATTTTAATAAAGTGCCTTAAATAATCGTTTTTTAGTAAAAAAAACTGTTTTTCCAAAAAAAAACAAACAAAAAATTTGTGAATTATACATTAACACTGCTTTAAAATGCATTTTATATTGAAATTAAAATGTGTGTCAATGTTATACCCTTTTTCATTTTTTATTTTGGTTTCTACAATTTGGAGTGCATCAATCGAATGTTATATCCAACTTATTTCACAAAGCTAAGTTGATAACTAACAACGTGATATTGAAAAATGTCCTAAAAACATGTCAAAGCGTTTTTCATTGTTTTGTTTGATTTTTCTAATGAATAAGTCTCATGAAAATGTTTTTTATTTGTTTGTTTACCTAAATCTTTTTGGGTGTCATGTTACGTATTAGATTAAAGTTATACATTTTCTTTTTTTTTAATACACTTTAATTACTATATTAGTTGAGTACACTTTTTGTTTAACTTCACTTATTTTGCTTGTTTAACGATAACAAAATATATGTATGTATACGAATGTTATATTTACAATGTATGTATTTGCATTGACCTATCGAAAAATATGATTTTTTTCGATTAATATTGCGTTTTTCATTGTTTTGTTTATTTGTACTATTTTTCCCGTGTTTCATATGCCCTGACCGTAAATAAATATATATTTTGCTAAATAAAATCTAAACGGTGCAAAATATCGAAATAATCTAAGAGACCAAACAGTTACACAAAGAAATGGGGAATTTGATTTTTTTGTAAAAATGTCCACTAACGATGCAGTAAAAATTTCAGGGAGTAAAAGGGTCGTGAAATGGGAAATAGTACCACCCTGTAGATTTCACCAAAACGTTTTATAGCCATTTTGTAGACGTTACCCACAGTATATCGGACGCCAAATTAGAAATATTTCTAGAAATGTACAAGATAGATGAAAAAAACTGAAAAGACAATTAAAACCTTAATACACTGTATATCAAAAAGGAAGGCCTTGAGCACACATGTTTCTATAAACCTTTATCTCTAGAATTAACCAAAAAAGTATATCCCGCATTTTTAGCTATCAATTAAAAAACCCTGTATACAAGTGATGATACTTGAAGAGAAAACAGTGACAGAAACACAACCGAGAAAAAAAATTGGAATATTAGCAAAATAATTAAAATTACTCTCTTTTAATTTATTTTTTCTTATAGTTTTTCAGTTCTGTTCATATAACAACCAATCCCTCATAAAACCCTTAATCCTTACCAGTATAATGTAAAGAATTTACAAACAAATAAGTTTAAAACAACAGACACTTCTGGAATTTACTAGTCTTTTTACCACTACCAAATCAAACCCAATAAAAAAATTCTGATTTTGTAAGACGTTATAGCAGCCACAACTGGACAGTCCTAAACAGTTTAATCAGTCATTTTCAGACAGTTGTATAATTTACAAAATATATTAGTAATTTACTAAAAGTGTTTTCAATTTTGTGTAAAAAAAATAGCAGTTCTCTTTAAAATAATACGAAAACTTTCTGTATATAATATAAATATGACTATACTAAGCTGAAATGTCACACAAACAACTTTAATAGCTAACGTAAAGTGTGACCAAGAATACGGTTTTAGATATTGACGATACAAATGGGATAAAAGCGTTAGCACGAATTATGTAACCACACAAGTATGTTAATAACGATGTATTACACGTGTATCTTACAAAATTTTATCTACGATCGTTTAAAAACTCATCCGAGTTATAATATAATTTACACTTTCATGAAAAAATTACCTATCTAATATTTAAAAACAAATTACCTCTTTTACCTGTACTTACTATACCATAGCAACCAAGTAACTAAGTTTTTGTTAGAAAACATTAGAAAATAATGCCCTCAAACAATTTGTAATTTGTCACAAAGTTCGGAACGAGTTTCATACATTTTCAACATGAGTGATTCAGATCTTCCATCGGATATCGAAGAAGTGGGTACCGGCGAAATTTCCAGTCTTCTGCCCGAAAAATCACGATCCAAATATGAGTTGGCCTACTCCCGGTATCTGTGAAGAAAACAAAGAGATCTATCCAAAATTCAAAAACCATCCTCTCTTTGGGCATACTATTCAATGTTGCGGAGTGTGATGTCTATTAGAAAAAATGTAGATATTAATAAATACTCGCATTTAATTGCGTTTTTAAAAAGAAAGTCGGAAGGATATAGACCTACAAAATCAAAGATATTAACGAAAAACGATATTGGTGTTTTTCTGCAGGAAGCTGATGATGACAAGTTTCTTTATGGCGAAAGTAGCACTCATTGTTGGACTAGCAGGAGCATGTAGAAGAGAGCTGATAAACTTACTCTTGGAAAATATGAAAGATGAAAGTGCTTGTTTTCGATTTGTAATACCATTCACGAAGACAAAAATAGCTCGAGAGTTTTTTGTAACATCAGGAGACATTGAAGGTTTAGATATGGTGGAAAACACGTTGGTCATTGTCGTTTCTTTATTTGCTATAAGACTATTGCTTCGTTTTTAAAATTATCCAATCAAGAACAATATACCGGCCACTGTTTTAGAAGGTCGTCTACATCACTATTAGCCAACACCGCAGTGGATATTTTGACCGTAAAGAGGCATGGGGGATGGCGGTCAATACGGTTGCAGAAGGATTTATTGAAGCTTCGGGAGAAAACAAAAAGAAGACTGCTTTGAGTATATTCGAAAATAAAGAAAATGAAGCAACTAGCATCCAAAAACTGAACCTATTTAATGCAAGTTCATCGCAAGTTAAGTCTAGTTCATCAAGTACAACTGGTATTAATTTAAATAACTGCAATAGTTGTGTAATTATTATTTACGATAAATAGTTTGTAGTGCTGTATTTTAAACCAAAATAAATGTATTTTTTCCTAATTCTGTTTTAACTTTACTATAAGTAGATATCATTACCGCACTAGCGCGGTAATATCTAACATACTACCTATATTCAGTGCGGTAATGGCTTCTTATCTCACGATCGCAGATAAAATTTCTTTTTCTAATGCGGGTTTAAAGTAAGTCTGTTTAAAAATCCGTGTTTCGGAAATTGAAAAAAAATTATACCAAATAATTATTTTTATAAGCAGCCAAAGTATAATGAGCTAGGACAGAAAGCAGCCAATCAAAAATCAATTGCATTTAAACGATAAATAGATTATCGTTTTAAAAACAAAATCAATAGAAGTATTAATATATGAACAACGAGCTATATAAAGGTAAGGCATACCTAAAAATCTCATAACTCATAACGGATTATATTTTTGAAGTTAAAAAATCGTCCAAAAGACATTTGAAGAAACGGTAACATTAAATTCCTATTTTAGCAAAATATACAGGGTGTCTTTGGATAACATATATCCAAGCAAGCACTTAGGCAACTTTTCCCATAATGTCACCTTAGCTTAGATGCTTAGATACAGGGTAAGTAAAAATTAAAGAAGAACGTTCCTCTCATAAAACTAAGAAGAAAAATACTTAAAAACGCGACCCATCAGAAACTTTTTTCCTATGGTACGATTCTAAAATATTATTTTTTTTGGCACTGAGAATAACTTGCCAATTAATTAACCGTTGGAAATATAGCCCATTTCGATAGTCGTATGCAACCCACATTACGTAAATACTCAAAGACATCCTGTATACTAAGTATAATATACAGGGATAAGGGTAATTCGGTTCATTCCTTTCGAGATGTTGATAGGGGAGGAGTAAGGAATAAATTTATTCCTAACATGTATTTTACAAAACTTAATAGTTTTTGAGATATTTCAATTTTTCTTTTTTTCTCAAAAACCTAGACCTTAATGTTTTAAAAGTTAGTTTCCCAAAAATCGACTATAATATTTTTTAACCTTTCAACTGGATTACTTGTCCAACAATTGTCCAAAAATTGCCGAAATTATCACACTTATTTTACAGTTTTCTTATTGTAGAACAAAAAAGGAAACTATTTATCAAACACCTTGTGTATTACTATTATATTAATAGAATTGTATCAGTCTTTGAGGAATTATGAAGAAAAATCAAGTGACATAACAGACTCTAGAATTTTATGGAAGTTCCTGTATCATTTTATTTTTAGCTATATTATTAAAGCTATATCTATTGACAATATGCATTCGATAATATCTCAATCTCACTGGTTAATTAAATATCCTAGCTATAAATAGATTAGATTTTCAAATAATACAATAGGTTATAAAACTTGTATATTAAAATTCATGGCCACTGTAATGTCAGCTATTTACAAAAATGTACGATAAAGTTCTTTAATTTACATTTAATGTTGATAAACATAACAAATTAAAATCTACTGTTTGGTTTAGTGTAATAAAGCTCTTAGTAAAAATTAGAACTTTAATATTTTAGAAATAGTCGAATTTGAAACAAAAATGATTGGATTTTGGAATACAGCTGCACCCTGTATAAGTTTATTTTCACTTCTACATAAATTAGCTTTTAATCAAATATATTCTAAGGGACTGACCTACTTGAATACATATTAAGTATTTAAAATATAAAAAAATAATAAAAATGTTGCATAAAATATGGGCAATACAAAATTACAACTTCGTTACCCAGTACATCTAGCAGTAGGATTAAATTGTGACCATAAAAGTTTTTGATCAGGAGATCAATAAGTACAACATATCACATTTTCAGAAAAACTGACTGAACGCCATTTTCCATAAGAAATGAGCGGTGGTCCTTTAGTGCTATTTTTCAAGTACGTTTTTTACTGTTTATCTAAAAATATGGATAGCTATTGCAATAAAAAAACTTAAACACACATGTTGCTTGAAGATTTTTGTAAAAATAACCGATAAAAAACGGTAATACTTTATTTATACAAATAATTTTGAAGACATTTTATATAAAATCTACCAAACATTTTTGATTCTAGACATAAGGCTAAAGAATAGTCCATTTGTTGGGAACTAACTTTAAGGCATTAAGATCACTTTAAAAAAAAAAAGAAAAATTGAAATTTCTCAAAACCTATTAAGTTTCGTATATCCCCTGTAATCCCTATCACATCTCCGAGGAATGTATCGAATTACCAATAACCCTATAGACAGTTTTCATTCACTTCAGTTGCCCCGTGATATTTTCGAATTGAAAACGATAGCATTTACCAAGACTTACCAAAAGTATGCCATACCCTTAACTATCAACCCCTAATTAAAATGCAAAACTTTATAATATAACGAGACAGATTTTTGTAAAACTAAAATAAACTATATTAAAAATTAACACATAGCCGAGTCAATCTACGGAAAATTTACGTAAAAAAGTTTCCCTCGGATTTTTTCGTACAAACTTATTGATGGGATCACAAAGAAACGAGATCTTGATCATAAACTTGGTATTTTTTAAATCGGACACCCCATATACTTCATTCTAGTTCGATAGTGAATATTTCTCTGATTTCAAAAATGTATAATATGTCTATGTTTTTGAAATATTTTCGTTTAAAAATACCGATAATATCAGATTTGGGTTTATGAAACCACAGTTGCATTAGACAAAAAACAAAACAAAGCGGAAGATTCAAACGCCTTTAATATCAATTAAAACTTATTTAAACGTCAAAACGAAATAGTTTAAACCGTAAAATGGGTTGTACAAAAAACGCATATTTTACAAAAACAGTAATATTGTTAGTGGAGCCCAAGCAGAATATCATCGTATTTATCCTGACAGGCAAATTCCTTCCGAATCAACCTTCTATTACACTAAAAGATGCATCAGAGAGCGCAAGCATTTTCAAAAGAAAAAAACGCACTAAGACTCAAAACAATGGCGAAGAGTTGCAATATTATTATTTTTTCAAGGTTGGAATTGTGTTATTATTAATTACTTATATAATTTAAAGTCTGTTTAATTTGTATCTTATCTTTTAAGGATTAAACTATTTCCTTTCGTCGGCTAAATAGGTTTTAATTGACATTAAAGACGTTTGAATCTTCCGCTTTGTTTTGTTTTTTGTTCATGGCAACTGTGATTTCGTAAACCCAAATCTGATATTATCGCGATTTTTAAACGTAAATATTTAAAAAACTACTGAACCCAACATAGACATATTATACATTTTTGAAATGAGAAAAATATTCTCTATCGAAATATAATGTAATATAGGTACAGGGCGTACTATTTAAAAAATACAAAATTTATGTTTTTTTAGTAGGTTTGCGATGTTCATTTGTTTTAATAAAAATTACTTCCTGGTGGTTTAGGACAATCGCTACAACTTTTGTATTTAACATTTTCTCTATCTCTTATAATAAAGGCAGTAGATGAAGTCCAAATATCATGAAACATCCTGTACAGAGATTTTCCGTATATTTCGCCACCCACCTAGAAAGTTTATTTGAATAGATACGGAAATGTTGTAAATACAAAAGTTCATAGGTTTTTTATGAGCATCAGAAATTTGTATCATAAATGCGAAAATATTATTGTAAATGTCAAATTTTGACAGGTGGTCAGTTTTTTTAAATGGAACACACTGTCTGTATATTATTAAATCTTTAAAATGTATTTACTGTTTGTAATATTTGATAGAGCAGATTTAAAAATACAAAGTTTTAAAGTTTGAGATAATGAATGTCAATGTCAATTATATATGAATTGAAGCTTTTTGAAACATAGTAAGCCGTGGAGAGCTGTGATGTCAATTTTATTATATAATATATATATATATATATATATATATATATATATATATATATATATATATATATATATATATATATATATATATATATATATATATATACTCTTTTACCATTGTGTCAAGAAATGACCAAAACATGATGCTCTGTTTGTTTTAGAACCAAGGAGCCATTCTGCTACAGTGTCGCCACTGGTTATCTATTTCCCTCATCGACTCTCAAAGTCGAACGACATGACACCTTATTTGTTTCAGGGTTCGGGTATTTCGGTTTTAATACTGATTCTCTCCAAGGAAACTACCTAATGACCCTTGCCGGTAGCAAAATGGCTTGTTGGTTTTAAAACAAAAAGAGCGTCACGTTTTGGTCGTTTCTTGACACAATGGTGAAGTAGTATTTTCCTCATCTTTTCCTTCGTATAACTTTTTACGACCAAGAACCGCACAGAAATTTATATTTCCGTTCTCTTCTATATATATATATATATATATATATATATATATATATATATATATATATATATATATATATATACAGGGTGTTTCAGAATAACATGCTAATAATAAAGAGGGTGATTCTTGGGCTCATTTTAGGAAAAAAAGTTCATATGAATGTATGTCCTAAACGCCTAAACTTTTGAGATACAGGGTGTCAAAGTTTTAAAAAATAAATACTTTTTTTACAATAAGTTTGTCACTACTGTAGATATCTTTATGAAATTTGGGTCATGTATTTTAGGAATTATACGCATTTTTTGATGCATCATTCAATTATTCTGACCAGTATATATTTTTTGGGAAAAAAATAGTACGCCACTGGTTTTTCTTGAAATAAAAAATCTTCATTCATTTCTGAACAAATTTGCTCTCTTGGTATTTTTTCGTCAGATGCATAGTTTCCGCATAAAAAAATAAAATAGATTTTACTGCAAAGTCAAAAGCTTCGTAGTTTCATAAAGATATCTACAGTAGTGACAAACTTATTGTATATATAAAACTTTGACACCCTATATATATATATATATATATATATATATATAAACACCCTGTATATATAAATCAGAATTTTCTTTAACCATATATGTATACGTGGGTACTTTGTATTCTTAGGTAAAGGTTATTTATACAAACACAAATTTTTCACATCAATTCAACGTTTCACTCATTGTGTTGAGCTTTTTCAAGATTTATTGTTGTTGTTGCTTTTCCTTTTTATCTAAAAATGTTTGTTTTTTCCAATAAAATTATAGCACATTACATACATATAAAAGTAAACATTAAGCATCAAATAACATAAAAGGTCAGAGTTCTATTTTTTTTTCGTTTAAAATATCCTATATACTATCACCAAATCACAAGTACTATTTTATGCTAGTTGTCACCAATAGTATATAGGATATTTTAAACGAAAAAAAATTAAACTAGGACCTTTTATGTATTTGATGCTTAATGTTTACGTTTATATGTATGTAATGTGCTATAATTTTACTGAAAAAAACAAACATTTTTAGATAAAAAGGAAACGCAACATCAACAATAAATCTTGAAAAAGCTCAACACAATGAGTGAAACGTTAAATTGATGTGAAAAATTTGTGTTTGTATAAATAACCTTTACCCAAGAATATAAAGTACCCACGTATATATATATATATATATATATATATATATATATATATATATATATATATATACAGTACAGACTCAATAATCCGGATCCTCTATACATCGGATTCCGCCGTAATCCGGACCATTACCTAAATACATTGCGTACTCTGTAATCCAAATTTTCGTATGTTTCGCTAATCCGGATTTTGGAAACATTAATTATTTGTTCAAGGCGGTTCTTCCCCACTACTTTACTAACACGTCTTGACGGGTTAGTTTGTTGCTTGCATAGCATAAGTAAGAACGTGTGAATTATGGCTCCAAGAAAAAGACAACATATTAAGCTGACCCTTGAAATAAAAAGCGAAATACTTAAACAGCTAAGGCAGGGTGTGCCAAATAAACAGTTAGCAGTAAAATATGGAGTGGGTACTTCTACGATTTTGGATATCAAGAAAAAGAAAAAGACTATAGAACAGTAAGTTTACTGTCACATTTTTAGTGAAACATAAAATAATAATGTGATTATTTTTAGGTTTATTACGTGCTGTGATTCTGGCCCAGGGTCTAGAAAGACCTTGAGAAAATGTGAATATCCTAAAATGGAAAAGCTACTGTATTTTTGGTTTTTACGGCAAAGAAGTCGGCATGCACCTATTTCATATGAAATTTTAGCACAAAAGGCAAAACAGTTGTATTCGCAGTGTTATGGGAATGATAACTTTCACGCAAGTAGAGGTTGGATTATCAATTTTAAAAATCGACATGGTCTAAGAACTTTAAAAATCTGCGGAGAAAAGTTAACCAACGATAGTAGCGCCATTGATCCGTTTAAAGAAAAGCTTTTAAAACTTATCGAAAAAAACGGTTTGTTGCCCAGCTAGATCTACAACGCAGATGAATCCGGATTCTTTTTGGAAACTCCTTCCAGAGAAAACATTAGTTCATTCAAAGGAAGCAAATGCACCCGGGCGTAAAACCAGCAAAGAACGAGTAACTTTTATGGCATGTTGTAACGCTGATGGTACAAACAAACTGAAATTACTGGTTATCGGAAAAGCAAAGAAGCCTCGCTCATTTTTGAATACAAATTTGCCAGTTGAATACAGAGCTACCAAAAATGCATGGATGACATCCACTGTTTTCAAGGACTGGTTTCACAATTCATTTGTTAAGCAAGTCAGAAAAAATTTATTATCACACATTTTGCGCAGTGAGCAAGAAGATATCGTGCAATGCTTGAAAAGTATTAATCTAAAAGATGCTGTGTGGTTTTTACATGAGGCGTGGGAGAGTGTGTTACCTAGTGTTTTAGAAAAATGCTGGAATAAACTAACTCTAACAGCAGAGTGTAACCCAGATGATTTGCTACCACTGTCTGTCATACAGCAAAGAATTTTAGCTGAAAAAAATGGTAGACAAGAAATTTTGAACCTAGTACAAGAACTTGATGCTAACGCTGATCATGAAGACGCTGAAATTGATTTTTGGCTTAACAACGATGTCAATATGATACTTACAATGGATGAAGACGATAATCAGACTGATCCAGAGGAAGAAGACGTTGGTGTAACTTCTTCAGTAAAGCATGAATTAGCCACTAAGTGTTTCCAGCAATGCATCGATTGGGCAGAAGAGAACAGTGTGCCTTTAAATGAATTACTTATATTAAGAAAATTGCGAGACCAGGCTTTCGTTTCGAGTCAAAAAAAAGTTAAACAAACCAAAATTACAGACTTTATGCATTAATAAATAGATATTAATTTATGTACATACGTATATTACATACACCTCTATTTAAGATTTGTATAAGTTTGTGTATGTTTGTGTTTAAAAAATGTAGCTACATTTAAATTTAAATTATGGGCGCATGTTAAGAATTCAGAGCAAGTTCTTTATAACTACATGTATTTTTTTTAATAAATTAATCTTTTATACGTATTTTTAGGGGTTTTATTAAAAGTAAATAAATTAATCGCGGTAATCCGGATTGACCGTGTTTTAATTAGTCCGGATTATCGAGTCTCTACTATATATATATATATATATATATATATATATATATATTTATATATAATTGCCAACAAAAACGCCGTTTTTCTACAAAAATTAAAGAAAAAATAAAACTTCCACTCATTATGCACTACAAAAACTCAACAAAACCTTTCCTTGTGATTCCAGCAACACAGTCATAAAAAAACACTTGTTACGAAAATTTCTGACAGATTAACTCCACTTACAACAAGAAAATGGAAAGTAACAATCAAATATTAAAAACAACAATGTTCCTGTTAATATCAGGTTTGTACAGGATATCGTGCTTCCTCGCCAAGTGCCTTTCGACGTGTGTTTTTTGGTATCCCCTGTATCCGCACTTGGAACAACCGAACCTCGGCAGCTTGCCGCATTCGTATTTCATGTGACGGACCATCGTTGATTTTTTTGCGTACGTTTTGTGACAGTTTTTGCACATAAACTCGTGCGGCTCGTACAAAATAAAATTTGGAATATGCGGGTGAACTAAAAATAAACGGAAATAAAATTAACAAAAAGGAAAAACAACATAAAAAATTATGAGGAATAAAGAAAGAAATGTGAGTTTTCGTCGTTATTTAAATATAAGGTTAGAGATGAAAGAAAAAACACTATGTTCACCATTAATCGTAATCAAGTGGCCATAGTCAACAAATGGCCAACGATTTTTATATTAGAAGAAAAATAAACAAATATTTTTGACTGCTCTTACATTATAAACTTAAAATGACTAATTGCTGTTTGAAAAATGATCAGAAATCATCACAAAATTATTACGGTCAATATTTATAGCCAAATCCGGACCTTTGCAAATTCAGACTTTGTCTATATAAAGTCGTAGAGTTCTTATACAGGGTATCATTAAGTAGATGTATTGTTGATTTCATTGTTGTGTAGAACTATAAAAAAAATGAAAAACAGTTCTACGAACACAGGTCTGGAAATGATTTATTTCCAAGATACAAGAGTTTTATTTATTTTTTACACACAGTGAACATTTCTACAGATATATACGCTGACCAATATCTAGGAAACGTTTATAATTAGTTTTCGAAAAATCTTTAGTCTGTTACTTTGACGTTATTGACCACCCCTTCCGAACTTTCTACTGAAGTCACAGGCCAGGAAATAGACTCTTCTTTCTTTTCTTTAACTTTTTGGTGTCTTACTTTAATCAGATATTTTGAATCGTTTAGACGTTAGCAAAATGCTTAGGTACTAAGGGAACGTGCCCTTACTTTTCTAAAGGTAGAATTTTGCATAAAAAATTAACTATATTGTTATTCTGAGGACCAGTACCAGTACTTTCATCTCCAAATAAACTTATTTGACGAAAAGTCTTTACGGTCTTTATCAATTAATACTTGACATAAGCATTTGATAATACATTTTGCTCATAGCAACCAAGTACAGTGAAACCTCTCTTAACGGACGCTTCCGAACAATGGACACCTCTGCTGAACGGACAATTTTGAAGTCACCGAACGTCAGTATATGTATTTCTGTCATTTCTGTGTATTAAAGCCTCTTGACAACGGACACTCTCAACAACCGTCACGGACAGTAAAATTTGGAACATTTTTAATGAAAACAATAAAATTTACCTCCCCAGAACGGACAGATGTTCAGATAATTTTTTAAAAACTCACATTTAATGCCCGTATTTTTATTGCACATTATGGGCAATATTTAGATCTATGCTAATAAGCGGCGCGGCGCCTACCTACTGTTAATAGCACTAGTTTAACAATAGGCTGGCTTATGTTGTCTGGCTTGTAGGTAGATTGCGGTGAATCGCATAATAAATAGATCACCTTATTTTTATAAAATGTAGTCTTCATCAATAGAATATCTTAGTTTTGGTGTTACCCTGGTGCGATCAATATGTCTTCAAACAAAAGAAAATTTTTAAGTCTGCAAGAAAAAGTTGAAATAATCCAGTACGCGGAAAAAAACAAACTTAGTGTTAGAGTATTAGCCCAAAAATTCTGTATAGGACAATCTCAAATTAGTGATATTTTGAGAAACAAGAGCGATCTTAACAAGCGATTCGCCGAGACCGGGAACATGAAAGAGAAAAAGAAATTTGCCAAAACTGAGGGAGCTGCCATAGACCAAATTGTCTACGACTGGTTTTGTAAAGTACGCTCCAAAAATATTCCAATATACCGTTCAATAATAAAGGAAAAAGCACAAGAAATTGGGAAAAATCTAGAAGTTGATGGTTTTAGAGGATCAAATGGACGGTAGGAGAAGTTCAGTCAACGTCATAATATCTGTTTCTAATCCATCTGTGGCGAACCAGCGGCTGTAGACTTGATTCAGGTAACTGATTGGCGGACGAAATTATGTGCTATTATCAAAAAATATGCTGCTAGAGACATTTATAACGACGATGAAACGGGACTCTTTTTCCGCGCCTTGCCAAATCAAACATTTTCTTCAAAAGACGAAATATGTGCTGGCGGGAAAGCGTCCAAGGAGGGACTTACTATTTTACTTTGCTTCGCTATAAATAAAGAAAAAGAAAATGCAAAGGCAAAACCGAAATGTGCTTTGGAGTATTCTGAATCTACCGAACAATTGGAGAAATGTTGTAAGTGCCTTGATTTGGATTGTTGCTGCATGAAAAAAAGTCGAATCCAAGACCATCAATAACTGCTTCCGCAAAGCTGGATTCGACTAAATTTTCGTTGAGTATGATAGTGAAGATGATGTGCCATTATCGAAATTATGTGGAAACATCAATGTATTCTCCTCCGACTTAACTTGATATTTAGAAACTGATGAAAGTTTATTCACGGAAAACCCTAACATACGTACGTGAGCGCATCAGTGAATTTCAAAATAGTGAGAAAAAGAAATTATATTAAGAACATTAAGAAAGCATATAAAATAGAAAAAAATTGCGTCTAAAATGGAATCTCAAATTATTAAAAATAAATTAACTAGTTTAAAACAAACAACACTTGATCATTTTTTTAAATAGAAACTTTTTATGAAGTAGAACTGTATCAAACTGTATATGTAGGTAGTATAAAATTTTATATTAGGTAGTACATTTTTGTCGTACGCATATATGTATGTAAAAGATGTTGGTGTAAACGAAGTAACAATTGTATTAATAATTTGTACTAAACATATCATTTTTTTACTTAAAAATAAAATATTTTTTTAAATAAAATTACATTGATATTTAATTTGTTCATTCCACACAACGGACACCTCTATACAACGGAAATTTCTATGGCACGGCTACTGTCCGTTGTTGAGAGGTTTCACTGTATATAAAGTCGAAATTAGAGACTGACCTTTTGTCAGCCAACTCCAGAAAACTGTGTGAAAAGTCCTATAAAGACTATTTTTTGTGATGTGAAATATCACTAAAAGTGGAGCCATAAAAGAGGATACCCTATTAGCGTATTTTAATGAAAAAGTAAAACGAAACAAGCCGTCTTCCCTTTGGATTCACTATAGTATGTCGAAGATCACAATTAATTTAAATAATAACATTGACATTAGTAAGTATGATAAACTTTGAGCCTTTTTAAAGCGCAAGAGAGACGGACATGAACCAATAAAATTTAAAAGCAAAGATTTTGAAATATTTCTACTGATCGTTCCTGACGAAATATTTTTGATGATAAAAGTTTCCTTGATTTTTGAGATATGTGAGGCGTGAGGAACTTTCTAAACTCGAGGTTGATGAGATTCAAGATTATCAAGATGCTTTTTTGATATCTATAAAACCATCTGAAATCAAGGTAGACCGTATGTTCTAGTAGTAGACGGAAAAGAATCCTTGCCCAGTTTTATTGGACTGTATAGAAAATATTTGGGTCCAAGACTAAGCTAAGCTGAATATAAACGACTTTTTGTATTTTACAAGAACGATAAGTGCTCTAAGCAAGTCAAAACACATTTGGAGAAATGCTCCGAAAAAATTAAAAATTTTTACTCGATGTGGAATAGTTTATCGGTCACTGCTTTTACCGGACATCTGCCACCCTTCTTGCCGAAGGGGAAGAAAATATTACGAAGTCAACTAAGGTAGTTAAAGGATATGTAGAAAATACTAAAATTTCTAAAGAAAAAATTGCAAAAAGCTGTGATGTTTCTACATCTTCATGTCGTTGAAGTACCAAACTAAACAGTCAGTCTTCCACATCTTTATATGATAGCTCAAATGAAAATCAGTAACACATTCACCTATTACTATCGTTAATTGCTACAACTGCTTCTTTAATTTTAAGTTTAATAATGTTCACCTTACTGATATATGCCAGTTTTCATAATAAAAATTGTATGAAAAGAAATACAAAAATTCATACTTCGACATAGAAAACAGCATTGTTTTAAAGTTCGACAGCTTTACAGTAGCCCTAGGGGGTGAAAGTGCTACTTTTTGCTTTTAAACATAGTGGGATATAAAAAAAATTATATTATTTGTTTCTGTTTTTATTTTGATTGCTGAAAATGCAAGATGTATTTTTTGGTTCATTTTAGGACTAAAAGTTCACATAAATATGTATTTGAAAGACCTTAATTTTTGAAATACATGGTGGTAAAGTTAGAGAACAAATTGAAGAACCAGGAGTCTGATTTTCCAATTAGAAACAGCCAGTGACGTTGCAGTAAAAAATTGGGGGGAGCAATAGGGTCACGACCCGGAAAAAAGTAACATCCTGGAGATTTTTCTGCATATCGTGTGTCAAATTTAAATAAGTTATATCTAGGAATATTCATGGTCGGTAAGAAATAATTAAATTAAAAATTATGGAAACTTGGACACCCCGTATCTTGAAAACGAAGCATTTCCAGAGCTTGTACTTAGCTTTTTTAAATTCGGTCATTATATGGGACTTAGTTTTCGTCCATATATCCTATCCTATTTTAAATGGGATACCCTGTATATTAATACAGGCTTTAAGTGTACTACGTTTTGGTTTCAGTAATTGTTGTTTTCCAAATGCAGAACTTTTAAGGTAATTTTAAAAGTTACAATTAATACAATCCTCGATTGTATCAATTGTAACTTTTAAAATTTTATTATCATTCAAAAGAACCATTCCTTACATTTACTTTTTAAAGAGAATATCTTTCAAATGTTGTCCAAAGCGTCAAATTAAGTGTTCCCCAAATTGTTCTCGCAATACTGCCATGGTTTTACGGGCGGTATGGCAAGTAGCACCGTTTTGTTGTAATGAAATGTTGTTAAGATCATTGAGGCTGCAAATAGTCTGTTAACATACCTCCTTTTTGAAGAAATATGGACCGATGATTTCACCATCCCGTAAACCACACCAAACCATCATTTTGTCCGGATGAAATCGCAGCTTCGGGTTGCTCTTCAGCCCAAACACGACAATCTTGTTAATTGATTTACCTATTAAGCCAGAAATGGGCCTCATCACTAAACAAAATTTTGGACGAAAACTGTGCATCGTCTTCAAGCTTTTCAAGAGCCCAACGACTGAAATGGCGACCATTTGCAAGGTCTGTCGGCTTCAATTTTTACACAAGTTGCATTTTATATGCTTTTAAGCCAAGATAATTATGTAAAATACGTCAAGTTGTAGCATACTCAAACCAAGTTGTTGAGAACGCCGCCGAACCGATTCCTCCTGGTTGCCGCAGTAGTTTCTTCATTAGGTGCTAGATGTGGTCGAATATTATCCAATAATGAAAGCTTGTTGTCATTTTACAGAGAATAACACAGTTGAATAATTTGTAGACGCTGTGCCGGGCTAAGTGTTTCCATAATGGATTGTAAAACAATAGTGAATAAAACAGCTATAACAATTTCAAAGTTTGACAGTTTGCTCCGTTCTAAAACGCCTACTAGATGTTCAGCTGTATTACGAAAATCAGGCCGTGAAACCATGGCAGTATTGCGAGAACAATTTGGTAAACACTTATTTTCACGCTTTGGACCGATAAATTGCCCACCTAGGTCATGTGATATCACGCCTCTGGATATTTTCCTTTGGGGCTACGTAAAGTCCAAAGTCTACATGGAGAAGCAAACATTACAGGCATTATTCATTAAATATTACTCGAAATGCTCCCAGGAGTGATTGTAAATTAAAACTTAAGAATGGACCATTCAACAACCATTTTCACAATATATGCGTTCACTATTTTATCAGAGAAAAAGTATGTATGTTATACATTATATGCAGAAGACCTAGTGGCTATTTCTTAAATCTGACTTTTACAATAACAGAAAACTATGTGTTAAAAGTAACAATGTTCTTCATTAAAAAAAATGCAAGTCATATCTAAAAGTTTGACAAATGGCACTCTTTCATTATTCTAATGTTATAAAAAAACTTGGTAACCAGTCATAAAATTTGTTTTTTGGATCTTTGAAATCTTGAAAAACACGAAAGGTGTAACAGATAAACGTTACTATTAACTAGAAACCAACAAAACAAATGTTTAACTGATTCGAACAACAATAATTATCTGGTGAAGTGTGTTTTTTCTTTCATCTAAATTAATTAAAAAATACCGTCTCTCATTAAAACAACTTTCCTTAGAAAACCGTTCTAATATTCCATCTTATTCAAAGGTAAAACAAATTAAAAACAAATACGTTAAAATAAGTTAACCCGTCCTGAAAGCGTTTTGTTAGACAAAGCTCTGGAAAGGAAGATCAAGCGTGCCAAGGATAAATAAACAAAAAATTATATAAAAATACATATACTTCTTAAATAAATAATAACCATTTATTTTCACTACTAAACTGCTTCCGATATCCTTAATAATAATTTTCTTTTATTTTAAGTTCCTTTGCGTCATTTTTTCCTTGTGCATCTCATGTGGCTTGTTGCTTTTTATGTCTAGGATTTTAAAAATCTAAAACTGAATGGTGTTAGAAACAAAATAAATACAAATTTTCAAAAGTATTCATTTAATTATGAAGAATATGTATATAATTTCTCGTCCTAACACGTATCTGAAAATTTTTATTTTTCAAACTATATACCTCACTATATTACAGTTCTGCTTGTAACTAATTTAGAAAAGTATGAACAAATTAGAATCCTTTTTTTTTGCACAATATATACAGGGTGTTTCAAAATACATGCACCAACGTTCAAAAAGGAGATTATTTGTCAGAAAATAAGACGAAAAGTTTATATAAACACGGGTCCGCAGATGTTTGGTTTTCGAGATACAGGGTGTTAAAGTTTAACTTAGTTATTAAAAAAATCGTACGCCACTGAATTTTAAAAAGTTACTGGGGCAAGTAAAAATACACAAAAATGTCTATCAGTATTTTGTGATACGACAAGTCGTTGGTATCCTGCAGCATTTGAAGATATGTCGTTTAAATTTCCTTTCTAAAATATAGAACCTATGATATGGTCACCCAAAATACCCACCCAAACATGTGCTATTTTTGAAGAAACTGGTTATGTCCTTCTCAAACCACATGGGTATTGATTTTTCTATTCAGGTAAATCGCTAAAACAAATGTGGGTAACCATCCCTGACTTACTTAACAAAAAGTCGTAAGCCACTGATTTAAAAAAAATGCCTCCTAGTATTTTGCGATACGACAAGTCGTTTTCGATAAAAAGAACAAATTGTAATTCGATGCACGCCTCTGGTACCTCTAGTCCAGTTTTAGTTGTTTTCAGAATAGCTCAAAACTCTACAAAAGTGATTTTTTTGGATCATTCTAAGAAAACCTTTAATAAATGATGTTTTCAAATGCCCTATTTTTGAGATACATATATTAAATTTGTAATTAAGAAACAAGGCATTTGCGGACATTATTAAGTAAAACTTTTTTTCTTTTGTAGAGTTTTGAGTAATTCTGACTCCAACTAACACTGGACCAGAGGTGCCAGAGGCATGCATCGAAAAAAAATTTGTTTTTCTTGTCGAAAACAACTTCACAAAATTGTGCATTTGTGGATTTTTACTTGCCATAAATGATAAAGTTAGAACTTTTTTAAAATCAGTGGCATATCCTTTTTTTATTAAAAAAGTCAGGGATGGTTACCCATGCTTACGCCCATGGTAGAAATAAAAACTATTCAATACTGTCAAAATATAGCCATACAATACCTATGAGGTCGTGCCAAATATTAATCAAATAGATCTTACTGTTTCGGATTTTCTTTAATCTTTAACACCCTGTATATCGAAAATCAAGTATCTGGGGACCCATGTTCGTCTTATTTTATCACAAAGAATCTGCCTTTAAGCGTTGACGCATGTTTTTAAAAGAACCTGTATATTCGGAATATTTTGTTTTTTTTTATATTATAAAAAAAGGAAAACGGTTAGCTAAAATAATTCGTAAACAAGCCTCGAATCGCCAATTTTTTAAATTTACTATTTTACAGCATTAGACAGTAGCCAAATATATGACGTCATGAAGTTTCGATAAGTTGACAACGTCATATCTTTGATATCTTTGTGTTTCTACCCCTAGTATGTAAAAAAGAACGAAAACTGAAAAGTAGCGTAATATTTTGAAAAAAGTAGTGAAAAAATATTAATACTTTTTCTTTTTCTAAATTACGTTAATAAAACATTTTACAATTTCTTGTTACACTTATTATTTTTGTTTTCAATATTTTTGTGGTAAATTTTTTAACTAGTAAATAATAACATGTAAAAAATTCAAATTTTTTTTATTAACTATTAATAAGAATATATAAATAAAGTAAATAACAATACAGATACAAAGTAAAAATAAAATGTTTGTAATTATGAAACACTGAAAAAAAAATCGATAACATTATATCTAGAAAATATAGGTAACATAGAACAGGCTCACAGTTTACTAAAACGTCATTATATTGTAGTTATTTGCACATAAGATAATAATAATATAAAATAATACTTTTAAATTTAATTCCAAATTATAGTCTTGTTTCTGAATTTAGTATGAAGGCACCCGAGAAACGAGACAGAAAAACATATAGCTTTCCGGATGTTTCGGAGGAAAGTTTAACCCATCTTCAGTCAATAGAAAACTGAAAATCCTAAAACCAGTAAAATCTCATTTTTTATATCAAACTATAAAAAATAACACATTTAAATTGAAATTTGAATGACATTTTGTCAGAGTTTTGAGTTTTACTGCTTTCAGCATTTTCAATTTTCTAGTTTCTAGAGTCGGGGCTAAATTTTCCTCCGAAAAACTAGATTTTTTTCAGTCTCGTTCGTCGAGTATCTTCATAGTGGACCCATAACTCAAGACTACAATTTAAAAATAAAAGATATTATTATATACTGGGTGGTGCAACCAAGATGGGGTGGACGATTGTGGGCAAACGGAGAGGAATTTGAAAAAAAAATTGGGATATGATTGATAGTCAAGAACGCTGTGTTTTAAAATTATACCCATTATACAGGGTAGTCTGAAAAGTTCGTGGTGAACCAGACTTGTGTTTTTTAAATGGGATACCCGGTATATTATTCTTTTAGTTGATTCTCCTATATTCGTTGCGATCATTTTGATATAAGGTTAGTTGGGTCTAAAATTTATACCAAGGGAATGGGACGAGGAAAGTGGAAAAAAGGGTTATACTCCGGCCATTTTTTGAACACAATTGAAGCAGGTATGAAAAAACCAAATATTCTATAAAATGTATTGTATCTAGGACTACAATAATCGCTTGTAAGTCGTTCAAAATTATTCACTGTTATACAGGGTGGTCAAGTTTTGCAAATTTAACTTGTATTGAATTTTTTTAAATGGAACACCCTGTATATTTTACTTTCATGTTAAAGATAACATTACTAGCTTTCAGAAAATACCATATTTGATACCTTTCTAACCAACAGTAGATATCATCATAAATTGAACAAAAGATTGACAGTCCTGTCAAAACAGCAAAGTGTCAGAATATTGTCATCAGTAAATAAATAAATATTGTTTTTTAATGATGCGATGCCGAAATAAAAGATAGAAGCTTTTGCAAGTTTATCATAAAGATTTCAAGAAACAGGAAATGTTGCTTTCAAAAAAACGTAAAGTAATTAATAAACCAGTTAACCAATGAAGATAATGCTTTGGCAGTATTAATAACAGATCTTTTTTTACAAAAAAAAAAATAAATTTAATATAAATCAACAAAAACAATGTAATTAAAACTTATAAAAGATGTTCAACTAAACCACCGTTTTGCTGAAGGCACATTTCGAGTCTATCCATAAATGAAAGTTTCACTTTTCTCAAAGTCAGGTCTGAAATGTTGCGAAAACTGCTTATTATTCTCAACTTCATATCCTCCACTGCGGTTGGAACCTCTTTATAAACTTCTTCTTTAACATGTCCCCATAAAAAGAAATCTAGTGGCGTTAAATCGGGTGACCTCGCAGGTTACTTAACTGGTCCACCTCGCCCAATCCAATGCTCTCCTTTCCAATTATTGAGAAAATGTCTTACATTAATGTAATGCGGTAATGCGGGGGTGCTCCATCATGTTGGAACCATAAGGAATTTCTTAACATTAAAGGTAAGTCTTCGAGCAATACGGGCAACTCATTTCTCAAAAAATTTAAACAGACTTCTCCCGTTAAATGCTCTTCAAAGAAATATGGTCCTATAAAATGAGAGCCAATTATACCTCCCCAAACATTAATTGACCATTTATTTTGATGGTCCACCTGACGAATCCAATGTGGATTTTCGGTTGAATAATAGTGCATATTATGTTTGTTAACCAAGCCGTTGCTTTTAAAAGTTGCTTCATCTGAAAACAGCACCCTATCTACAAAACCTGGATTATCCCAAAATGTATTTAAAAACCAAATTGAAAACTTTTGTCGTTGGACGTAATTGCGATCATACAGTTCTTGGTGTAATTCAATGTAGTAGGCATGATATTTATGTTGTTTCAGAATCCGTTTAATACTAGTGCGTTTAATTTCAGTAGCTCTCTCAATTTCCCTGGTACTTGCGTGTGGATTTTCTTGCACTATCAAGCATTATCTTCATTGGTAACCGGTTTATTAATTACTGTATGTTTCTTAAAAGCAACATTGCCTGTTTCTTGAAACCTCTCTAATAAACTTGCAAAAGCTTCAGGTCTTGGTTTTTTTTCGGCATCGGGATATCGTACCGCATAAACCCTGCTTGCTAGTAAAGGGTTTTTTTTGACACTCGCTTAACATAAAAGTCATGTTTATCAACTCTGGAGTACTCAAACTCATTGTTACTTAACAATTTCTCGGCTTATCGTCAAAAAACAATGGTAATTGATGCCAATTCTCTGACACTTTGCGGTTTTGACAAGAATGTCAATCTTTCTTTTCATAGGTAGTCAATTTAAGCAACGTAAATAATACCGTTTCTGTTAGAATGAGTAAATTTTGGTTTCACGGTTAATTTACTAAAAAACTGTTGGTTAGAAAGATATCAAATAGGGTATTTTCTGAAAGCTGGCGATGTTATCTTTAACATGACAGTAAAATATATGGGGTGTTCCATTTAAAAAAATTCAATCCAAGGTAAATTTGCAAAACTTGACCACCCTGTATAACAGTGAATAATTTTGAACGACTTACAAGCGATTATTGTAATCCTAGATACAATACATTCTATAGAATATTTGGTTTTTCCATACCTGCTTCAATTGTTTTCAAAAAATGGCCGGAGTATAACCCTTTTTTCTACTTTAACCTCGTCCCGTACCCTTGGTATAAATTTTAGACCCAACAAACCTGATATCAAAATGATCGTAACGAATAGGAGAATCAACTAAAATAATAATATACCGGGTGTCTCTTTTAAAAAAACACAAGTTTGGTTCACCACGAACTTTTCAGACCACCCTGTATAATGGGTATAATTTTAAAACACAGCGTTCTTGACTATCAATCATATCCCAAAAATGTTTTTTCAAATTCCTCTCCGTTTGCCCACAATCGTCCACCCCATCTTGGTTGCACCACCCTGTATGATTCTTATTGTTATTATTATCATGTGTGGCGAAGTACACACATTAATCTTTTCTTAAGTCATGAATCGTCACCACAAATTGGCAATTATTTGATATTTTTTGAAACACCCTGAATAACTCTTAACACACATTACATTTATATAATGTGTGTCTAGAGTTTGAAAATGTGTTAATTCAACACGAAACGTTGCAACTGAAAATAAATTTAAAATAAAAGCGGTAGAAACCAAAACGGTCTTATAGGTATATCTGGTAGACATTAACTTCCCCCCATTATTAAATGTACTTAAAACTACTACTAATTATGGAAAGCTCCATCCAAATGATCTTCTTTGACATGAATATCGAACTTCGTTTTGCTCCTGAACCGGGTGGTGCAAAAAGGGCACACAGTTTCGATACAAAACAACCTTTTATGCGTTCTTAAGGCAGTTCTTTTAGGAAAATTTAATTGACACACTAAACAGTACCATTTTGATGTTTGTTCCTCTGGAGGCAGTTGCTTATGATTCTCTCTGCTTTCGATTACCTCAATTGAAGACGAGTTGGAGCCTAAAATTAAATATTTAAAAATATTTCAGCAATCAGTATTCTATCTTTACTTTTTATCCATTTACTTTTTTGCCATAAAAAGAATAATAATAAATATGTATGGAGACATTGTAGGAATAATACAAAAAGATGTTAAAAAATTAAGTATGAAATGTAAAGAAAAAAATATATGACATACTGCTTCACAAGTACTGGTGACTCGTCCCACCAATAAGTTTTAAGTGCACCCAACAATAAAACCCACAGGGATTTAGGTCAGGAGGATGTGGTGGCCAAGAAGCCAAAAAATGAAGTGAAAAGCAAGGATGAAGCCAAATGACCCATTTAAAAAAACTTGGATATGATGTGAGACACCCTGTATAATTTTAAAACTCCTAGCCATCTTAGATTGTCAGAAGGTAGTCTTTTTAAGTTGTGGTTAAAATTTTATTAAATAATCTGGGCTAACAGCTGCACAAGTCGCTCTTAGCGGACGGCAAAAATTTGCTAAAAAATACATAAATTTAATTTCTGTCTCAATGACACAAAATTCGTGTAGGGAGTCTTTATATAAGTTACCTTTATTTCTCTCAAGGAATCTAAAAATGTAAAAATATACAAGGTGTCCCATTTAACATTCTGAATTTGAAATAGGTGCAGCACTTTTCGAACGCCCTGTCCTAATAAGACTAGAACCAAGAAACTTTTGTACTAAATTTTTCTTTAGTGGTAGTTTCTGAGAAAAGGTATAGGTCCCTAATAAAATATCCGAAAAACATGCCAGACAACTGAACAGTGGCGGCTCGTGGTGAATTATATAGGGAGGTTAATAACAAATTTAAAAATAGGCATGCTTAAAATAAAAATAAATACCTTATCTTTAAATTGAGCTTTTAATTCTCTTGAAGTTTAGGTCTACTCTTCGTTCTTTAGAATTGGAAAAATGGTGAATGACACGTTCGTTAAAATTGCACGCAAATTCCTTTTATAAACGATTTCTCGATACTTAACATTGTTAAAGCGGATAATCTTGGCCCAACTCCTCAACTAAACTTATAAGCCCTCGAAAAACCCCTGGATTTTCAGACAAAGCCGTTTCATCATGGCCACGTAGTGCCAGCTCGAAGGCCCCACAAAATCTATAATTTTGTTTAAAATATAATAATAATAATAATAAAACATTTTATTTTGCACTCATATAACATATAACAAGGTGTACACATATATATCATGAAAAAAATAAATGCAAAATAGGAGCTGCAAGCAATCAAAATTGTTCAAAGTCCAGCCCCTACAGAAATTATTAAATTGACAATATATGTTCGCAAAGTGAACTAAATACTATACTTAAAATAAAATAGTAATGAGACAAGATAACAGACGAGAAAATGAGAAAACAATTTAATTGCCCATTAAAAAATATTTTATCCTCTTTTTAAACGTTACAGGTTTAAGACTCTTAAGTAAAACCGGTATGCTGTTATACAATTTATAAATATTATAAGAAAAACTTCTCTTAAAAAATTGGGTCTTATGAGGTGGTGGAGAAATATGACCTCTAAATCTTAAATTTAATCTGTGGACATCTGTTCTGTAGGTTATTTTGTTTGTCAAATATGGGGGTTATTAAAGATTATATTATGGAAAAAGACCAAAGAGTGCAACTGACGCCTCCTTTCCATATTAAGCCATTTTGCATCTCTTAATTTATAAGACACCGGGTCAAACTTTCGAATGCCATATATAAAACGCAAACAGCTTTTTTGTACTTTTTCTATTCTATTTTTATTAACTTTATCCAAGCATGGCCCATATAAAACATCACAGTAATTAAAGTGGCTTAAGACAAGGGAATCAGTCAACTTAATTTTTAGATTTTCACTTAACAAGTGGGGATAAAGAATCTTTAGAGAAAAATATGCTTTTTGTAAACAATGACCTATTTGCTGTTTAAACCGTAAATTAGAGTCAATTTCGATACCCAAATTTCTGACACATTCAGTATATTGCAGTGTTGTACCAGCTATATTTATATTAATGCTATTTCTCAATTCATCTTTATGTTTACCAAAAACCATAATTGATGATTTATCGAGGTTAATTCTCAATCCGTGACGTTCTGAATATAAAAGTAGATTATTCAGATCATTATTAATAAGTGTTTCTGCCGCAGGTCCACCCTCAGGTGAGAAAGAGTAAACCACTTGGGTGTCATCTGCATAGAAATATGCAGTAACATGTTTTAGACAGGACATAAAATTATTGGTATAAATAGTAAACAATAAAGGACCTAGTATGGAACACTGTGGCACTCCACACTCCACCAATTCTCTCGAAGACTGACCTAGAGAAGTTTCAACATATTCCATTCGATTATTAAGATAGCATTTAATAAATTTAATAACATTAACTGAAAATCCGACATAATTTAAAATAGCTAACAATATATCATGGCTTATTGTATCGAATGCTTTGGAGTAGTCTAAAAGTACTAAAATTGTTGATTTACCTGAGTCTGAGGCTCTAATAATATCATCTGTTAAGCTCACTAGAGTTGTTGCACAACTGTAGCCTGGCCTAAAGCCTGACTGATTTTCAGGTAAAATATTATATTTGTCTAAAAAAATTCGTATTTGGTTATTCGTTATTTTCTCTAACAGTTTTGATAGACAAGGTAAAATACTAATGGGTCGGAGTTCGTTAAAAGATTTTATGTTACTATTCTTTGGTAGTGGAGTTACACGCGCTATTTTCCAGGCGTCTGGAAAAATTCTTTCCAAGAGACAAGAATTAATTATATTTGTCAGAAACGGTAATATTTTTGGACAACACAGCAATAACATCTCAATATTAATAGAATCTGAACCCGACGCTAATGATTTTATATTAACAAGTTGTGATTGTACCTCATCCATGCTTACTGTAACAAATTCGAATTTTTCATCAATATTTGTTTTATTATTATTTGAATAAAAGTTAAGAAGATCATGATCTGCTGGCTGTTTATTTATAGAGAATTGTAAAAAATGATTGTTTATATCGGTGGGTTTATGTATTTATATAACGATTGTTTGATACATTTTCACTAAAATCTCTAAGAGATTTTCTATAAGCTGGGTCTAGCTGAGTGCGAATATCAACACTTCCGACCGTAGCATAGTTCACCGAACATTTCATGTGATCTGGAAAAAACGCATGTTTTTTATTTTTTCTTTTAAATGTTTTAAATCTTTAACAGCGGTTTTGCACCATAATGAGTCCGACGAGTCCTTAGAAAACCACAAACAAACATAACAGTAAAATGAGTTAGAGACTTCACAACCACATATCCAGTTAGCTAAATCGTACACATACTTTTGCGAAAGTTTCAATGAACCTTTTTGTTTTTGTTTTTACTAGTTCGTCGTATACTAAGTTCTGGCAAATTGCACCAGTTACCTTGAATTCGGTTATTTTCTGAAAATTAAATTCGTTATCACTCTTTGTTTAATTTTTTGCACTACCGACATATTATTTCATCTACATTCGCAAATCAAACATAGACCACCTTGAAATTGGTTATTTTTGCAAAATTAAGTTCGTAAGCACTTTTTCGTTGTTTATTTTTTTGCACTAATCACTACCAACATTTTATTTCCTGTATATTTCCAACTCACACATAAAAATAAAAAAATATATATTACAAAAAACAGTATATAAATCAATTTGCATCGATTACAAACGTCCGAAACAATATCGAGTTAGAATATCGACCGAGCGACCTCTGAACAATTGAACTTCCGCATCCGACGTAATGCCGTGACCGATTGATCGAATTATGAGAAGAGACCGGCTGATTATCCAAATCGCGATTTCATATTCCATTTGCTATGACGGTCGGCTGCTGCTCGGTAGCTGTGAAATCTTCGGGTACTTTCGTCGAGCTTTAAGGTAATCAGGGCAATTCGGATTACCCAGCCTAGCTTTGTATAGCTTTTATTATGCCTAAGGAACGCAACTAGATCATTCGAACCGCCGCGCACGGCTAATAGCGTAGCGCAGGGTTGCTCAAACGGTCGATCGCGAATGCTTTTTGAGTAGATCTCGAGAAAAATTTTTTTTTTAATAAATAGGTACTTAACTAAACTACAAAAATTTATTGCGTAATAACATAACACTCTACTAGCGGCAAAAGGCGGCTTATCAAAGGAACGCGCGGTACTTGTCAAAGAAAAGCCGCGTTTTTTATTCTTGCCGCTTTTCTAGAAATTTCGGGCGGCGCGTTTGACGGGAAGCCTGCAGGAATTGGAGTCATTCTGAATTGCAACTTGAAGGCAATACTACGTCGATACAAAGTTTATTATTAAATAGTACAAAATGAGTGCAGCGAAGAAATCTAAAACGTATCGTTTTAATAACGATTGGGAGGAAGAATTTTTGTTTGGTATGGTGAAGGATAAGTGCATGTGTCTTATTTGTCGTGCGTCATTTGCAATACCTAAGCGTGGTAACTTAGAGAGGCATCATAAAACGGTTCATAAAAACTATGAAAAGGATTTTCCGCCACAGAGTGAATTAAGAAAACGAAAAATACGTGATTTGATATCTTGTTTGAAAAAAGAACAAACCATGTTCACAAGACCAGCCAAACAATCAAAAGCTGCTGCGATCGCGTCATTTAAAATATCTCATATATTGGCGAAACACAAGAAACCATTCGAAGGTGGATCGGTTGTGAAGGAAGCATTTATTGAAGCAGGTGAGACTTTATTTGGAGACTTTAAAAATTAAACAGAAATCATGTTTGCTATTACAGAACTTCAGTTATCTCGTCAGACTGTCACAAGGCGTATTGAAGTCATGAGTCAGGACATGGCAGATAAACTAAAAAATGGAATGTACATACTTTTCTTTACAGTTCGACGAATCCACCGATATGACAGACACTGCCCAGCTGTGTATTTTTATTCGGATGGTATTCAATGACATGTTGACTAAGGAAGAATTTTTGACAATCATTCCTCTGAAGGGGAAGACCCGTGGCGAAGATATATATGACGTTTTCTTCAATTTTGTAAAAAACTACAAGCTACCAATATATAAATTAGTGTGCATTACAACCGATGGAGCACCAGCAATGACTGGAAACAAAAACGGTTTTGTGGCATTGTGTCGAGCTAATGAAGATTTCCCTTCATTTTTTTCAATCCATTGCATTATACATCAACATGTTTTGTGTTCAAAAGTTTTAAACACGGAGGAAATTATGGGCATTGCAACAAAAATTGTGAATTCCATCCGTGCACGTAGCTTGCAACGGCGGCTCTTTAAGTTGCAGTTGGAAGATAGGGAGTCAGCTGAACACACTGATTTAGTTCTTCACACGGACGGTTTCAAAAATTATTGCCAATATATAAATTAGTGTGCATTACAACCGATGTTGGAAACAAAAACGGTTTTGTGGCATTGTGTCGAGCTAATGAAGATTTCCCTTCATTTTTTTCAATCCATTGCATTATACATCACATGTTTTGTGTTCAAAAGTTTTAAACACGGAGGAAATTATGGGCATTGCAACAAAAATTCAGTTGGAAGATAGGGAGTCAGCTGAACACACTGATTTAGTTCTTCACACGGACGGTTTCAAAAATTATTGCCCGAAATAACAGCTTTTCTAGACGAAAGAGGTGATGACACTCAGATATGGAAAAACGAAAAATGGCTGACTGATTTGGCATTTTTGACTGACATCACAATGCACTTAAACACCATTAACTTGGAGCTTCAAGGTAAAGGAAAAACTGTTATTGAGATGATTAGCGCAGTAAACGCATTCAAAAGTAAATTGCAACTTATGATAGATCAACTGAAAAGAAAGGATCTGAAACATTTTGCGTCTTTGAAAGCAAGGATTCCTCAGTTGAATTATGATACGTATGAGGCTGAATTATCAAATATTTTGGGAAAATTCGAAATGCGTTTTTATGATTGTAGTAAATTGGCAAATCATTTATGAGTTATCCTTTTTCATGTAAAAACATTGAGGAATTAGCTACTGAAATAGCAAGTCAGTTTAATATGAACTCATGTTCTGTCGAAAATTAGTTGGTGCAGATTATATCAGATATACATCTCAAAGCTACAGCATCTGATACAAATTTCTGGTGTTTTATATCTGAAGATAAATATCCGACTCTAAGGCAAATCGCCCTTCAACTGACAGCAATGTTTGGGTCAACTTACTTGTGCGAGTCTGCATTTTCTGAAATGAAGATAATTAAGTCAAAATATCGCCATCGACTAACTGACGATCATATGTCATCATGCTTGCGACTAGCACTCAGTGGTTACGTACCATCTTATGAAAAGTATGCTGAGGACATGCAGTGCCACGCTTCAACATCCAAAGTCACTCCTTAGATAAGTTTAACACCATATGTAACTCTTTTGTTTTGTAACAACCAATAAACTCGCAATTTTGAATAACTATGAGTTTTTTTCATTGATATTGTAGAGAAGAACCTAACTAAACCTAACCCAAACCTTGACTAAAATAATGTATATTGTGCGGAAAGCTATTATCTATATATGCTACGGTACACCCTACCTAGCTAGGTAGGTAGGTAGGTAGGGTGTATGTGTCGTGTATCACACATACTTGCAGCCTCTCAGAGTCGATCGTAAGTAGTCTAAAAATATTGAGGTAAATCGCCACCAGTTCAAGTTTGAGCACCCCTGGTGTAGCGTATTTAACTTTTCCCAAGTTTCACGTTTTATTACAACTATTAGGAGGAACGGTCAAACGAATAATTTATTTTCTGAAATATTTTTGGGGGTTCAAGACCCTATGGAAGAGCCGCCACTGCAACTAAAAGGGCCCAAAGTCTTATAATTGAAAAAATTATACAGTATTTTCTCGTTCGTATCGCGTCTCTCTGTAACCATGAACAAACTCGAAAACTCACATATCGAAAATTGACAAATATGTCAAATAAACCTAGTTCATCTTAGTTCAAGAATTTTAATACATGGCGAAATAATTGAAAATTTTAAAATGTTGAAGGCCTCTAGTAACTACTTCACTAATGAATTTAACCACATCAACACAAAAACTGAACAATACTCACCTCCCCATGGGTTTTCAATTGCGGGAGTTGCTTTTGCTGTTGCAATATCAGATTCCAATTTTATGGGTGCTTTAATTTCTATACTATCTGTAAAATTATTTAAATTAATATATAATAAACCAAACATTATGCTTAATACTACGTAAAGCACAAAACCGGACATACCGCTTTATCATTTCATTAGAAAGTAACTTAGCTTCCACACTAGTGCTTGAAAAAGACAAATTATTTTTTTCAGCTGTATCAAAAATATCAGATATTTTTTTTCACAAATTATTAAAAAATACGCTTAATAGAAAGAAGCAATTTCTCGTCCAGATTTGTAATTCTTCAATATCCTAAAAAATTCAAAAATTCGTCCCATTATTTATGTTATAACTTTGACTTACATCGTATTATAATCTCATGTCATTCTTGTTAGTTTAATGGTAAGTACTTTAGTTATAATTGATTTAAGAATAGTGTTAATAAATCTCGCTCGGTTGCGATGACACCAAAAAGCTCTAACAACAATGTATGCGTCTGTGAGTGAGTTAGTTTCGTAGTTATTTGTAATTTTGTGCTTTTAAAAGAAGAAAGATGTAATTCCTGAAAGTATTTTGGAAGAAGCTGCAGCAGTCTGCAGTCATCATAAAAAGAATTCAAAGTTTTTACACAATGGTAGGAGAAGAAGCAGGTAAAATTTTTTAAAGAAGAAGTATTTCTATAGCCTAAGTTGCATCAAAAGCGGAAATTGCAAAATTTTCTCGCACCTGATGATGTCTATTTGTTGATTAAAGTTACGACCACTATTGGATTGGCAGGTGCATATCGTTGCGAAGATCTTACTAAATTAACTATTGATAACATTGAAGTCCAAAAAACAATACTAGTCATCAAACTTCCTGATACAAAAACTTATATTTCCAGAACATTTGTATTTGGTGGAGATGCAGTTCACCTTCAGCTTTATAGGAAATATGTAGCTCTACGTCCTTCGAACACACCTCATCGTCGTTTATTTGCAGGGGCGTGCAGTCCATGGAAGCAAGAGAAGCAGTGCTTTGCCAAAAAAAAATATAAAACATCTTCTAAAATGTAATTTTTGAAATAGGAAACCATTAATTTAGTTTATATTAAAAATGCTAAAATATTATCTTAATTATAAAGCCCATAATAAATGCGGCCTTGACTACGACCCAGACACAATAGAATATCTAATAGAACCTAGGCGGGCTGCTAGCTTCTCTGCAGCCCCAAGTCCTGTATGCTTGATTTCCTGTGAATCGACCCAGAGGTTATTGAACTTTCCACCGGCTATTTGCAATTTTTGCATTTCAGTCGCGTGCTTTAAGTGGTGGCGGAAACTATCATTGGAGTAGGTTCTTTGTTTGATCGGCTATCCGTGTGTTGTGTGATACGTACGTCTCCTCGTGCATGGTGCGATATGGAAGACAATAATACGGACGTGGATATGCAAATACCGTCAACATCGGCTGTCGGTAATAACGTTGAAAATGTTGGAGAATTTAGTAAGAAGAGTGTGTGTGAATGTGTGGTGTGTGTTTTAATAATAAAGGGATTTTCAACTTTAAACTTCGCTGATAAGCTTCAAATAATTTCCAAAGGAAGGGCAAAACCGCCTATGAAAAATTTAACCACAAAAATGAAAAACTGTATTAGACATTTTTATCCGGAAAAACAATACGAATAATTTAAATGGTTAACAGAGCGTGAAAATATAAGTAAATTATTTTGTTGGCCATGTTTACTTTTTGAAAATGAAAAATGTCTCTGGAACAAAACTGGTTTTTGCGATTTAAACAATTTCCATAGCGCTGTAAAAAGACACCCTATGTCCAAAGCGCATTGACAGGCCGTCATAAAAGAAAAAGGCAAAACCAGCATTGAACACGCCCTTAATAAACAGTTGGAAATTAGTCACCGCCAACACAATGAACTAGTCGATAAAAATAGGCAAATATTAAGAAGACTTATCTATGTTGTTTGTTTTCTTGGAGAGCACGAATTGGGATTTAGAGGTCATGACGAAACAAGGATTTCTTCAAATAGAGGAAATTTTCAAGATTTACTTAGTTTAATGGCTAAATATGATGATTGCTTAAAAAATCATTTAGAGCAGTCTAGCGTTTTCGCGGAACGCCGAATCGAATCCAGAATGATTTAATTTCCGCTGTTGCAATATATAGTAATATATTGCAACAATATAATAGAAAATATTGAAACGTGGGACTCAGAAGCAATAAATAGTTCGAGGGAGTATTTGGACTGTTTGAAATGAGATTTTAATTATTTGTTGAACATATTTTCAGAAATATTTCCATTCTCGGACAATGTTTTTAATATATTACAAACTAAAACAAATGATATTGCTTTCTGCCTAAAAAAAGTGGATGATTTTAAGTCCATGTTAAGCCAAAAAAGAGATGACTTTGACCTATTTTGGAGAAAACGATGACGTTAAATGTAGAGCCACAAACCAAGCGTCTTCGAACAGACAAGGTGGGAGATGTTCAAACATCATACAGACGCCTCTTTTATGAAATAATCGATCAAATTCAGCAACAAATAAACTATAGATTTAACGGTTTAAATGATTTTAATCCAGCTCTGCAATTTTGATGCATTTAAAGGAAAAACTTTTCCAGAAGATACGTTTAAATCTTCTTCTTCATTATGGCCAGTTCTTCGACCGAGTGTTACTGCGATCTGAACTAAAAGTAATTTACGAAACCGATGACATTAGCGCAAAAAATAACGCTAAAGAACTAATGCAATTGTTAAAAGACAAGTAGCTGGAAGATGCCTACACCGAAGTGTCGAAATTGTGTGAATTAGTATTGACAATATCTGCCACAAGTTCGTCAGTAGAACGCAATTTTCAACACTTAAACGTATAAAAAATTTCGTGAGAAATTCAACGAGGCAGGAGAGACTTTCGTATACATTGCTGTTGTCCATTGAAAATAAACTTCTCTAAAATGTGTCGGAGCATCGACGTTTTTATGATGACGTCATTGACGAATTTATAAAAAATGATCGAAAAATCGAATTACGTTACAAATAGGTAAGTTTCTAAAAATTGCTTTTCTTTCTTAAAAGTTCACCGCACGCCCCTGTTTATTTGTAAACTATACAAACAGGGAAAAGGCACAATACGATATTGCCGGATACCTGGGATTGCCAGATCCAGAAATGTACACGGGTCACAGTTTAATATCAAGAGGCATGGCGGATGGAAATCCACTTCCGTGGCAGAAGGCTGTTTGGAAGACTCAATGGAGAACAAAAAAAAATTGCATATAAAATGTTTACCGCAAAAGAAAGTTGAAGCTGTTTCATTTCCATTAACAAGTAGTACAACTTATAGTAAACAGTGTTGAGAATTGACATCTCCTCTAAATGTAAACAATCCGATAAACTGTAAATAATTGTTTATTAAAATAATAATTTAAAGATATATTATTTTTATTTGTAGATAAATGTAACATGTATGTGCGTTTTGTAACTATTTTTGAAAGTCGCTAAAGGTTAATTCAGCTTAGGAATTCTGAAAATCACATTTATAGAGGTGCGACAGTGACGTTGTGGGGTGGAATACGACTAGGCGGAAGAACCAATATCGTTGAGGTTGAACATTTTTTAAATGCTCAACGATATGTACAAGAAATTCTTCAACCAGTTATCTTACCCCGTGCAAGACTTGTTGGAACAGACTTTATTATTAGGCATGACCACGCACAACCTCATGTCGGTAGACATGCTGCACAAAGTATACAAGACAACTATATAGCCGTCTTGCCAGGGCCTGTTCAATCGCCAGACCTAAATCCAATGGAGCACTCGTTCACCATTATATCAGGAAAAAAATTTATGCAGTGGACCATTTGTTAAACCCTATTTTTACAATAGAACTCGTATAGATAAAACTAAAAAGGATGCAATAATATAATTTTTATAAAAAAATGAAACCGACTTCAAAAGATGCACTAAAAATTGAAAAATAATATTTTCGGAGTTAAACTAATACTAAGTGAGTAGTAAATAAGGGTAATGTCTTTTGCATGCATATATTTCTTATCCGGATCTAAGCATTAGGTTTATTTTTATTGACTTATACTTATTTTATTAATTAACTTTTTTTTAGCTTGTACCATATATAAAATAAGCTCGTAATTTCACAATAGTATGAGAATTTAGGGCGTATAGGTATGTTTAAAAAGATGTACTTGAAGAGTTTCTTTTCTGTGTGACTTGAAGTTGCAGTAGCTGCAAGTGAAACACTTCGGTTTTCCGCATTCAAATTTGAGATGTCTAGACAGATGTCCCCTGTTTTTGTAGGACCGGTAGCAGTTGTTGCACTTAAATCTGTATTTCTCTAAAAATAAAAATAATTTTCTTAGGTTTTATCAAAAAATTAAAGGATTAAATTACTTACAGCGGTAAAGATTCTTTTACACTTAGCGGTCTTGTATTTTTGTGTACAATTATTAACATTTCTGTATTTTGTGCTAACATTAAATAAATATAAAAATATACGAGTATATGGCTTACCTCAAACCTTTATCTTGCGCAGGCTGTCTTACTTTATTTATAATACTATTTATCTCTATCTTGATTTAAGTATACCAATGATTTCAAAAGAAGTTTTATACAAAAGTTGTTCGTAGAGTGGTATTTATCTATGATCGTAAGATAAGAAGCCATTACCGCACTGATTTTAGTTAGGTAATGTTAGATGTTACCGCACTAGTGCGGTAATGATATCCACTAGTATTAAAATTAAAACAGAATTAAAGAAAATACGTTTATTTTTGTTTAAAATAGAGCATTACAAACTATTTACTGTATATATTAATTACACAATTATTGTAGTTATTTACATTAATAATACCAGATGTACTTGATGAACTTGACTTAACTTGCGATGAAATTGCACTAAATACGTTCAGCTTTTGGATACTAGTTGCTTCATTTTCCTTATTTCTGAGTATACTGAAAGCAGTCTTCTTTTTGTTTTCTTCCGAAGCCTCAATGTATCCTTCTGCAACTGTTTTTGACCGCCATCCCCGTGCCTCTTCACGGTCAAAATATCCATTCTACTAGTGATGTAGAGGACCTTCTAAAGCAGTGGCCGGTATATCGTTATAGATTGGATAGTTTTAAAAACAAAACAATAGTCCTAAGCATACTTCCAAAAGTGCTTTTCCCACTGGCTATTTAGGGCGTAACTTAATGTAATTTTGAACAATTTCAACCATATCTAAACCTTTCATGTCTCCTGATGTTACAAAAAACTCTCGACCTATTTTTGTCTTTGTGAATGGTATTACAAATCGAAAAAACCCACCTTCATCTTTCATATTTTTCAAGAGTAAGTTTGTTAGCTCTTCTTTTCCACTTGTACTCTTCTTTTTAAGCACTTTTTCGATGTCGGATGGAAGATCTGAATCCCTCATGTTGAAAATGTATAAAACTCGTTACGAACTTTGTGAGAAATTATTGTTTGACAGCATTATTTTCTAACGTTTTCTAACAAAAACTTAGTTACTTCGTTGCTATGGTATAGTAAGTATAGGTAACAGCGGTAATTTGTTTTTAAATATATGATAGGTATCACGAAAATGTTAATTATATTATAACTCGGTTAGGATTTTAAAAGATCGTAGGTAAAATTGTGTACGATACATGTGTGATACATTGTTATTAACCTACTTGTGTATCATAAATATCTATTATATAAAGTTGTTGTGAAATAATACAGACCACCTTAGGAAAAATTATAATTCAAACTTATTTCTTTTTAATGAAAAATCTGATTTTTATTAGTGTCATATTCTAAGTATCTTTTACAAGCTTAAAACCACGTCCAATGTACCTTGCATTAATTTTTCTACATTACATCCGATGAGAATACAAATAATTCACGACTTTCCTTGTAACTTTGATGGTTTTTTAAGTAAATTTTTAATTAGTTTCAACTAACTTATTGCTTTGAATTGTCATACACATACAACAGTACGATGAGAGAACAATAACTGGGTGACCTTAACCCCAACCATGACTTTGATTTACATTCATGAGTGACCCATCGCTTTAAAATTTTGTGCACCTTTATAAGTTCTATAAATTAATGAAATTGATTTGAATTGATCAGTTAGTTTTGATCAATTCCTGATTGATTGATTGTTCGATTCGAGCTTTAAGTGTTTCAGCTTCGTCAAACACACATTTGTAAGTAAGCACTGGTGTATAGGAGCACAACTTGTGCTTTTTGAGGAAGGAACTTCACTCTCTAAACCGCATCCCGAATATTTTTTGTACAATATTAAAGTGTCTGAGAGTCCATAGCACTGCCCAGACAGCAATGAGCAACACAAATGTTATACAATCTTTTAAAGCTGATAGTAGAGCCAATTTAATAAATTATAGATCCAATATAAACATGAATTCATTATAGAGGTACACAATACATAAATAAAGCGGCAAATACGACAGTAGATTTAACTTAGAAGTATAAATTATAGAGAGTTAGAACCTGCAAGTAAACATCCCAGAGAACTCTACAACAAAAAGACACTTGTTCTTTAAAATATCACTTTTAATATATAAAAATCATTATGTTTAATGAAATTATCAAATTGCTATAAATAATTGCCTAAATTAGAAAATCATGGATCATAGGATTAAACAGTGTCAAATAGGAATTACTATCCGACGTTTTGTTTTCGACTGCATGGGGAATCTTCAGGAATATTTACTCCACGAGACCTAAACGCTACAGAGAGAGAGAGAGAGAGAGAGAGAGAGAGAGAGAGAGAGAAAAAGAGAGTGATAATAGAAATCAAAATAAGAAGATTTGTTTAATAAATGTGGTGGCAAATGTTAGTCGCTAAAAAGATACAGGGCGTTGACAGTGAAACTTAATTTTTGAAAAATAATTTGAGAAAGCCGAATTCGGTATTAGTTTGAACTTAACGCCTAGAGGGCTACATACTTAATGATGAAATAAATTTTGTATATTTTTTTACCATGTAAAGCTGAGACTGTTTTGACTTGACTTTACACTAAAAAAGAGTCATAATCTCTGCGTACTGCGTCCTCTAGGCGCTAGGTTCAAACTAATACCAAATTCGGTTTTTCTTACCTTTGTAATTTTTCGAAAACTAAGTTTCTCTATCTTTTTAACGACTAACATTCGCCACCACATTTATCGAACAAATCCTATTCTGATCTCTAGTATTATCTGTTTCCCTATGGCGGATAAGTTATGAAACACCCTGTATATATCCTCCCTGAAGTTCTTTTGGTGTTTTTGTGTATAACAATACACGAATGTTCATGTTAACAACTTAATTTCTATTAAATCAGACATATTGAATTTCGATTTGTGATCAAAATTATTTAACATTGGAAACAGAGACCGAAACTCTGAGGAAGAATAAATATTGGCACTGAAGATATTACGCGTTTAATTAAAAGATATACGGCCGGTTGCAGAAAGTTTAGAATGTTTAACGGAATGTCAAATTTGGCAGCGAGTTCCTAGATTTCTATAAGCAGCTTGTCAAATCCGAAAGCTAGGTTAAATATCCTAAACAGCAATTCAGTTTTGTGCAACCGGCTGATAGTAATCCAATCCCGCGGGAGGAGCATAGTAAGGTTTATTGTTAGATAGTATTTTTCTTCCCTATATGGCACTACAAGATTTGACAATGCTTACTATCTCAGAAAGATATTGTGCCTTTTCAAACGTTGAGAATACAAGATTCCTTGCTTCTGTGGGAAAATGTATGTCGCAGGAAAAAGACGTCCATAGATTTACATCAATGATGCTTTAAAAAGAAAACAATTGTTCAATCTTTTGTAGCTGAACACCAGCCACTGGAAAAATTAGAGAATCTTGAAAATTTTCAAAATTTTAATAGAGATACATATTTGGTCTACGTCAAGGGTCGATGAGTACAACTCAGGTATAAAAGCTCGCTTGAATTCCCCCAAACTCACAGTTTTCTGACCTCGTGGTGTAGACCCCTGAAGATGTTTCGTACAATCGAAACGTTGGATAATAATTCCAATTCGACACGGTCTAATCCCAAGATAGAATTTTCAGCTGAACCAAGCCGTTCTATTTGCCTAAATTACACAAAAAGTACAAACTATTAAGTATGAATCATAGCAATGTGTGCCATCAGATTGTGCCTGTGTTTGAATATTTTTTGGCAAAACGTGCATATCTCCTTCCCTTCCTTATGGCATTCATATCGCTCGTGTCTTTTCAGGCTGCTTTTGTACGAGTACATTTTACCACATTTTGGGCAGGGGTGAAAACTTCTATGATTTTCTAAAAACAAAAAAGCTATAGTTAGCACAAAAATACTCTTAAAAGTAAAACCAAATTTTCATTTTCTTACAAAGATGAAAATTCAATTTTTGTAAGTCGTTTAAGGAAATCCAACTTCTAACTTGTATAAATATTTATTAACAAAAATAGTAAAATATATCTTACTTTATGTTTAGTACGTTTTTAACAACAGTATAACCAAAAAACAATTATACTTTGAATAGAAGGTCCATCGAATACAAAAAAATTAATCACATCAACTATTCGTGTCGCAGTATACTCAGAACGAAAGCAACAATATGTGCTTCGGTGTTCCAGTTGCGTTTACTTATTTAAAAATACAATATAAAAATTATGCTTTTCTATAAAGCAACCTAATAGTAACAGTCTATCGGACTCTGGACGTTGTGAGAGATCAACAGCATCGGTCTCGGCCGTTGTGCAACGCCAAAATCACTCCCTGGATCCCAAGTGAATGGAATTCAATACAATGTTAAGATCCATTTAAAGTCTGCTGCTCAAGTCGTGGGCTAGAGAAACTAAGCGATCAAAAAATATTAATTGCAAAAGTTGAAGGTTCCGATGAGTCGAATAAATCGACAAATATATTGAGTGAAACGACACACGGTTTGGACGTTGCAGCCCAAGATCCGTGCATCGGACTATAGAGGTAATTTATTTAACGTTGGATGAAAATATTCAAACTATTATCTGCCTTAGGTACAACTTTTAGGACTTTTCAAACCTTTACTTTACAGAAGAATGTGACATACATGGAAAAAGTGATTTTTAATCGTGTTGTACAGGCGGCACCAAACCCAGTGGCCTATTAAAGGTACCCGAAGAACCAACGATAATTGTTTTGAAAAATTGGCTCTGGGCGTAAATAAATAACGAATTTTTCAATAAAATATTTTACTAGTGCGGCGTTGCCACGTTTAGCCAAAGCCGTTGACAACATCCGTTTCTAAATAAAATGTCGAGTATATTATTGCTTAAATGGATTATCCCGAATACTTTAAATACCTTTTTATTATATTTCATATACCAAAATTTTTTCGTTTTTCGAGAAAAAACGTTTCAAAATTGATATTTTTGATCCTTTGAAGCCCTGTTATTTTAAGACCGCTAAATTTCAAACAAAGTGGTTTGCACTTTCATAGTTTAGTGTTTAGTTATCTATCGCCTGACACCAATTTATAATTTGAGTGGAAATATCGATGATTGATATTTCCTGTCAATTGGAATGGAAAAAATTGATAATTAAAAAGGAAGTTGGGAAACCGCAAACCGTTTTGTTTTAAGTAAAGATTTTGGAAGTAATAGGGCTTCAAAGAATCAGAGAAGAGAAAACAGTTAAATTTAGGTAGAGGATATGCAAAATAAAGGGAATCTAGAGTGTTTAGGAGAATCCATAAATGCAATAATACAGTGGCGTATGTAAGGGGGGTTTTGGGGGTTAAAACCTCCCCAGAGCCACTTTCATTTAAGCTAAAATGATAGAAATATTATAAATTAAGGACCTTTTTTTATTGGTGGGTAACCCCCCTCCAAAGCCTCCTGTTTGATTGTTGACAATTTTCAACGTCTCAAAACCCCTCCTTAAAAGCAATGTCCATATACGCCACTGCAATGATATACCGGGAATTTCATTTAAAAAAACTGATGCTGTCACCTGCTCCGGGTAAATGCGGCATGATTCGAGTAAAAACGTTTTTTATTTGCGTTTTTATATTACATAGTAAAACATTTTCATTATAGAAATAAATTTGATTTTTGTGAAGAATTCAAATTTATTTTCGAAAAAACAGTTCAACATCATTTAAAAAAAATTATATGAAAAAACTATCAAAATATTCCTTATTTTGAAATTAGTGACTATATTTTAATAAAAGAAAAATTAATCTATGGAAAAAACTAGGCAAAAGTTGTATATTATGTTCTATAGAAAAAGAAAACAATTTTCGAAATATTTAAGGTAAAACAAAAACAAAATTTTATTCAACATCTACCACAGTTATGAACAATCTAAAGGTCATACCTAATAGAAACAAATTAAGCCGCCCCTCTCAATGACTTGAATCAGCCACATATAGATAAGGAAGCATCCAACAGGTGGAAGAAGCATGAACAACTATTCCCAGAGACAGAAGGATTTGTGATGGCAATACAGGATCAAATTATTAACACACGAAATAACACTAAATTCGTCATCAAAGAGCGGTCCGTTGAGTCCGATAAGTGCCGAAAATGTAGCGAGAGATCAGAGACTATACAGCATATGTCATCATTTTTGTACTGACTTAGTATAATCCCAACAACAGTATAAAATACAACCACAGGAATACTGTGCGATAACAAAGAAAAAAGAATAATAATAGAATGCATATTCACAACTGGATAAATATTTGAAGTAGGCCTTGATAATAAAATGTTAGTATGTATTATACTTTTAATTATTGATTAACATTTTTTCTGTAATCTTAGGAGATATTAAGAAATAGTATGATATAAATATGGATTTCATTTATTTCTATAGCATATCAATTTTTCAGAAAGCATGTCTGAAGTTATGAAAAATTGGATCCTTTATCCTAAATATAACGGAAATGGTTAAATTTTACATATAACATGACATATATGTGCCTAGTTTCTTCCCTATACTCCAAAAAAATATATATAAAACACATTCAAAATATGACATACTTATCTAGTTTTATCATATATACATTTTTTTTGATGTTCAAATGTTTTTTTTCAAAAATGAACATGAATTCATCAAAATGCCAGTCGCTATCACATTTAACATATATTTCTTTGTGTTATATCAACGAGATATAAAACATTTTAGTCTTTTTGATCACCCAGTAGAATTTTAATTTAATTAATTTTATATCTTATTTATATCATTTTATTCCCTTTCAAATTTAAATAGACAAATAAGAAAATGAGAAAATTTTGCCAGTTCAATTAACTGCGATGATCTGACATATCCCATACAGAAGCAGGCATTTTATTTGACCAATGGGCATTAATAACCAATAAAACGATGAGTATCAAAAATACGTCAACATTTATAGTTATTTTCAAATAAGTTGTTTATTAGATCTTTAGTTGCCCTCGTAGCACAAAAAAGGATAACTTCGACCAAACTGTATTTTTTGTTTTGATATTTTAAGCATATGCTGAAAAGTACCCCGAATTTGAGGATGAGTTTTGTTTTTTATATTCCATATATTCAGTAAGATATTTTGAAACTAAATCGGCGAAAAAGTCTTCGAACTTTTCTGACTAGAATTTCATAGACTATAGTTTTTCTCTTACAGAATTACTTGAAAATTGAAAATTCTCAAAAGATTCGTTAGACACAAAACTCACCATTGCTCACAGCCAAAAAACAAAAAATTACAGTTAAGGTACTTTTTACGATACGCTAAATACATCAAAATGAAAGGCAAACAAAAGTTTGACAGTTCTCATAGTAAATTCGATACGCTTGGTCACAGTTACCATACGGTAACCCTCAATTAGAATTAAAGTAACATTTCTGATTTCCCCCGTAGATCTTCGCAAAGTCTGAGGGATGTTTCGCCCTGCAGTGAACTTTGATATCGTAAGACCTTTTGCTTCGGTATTCGCAGAAAATACAGCCGAACTTTTTTTCTTTTTGACATTCGATCCTCTGATGATAGTCCAAGGCCAGTTTGGAGGAATAAGTCCTGGCGCATTGAGGACATGAAAGTTTGGGTCCTAAAATACAACAAAATGGATAATTAGTCACTATTTAAAAAAGAAAGCTACACTCATGGAAATTTGAAAGGATTCAAACAAAATTTTTTAAGCGATTTAAATAAACTTTTTTTTGTTTTAATGGTACGTTATTAAACTTTATTCTTCTTGGGGATATCATTTGACATGCTAATCATCATTTTGGGATTTGTTGTTTAACTAAGAAATGAGTTAAATTTTGGGTAAAAAACAGATGTGTTTGAATCACCCTGTATATTGACGTTAATTGTGTTTTATGTCAAACATCCTACCCAAGAATAAAGTTTAATAATGTACCTTTAAAACAAAAAAAGTTTATTTAAATCGCTTATAGGAATCTGAAAATATCATATTACGAATATTACTAAAATTTTGTCTGAGTCGTTTCAAATTTTCCTGAGTGTATTTTTGGGTTTCTCACCACGATTATAATAAGAAACAAAGACTCTATCTATTTATCTTGAAAATATAACAAGCAGTCTTTAGTTCTGAGTCCACTATGAAGCTGATCTCTGGTACAAAACATATATTCTGCTTTTAGTTTTGCTGAAGACGAATATACTTCGGGGGAACAAATACGTTAACTCTCCTCCCAGAAACGTCTAGAAAATAGATATTTTTCAGTGTCGTTCCTCGCGTATTTCCTTTAGTAAACTTCATGAACCCTTTATTAGCAAAAGGGACCCACGCATAGTCATTTAGTAACACACACTCTGAACTTCCAAACATTTTTATTGGGACCATTTTGTTCCTCCAAATAAATAGAGTTTTTGTTTAAACTTTTTGACAATTTTTTATTATAATAATTTTCTTTTTCAAAATTTCACTAGTTTAAATCATTAATCGGCCATCAATTTATTAGACACTAACTATAACCAAAGACTATATATGTTTGACATGTAACCTAGATATGAAAAAAATGATAGTTTTTCAGAAAACATGTTTTTTTTTATATCTACCTGTATTTTTTGACGTTTTTGGATTCTTCTCATTTTCCCCTTTCCAAAAATATATATGTCAAACAAACTGACACATTTTAAAATTTTGAAATCACTTCTTTTCTATTAATTATTTAATGTTTTTCTCTTACGATCGGCGCACTGATGAGTCCCGATAGGATGAAAGTATTTGTAAAACTACTATGTGTCTATAAAAACTTAAGGTAAATGATATAATTTCTTATGCTTGCTTAAATAATATTGTTTATATTATGTATCGAAACATTCCGTAGACAGACTAGTCTACATGTTAAGTATGTAATTATATTAAATTTTTGCTTCAATTAATTTAAAGTTAGATATTTTTATTCAGTTGCGAAAAAGCCAAAAAAGATTTTTGTTTGTCAATCTAAACGCAACAAAAAATCTGAACACATTTAAAAACAGTAATTTGTAAAAAAACATATTTAATATGATTATATATATATATATATATATATATATATATATATATATATATATATATATGTTGATTTTTACTCCTTCACTTCACGGATGGAAAAATACAATTTGTTTTCATTCCGGGTGTACATCCGTTCACTACTGTCGTTCTGAAAAGAACAGTTTTGCTGACGTTTCGCCAAAATCACATTTGGCATTTTCGAAGCTTTCTTTCTCGCGTCCGAATAGAGACTGAAGTGTTGGTGACTGCGACTCTTCCTTTTATACCCCCACTCGGGGCCAAAGATTGTATCTGCGCAGGCGTTGGTCGTTATTTATGTTTTCCGGATGGTGCTGTTGTTGTTGCGCTAATTGCGCTTGAGTTTTTGCGATTTTAGATTTGCCGATTATTGTCTTTCATATTGTTGGGATATATATATATATATATATATATATATATATATATATATATATATATATATATATATATATATATATATATATATATATATATATATATATATATATATATATATATATATATATATATATATATATATATATATATATATATATATATATATATATATATATATATATAATAACGACGTTAGGTACACCCTATTTACGTGACCCCCTCCATTATCCAAGCAATTTTGAAACACTCTTTCCAGTTTCCTAGTTGCTTGGGTAATGAAGGTGGGACATTCTGTATTTAAAACCCTAACTTCATACACTATTTTTTGTCGCAACTCGCCAACACTGCCCGTTCTATTATGATACCCTTTATTCTTTAGGTATCCCCACAAAAAATTGTCCAAAGGAGTAAGGTCGGGACTGTTCGCGGACCAATGAATATGAGCGTTTAAAAAATCTGTGACCTTTCGAATGTTGTGTGCTGCTCCAAAAAATGCCCAATTTCGTTAATTAATAGATTTAAATATCGTTCCCCCGTTGATATACCCTCAATAAATATCTGACCAATAATTTGGTTTCCCAAGATCCCGCACCACACATTTATTGACTTCCGCCCTTGTTTCTTTCGCTCTTCAATTATATGTGGATTTCTTGTTGCCCAATGCTGCTTGTTTTTTCTATTAAACATTCCGGCTGAGCTAAAACAAGCCCCATCAGACCACAAAATCCCTGTGAATAACAGCATATCTTGCCTCAGTCGAGTCAGCATAACCTCACAGAAGTGGAGGCGTTGGTTAAAATGATCGTTGGTTAATACTTGCACTGGTCTAATTTTATACGGGCGATATCGATTTTTTTAAGCACTGGACGGATGTAGAACCTCGATTTTTCGGATATGCAAGAGACGTCCGGAATCGATCTGCTTGGATTTTCTAAAAATTTGTTTTAATTTAACTTTTAGACTACCTTTTTTATTTTTTACCTTTAGAATATAATAATATGGATAATTCCTCGTCCAAGTCAAAATTTGCTCGTCTTCTTTGCCTCTGCAAGGATTTTCTTTGCGCGTGGTTGATAGGATATAGCAGTCAGTATTGTTGCATTGCAATTAACGCATTATTAGCGTTTGCGAAATAAAGTTGAAGAATTTTTAATGTTTCTTCTTCGTTAAATTGTATTTTAGATATTATTAATTTTGTTTTCCGCAAAATCAGTAAAATATTTTACTTACGAATAAAAGTAAGTGTTTTGTTTTGGTTGGTGACACTCCATGGGTAAAGCGATTTTATGATTTCATGGGTACCGCAATTTGAGTATGGCTGCATGTCTGTGAAATTGTCATATGTGGTAACGTTAAAGTGGAATAAGTCAAACACTCCTATTCCGAATATAGACAAATTATATATTTTTGCAAAGGGGAGAATGAGGAAAATCAAAAAATGTGAAAAAATACAGGGTGTTCCATTTAAAATAACAAAGTTGATGGGGATTTTCCGATCGTCTTTTGTTTTCAAAATTGCCGCCAAGCAAATCTTTAGGAAATACTCTATAACTTTCGTAGGAACCATTGTATTGTATTTTGAAAAAACAAGCCTCTCAAAGAGTAGTAAATTATAAAAAATAACCCTATACTTCGTTTTGAAAAGTGAATAGCCTGCTTTTTGTGCAAACCGTGAATGTTTTATTTTTATACGTATGTTTTTTATTCTCTTTACAATAGCACTAAAAATCATTTTTTAAATGTGAAATTTTTTAGAACTTCTTGATTATAAAATATGTTGATAAAATTTGCTTTTTCATGTTTGAAATATTTATTTTTATTATAACTAAATGCAAGGGAAAAAGTTATTATACTCAAAAGAAAAGCCAAATAGTTACAAAAGCTTATTTTTTAATGCAACAAAAGGATTTTAATTAATAATACTTTATGTTTAAATAAAATAAATTTTATTTCATTTTTAAAACAATACTTTTTTTAATAAAAATGATTATTATGAGTTATCTAAATGCTAGAGCTAATAACAAGGAAACGCTCAGTCATAGTCCTATTTCAATAACCCTTAAGAATCGACGTAAAAACACCTCTGATCTTCCTCGTCGAATAACGCAAAACTTTTCGGATGCTTGAACGTGCAATGAAGTTTAACATCATGTGACCTCTTGCTTCTATATCTGCAGAATAGGCAACAATACTTCTTTTCCTTTTGACATTGGTCCGCCTCATGGTAAAATCTATAGTAATACTTTTGCTGTAGTTTGGCGATTTTTGCAAAGTTCCTGGGATGCTTTGCCTTGCAGTGCATTTTGACGTCGTGAGATCTCTTACATCTGTATTCGCAAAAGAGGCAACAATATCTCTTTTCCTTCTGACATTCGTACCTCTGATGATATTCTAAGGCTACTTTGGAACTATATGTTCGGCTGCATTTGGGGCAGGGCAGTTTAGACCCTAAAACAAAAGAAAATAAGCAACTTATAACCAAGAATCAGATCACCAAAAAGGAGCCCCTAAAGTATTTCCGATTTGCTTAGATTTGGTGCCATTCTTTAGTGCTTCTTAGTACTTTATTTAGTTGGAAAATATTCGTTTTTAATATTTCAAAATCAGCTCCCAAAGTTTCTCCTCATTTGCTAGTGCCCCTTTAGCGCTTATACGGTTCTGGTCCATTTCCCCCCTATCATCTCGAGCGATATCGAGTGGTCGATTTAGAGCTCTAACTTTTCTGCCCATCTGAGCCCACAAATGCTCTATGGAGTTAAGCTCTGGGCTTCGAGCTGGCCAGTCCATCACTGAGATCTCTACCTCTTCTAAGTATTCCTGCAGGACTCTTGCAACATGTGGCCTTGCGCTGTCACGCATGAATAAAAAGTAATTGGCTATGAAAGGTGCAAACGATACAATATGTGGTTAAAGGATCAGTGATTTATTGATCAGCTGCCAACCGTTCTATAAGGGTAAGTTCCGTTATTGCCTCTAAATTAATTCCGCCCCACGCCATCACGGATCCACCACCGTAACTGACCAGGCCTGCCAAAAACTTTAAGACGTCTGTCATTACTATGCAGACAAAAACGTTACCCCATTGACCTGCACCCATGGCAAATGCTCTTTAGCAAACTCTAGCCTTTGACGTCTATATTGCAACAGTAGGGACCGATAGCAGCTTCATACTGTTTGACACTGGACGTAAATCTACTTCTAAGAGCTTGCACTCTTAAAAATATGTCCTGTACCGGAGCAGTAATTCTTCTATTCGTCCCAGTAATTCTTCTATTCGTCCCAGTTTCCGTATATCTAGCCAGAATTTTTGAATAGCACTTTGACCTATTTCTAAAAGTGTAGCAATATAGGCCTGGGTTCTTCCTTGCTCTTGCAATCCCCTAGCATAAGCACAGTCCTTAGGAGTAATAAATCTATTCATTTTACTTTATCAAACTTTGAAGCTTTCTTATCACCCTGACAAAAATGCTTGTCAAAAGTAGCAAACATACCTGTAATGAATCGGAGGTGTTAACATGCTTTTTACGAAGCTGTTATTTTATGAGGATAAGTTTATGCAAAAAAAAAGGTTGAGACATTTTTTTCTTTTTACCCTGTATGAATGTTTACCATGTATACTTATATTTCTACAAAAAAGTCGCAAAAACTAATAAGGGGTTAACAAAAACCACATTTTTCCTAGTAAAACAACTAAACTTAGCAAAAATCGGGTTTTTTCATAAAGCGCAGAGTTGCGCAGATTCAACTTCTCTCCTTTTACACAGATCCGTTTAAAAAGTAATAATTTCGACTATATATTTCGCCTTCTTTAGAGCTATTATTAATATATTGGACCTGTTAATCAATACACAACACACTAAAGTATATACATATCCTAACGACACCTAAGGAAGACGATGACATTAGTTTTACAACAATCAAGAGACACATCCGACACTCAGTATGAAGGGACAACAGCAACTGAGTTGCTGTTGTGTTGACATAGGTCCCATATTTTAAAATTAGCCCTGAAGAAGATTAAATATATAGTCGAAACGTCGGCTTGAAGAAAAAAAAAACTATATATATATATATATATATATATATATATATATATATATATATATATTTCTGTCCTAAACCCCAGTACCCATCTATTCATAAAAAAACTTCCAACTTGTATTGCTTCTAATAGTCCCAAACACAGAAGCCGCATTACGTCAAAATGACCCAATGAAACATAAAAATATTTGCTTAGATACTAAAATTAAAAGCTTCCCCAGTAACACAGTATGGAGTTTATTCACAGTTAAAACCAAATCGTTTTTTTATACTTTTCATTTATGTTTTGGTTGCTTAAAAAAGAAGCTGCAGATTTCTTTATCATACTTGACTTATGTACAAAATTTGAAGCACACGAAGAAATTTTTTTTATGCCGATATAAAAAAAAATTATTAGGCCGCCATTTTGTTCTGCATTACAGGATTCATATTTTATCACTTATCACAAAATCACACTTGATTGTTGTGGAAAATTTGATTTTTAGATAAGTAGTTTTTATACCAATTTTTTAAATATTATTATGTCACCATTTTGTTCCGTTATATTTGATTCCTATAAAAATTGTACCAGCTAGTATCTATGTTATACTTGATTTATATGCAAATATTATAGTTATTTGAATGAGTAGATTTCTAATAATGATTTTTTAAACAATTTATTATGCTGCCTTTTTTTTCTGCCATACTGAATTTTCATCAGATTGTTGTTAATTCATCCTCTCATGACCGTTGATTTTAGAACCAAATTTGACGTCAATGCGATAGGTAGCTTTTTTTGGCTATTCCGCGAACAGACAAACATACCAACTTATAAATCTTGAATTTAATAAAAGTAACTCACCTGAACTCTGAAAATGCGATTATTTTATGCGAATTAATAAAATCTACAGATATTGCCTAAATCACACCCCCTTGAAACACGACTAGGTCAAATATACAGAAACTGGATTTAATTTTTTTCAGAAAAATTTATTTCACACAAATAAATAAAACTAAGATAACTTACAAAGAGTAATTCTAAAAAATAATTTTTGGTTAGAAGCTAGTGCGTTTCATAAAAAAAATAAAGCAATTCCTATGGCACTCTTTTTTATTTGGCGATCATTCAAACTATCCGTTACATATTTATAACAGACAAATATTTATTAAAACAAAAATAAAAACAATATCTCGCATTCTGTGGTTGGTAAATGAAAGCTTTTTTTGAACTAATTTGTTCTTACTTATTTTAGTACAGTTCATTTCTTAAAAATGTAATTTGTTCTGTTGTGATTTGCGAAAATTTTATTATAAATTATGTTACACGTATAGTACCCGCTATTCCTTTCATATCCAGATTTGCATCAGTTTTGCTGCCTTAACAACTTCATCAGGGTGGTAGTCAATTATATAAAATACCCAAAATGAACAAACTCATATCTCATTTTAAAACAAAGCTTTTAAAAATTATACCTGATTGTTAAAAAAAAACACACATATCTACTCTGACCACATGAAGTGGTATAAATAGTTGTTCGTCTTTTGGTAATATTTCCAGCACCTTCCCTGAAACTCCTTAATTTGTAGACGCCCCAACTATTTTTTTCCAAATGGCAACCTAGGTCATGCGGGGGCTCTACGAGAAAGTCTTCTAAAACTGAATCCGATACTAGCGACAAATTAGGGGTACTGCTCATTTCGTTACAGTAAAACGAGTCCGCATAAGTTTTTTAACTCAAATTAATATTCTAGGAGGATCCTTAGCAGTCACCTCATTCGGCTAATATAACAAATGATGAAAGTGATCTATACCTTCTACTTGGCATGAACCGAGTCTGCTGCAAATACTATCAAAGACACTTCAAATTCTTGGACTCCATCTTTATTCTATCTTGTAGTTCCTCAACGTTGTTTGGTCTATTTTTAAACACCCTCTCCTTCAAATATCCCCGTAGAAGGAAATCCAAGAGTTTAAGGTCCGGAGATCTTGGTGGCCATTCAATGGACCTATCCACCGATTTGGAAAAAAGTTCTTCCAACTGTCTTCGAACATTTATACCAAAATGCGGTGGTGCGCCATCTTGTTGAAACCATATTATTTCATGGGGAATATTCAGAGCACCCTCGTTAGGAAACATTACTGCTAATGCAGGTATTAAATCGAAGGAGAGGCATCTAAATAACGCTCAGCAGTAATTGAGACATCGCTAGACTGGAAATTTTACGTTCTTTCCAAAAATAGAAAAATCCAATATGGCGGCCATAAGAAAAATGAAAGTTGAAGATGATTGTGGGATAACAAAAGACGATGGAGACATATCGTACCCGCCATCTTAAAAAATGAGCTAATTTTCATGTGATACTTTCCCATTTAACCTTTACTGTAGGTAGAATAGGAGCCGAGATCCCTATATAGAGAAGCGAATCTAGAACACACTGTATATTTTTTAAATTTTGTAATGGGCTTAAGCCCCTGGAAAAATTAAGAAATAAAATAATGGACACTAATTTATCCTTCACCCTGTATAAATATGAAAGTATCTGTTAATATTAGGCGAAAAAATTATATATTAAAAGAGGTTTAAAAGCAGCGTTCCTAAATATGTCTGTGGGCAAACAGAAAAAATTGAAACTGTACAGGGTGTCCCATTTTGGCTACTTCGGCAGGGTATCACTGTTATGCCATTAACAAAATTATCATAGCCCTTTTAGTTTTTAAGATACAGGGCTAATTTTTAAATGTGTTCAGATCATTTGTTGCGTATAGATTGACAAACAAAAATCTTTTTTGGCTTTTTCGCAATTGAAAAAAAATATTTAACTTTATATTATAGTATTTATTTATATTAAATATTTGCTTCAATTAATTTAAAGTTAAATATTTTTATTCAGTTGCGAAAAAGCCAAAAAAGATTTTTGTTTGTCAATACAGGGCTAAGTTGAAAATGTTGCATTTTCAGGCATCCCTCGTATCTTAACTATCAGATAACTTATAGAAAAAGTGAAAACTGCTTCTTATATAACTTTTCCCTTAGAACTCAATGCCGCCTTCGGAATTAGTATACAGGATCAATTCAAAAACTTATCGGACCCCACTTTGTTTTTTTAAATGGAACATCCTGTGTATTTATAGACTATAAAATTTGTCTTTTTTTACCTTTTCAAAAATATATATTAGTACGCACTTTTTCTCAGAAACACGTAAATAAATGACAATTTTCTGAAATTAAATGCATAATTTAATAGCAGGCCATGAATAACAATAATAAACAATTGGAAGTTACATACTGCTAACGAAGATTGGATACTTGCATATAGGTATCTTCTTATATAAAAATGCCTATAGAGTTTTTTAATAATAGTAAGTTTGTAACAACAGTTTTATAGCATAAAGTAACAATATAACAAACACAAAACAATAACTTTATTAAAAAAAAAAGAAAAAACAATCTTTTAAATGTTTAAATTGGCGACTATTTTCTCTAATGAAAAATTGGCACATTTGAAGTTTATATACATCATTTTGTATACAGCCCCTAAAATTGAGAGATCTGGAGATCGTGATGGTAGGTCCGTTGGTACCTATCCATCTTTGAGGAAAGTTATTATCAAGAAATTCCCTTAAGAGCCTAGAGTTGTGACTTGGGACACCATCTTGCTGTAGGTAAACAGCATAACATTGGCCTAATGGAATATTTTCGGGCAGTTCTGGAATAACTTTGTCAAGGATTTCTAGGTATGTACGTGCTGTAAGATCTCCTTCAAAAATTCTATAAACTATATGTCTGCCCAAAATAAAACATGATACCTCAACTCCAAAGCGTCCTTGTTGTGCCCATTCAAACATTAAATGTTGATTTCGCAGGGTAACAAAATAAAAACAAAAATTTGATGCCGGAAAGCTAACATCTGATTTTAGATGTTTTTAATGCGCTGATTCCAAAAATGCCACCAGATTTTTTTTATCAGCTCTAGTTTTTGAGATACAGGTTACAGGATATTTGTTTCTGATAAAGGGCAACAAATAAAGGGATAAATATGTGCTTAATCGTCAAAATAGAAATTTCCCAGAATCTAATTAACCAAATGGATACCTGGAATTGTCCCTGACCCAATGTTCCTACAGTAGGAACTACTCAATACACTGCTCTTAATTACTTTTATACCTGTAATTGCCTATGACCCGATCCTTCTATACCTGCTTGGCTGTACTCGATTTAGTATATTACTGAGTTTTCCCAAGTAAAGTTGTGCTATCATTTTGTGTAATTTTGGTCGTTTTGTAGTATCAAGACACTAAACTGAAACAGTGGCATCCACAAGCAGACGTACCTGTGTAAATCATCCCGATGTTTTTTGTTATGTGTGTGGTGAATACACTTTGAAAGAGAGCAAAAAAACGATTTCTGTCTTTGTGAAAAGAGCTTATCTTGCCTATTTTGGCGTTCATTTAGGAGATCAAGATAAATCTTGGGCCCCACATTTCATATGTAAAACATGTGTTGAAGATTTGCGACAGTGGACAACTGGAAAGAGGAAGTGCCTAAAGTTTGGTGTACCAATTGTTTGGAGAGAACCGCGAAACCATCATGACGACTGCTATTTTTGTCTCGTTAATATTAAAGGAATAAATAGAAACAATAGACACAAATGGACATATCCAGATCTAGATTCTGCAAGAAGGCATGTAGCGCAATCGGAAAAAATACCCGTTCCATCATTCAGCAGTCTACCCGAACTGACAGAAGATGATATAGAAACATCAACGTCTGACGAAGTTCAAAGAATTCAATAAGAAAACGACAGCGAATTTGAAGCAGATTTAGCAACTTCGCAGTGTTTCAATCAAGAAGAACTAAACGATCTTATAAGAAACCTGAATCTCTCAAAGGAATCCGCTGAATTACTTGCATCCAGATTAAAAGAAAAAATCTACTTTGTCCAGGTACTAATATAACATTTTATCGTAAAAGAGATAAGGATCTGCCGCCTTTTTTCGCCCAGGAAAATAACTTGGTATTCTGTAACAATATAAAAGGGCTCTTAGAAAAAATGGGTTTGCCTGAATACACTCCAGATGATTGGCGCCTTTTTATTGACAGTTCAAAACGTAGTTTAAAATGTGTTCTTTTACATCATGGTAACAAATATGGTTCAATTCCTATTGGTTATTCTATTACCATGAAGGAAGAATATGAAACAATTGCATTAGTTTTGTGAAAAATTAAATACGAAGAACATCAGTGTGCAATTTGTGTTGATTTAAAAATGGTTAACTTCCTCCTTAGACAGCAGAGTGGTTACACAAAATATCCCTGTTTTTTGTGCCTTTGGGACAGCAGAGCTAAAAATGAGCACTGGGTTCAAGAGATGTCATGATTCAAGGAAAACAAGGCGTGATCAACGAACCTTTGGTTTCAAGAGAAAAAATCTTACTTCCGCCCTTGGATATCAAGCTAGGCCTAATGAAGCAATTTGTGAAGGCTTTAAATCGAGATGGAAATTGTTTTGGGTATTTGTCACATAAATTTCCTGGCATTAGCACAGAAAAACTAAAAGCTGGTATATTTGATGGTCCTCAAATAAGGCAACTTGTTAAAGATCCACAATTCACCACATCAATCAACGAGACTGAATCCAACGCTTGGTGTTCATTTGTTCAAGTAGTTCAAAATTTTCTTGGCAATCATAAAGCAGAGAATTACGTAGAATTAGTGGAAACTATGCTTTCAAATTTATATTTTATATAATATTCTCGGCTGTAACATGAGTATAAAAGTTCACTACCTCCACAGCCACCTAGATCGTTTTCCAGAAAACTTAGGTGATTATAGTGAAAAACATGGGGAAAGATTCTATCAGGATATTAAAACTATGGAAGATCGTTATCAAGGACGGTGGGATAGCCACATGATGGCGGACTACTGCTGGAGCCTTCAGCGACACTGCCCTAGTAAACTCCATTCTAGAAAGTCGTATAAAAGAAAATTTTTATGTGATTAGTGACTAATGTAATTATGTAAGTTGCAATAAATACTTAAATCCATGTGTCTTTGTTTTTTAACTGGCAATAGTAATATTATATATTATAATAGTTACAACGTAAAATATATACACATTTTTTTTTAACTAGATCTATAAGATAAACAAAATCTGAGAACTTTTTTACATTTTGCATCCAAAAATTACCCAGTAACAGTTAAAAAATCGCACGCAATAAAATGTGTGTTGGCCTGTGTTAAAAGTTAAAAATTCCCGCACTTGAAAAAAAACATTCGTCTGACGAGATAACAAGTCTGCCAAATAAATTATTAGCATCGATTTGTTATATTAAATTTGTATGGATGAAACTTATATTTTTCCCGTCAGTTTTTGGGACACCAATTTCCTTCAATATTTTTGTACATGAGGACGAAGGTTTTGCTTCTATATATCCCAAAACATCTATCTCTTTTTTTCCCTGTTCTCTTTGTTGTATGTTTTACGACGAGGATGAACAAATGATCCATGCTTAACTAAATTTGCTTTTAAACGAGCAAATATCTCAAAAAACGGTTGCCTTCTTTCTGGATATCTAACAAGCAAAAACTTATAATGGTAATACAGATTTTCATAGCCATAATAGCTTACTTACCTTTGTAAATATAATTCTGAGGCTTCTTCAGAATTTTCATTACTCTGTATAAAACATATCAGCATATCATATTTTTAGTAAATAAAAATACCAGAAGAACGTTTATAAACTGCTTTATAAACCAAACGTCGATCCAAAAAACGATGAGATAGACAAATATTTGACATTTATTTTTGTTTGTTGTCATAAACGATAGCCATAGCCTACTATTAAATGATGCATTTAATTTCAGAAAATTGTCATTTATTTGCGTGTTTCTAAGAAAAAGTACATACTATTATATATTTTTGAAAAGGTAAAAAAGAGACAAATTGTATATTCTATAAATATACAGGGTGTTCTATTTTAAAAAATAAAGTAGGGTGCAATAACTTTTTTACCCGACTTTGTATACTAATTCCGAAGGCGGAATTGAGTTCTACGGGAAAAGTTATATAAGAAACAGTTTTTACGTTATCGATAAGTTGTCTGATAGTTGAGATACGAGGGGTGCCTGAAAATGCAACATTTTCAAACTAGCCCTGTATCTTGAAAACTAAAAGAGCTATGAAAATTTCGTTAACGTTAATTTAGTTATACGAAAAATTAACACACTGTCGCGAAAACCTCAACTTTCAATCTATAAAAATAACGGAGATGCCCCCCGAAAGTACCCAAAATTGGACACTCTGTACAAATTTTGACCCTTGATTTCTGACTGACCCTGTAGTTTGCGAGGTATAGTGCAACGACACAAAAATTTCCGAATTGTGTGGACAACAACTATAGCAAGTTTCATGCTTAAACAAAATTTATTTCATGTCCGCTGATAGGAACCCTGCCATCAGAAGCAATGTGTTAGAGAGAGAGAAGGAAAACATTCTAAAACATAGTAAAGTCAATGCCTTGCTTTTTATGACATGGTTAATCAAAAATATCAGACGTCTGGGGAGGTATTAAAACCGGTATATTTGCGATCGCCCAGAATAAGCCGTTTTGACTGATTGAGATAAATAATTTACGGGGTGTACCGTTTAAAACATAACAACTTTTCGACTGGTGTGCTATTTTTTTTGCATTTGCAGATGATTTAGCAACATAAGAGATCCTAAAGAGCCCCAATTTAAAGAAAATTGGCCTGCTTCATGATTTCCTGAGTTTTGACTTTCTAGTAATTGGACTATTGTTAATTTTTTTAAAATCCAATAGGAACGGGACTTTTGAAGTGATGCAAATCTTTGTAAAGCTTGTTGAACTCCGCAATATCGTTGGGATGCTTCTTGTACACGTGCAACTTTAGATCGTACTTTTGCCTGTAGAATTTCCCGCAGTAAAAACATTGATAGGGATTCTGATTGCACTCGTGTTTCTTGTGCCTATACAGGGTTGACTTGTTTTTGTACGATTTATTGCAGGTATCACATTGGTGCGCGTGTCCTCCTCTTCTGGCTAAAACACAAGAAAAACTAATCGGACATTTATTCGTCGCATGTAGATGCATTGGCAACAGTGTAAAAAACAAACGAGAAGGACATCAAACAAAACTTACCGTGTAAACTTAATTTCAATGCACATGCAGGGTTGCAAAAAAATAACAAACGCTACAATAAATAAGAAAAATTAGCAGTAAACTTATGTAATACAATACTATTTAAAATTATTACGAAAGCAGTACATATGTTCCTTAAAAAATTGACAAAGATATTAGCGCGTCATATAACGACCATCAACTGAACCATATTTTTGCCACAAAAAAAATTTAAAAATTAATTAACTTTTTTTTGAAATTCATTCGAATGAATGAATCTCAGCAAAAAAAAGTTGCGAAATAATGAAAACGGTTATTTACAGAAAACACGCTAATAGAGAAACATGGCCAACATATACACTGAAACGGTCCAAGGAAATTGTGACATTTTTGTGGACACGAATATTTTAAACCGCTAAGCCGATGTCGTTGGGTTTTAGTTCATTGTATAGCCCAAATATTAGGGTACGTATTGCTGTGCCGAATTTATTGTTGCCTTAACATTTTTTGATCATACAGGACTTTACAGAAAGTGTTGTTTTTTAGTAATAGTTCAAAACGTCGCAAGGCTTTTTTGAAGAGTATCCATGAACCTAATTTTTACAAAGTCTCGACATCTTGAATCATCTAAGAGATATCAGTAATTACATGTTGTGATTATTTACGTATACAAAATATCAGCTGCTGAATAAGCGTTGCCTAACAATACTTATCCCGTCAAAAAAATCAAAGAGAGTTTAGTGTTGCATCAATTCAACAAAATAATGAGTGGTTGGAGAGAATAACTCAACCAGGCATGATCCAAACGGGTTGGGCACTGCGAGATGTGGCACATTTCCTAAATTCGACTCGCAGCATAATGGAGATGATTCCAAGAAACAAACTATGTTCAGTATGGCAATGGTGGTGGTGGTCCAAGAAAAACAACACCTGCCATGGAGAGATCGTTCAGTTGAAAGTTGAAAACTTGAAATCTCGACGATTGGCAAAACATCCCCCTTTAAAGGCTTTACGTAAAAGGACCAGATTGACATTTGCCCAAATCCATCAAAACGAGGAACTTGAATGGAATGACTGCTTATTTAGCGACTAATCACGGTTTAGGCTCCGAAAAGCTGATGGACGTGTTAAAGTTTGCAGGAAACCTGGTTAACGTTATCAGGAAATTTTCAGGCTTCCAAAAAAACCATGGGGGCAATATGGGCTCGTATATTCATCGGAGGTAAAACAGACCTAGTAGCTTTTGTAAGGGAAAATGTAAATGCTGAAAATGACATTCAGCGCGTTTTTCAATCAGTTGTTCTACTGATGTCAACCGAACGAAGACCTACCTTATTTTTGTTGACGACAATGCAACCCCTATTGGACAAAATAATATCAGACGAATGATTTAGCCTACTAGTTCGCCAGATTTGAATCCAATCGAGCATGTATGGAACATGTTGGGATCAATAAACAAAAGTATGCTTTATTGCCGCAGGAAAACTGTTACAATTTTATGGACAAAGCGAAATTTTTCAAAACAATGAAAAAACGAAATATTAATCCAAAATAATCATATTTTTCTATAGAGAAAAATGCAACTACATAAATTGTAAATATAACAAAAGGAAATAACCGAAATATATATGCGAGTTATACAAGTAAAATAAGTGAAGTTAAACAAAGAGTGTACTGCACTAATGTAGTAATTTAATTGAATTAGAAAAAACAAAGAAAATGTATAACTTTAATCTAACATGTAATAAATAATGTTAACGGACTATCAGACAGTTCATTCCTTATAAAATATTTTCAAATGCTATTCAGCAACCTGACACCAAAAATATTTAAGTAAACAAGGAAATAAAAAACATTTTATTGAGACTTATTCATTATAAAAATCATTAACGCAGTAAAAAGGTCTTTTAATGAGGTACGCATTGGTTTTTTTTCGAAAGAGTGCAAACATCGGGATTGTTTTTAAATATTCTGGAAGATGATTGTAAAGTCTTATAGTGTTGTAAATAATTGATTTTTTTATTAATTCTGTAGAGGGAATGGGAAGGTATATGTCATGCCTAGAGTTTCTGGTAAAGATCTACATGTTGTGGCCTTTTCGGGAATGTGTTTATATGTTTTCTCATCAAACAGACGGTTTCTAAAATAGATAATGCATGAAGTGTCAATATTTCATAATTTTTGAAATAGTATTATATAAACCAAACAAATAGCGAATTGCTCCCTTTTAAAGCCTAAAAATACTAAGAAATTGCTCGGTGGTACAGCAGAATAGTTAAAGCTCGACCTGAAAAAAAAATTGAATGAAATAGCCAAGGCACTGCTAGAAGAATGGTCAGAAATAGACCAAGGAAAATATAAAACTGCAATGCTAGAAGGGGACCAACTCGATATTAAAGTCTCTATTTAATTAATTTCAATTTGTTAGATTTTTACTCCAATCAAAATGTGACTTCACCTGTAGATAGTAACGTTATAAAAAAATCTTAAATGTTCCAAAGTAATTTCCTATCGTATAAAGGTAAACATAAACTTACACATATTCTCAATAAAGCTTTCTTTTAAGTTTCAAAAAAATAACCGCAAAATATAATTATTTAGAAAAAGGATCAATATCTCTGAGATGATTCAAGGTTTAGAGACAAGTAAAAAAAGAAAATGGTAATGAGTGACCAAGCTATGCTACCATCCAGTTTAGGTCACATAGATATTCTTCAAAAAAAGCCATGTGACGTATTGAACTATTACTACAAAACAACACTTTCTGTTTAGCTCTGTATGATCTAGAAGTCTTAAGGCATCACACCCACATGTGGGCTATACAATGAACCAGAACCCAATGATATCGACATAGTGGCTTAAAAAGAGACCTTGGAACGTTTTACTTCCATATCAGTGAAAGGAGACCAAACTGTTAAAGTGAAAAGGAGAATTGTTTTATCCTGCATGTTTTTCGCTAAATTATAAGAAAGTTTTATTCTCTCAGTTGCCACATATGACTCTGACTTTGAAAAATTCTGTATATGTCGAAATTCTAAGAATAAGACTGGAAAAGTGAGTGGAAAACCCTAGAGGAGGCCTTTATGCAGGAGTGGATTAATTTCGTTTCAAGAAGAAGAAAAAGATGGTTTTTTTATATAGATATTGGACAACTAGGTAAAATTAATAGTATACAGGGTAGATCAAGACGTTATTACTATTTAAAAGAACCCTTAGGGTATTTTATATACATCAAACGGGTCTTGTCCTGCTGATAATAAATCCTACTGAGTGTCATGTTATATCAGGCACATTTTTCGGGTATTTTGAAAGAAAATGTATCAAACCTAGTACATGTATAATCAGCAAACTTAAAAGGGTGTTCTATGTAAGAAATTTTGATGTTCCTTGTATAATATTAAATTTACCTATGTTTTCATTACCTGTGAAAAAAGTATACAAGCAATCATAGAAGCTCAAATTTTTAACTTTTTTGTAGTGACAAAAATAAACGAGTTGTAAAATTATTTAAGTCCAATGGCTTTTTTGTAATAAAATCTAAAACAAATCTTAAAATCCAAAAATTCATAAATAAATCTTATTCTTAGATATAAAACGCCCTGTATATTTTTGCATTTTTGAATTCTGTAAAATCTTAAGCATATTTGGACTCAGAAACCACATATTTGAAAGTATTTGGTTTTTTATAAACAAATTTCATTTTCCTATGTTAATTTCTTGGAAATTACCAGATGGCACCTCGCGGCGAAAGGAACCATCGAAGCCATCTTTAAAATTTAGGGTAGAAAAGTACAATTTATTAATTTCCCATACCTAATATCTCATTGACATAAAATGCCCGAAAGGTCAATTTTCTTTGTTTGTATCTCAGAAATCAATAACTTTAGATTTAAAGGGTATCAGATCACAAAACACTGGGTCGGCCTTATACCTAACTTTTAGATATTAAAGTGAAATGTTGGTTATTTAACTGGACCTATATTTGCAATATTTTTCTGATAACAACGTTGCCATATCTTCTTCTAATTCCGAGTTTCTGTTACTAATTTTTAAAAAAGACAAGAGCACATATTATCGCTGTCATATATCAAAGCATGGCGTTTTAGTATCATCTAGACTAGATATTGTTTGCATTTGTTGGCCCTATTTAACGATATTTTTTACATTTTCATATTAGTGAGTGGTATCAAATACCTCAGACAAATGAATACTTTGCCTAATCCGATGAACCAGCTTCTTTCAATAAAAAATAAAAACAATTTTAAGAAGTTTGTATAATAGGCATTTAAGTTCTAAAGAAGAATTGTGAATTAAAAAATAACAAAAAAATAATTTGTCTAAGGATAATTAGACGTAAATTAGTGAAATTACAGCTCCTTAGATTATAGAATTAAAACTAAATAAAACAAAAAATCAAAAATAAACAAGGATATGTAGTTAAAAATCAAAATTTACCAGGCATAAATTAGGAATAAGAAGAAAATAACAAAACTTTATTCTAATACCTTGGTAGAGAAAAAAATTATATGTAAAGCAACATGTATATAACAAACGATACTACAGTAGTTGTGTAAGATCAATTCGCATTAAGCTGCAAATATCTGCGTTTTCTGCGATTCGGACACTCAGATTCAAAAAGCCCATCTTTGGTTTAGTTGGTAAGCTTTCAAATGAACTAACGTGTTCAAAAAGCAGTTTACAATGACGCAGTTAATAGTTATTTTACTCCAAGCGGTGGGTCAAAATCATGGAAAAAGGGAAAAAATCATATATATATTTTTTTCGTTTAATAGTTAGATTTGCAATGAAAGCACGACCCATTAAATATGCAAATTAGGAACAAGAAGTTGACTTTTCTGCAGTAACTCGTTTTCTTTTTGTCATACTATAAATATGGTGTTACATACAATAAAACCTTACAAAATTTTCTATAAGGTTCTGAACATTTTCTACATAACACGAGCACTATCATTTTAGCAGTCGCTTTAAGCTGGCTAGTGAGCGTTGACAAACTTGGGTATTCAACCTTCGTTTAAAATAGTTATTTATGTATATAGGTCATAAGAAAAGCGTTTAGCGCCCGCTGCTTTATGACCAAGATGCGTACAATGTTTTATGTCCGGCGCGAAACTCAACTAAAAAAAATGTTTGAAAAGACCTATAAAAACTATTTATGGTGTGGTGGGAAGATTATTGCTAAAAAAAAATGTTTGAAAAGACCTATAAAAACTATTTTTTATGGTGTGGTGGGAAGATTATTGCTTCCTTACTTTATCTCTAAAAAAATATTTCAACTTCTTGTACCTCATTTGGATATTTAGGGAGAATGTGACAGAATATTCGTTTTCATTTCGATTACTGATTCGAGAAAAAGATCGAAATCTGACTGGGATATAAATAAGACATACAAGTTCAAAGTAAAAAATGAAAGACAAGTTAAAATAGTAGCGTAAATATATTAAAACAAAATATAAACTAATTATATATGCCCAACTATTTATCGTAAAATATGTTTCAAAAACATATTTTCTTTACGTGTATATTGTAAAAAATAGTAGGTAAACCAGATTAAAATACATACAATAGGGAAAAACAATTTAGCTATACCTGAAAATATTAAATGCTGCTGTTAAAGGCTACAGAATTATCCCAAAATATTTAAGTTAGTTATTTTTTCCACTGAAACGATTAAAATGTTGAGGATACTTTAAAAAAATTAAAAACGCTGATCACAAAAACGCCGTTTTAGTAATTTAAGTAGCTTTATGAAACGCTTTTTACAGAATGACTTATGTGAGATAGCTTCGTATATTATCTCAGAAGTTAGAAGAATTACAAATATTAACTTACTGCTATAAAGAAATTACTTAAAAATACAATAAAAATATAGTTTGCATTTATTTTTTTTTCGTAGCTCTTATAGCTTCTGAAAAAAGATACAGAGACATCTCGTGTGGGTTTACTTGTTCCTATAATTGAGATGCTGAATTGGTACATGCATAACAATTTTTATGAGTTAAAATATAAACTAAGGGACAAAATTTACTTCACATAATTTCACTATGAACTTTAACTAAGATTAATCAAATCACTAAACAAATGTTACATTCTATGCAACAAATTGCCTTTTTTAAATAACGCCCAGATGACATAAGATATGGTAATTTTCTAGATTCAAGTATATAAACAATTTTTTTTATTGATGTCTAAAAACAGAATCCCTGCAACTAGAACAATATAAAAATTAATTTAATTAATAATTAATATAGCAATGAAATGTTTAATTTTAAGGTATTGGGAGAGTCTCGGTAAGACGGAGGTTGTAGGTTCGATTCCCACCCGAGGCCACATTTTTTGCACTTTTCATTGCCTTTAATTTTCATTTTTGCTAACCTAACAATATTAATCTTTTGAAAAGTTTCTATAGTGCTACCCCCTCTGTTCTATTTTTACTAATTTTATAAACGAAAAATATGCAATCAATCGCCATTTTTTACTTTAAAAGAATACTTAATTAATGATTTGATTACTCTTAATGCTTGAAGGGATATGTTTGCTGATTCAAACAGAAGAGTAGGATTTGTTATTCATTGTATATAAGTATATAGGATTGAGTATCCTGTTAACAGCAGAAATATTCATGGAATTGAAAGCGTTTTTCGAAACTATAATATATCAAGCGTTAACGAAAATTACTTACTTATATCAAAGTGCTCGTTACTCCGGCTGATAAAGAGGTCGTTATACAATGACCATTTGAGATAGGAATATGAACATAAAGATAGGGCTCAGTAAGGCTCATGCATTCCGTGTAAAAACTATTGAATATCACTTCCGATTTTCTCGGAAACATGTCAAGGATTTTAAATGAGAATATGTATGGTTTTTACACAATTCCATAGATTTCGAAATTCTATTTTCAAGGACGTATCGGAAGTTATCAATTATTTCAAAAAGTGGATTAGAAAGCTTTTGAAAATTCAATATAGGGGCATTTTGAATTAAACACTTCAATTATATAAATCATCCAGATGAAGCAAAAAGAAAATTTTAATTTTAGTTTTTTCTCAAACTCATCTAAGCCATGTTAAGAAATAAAAAAAAATTCAAAAGATTAGTAAAATTTCGTTAAAAACCCCGAAAACTTACGATATTAACATGCATACTTTTTTCCTGATGATATGGTGAACGCAATATATATTGGCTCCGGCGCTCACTTAATATTTAAAAATTAATTTATTCCGCCATTTTTTACATTTTTCAAATATGCTTGCTCTGACACCAGAGCGGTAATATCCTCAATATTCCCTACAAATTTTATATAAATTGGCCAAACCATCGCAGAGTATTCGATGTACATACATAAAAAAACACATAGGGTCAAATTGATAACCTCCTCCTCTTTTAAAGTCGGTTAAAAATAGATCTAATTTGGATTTTTGTTTTAATTTTGGCTTTAAATGTTTTAAAAGATTTTAAATAGTCCAATAACAAACACTAAAGTGTTAGTTACGTTCACGTACATACATAGATACGTATAATTTCAGAACTTTTTTTGAAGTCCACTAGAAACTAGGCTGTATTCTGTAATATATTTTCTGTTTAAGTACTTTTGCTGCCAGTACTTATTACTATGTTAATACAATCTATTTAAAATCTTGGAAGAGAAAATCGGAAATTTAACAAAAAAAACTAATCACATTTTATCTCTATTAAATTAGTACTAAAAAAGAAGATTATTAGATATAATAAAGACATACCAGACTCTCAATCCACAGTCTTCATCTTGAAAACAATTATTAATAACTTGACCTATATGTTATTGAAAGGAGAATTTCTAACTGTGAAAAAATATTCTTTTAAAATTCTTGACCTGAGCTTTCTTCAAGAAAAACCAGTTATTTAAATGTTTTGTTTACTTCATGGAAAATATACCTCTATTGATACTAAATTCAAATTCCTGTTTCATAAGATGACTAACACTTCAACTTCATTAGGCCTTAGTATTAGTAACAATACATATTTTTTGTTTTCTAACAAAAGCATTTCAATAATGAGAATTAGAATACATTTTTCAGATTTCAGGCAAAAACGAAATGAAAGAAACACAGAGTCTAGTCCAAATTTGAATATTAGAAAATATAAAAAAGGCAGTATCGATATTAAGCCAGATCGATTATACGGGGTAGATATCTGTTAAATAAATCCAATAAATTGAAGAAGTGTTTAACGTCTCAAACTGATTTGTTCGACTTTGGAATTTTTGCCATTACTCATTAAAATGTTACCATATCTGTATAAAAGTTAGAACGTCATTCGGATTGTCTGAAATACAACATCTCCTGTATTGCTAATTTCTTTTAATCACTGGAACATTTCAAACATCTTTAACGTTACAAACCCTATAACTAAATACTACTGTTTTCGAAAAAATTGTCCACTTAGAGCCCTAGTTACATTCACTGTTCCCAGGGAAACTGCTGACATATCGAATTAACAGACAGACCATTTCAAGAAGCGACGACGTTTTGCTGATGCAGATTCCCAGGTCCAGAAGAATCATTCGTTTTCATCATTATTGTTTTAATCATTCTCTTTCTGTAGTATTTAATTCCCTCTATCGACAAAACGGTTACAATTAGATTGGAATGAGTTGAACTGCCCCATCGTCTTTCAAATCTACTAGGCAAAATCATCTTTCGATTTTGTTTAAAATGTTAAAATTTGACATTTGTGTCCATTTCCAGTTTGAATGGAAATAGGAATTTTGACATTGTATATATATATATATATATATATATATATATATATATATATATATATGTATATATATATATATATATATAATATACATATATATATATATATAATATAATATACATATATATATATATATATATATATATATATGGCTATACCTGTTACACAAATAAGATGACAATCAAACCATTATTATCAAAATATTTGAAGTCGAATAAATCAACTTAAGGGGTAAAACATTCTTGGAGTTAAGCTTTACGCCCTGTATATTTTTTTAAATATGTAAATAGCAATTCCACACACATATAGCCTTTAGTATAAAATATACAAAATAATAAATGCATTTTTTTAGGGTTATCGGTTATCATTGTATAAGTCAGTACTTTCGTTAACACTCGGTATACAGGACGACAAACAATTACAAGACGTCACTTCAAAAAAAACGTATGAGGTCTCCGATACCAACTTTTGTATATGCAGTTAAATTCGTCAACTTTATCGGGATGCAGATTTTTCACATGCTTTTTCATGTCGTATTTTTGGGACACCCCGCTTTGGCAGTAGGGGCACTTGAACAACTTCTTTGTCATGCACTCGTACTTTTCGTGTCTGGACAGAGTCGACCTGTGCCTGTAGAGCTTATAACAATAGCGACACGGGTGAAGAGCATTATAGTCTTAAAGGAAATAAGGGAAAAAATAAATAATAAAATAATAAATAAATAAAATTGATAATAAACAAAAATAAATAAATGTTTAGGTTTTGCAGAGGATTAGAATACCCAGAACCCATTTTTAGTGGTCTCTATATATACAGTATACATAAAAAGGGACAAAAAAAACCAAACAAAATATACAGTAAAAAATAAAATAGTTTTATTCAAACAATACAAATCCAAATTTTCGAATAAATAAATATTTATTGTCCAGCTTGTAATAAAAATGGCATGCTTAAAGAAAATAAAATAAAAAAATAGGATTAACAACAAACAAAAATAAATAAGTGTTGAAGTAGATTAGAATAACCAGAACCCATTATTAGTGTTCACTAAATATACAATATACATAAGGAAGGGCAAGAACAAATATAGAATAATAAATAAAAAAGTTTTATTCAAACAAAAACGGTCCACACATTTTTTATTAAATATTTGTTTACCGAGGCAAAGTAAATACTACTAGAAAAGCGCATAATTATTTATTTTCTTGTCTCACTGTTGACTTTAATGATATCTTGCGCACTTCAGAAGGTACAATTCTTAAAACACCGTTAACGTAATATTTCTTTAGTTTGTTAACTCAAAATCGATTAAAAATTATCTGAAAAGAACATGAGTTAATTTTTAAATTTTCGTAGTACCATTTTTAATATAAAAGAACGGGGAAGTATTACAATGAAGGTTTTGTTTAAATCCATCGTAAAACATTTTCTAGTCGCTAAAATCTCTAATAAATCTGTTTGATCTTAAATAAAACCATCAGGAATTTGGTCAATTTTATCAAATCGCATTTTACCGTATTGAACGTTTGATTCAGTTTTATAAAGGACCATGTCAAATTGGAATTACTATCAGACGGTGTGTCTCATGGACAGAAAAATGTTCTGGACTACCTTAATCAACCACATCGTAATATAAAATTTACAATGGTAATTGAATGTAATGCAGCGATTAGCCTTTCGGGATGAATTTGTTCAAAGGAAGGAAAATGATACATTAGAACCTTCTGTGTAGAGAAAATCGACGTATACAAAAGATACTTAAATGCAAAATCCCATTTCCATCTCTAATCAAAAATCTCTAACACAGGAAACAGCGTAACTGACGCTCAATATCAACTAGACTTAAAGAATATGAACGATGTATTAAAAAGAAACAAATTGTCCAATCTGCTTTAGCTGAACACCAGCACACTACTGGCCCTATTATAAATGTAAAGGAAACCAAGGTTCTAGCGTCGGTCCCAGGATTTTATAAACGAAAAATAAGGATCTATTGAAATTTTTAAACATACAAAAAATTTCAATAGAGATACGGGTTATGGTTTATATCACACGTAGAAACCAATCTGAACACAAGCTCACTACACACACTCACTCAAAACATAACTACATACAAAATTATAAATTTTGTCAAAAAAGCAATGAAAAAAGTCATCGCCCGAACTGGGATTCGAACACACATCCCTTGCAATGCAAATGCAGAATCCATTACACCTACCGGCGGGCCCGGGTTGCGATATTACTAAATATAAACTGTTAGAAGACAAACATGTCGCCCAACTACATCATTTCAATGTATAATCTGATTCAGCACACCGTCGGAAAACCTAATCGTATACAGTGTAGCAATCTCTCGCTATAAACAAGTTTTGTGAATCGGTTTGGGATGCAAAGAATATGTGTTCGAATCCCCGTTCAAGAGAATAACATTTTTCTATTTTTTTTTTTGACAAAACTTATATATATACACTTCCCCAAAAAATTAACGCACCACCAAAAAATAACCAAAAGTTCAAAGCAAGATTTTATCAAAACTACTGGTCCGATTTAGACGTTTTTTTTTTAATGACAGGTTGTGCCTTCCACAATGTTAGTATACTAACGGTATTCTAATAAAAATCTCTTTTTTACTAATACCGGGTGTAGCAATTATAGCGTGTTTTTTTAATAAAAATTGTAACACCCTGTAGAGTTGATCAGTTACAATATCAAGTTGGAATTGAAATCACGCCATAGCCTTATCTTTTTTTTACATTTTGTTTTTTTATTTACTCCATTATCTTTCTTATTAAACGAGAAACAGCATTTTATAGCATAACATGATTTTATTGCAAATTATTAATAACGAAAAACCGAAACAAAACGCAACTAAAAATTACAGCAAAATGTCAGTAGCGAGTATTTCCGCCTCTGGCACGAATAACTTCTTGACAACGACGGTTCATACTTAAAATTAGAGACCTTATCTCATTTTGGTCCAGTTCTTCCCATATGCGAATAAGTCTCTGCCGTACGTCTTCCAAAGTGTTTTTGCGTTACGTTCCTCTTGTAATCTCCTCCCAAGAGTGTCCCAGAGATTTTCTATCGGATTTAAATCCGGGCTCCGAGCAGGCCATGCCATGGTAGCGATTTCGACTTCCTCTAGGTAATTTCTCACAACTCGAGCAACAAGAGGCCTGGCATTATCTTGCATTAACAAAAATCCTTGCCCAATAAATGGCGCATATGGCACAACATGTTGATCTAACACCTCCAATATGTACCTTTCAGCTGTAAGGCTTCCATTTATAATAACAAGTTCCGTGCGACCAGTCAATGAAATGCCTCCCCAGACCATCAAAGATCCTCCCCCAAATAATGTTGTATGTGAAAAATTGCACTGAGCATACCTTTCGTTAGGACGTCGATATACACGTATACGCCTGTCATTGTTAAACAAGCAAAATCGGGACTCATCCGTAAATAATACCTGTTGCCATTCAGCCTCCAACCAGTTACGATGCTCCATAGCAAAATTTAGCCTTGCTCTCCGATGAACTCTAGTTAAAGCTGGACCTCGAGCAGCAATCCTAGGTCTCAAATTATGCTCTCTGAGTCGCTGACGAACGGTTTCTGTACAAACTTGTACACCATTAACATCTCGAATCTGAGTTTGAAGGGCTCGAGCTGTTACAAAACGCTGTCTTAATGCTGCGAGTCTCAAAAAACGCTCCTGAATCGGAGTTGTTTTTCGATTCCTCCCTTGTCCCGGCCTGCGACAATTACTTCCAGTCTCGCTATATCGTTGTATAACTCGTGAAATGGTTGTATGAGTTACCATAAATCGTTCACCAATTCTTCGGTAGCTCCAACCATCCTCAAACAATATTAATGCTTGAGCACATTCTTCGCGAGTAAGATTTCTTGTTTCACGTTGCATATTGATCTACATTCATACAAAGCGGACTGACAGTGACAAAAAGCATCTGCATTTTTGACAATTACTGTTACTTTGGTTTTCCATAGCCTGCTACTTACTTTAGTGAGAAAAATGTAAATTAAAACCAATAAAATCATGTTATGCTATAAAATGCTGTTTCTCGTTTAATAAGAAAGATAATGGAGTAAATAAAAAAACAAAATGTAAAAAAAAGATAAGGCTATGGCGTGATTTCAATTCCAACTTGATATTGTAACTGATCAACTCTACAGGGTGTTACAAGTTTTATTAAAAAAACCCGCTATAATTGCTACACCCGGTATTAGTAAAAAAAAGATTTTTATTAGAATACCGTTAGTATACTAACATTGTGTAGTAGTAACAGTAGTTTTGATAAAACCTTGCTTTGAACTTTTGGTTATTTTTTGGTGGTGCGTTAATTTTTTGGGGATTATATATATATATATATATATATATATATATATATATATATATATATATAGCTATATATATATATATATATATATATATATATATATATATATGGCGGCCTGATGAGCTCTAATAAGAGCGAAATCGCGATCGTCGTTTGACTAAAATGGATCATTGTGTCTGCTGTGATGCAGAACATGTTCCAAACAAGGATCATTTTCTTTAAATGACGTTGGTGTAAGTGGAATGAAAACATACTATCATTTAATACTCCCAACGAAAGCCAGGAGTCACAATGTAATTCAATGCCGGTCGTGGTATTAGCCAGCGGAGTAGTTGTTTTTGTGATTCAATTTTGTGCCTTTGCCCTACACGGGGCTGGCTAGTCTATGGCGGCCTGATGAGCTCTAATAAGAGCGAAATCGCGATCGTCGTTTGACTAAAATGGATCATTGTGTCTGCTGTGATGCAGAACATGTTCCAAACAAGGATCATTTTCTTGTTATGACGTTGGTGTAAGTGGAATGAAAACATACTATCATATATATATATATATATATATATATATATATATATATATGTAATAGTCAGATTAGATGCTTGCAGGTAATATGGCTATGAGGGTAAATTTACACCGGAGACAATAAACTATTGACACGCAATAAAATTAAATAGAATTTCATGGATTTTTCTACAGGTTAATGTGGTATTTTTGTCGATAATATATTAAATTTGACTGCTAGATTGTACGATAAAGTAATAAACATTAATTTTATTATATTACTACCCTAGAGTGTAAAATTCGTATGCAACAAACAGACAAAAGTATGCGTTATTGCCGCAGCAAAATTGTTACAATTTTATGGACAAAGCCAAATTTACCTTAAAAAAATAATATTTTTCGATAGGTCAATGCAAAGGGTGACCTAAATAATAAGGAAATAAACAATACATAAGCAAGGTGAATAATTTCGATGACATTGAAATTAAAATTACGCGAGCTTAAACTATTTTGTAATCGTTATACAAGCAAAATAAGTTAAGTTAAACAAAAAGTGTACTGAACTAAGATAATAATTAAAATACATTAATAAAAAGAAAATGTATAACTTTAATCTAATACGTAACAAAATAAATAATTTTATCAGACTATCAGTCAGTTCATTCCCCTACGCTAGCAGCTGTAATATGACACCCAAAAATATTTAAGTAAACAAACAAATTAAAAACATTTTAATGAGACTTATTCATTATAAAAATCATTAACGCAGTAAAAAGGTCTTTCAATGAGGTACAAACGTACTTAATATTGCTGTTAAAAAGCTGCAGTGGTTGTAAAGTCCCCTTATAAGATAAGGCCGCCGTTTTATCCACATTGAAGCAAAGCAGATTTAGAAATATTAGAATGTAAAGATGTTGTATCAAAATCACTCCATGTTATGCTCATGTCGTCAGCAAAGAGAGACATTTTTCCAATAATTTTTAGGTAGGTGATATCATTAATGTATAACAAAAAATCAGTAGGTTCCAAGACCGAACCTTGAGGGACTCCACTTGTAATCAATTGACAATCAATTATTTACAAACTCTTGCCTATTCCCGGGATAAGATTTAAACCAAACTAAAGAAATACCACATTATTAAGGTCATTTGGGATATTTCCCAATGTTGAATTATATTTGCCTAGCGTAATTTTTTACTGTGCAGAAAATATCAATAAAGATACGTGCTATACCTGAAGATGCAATAGCAAGCGAAAAGGCGAAAAGTAATTCCAATCTGACACAGTGTAAACCTCTTTTGTTTTTGTGGGGTGTTTACAATGAAACCTAATAGTTTTATCAAGGCTGCCTTGCAGATTAAAGATTTATTACGATATTGTAAAATATGTTTAATTAAAGCACCTTAAAAGTAGTTTAAAGAAATTTTAAGGACAAGAAGACCGGCTGACATGTTACTCTGACTCTATTATTTGTCCAAATCAAATTTTCTAGATTTGGAGTAGTTTTAAACTGGCTTATCTTAGTAAGGTCGGACAGGTTTACATGCAAATTTACATCTAACAACGTGCGCTTTAAGGTCGTACTTTCGTTTGGTCCTGTAGTGGCAAAACTCACAAGCAAAACTTTTGGTTTTCCCACACTCGTATTTCTTGTGATTAAAAAGTGATGGTCGATGGAGGTACGACTTGTCGCAGTTATCACACCTGAAATGAACACGGCGCTCTAAAAAAAAGATAAGATAATTAAAAACAAAAGACGTACACTGTTATGAAAAAATCGAGGAGGCGTTAAACAGAAGAATCAGTTCCGTGGCGTTATTAACGCAGTGGTCTAAGTAAGCAAATTAATTCGTAAAATAATTCTAAATAACGTGATTGAGTTCTTAGGATTGTGTGGATGAAATACAGTATTTTTCTATTTACAGGGTGTTACATAAATTATAGTTTTATTAGAACATAGAAAAGTATAGTTTTAGCCATCACGCTCACAAGAACATTTCAATTAAGGACCACGTGAGGAATAAATTACGTCTTAGTGTTCAAGAATTTTTACTCTTCAAATACACTCATGGAAAAAAGTTATGGAAAAAGAAAAAAAGGTCGTTTTTGCAAACAAAATATATTATATATAGTTGGAATAATTGAAATTTTGCCTTTGTACCCTAAAATTATATTATTCGAAAATGATTTCATGATAATAATACAAAATAAAATTGACTACTGAATAAGATATAGGGCGAACTCAAGGCATATGTTTTTAGCGAAGTTTTGAAACACCCTGTAGCATAACTGCCTGCAATCTTTAAACTGTATGTCGGTAACTTTGAAGCCTGATTTTTTAAAACATTTTAATTTTTAGGTGATCAACGTATCTTTCTTTTTAAAGAAAATAAAGCAATATTAGTATGGTGATGTTTTACCCGTATTTCTCTTACCCACCCATAAAACTGTGAATATTAAAAATTCCATTCGAAATAGGGTAACTGACTTTTTTTTCAAAATGGTAAAAACATCATTTAATACTGATTATTTTTCATATGAAAAGAAGTTATTGATGTTGAAGTTAAGTTAGAAAAACATCTCTTTTACAAATTTATTCATGGTAGGTAGTAATTAAAAAATTTTATAAATTTATTCAACAAAACTTTATGGAAAAAAGAAAAACATAAAAAAACTAATATTCTATATGAAGACCGTTGTTTTCTATCACTGCTTGAATACGTCTAGGCATACTCCTTATGATGCAATTGTCAATAGCGTCTTGCAGTAGCTGATCCCATATGGGTGATGGTGTGAACGAATGGCTCTTTTCAGAAAATCCCAGACATTTTCTATAGCATTAAGATCTGGTGATTTTGCTGGCAATCTTAAATGATCAATCTGGTTCTCCTGGATTTGATCAAGTACAATCCTAGCTCTATGCAGGCGAGCGTTGTCATCCAGAAAAATAAAATAAGGTTCCAAATTGAACCGGTGTTCTTCAACGATATCATTTATCATGTCGTTTCGACAAGTCTCACCAGGTCTTCTTAAATCATGGGCTATTCCCGAAGCTGATCTAGTTATATTTTTTCGTGATGCTAAAGTAACGAAACGGTCCTGCATTCTCATATCATTACACTTTGTGAAACATGAACTGCATTTGCAACATCTGCTTGACTCATGCCAGCTTGTAGCATACCAAAGTGTTATCTCTCGTTAAATGCCTTCGTACCATTTCGCACAATATAAAAACACTCCTCTCAGTAAATAATTACGAAATTGTAGTGGCGGATTCATGGTTTAAAATTATTTTTTGGGTTTTTCCGCCTTAGAAAACTGAAAACTTCAGCAAACCTACCCCTCTCAGTATTAATACTAATGACATCTGTGATGACATTTCAAGCCGGGATACTTCAAATTTCAAAGCATTCTAGATGTCCCGTTTTTATGGGCATAATAGAAATACGGGTAAAACATCACCATACTAATATTGCTGTATTTTCTTTAAAAACAAAGATACGTTGATCATCCAAAAAACAAAATATTTTTAAAGAACCAGGCTTTAAATTTGCTGATATACAGTTTAAAAATTGCAAGCAATTTATGCTACAGGGTGTTCCAAATATTGACTAAAAAACATATGCCTTGACTTCACCCTGTATCTTATTCAGTAGTCAATTTTATTTGAATTAATATAATTTTAGGCTATAGAGGCAAATTTTTAATTATTCCAACTATAAATAATATATTTTGTTTGCAAAAACTACCTTTTTTTCATTATCCTTAACTTTTTTCCATGTGTGAATTTAAATTCTGTAAAATTTTCAAATGGCCGCAATTTTGTAACGGGTAATTCTAATATATCCCTTATTTTAAGAATTAATTTAAGTTGAAAAGATCTTTTAGATGTATTTAATTTACAGAATTTCAATCAGGAAGCATACTTACAAAAAAAAAAGTATTAAGTCAACTATTTAAGTGTGTTTTTGTCTCTATTAGTTAGGGGGATATCAAATAGCAGCTCCATGAGCGCCGCCATGGGAGGTAGAGGCTGTTGCCTTCCCCGGGAAAGTCTCCACTAAGATGAATCAGTTTTTTTTATCATCAGTACTTTTTGCCCCAACAGAATTTCATCCTGGGGGCACCCATGAGCAGCACTGTAGAAAAAACTGTAGATTCAATAGACCGTTTCAATTTTCAATGCAGTTTTCTCAAAGGGGAATTTTTAAAAGGCGTTTACCAAAACCAGTAATATAATAACACAGCATTATAGGCAAGTAAATGTTTCAGTCAATCATTATAGGCAAGTAAATGTTTCAGTCAATTCCAAGTAATAGATATACGAAAAGTCATATTCTTTGGCTTTTTTCATCTCCCATAAAGAAGAATGTAGTCCGAAGCACGGATCTTGGGCTGCGAAGTCTGAAGTGACCGGGCAGTAAACCGCACAAAAACAAAACCACATCGCTTTATGTGTTGTTGCACTCAATATATTGGCCAGTTTATTCGACTCATCGGAACCTTTAATATTTGCAGTTTATTTAGCCCACGACTTCAGATATAATTTGTGATATATATTTTGACTTTCGTCTACATTATCTTTAAAAGTAATAATGGATATATTGCTCCTAAGTGTATATTTATTTTACAATACTAAATTAAATAAGTAAATATACAAAAATCATTGTGTTCAAAACAAAACTGTACAATCTTAAAAGATCAAATCTAAAAACCTAAACAACAAATCCAGGTTTAAGACAGGGTGTTTTTTAATAAGTGTCCAATATTTCGCAAAACAATTCAGGTATTTCCAAGATAAAACGTTTCTATAAAGATGTGACCAAAAATCCTTTATTTCCAAGATACAGGCTGTTAAGATTTTAAATATTTTTAGTTAGTTTGATGTGACGCGTACATTTCTAGAGATATTCAATTCAAATTTTACATACAGTAAACTGTAATTGATGTTTTTTGGGATCACGACCTTCTATTTAACTATAATTATTTCTACTTAAATATACTTCCGTAAAAACTTGCCTAATAATGGAGGCAAAGGTCAAAATTTGTAAACAGTGTTTTGTTTTCAAAGCCGCCCTAACATTTTTGTTTAATAGCTTCTCGGTACCTAGCCTGCTACATTTTTCGACAAAATTATTTTATTTACATCCATCCAGCCATCGCAACATTATCAACTGTTTGAAATCATGGGTAACTAAATGAAGTCATGATCACATTATTATGTTGTATGTAATAATATTTTTGATTAATTTGGAAGAGTGAGTTAAAATAATATTAGAGTATCTGGTGGCAAAATATTTGGAAAGAAATGGTCTGTTATAAAATGCCCACAAGCCGCCCTCTTCCTATTTGAAAAAATGGAGTAAACATAAAAATACTGATTTTAAAATTGCATAAGAACGTTCTTGAGGCCAATCAAGGCCAACTTGTGTTTCTCCCGCACTACTTGATAACAAATTAAACAATTTTGGGGATTCATAGTATCCTAGATTGAAAAACAATTGTCATTTTACTCAGAATGCCATTTTCTATCCAAATAAGCAAAAATATATAGGTTGTTCTATTTAAAAATTGAAAGTTGAGGTTATTTCCGGTCAAACTGGAAGTGGCTCTAAACAAATGAATATGTCAAAAAATTCAAATTTTTGTCTCATATGTGCATACCAAATTTTAAAAAAGTTATAAGGGTGAGCCACTTCTCAGGTACACCAAGTATTTTTACAAATATATCTTTGGGAAAGTTTTGCTTTTTAACCTCTAACGGCAATTTTACAGTTAGGTAACATGCAGATCCTTAATACATATTTTAGTTTTTCACAATAACAGGGAATACACACACTACATATAATAAAACTGTAAACCAAACTAGCAAGGGCTGCAAAACACATGTATACAATATCGTACATGTCACCGTTCTCGAAAAGTAATGCTTCGTGACGTCACGCGCCTTTTAAAGGCCCAGACATTATTTTGGCAGGCGCATGTTACGCTCAAACTTTGATGTTATAAAATATTGTATGTAAAAACATTTTACAAAAATGTGAACTGGCAATAAAGGACGTCTTTAAGATATTAAAAAAACTTGTGCAAGATCCCTATTAAAAAATAATTGATCTGATTCCCTAATTTTGGCTGAGTAATGCCTAATGTCAGGTCTAATTGATGCGACGAATATAAGAGTATTTACATCTGGCAACATGCATCCTTAAATGGTACTTTCTCCTGGCTTTGTAAGGGCAAAACTGGCAAGCGAAACTGGGAATTTTGCCACACTCGTATTTTCTGTGGTTAAAAAGCGACTGCCGGTGCATGTAGCTTTTCTTGCAATCCTCACAGCTAAAGTGAAATCGTTCTAAAACAAAATAAAGGCAATTACAAAAGATTACTATTTCTATACTTACCTGATTGGACATAATGCAATTTTTTGAATATGTAATAGCTTACAGAAATATCCGACAAAATTTTGAGTTGATTGTTTTAATAAAAATAAGGCGAACAATTTTATTTTTTATTAACAATGGTCTGAGATAGCCTGTTCTTGAGGTACGGATTGTAGATTTATTTTCTCTATTTGTTAAGAGATACGCATTTCTTTGCTGGTTGGAGACAATGAACCCCCCCCTCCCATTTAAAATGGTACAAATTTTCTACAAAGAGTCAAGGGCGCTGAAATTTAGAAAACCATTAGAGATTTAGCCTTGTTTCTATAAAATTTTGTCAGTTATTCACTTAAAAAGGCACTGTAACAAAAAAAAATCAAAAATACACCAAATACAGATGTCCTTTCACAAAAATATGATGAATGTCTTCGTAGAAAAAAAGGTCAAGTAGGGCAAAAGAAATGTTACCCCAAAAATATCATCCTGTGGATTATCTAGAAACCAAATTCTGTGTGTATTATAAAAATATTGTATACACCAAATTTTTGATTAATTAGTCTTTAGAATTCATGCTAAAGGTATCATAAAACTATATACTAGATATGGATATGCAATAAGTCTAATTAATAAAATGCTACAAAAAAATTACATGAAAAAGCCATGGGTATTAGTTACTCGAACATCAAAGGGAACACAAAAACCTACAAAACTAGACAAACATACATATCAAGTGTATACAAACTCAGCTGTGGAGATTGTGAAAAAACGTTTATATAAATAAGTCAAACAGGCAGATCTTTTGATAAAAGAATAGACAAACACTATAAAAGCTTCATCAAAGGAAAACTTAGATGAAACTCATAATTTTGATAGCAATTTTTAAAATTCTACACAAAGCAGCTAAAGCCTGGAACACACTGTTGGTCCCGTAATTGTTTAACGTAAGAACTTGAATGCGTTTTTATATTTATTAGTGGTGGATTTGAGCAATGCTGTTATAAGGTCATTCAAAATTAACCAGTGCTGGATTCAACAAAACATGCGGTTTAAAAACAGTTTGGTGGACTACTGTGTATCATTTTTGTTGCTTTCCTTTATTAATTCTGTATGTTTGTAAAAAAAATTCTATATTTGTCATATAGGTCAACCTAACTTAATTTGTACCCATATTTACCCACGTTCTCGACAATTCTTTCTCACATTTCAATGTTACAAAAGAAATTGTATAAAACTCACAGCGAATTAAGTCAAAAATTAATAAACTCCCTACATCCCTAATCATCCACCAAATCAACCATATCTCAAAGCTGGTGAAAATTGTGAATTTATGGTGAATCCACCACAGATATTTTATTAATGCAAAAACTTTGACTAGTGACATCAAAAATTAACTAGCATAAATATAAAAACACTTTGATGGAATTATGGTGTCTCTGGTGGATACACCATCGAATATAAAAACAAGCCCATTAACAACAAAAAGGAAACGTAAACAAGAGGTACACATTGTGGTACAAAACTGGATGGTAGTAAATATAACCCATATTTCAAAAAAGTATTTAACAAAACAACGAAAAACATCAGAAGAAACCTGATCTATATTCCCTGCGTTTTAAACATATAAGACATTGCATCTCTACACTTTAGCTGTTTCTTTCTCGGTTTATATAAAAATTTAAATGTTTTTTCGTTCCAGGCAAATAAAAAAAACTTTTAATTTGTTTAGAGTAAAATATATTTAAAAGAATTTTAAAAATATATACAGTTTTAACAAGTTTTATTATTAAAAATTTTTTAAACAATCATTATCGTTTTGATACACTTTTATTCTCTTTTTGTTTAAGGCACAATCTCAAACAACCAACGAAAGAGCTGGTCAGATTAAGAAATGATATTTCTAGTAAAATTAATAGTTTAAAATACATTGCTTCCAAACAAATTTTTTTAAATCTTTTTTTATGATCTTCATAACATACATCAGCAGTTAAATGAGTCTGCACAGGTTTTTTTTCTTCCCCCGCAAAACGGAGGTAATAAAATTTGTTTAGATTTGCACGATTTAGTGTCGCAAAACATTCAAAAACGTGTCTTCACATGTCGTCGGTCAGTATATGTGTCTGTCTATCCGAGACGTAGCTAAAGAACTTTATTTACACTCATGTAAATTTGAAAATTTTAGTAATATTTTTAATATGATATTTTCTGATTCCTACAAGCGATTTAAATAAACTTTCATTATTGGACTTTATTTTGGGCAGGATGTTTGACATGAAACAAAATTAACGTCAATATACAGGGTGATTCAAACACTCATGTATTTTACCCAAAATTTAACTACATTTCTGAATTTATTTCATATTGCTGAAAAATTGATACAACCATGTTTACCATTAAAACACATTTATTAGCAAAATTAACCCTACTAAAACACTTTTTCTTAAACCGAAATTAAAATAAAATACTATTGACAACTCTTATAATCTCCCGACATCGTTCTGGGCATACTTGATATAACATTGTCCTTTAACTCTTGATGAATCAAATGCCATTCATGAATTTCTTCAACCAATTCACTAATAATTCTGGGAGGTATTGCTCGAGAATACAAATGTCGCTTTAAAGTATCTCATATCTGTGCGATTGGATTACAATCCGGGTTCTGTTACATTGATGATTTTCCGTTACACTTTTACAGTAACTAATTATGATTTTGCTAATTATTTTTTGTCATTCACCAAGAACACTATTATTTAGATTCTTTGACTATTTTCATTATTATAAGTACTTAATATTGTATAACTGACAGCTTGGTATATTATATACATTTTATGTTTTATATTTACAGATGCTGAGGGTCTGGTTGTTGAAGCTTTCTTTAATGCCCACATGTAAAAGGGCCATGTTTTTATAAGAATTTCATTATTAGATGTTCATTCACCTATAGTTTTCTATTATCTTACCTTCACATAATTTTGATCAGAAACAAATCCGTTATAAAAAACCTAGTTGGGTATGAGCTGTTGTGATACAAACTAAACAAGATATTTCCAATATTTCCATTGTAGCCTGGTAACGCTAAATAAATTAGAAACATTTGGTATATACCTCCAATTTCGTTTGTCGCCTTTTAAAATCTCGTTCAGTTCATTAAATGATTTGTCCTTTTGATAAAATGTAGTTTAAGATGTCACCTATATTGTTAAATGCCCGGCTAGCTCAGTCGGTAGAGCATGAGACTCTTAATCTCAGGGTCGTGGGTTCGTGCCCCACGTTGGGCGCCAATTCTATATAACGTAAACTCTGGTGTTATAAAAGCCACGTTATAAAGACTTCTTACGTAAGTGCAATAATAAAAGTTTGCACTTACGACCCGTTGGCTAGCGTATACGGTAGTTCGGCTTTGGGGGAGTTCAAAATTTTCAAGCCTTTTCTTTGGTATATGAAGGAGGCAAGTGAAAATTATAAATATGAAAGAAGGGCGCCAACACACGTAAAACAGAACTTATTGCACTGCCTTCATACACCCCTTACCCGTGTGTTCGTAAAGGTACTGAAACAACCAGTAAAACACTATTTAATATTATGATTTGCTTTATTTGAAAAAAAATACTTGTTAACGAGGCTTACGTAAAGATTAGAGGAAGACATTAAAAAATAACAGCATAAATTATTCAAAAATGAATATTTAAATTTAATGTATGTTAAGATTTATTGTAATAAATAATGTATTCTGAGTTGCCTATCTTTTTAAAAATCTTTTATTTTGGTCAAATAAATAAGGGGGAAAGAGACAAAATATAGGGACATTAAAATCAAGTTTTGCATGGAGCACTTTCAACAGTTTAGTTTTTTGGCCAAATTCCTACCTTTTTTTTAAACATTTTTTTTCCTTGCTAAACCTTAGCTGAAAATCGTCTTGGAACGAGTTCGTAGCTATTTCGTTTTGACTGTGGCCGTAAAACTACCTTTAAAACGGCTGGTCCTGTTTTATAGTTATTTTAAATTTTGTGTTAAACAGTGGTCAAATAACAGCCAGCTCAACGGCCACATAGCAAATAGCACATTTTAGTGCACATTGAACTTATTAGCACATAGCACATTGCTATTAAAACCTTGCATCTTAGTGCACGTTTGCTTTTTATAGCCTTTAAAGCATTTTGAACATTTTTGCACCCACATGATTGTGAGGTACTTTTCACGAGAAACAATTGGTTGAAGCAAATAACCCTAAAGGTTGGGATTACCTTTGAAGTTGAAGCAGTAATTCTACATTAAGAAAGAGCCCCCTCTTTACCGAAGAGGTGTTGGAACTTTACCTCTAGCCCAACCACCAGGCCCCAGTAACTCCAGTTTTCCTGCCAGTTGGTGAGATTTTTAAAAAAGCTTTATATTACAGTAGTACCTTTTATTGATCAATTTATCTTTTTCAAATTACCACACATATTTCTATTTAAAAACAATTTAAACTACATTCTCTCGTTAACAAGTATTTTTTTTCAAATAAAGCAAATCATAATATTAAATAGTGTTTTACTGGTTGTTTCAGTACCTTTACGAACACACGGGTAAGGGGTGTATGAAGGCAGTGCAATAAGTTCTGTTTTACGTGTGTTGGTGCCCTTCTTTCATATTTATAATTTTCACTTGCCTCCTTCATATACCAAAGAAAAAGCTTGAAAATTTTGAACTCCCCCAAAGCCGAACTACCGTATAAGCTAGCCAACGGGTCGTAAGTGCAAACTTTTATTATTGCACTTACGTAAGAACTCTTTATAACGTGGCTTTTATAACACCAGAGTTTACGTTATAAACTATTCCTGCCCTATGTGGTCTAGCATTATCGTCCACATAAATAAAATTGCCCAATCTGTTAGCTACTTGCGATATGTTACTGGTATAGAACCACCTTCAAACCGAAATCGATCTAAGAAACAATTTTCTTCGTATCTCTCTCCTGATCGAGGCCGTATACGAATCCGATTGTTGTCAGGATGAAGTGCAATCTTTGATTCATCCGCAAATAAACAATGTGACCATTCGAGTAAATCCCAGTTAACAAACGTAGAACGAAAGCTTTCAAGCTTTAAGAAATCATGGTTCTTGGGACTAGACCGTGTCAAAATGGAATCACTTTCCGACGTTTCATCTTCGATTGCACGAGGCATCTTCAGGGATCTTCACTTCACGAGACCGGAACACTGAATGAGCTCGAAGAATCCCAGGCCAGCTATTTATAGTCGGCCTCTGTTTACCGAAGCGTGACTCAGTGTAACGATCAGTTTCCACGTATGATGTAGACTAAAGCCCGTATCTCTATTAAAATTGTTAGGATGTTTATACATTTCAATGGATTCTCTAATTTTGCGTTTATAGAATCGCGAAAACGATGCAAGAACTTTGGTTTCTTTTACATTTATGACATGTCCAGTAGAATGTTGGTATTCAGATACAGCAGATTGTACAATTTGTTTGTTTCTGATACATCGTTCATGTTCCTTAAGCCTAGTCGATATGGATTGTCCAGTTTCTCCAATATAGACATCACCAATATCACCAGGAACAAGGATTTGCATATACTCCTTCTTTTGAAAAGGAATAGTGTCCTTTGGCGATCGCAAACATTGTCCAATTTTCTTGTGTGTGTGTGTTGAAGATTGTACGTATGTTGGACCGACGAAGTAACCTTGCAATCTTGTCTGTGACTCCGTGTATAAATGAAGGAACTACATTTCCTATCGGTAATTCCTTATTGGTATCATTTCGTGGAGTAGGATTATTATATTTTCTAATTGGTCGTCTAATATAATCAGTGCAATATCCAGTCCCTCTTAAAGCTTGAGTCAGTTTCTCTGTTTCCGATTGTAAAGAATTTTGGTCACAAATCGCGAGGGCTCTGTAAACCAACGATTTAATAACTGATTGCTTTTGTGCTGGATGATGATGGGAATTTGCATTTAAGTACCTGTTCGTATGCGTTGGTTTTCTGTATGCAGAGTGTCCTAAAGAACCATTCCCTTTTCTTTTTACAAGAACATCTAGAAAGGGAATCGTGCCTTCTGATTCGAGTTCCACTGTAAATTTTATATTAGCATGTTGTTGATTCAGATGATCAAAAAAACCTCTCAGGGTTGAGGCCATATTACAAAAGTATCTTCTACATATCTGAACCATGATTTTGGTTTTAGTGGAAACGACTCTAATCAAAAATATTTAGTTAACATGTCCTTCGGCAAGAATCAAACGAGATCGTTTGTATTCTCTTAATAACTGAGGATGCCTATAGGACCGTCGGGAATTTAAATGAGGTTCATGTAACCAATTTCGAATGGCTTTTGTAAAAATTATTACATTTTGTTACTTGGACATGAGTTTTAATTTTTGACGTATAATGTATCTGTATGTCCTAGAGATGGTTTTTTCCACAGCGCCTCCTCCATGGTTATATCGCACTGAACCAGTATTTTGATACCATGCTCTTGACAGAGGACTTAGTTTAATATGCAACCTTTCAGCCAGAATTCTTTGTGACAAGCCACTTTCTATACCATACCAATTGCTCGCATAAGTTCGTTCGCATTATATTTGGGCATTTTGACAATATTTTAAAGCATTTTTAAGTAAAAAACCCACAAAACAATAACATTAAACATTGTGGGTGAATAAACTATTGAACATTTTTAAAAATGCACAACAAAAAATTATACAATTATGTAGGTATTTAGAAATATCTCTATAGTTTAAAGCAATAGCAAAGATTTAAAAAAGCACGTTTTTAAACAAAATTTGACATGATGAGCATACTTCTGGGATTTGCTGTTTAACTCATAAATGTAGCTAAATTTAAAAACCACAAGTGTTTGAATCACCCTGTATATTGACGTAAATTGTAAATTATGTTTTTATGCCCAACATTCTGCCTAAAAATAAAGTTTATTAATGATCCTTTAAAGCAAAAAAGTTTATTTAAATCGCTTGAAGGAATCAGAGAATATCTTATTACAAATATTACTGAAATCTTCATTCAAATTTCCATAAGTGTATTTGACATCACATTTGGCACAAAAAAGTAAATGGTATGAATTTCATATGATACAAAATTTCATATTCAACTGGCTTTTGGATTTGCATACAACTCAATTGTTATATGGGAAATATCTAATAAAATCTTGGTGGCAGTCCAGTATGGCGACACAAAATGGCAGCGTAACCAAAAGTTTAAAAAATTCTAATATAAGTAACGTGGGATATTGCAATGACACAAAAATGTAATCAGCAACATCGGTCAAAAGAACAGCATTATAAAAAAATATTCAACCTAGGGAAAAGAAAAACAAACAGCGGAAGCAAACCATTTGATGTATGTTAGGAAAACTAAATTTTACCTATCTTTAAATTAATAAATAAATATACTAATGTACTTCATCTTATATGGTAGAATCCACTTATGACTTTTTTTAATTAGCAAAGATATCTGACAATCATCCATCTGAAAGAAAAACAATCAGTTAACAATTCATTAATATTTAGAGCTTTGTGAGTATGCGATGAAAATTCAATTCTAATGATACGATCAAGTAGTGTTACCATATCATATTGTTTGTAATGTTATGATCTACAATTCGTCTCTTTACACCAGCAAGATTGCTTCATTAGTTCCGATTTTGAAAGCCAACAATGCAAGAAAAACAAAAATCTTTTTTGGCTTTTTCGCAACTGAATAAAAATATTTAACTTTAAATTAATTGAAGCAAATATTTAATATAATTACATACCTCAACATGTAGACTAGTCTGTCTACGGAATGTTTCGATACATAATATAAACAATATTATTTAAGCAAGCATAAGAAATTATATCATTTACCTTAAGTTTTTATAGACACATAGTAGTTGTACAAATACTTTCATCCTATCGTATTGAAATTTAAAAATAACATTATAAATGGCTGCAAACTATCATTTTTTTTATATCTAGGTTACATGTCAAACAAATTGACAAATTTTAAAATTTTGAAATCAATTCTTTTCTATTATTTAATTTAATGTTTCTCTCTTACGATCGGCGCACTGATGAGTCCCGATAGGATGAAAGTATTTGTACAACTACTATGTGTCTATAAAAACTTAAACTAAATGATATAATTTCTTATGTTTGCTTAAATAATATTGTTTATATTATATATCGGAACATTCCGTAGACATACTAGTCTACTTGTTGAGGTATGTAATTATATCAAATATTTGCTTCAATTAATTTAAAGTTAAATATTTTTATTCAGTTGCGAAAAAGCCAAAAAAGATTTTTGTTTGTCAATCTAAACGCAACAAATAATTTGAACACATTTAAAAATAACATTATAGATGGCTGCAAACTATCATTTTTTTCATATCTAGGTTACATGTCCAAAAAACTGACACATTTTAAAATTTTGAAATCAATTATTTTCTATTATTTAATTTAATGTTTCTCTCTTACGATCGGTGCACTGATAAGTCCCGATAGGATGAAAGTATTTGTACAACCACTGTGTGTCTATAAAAACTTAAGGTAAATGATATAATTTCTTATGCTTGCTTAAATAATATTGTATATATTATGTGTCGAAACATTCCGTAGACAGACTAGTCTACATGTTGAGGTATGTAATTATATCAAATATTTGCTTCAATTAATTTAAAGTTAAATATTTTTATTCAGTTGCGAAAAAGCCAAAAAAGATTTTTGTTTGTCAATCTAAACGCAACAAATAATTTGAACACATTTAAAAATAACATTATAGATGGCTGCAAACTATCATTTTTTTCATATCTGGGTTACATGTCCAAAAAACTGACACATTTTAAAATTTTGAAATCAATTATTTTCTATTATTTATTTTAATGTTTCTCTCTTACGATCGGTGCACTGATAAGTCCCGATAGGATGAAAGTATTTGTACAACCACTGTGTGTCTATAAAAACTTAAGGTAAATGATATAATTTCTTATGCTTGCTTAAGTAATATTGTTTATATTATGTGTCGAAACATTCCGTAGACAGACTAGTCTACATGTTGGGGTATGTAATTATATTAAATATTTGCTTCAATTAATTTAAAGTTAAATATTTTTATTCACTTGCGAAAAAGCCAAAAAAGATATTTGTTTATCAATCTAAACGCAACAAATAATCTGAACACATTTAAAAATGCAAGAAAACCCGATTTGTTACATTTTTGTCAAAAAAAAATCTCTATTTATTGGTCTACTATTGTAATAAGAATGGTCAGTTTTGGCCCAGAAGAAAATATTTTAATTAAAAAAAAACAAAACTGGATATTACCAAATAAGATTTGAAATTTAAACAGATAGGTTCTCGTTATTTCGTCAAAAATACTTTATCGCTGAATTTCGCCTCCTCCTCCCTGAGACTCATTCCAAATATTTCGTCGGAATCGACGGCCACTCCATGTTTCGACGCGTAATGCATCTTCAGGTTGAACTTTCTCTTGGTCCTAAACTGGCATTTCTGGCAGGGAAAGTAATACGTTTTCGAACAATCCAGTGACGTGTGGGCCCTCAGACTGTTGTAGTTTTTAAAATATTTCCCGCACTGGTCACATGACACTCTTGGTCTTGGACGGGCTAAAAAAAAATTAAATTAGTACTTGGATGGTTAAATTATACTTACCTAAACGTGGGGAAGTAATTTTCATAACCGATTACCAAATGGTTAAAACCCATGTGCTTCATTCTGTTCATTTTTTTTACAGGATTTGGTAACTTTTAACCCAACGGACGTTCGCCCTTGGAAAGGTAAATAAATAAATAAGCAGTAACAAGTTTAGTAGAAACACAACATTTTTACAGAGTCATAAAAGAAAGCTAAAATTTCATGTAAACATATATCGGAAATTGCTTTCTTAGGGCCGATAGAAGCCCAATGAAGATTGTTTTCCCTAAATATTTGTAAAATGTTTAAAGGCTAGATTATAAACTTGAGTTTTCCAGTATATATATATATGTATATATATATATATATATATATATATATATATATAATATATATATATATAACATATTAATATTAAATCAGGGGTGACCTGAATAGGAGGAGAAGGAGTGGGAAAAGTCGCCCTAAAAGCGTACCTTTTTTCTAGATAATCCAAAATTTTTATAATTTGGAATGGTAAAGTGAAAAACCTACGTAGAAAACAGTAATAGTGATTCTCCTTACCCTCTCATTCGGGACGCCCCTGATTTGGTAATGATATATATATATATATATATATATATATATATATATATATATATATATATATATATATATGTGTATGGAAAAGCAAAAATATTTAATTTTTGCATCAAAGTGACCTAAAAGAAGAAATTTCTTTCGATTATGTCACTGGATAATCCTTTTGCGATCGACTTCTGAGCCTTTACCCTCATCAGGCTGACTTGTATTCAGGGAGACCTCACATAAGAGGTCATCGATGTGACACAATCAGAAACGTCTTTCAAAGTAGAAAAGTTCTACGGGCTAATCATAACACTTAGCGCCACCTATTGGGGCCCCGGAGAGTTCCGGCTGCAACCCATAAGGATTTTAGGGAAGGCATGTAATGTGCGTGGGTACAACTAAAAATAAAAATAAATAAAAATGAGCTTTCACACACTTTTATTCAAAATTTTTTAGCTGGAAAAGGATTCCTGCAAAAACATCAAATTTTTGCAGGAAAACGGCCTACGAGAAGAAATTGCTTTCAATTGTATCACATGACACAGGCTACCCCTCCTGTGATTGATTTCTGAACCTATAGCTCATCAGACAGGCTTGTATCCAGAAACATCTCAAATAAGAGATCACCGATGTTACACAATCAAAAACGAAATATATATATATATATATATATATATATATATATATATATATATATATATATCCACGAGCCAAGTATAACACTTGGCGCCACCTATTGGGGCTCCCAAGAGTTCCGGGTCCAACCCATAAGGATATATATATATATATATATATATATATATATATATATATATATATATAAATGTATAGAAAAGAAACAGAAATATCAATTTCTGTGCTGTTTTTGGTTATAAAAAAGTATATGAAAGGAAAGAACTAAGGGTAAGGAAATTTACTCGGCGACCAAACCATGACGCTATGTTTGTTTATAGGCCAAGGAGCCATCTGCTACCGTGGTATGTGCCCCGGCGAGGCTCGTCAGGCAGTTTTCTTGGGAGGTATCAGTATTAAAACCAAACTACCCGAACCCTCAAACAAAAAGTAACTCGCACATAACGCGATTTGGTTGCATCATAGTACCTACACATGGCGCCACTGGTTGCCTATTTCCCTCATCCACTCTCAAAGTCGAACGACATGATACCTTGTTTGTTTCAGGATTCGGAAATTTCGGTTTTAATACTGATACCCCCCAAGGAAACTGCCTGATGAGCCTTGCCGGGGCAGATACCACAGTAGCAGATGGCTCCTTGGCCCTTAAACAAACATAGCGTCATGTTTTATTTCTCGACACCATTAAGGAGTAAATTTCCTTACCTTTAGTTTATATATATATATATATATATATATATATATATATATATATATATATATATATAAAGTTAAACTTGCGCTTGTCACTTCAAGTGTCCAGTATACCAAACAAGATATTTTCCAGTAAATATCCCGGTCATGTATTATAAAAAAATATTTCATTTATTTTATATAAAAAGCAACTTATATTACAAAAAGTTCAAAAATTTATAAAAATGGTAATATCCTAGTAAAGTTACATTTACAATTTATGAGTAACAATAATGTAATGTATATATGTAGAGTTATAATAATGTAACTTAAAGGAAATAAGGTTGGTTCATTGCTTTAGGTAAAATCACTAAAAGATGCGCTTAATTTAGTAACCCTGTATTTCAAAAAAGCTGTTAGAAAGGTACTTTACTACTAAATAACCTATATATATATATATATATATATATATATATATATATATATATATATATATATATATATATATATATATATATATATATATATATATATATATATATATATATATATATATATATATATATATATATATATATATATATATATATATATATATATATATATATATATATATATATATATATATATATATATATATATATATATATATATATATATATATATATATATATATATATATATATATATATATATATATGAATAGGAATTGCAGGGAATGCTACAATATTATATAATATCAAGAATACTTAAGATATATTATTAAGGCACTTATATTTTCCATCACTTTGTTTCCTTAGGCTTAAAAAAATATTCAATAATTCTAAAAAAAATTATAATATAGAAGCAAAATAAAAAAAAATTAAAAATAAAGAACGTATAGTTTTTATTCGGAATGAAAACATTTCCGAAAAAAGAGTAATCCGATATTTCTAATATACCTAAATGAAAACTAAAAGAAATCTTGTAGCAATTTTGGCACAAAAGATTTATTTTAAGTTATTATTGGACTATAACTATATCATAATACTTATTATCTCTCTAAACATAAAGTAACATTCATAATAACTTGTAAACGTCTTCCTAAAATTACATCCTAATTCTAATGGTATGTATAAGTTTGTAGAGAATCAGGAACTCTGAAGGCACTTTTGTCACTTGTTTTACATGTTACATACCTAATAATAAAATAGATGCTAATACAGTAATGCGGTATGATCAAACTTACAAACTAAACAAAATACAAAGGCAAGAAAAATATAAAAGTAAATAATTAATTAGTAAAATAGAGTAAGTAAAAAGGATAATAAAGAACACAAATAATTATTGTTACTGATCTTATGCTAAATCTGTACCAGTTGTCTAACTGTATTTGTATTGTGTAGACTGACGGTGGCTTCTATTTCATACATTGCATGTAGTGTTGAAGATAATACATACATTGTGCTGTATAGTCGTTTTATGTTTTAATTTGCACTGGCCATCTAGATATAAGATTTGACGATGACCGTTAGGTCGAAACACGTTTTGCGAAGTAAATTTTAAAGTAAAAATATTATATATCCTACTGAGACCGAGACTAGTATATTATTTTCTTTAAATTCTTAGAATCAGGTTTCTTAGAGATATATGGACGATTTCTTTGAATTATCAGAAAAATTAAAAGTGGTTCTAAAGTAGTTTTTAGGCAAAATCCAGAAATAAACATAGAATGTTATATGTTTTTGAAAAGCTCTTAAAAAACAAAAACAGAATATATAAAAATATATCTTTGGGTCATATCATAAAAAAGACTATCCACAGCAAAAATCAAAATACACTACTGGATTTTACGTAAAAAACTACCTTAGAACCACTTTTTACTTGTTTGATAAGTTAAAGGATAACCACTATACGAGGGGGGTCTCAAAATACAACATTTTCAACCTCACCCTGTATCTTAGAAACAAAGCGAGCTATGAAAATTTTAATTATGTCATCTGTATCATTCCAACTAACCGAGATATCCCGTCAAACCAGCGAAATCTGAACATCCAGTATAGGGTGCTCTATTGAAAATAAAAAAAACCCATGCTCATTTTTTTACTTTTCAATATTCATTTATTTATTTTCTTAGATATTAAAAGATATACTATGCACTACACTATATTGCTCCCCCACATTACCCCCACCACCATGGGATATCACGACAATATAAAACCTATAAAAACTTGAAATCGGTTAGTGAAAATTGCATCTCTTTGTATCTCACTGTTTCCAATGTGTAAAAATATACAAACTACAGTTAAACACCTGGGATTCAAAAGATATTTTAGCGGACAACCTTTTATTAAAAGTTAATAATGGTCGTCTTAACTGAAAGTGGTTTCGTTTTGTGTCTCACATCTGTATAATCGATCTCCTTGTGCATCCTCTCAATATGGCGGCTGAAGTGCATCTTTTGTTTCGCTTTATAACTGCAATAAGGACAATGGAACTGTGGCTCTTTCCCACACTCCCACTTCATATGATTCCTCAAGGAACTTTTTAGTTTATAAGCCCTGTTACAATTAGGGCAAACAAATCCTCCCTCTTGGTGTTCAGCGTCATTTTCATATCTTGGGCTCAAAATAGATCTGGGTACTAGCGGTTTATTTTGAAGCTTTGGAGCTATTTTTACAGGCTCTGCTGAAGTCGGATGAATGTATAAGAAATGGTGGGCAAGCTCCTTGAGATCATGCAGCGGTGTCGCATTTTTGGTAACTGGAACAAAAACGTCGCATTATTCTAGGAAGGAACAGTACTGAATTTTTCCTACTTACATGCCCTTCATGCAATAAAATACCTAAATAAAAAATGTTCTAGGTCAATAAAAATATTTTTTCTTGGTTTAGCAAAAAATAACCTACAATTAATATAAGCTGAATCCTATTGGCTACTTGTATACCAAAAACAATACTGCTCTTTTTTTCTGTTATATAACTGGCTAAATAACTGTTATATGTCCAACAAATGTCAAAATTTGGCTGGTTTTCTAGACTAAACAGTTTCTTCATAATAATTTTCTATATTCAATAATAATAATCAATTTTACTCCCAACTAGCTTAATTCCAAAACCACAAAAAAAATTAAATAAATTGTCAAAAGAAAAACGTAAATATGGAAATAGAATTCATAACTATGAAAGAAACATTACAATACAATATATATATATATATATATATATATATATATATATATATATATATATATATATATATATATATATATATATATATATATATATATATATATATATATATATATATATATATATATATATATATATATATATATATAGGGATATATATATATATATATATATATACATAAAAATTTGTTTCAAGTTTTTGGCAATTGTTTGTCGATGATTTTTTTTGTTTTTCCAAAGGATAGAACTTGAAAAGTGCTTACGAGAAAATGTTGTTAGTTTTTCTCGAGCTGGTCAAATAAGAAAAAAAAAATAATAAAACCAAAAGTCAATATTTTGGTTTTTCCTGTATATCTCAAAAAGTAATTAAGATAGATCCGATTTTTAAAAGACGTATTATTGAGCTTTTCAAAACACAATTTTGCTCCAATTTAACCAACTTCGTATCTCTTATGGTTTCCAATGGTGGGGTTTGAATTTTAATCACCCTGTATATATATATATATATATATATATATATATATATATATATATATATATACCTCATAATTATTAACTATTTGCGTTTCAATTTGAAAATATTCTAGGGGATAACTATTTTTTTTTATTCAGGAAAAAATTACTTAAACTGAATCTTTTTAGCTACTTGCATACCAAAAGCAATATTGGACTTATAGATATTTTTTTCTATTGCTAAATAATTCTTCTATTACCTATCAATATTAAAAAGTGGCGGGTTTTGTTAACCAAACTCCTTCATTATAATAGTTTTAAATCGTCAATCTGAACTAAAGCAAAGTCGGTTTTTAGCTCAAACATCAGATAAATTAAGAAAAAAGCCGGTTTTTATAGCTTTTTGAGAGTTGTTTTTTAAAGTAACCAAAATTTATTTGAATAAATACCTACAAGTGCAAAAAAATCGCAAAAGGGCGAAAATTTGGAATCTACCAACATCTCTATTTATGCAAATGTAGATCTACACTCAACAAGAGGAATTGCGAAAAAAAAGTCAAATACAGCTTTATAATTTGTATGATTTACTAAATAATACCACCTTTATTTTTGAATAAAATTAGGTCCAGCACTTTTCAGCATCTCGTTTTTTGTTAACAGGACAATTTTTTAGCATCGCCAGCCATAATTTTGCATTTAATTCCACGAAAATATATACTTTGTAATATCATCCTAGATCAGTCCCGCGGTTTCTTGCATTGGACTGATCTCAGACGCTAATCAAAGCAAAGCAATGCCGCGCGTGGTTAGTATTTAAATGGGTAACCACTTGGGGATACTATACATATAAGACATGGAGCCAAAAAATGTAATTTTTTAATAAAAAGGTAAGTCATTTTGGATTGGAGGTATCTGGTTTGGCATATATAGACTTACCTGGAGAGTTATTCTTGAAACCACTTCGTTTTGAACTTACAATTTTGTCACTTTTTCCTTCATACTTTAATATCTAAAGAGAGGATATCCATGAAAAATTAAAACTATCGAATTTTTAATTCAGTATAATAAGAAATAATAATATAAACTTAATAATACATTATTTCTAATAAAGAATCATTTTCATAAAAGTAACTACATATATTAAATAAATAAAATATTAATAAATAACTAATCAAATTTTAAGTAAACCGTTGTAAATTAATAACCCATACACTCCCCCATATAAATATTACATAAAATTAAGTAAAAACATAAATGTATCAATTCCAACTAAACTAAACTTCATTGCACCAAAAACGTAATATAAAACAACGATTAATGTACAGGGTTTTCTTTGTATGTTGACAACTATCTTCAATATAAACTACAGGAGATACAGAAAATTTTAATGTTAATGTGTTGCTTTTAATTCCTCTTTTTTTTAATCAATAAAAAAATGGAAAGCATACATAACCTATAATTTTTTAGATGGGACACCTTATATATTAATATTTCATTAAATGGGTCTAACTATTAATATCCCAGGTCTGACACCTTTATATTTAAAGACAATCGAAAAAAATTGACAAAATCCCTGCTAAGACGCAATGCGTAAGAGAAAGAGAGAGAGAGAAAGCATTGTTTTCTAACAATTCACAGGAATGTTAATTTTTCCGATTGTTTATACAGACAAAGGTATTAACCCTGATATATTTATAATCTATAAGAAGATGCATTTAATGATATAATAATATACAGGGTCTTCCATTTAAAAATATTGGTTATGCATATTTTTTAAGTTTTTAATGACTTTAGAATGTTTGATATCCTTAAAAGATAATTCAAGAAAAATCCTACAACTTCGGTTTCAAAAGTGTGTTTGTATCTCTTATAGTTTAAGCTCTAACTCGAGGTCAAAATATAATTGAAAGCCCTGTAGATTTGGTATAGGCAAAGATATAGTCACGTTAAGTACAGACCAACTATTTAAGTACAAAGAAAATGTGAACACATCATTGAGTAAAAGTGTTAATTATTAATTTTTCTAAAAAGTTACTATCAAACTGGCAAAATAGGAATACCACACAGGATCTTGTTCGGTGAGAGTTATTTTTGAAAAACTTGGTTATTTGGCAAATATATTATTAATATATTGTTAGTTCATAAATATCAATTTATGAAAAAGCAAATTTAGGACATTTTAAGAGTAAACTATACAGGGTGTTTCAAAAAACATGCGCCAACGTTTAAAGGCAGATTCTTTGTTAAGAATAGACGAAAAATTTTTGGTTTTCGGGATAGAGGGTGTTAAATTTGAAAAAAATATGATTTTTTTTTGGTAATTTCGAAATAGTAAGAGCTATTTGATTAAAATTAAGCACAACCTCATAGGTATTATTCAACAGTTTGTATTTCAACCATGAGCGTAGGTATGGTTAAGCATTCCTGACTTCCTTAATAATACTTGGACGCCACTGATTTAAAAAAAAAACTCTCTAGGTTCATTATTTAGTGCAAGTAAAAATACAAAAAAAATGGCTCTTAATATTTTGTGTTGCATCAAGTCGATTTCGAGAAAGAGAATAAAATGTATTTCGATGTACGCCTCTGGCATCTCTAGTCCAGTTTTAGTTGGAGTCAGAATAACTCAAAACTCCTTCCTTGGATCATTTCAAAAAAAAAAGTTTTAATAAATAATGTCCTCATATAAACTGCTGACTACTTCAAATAGTTCACCCGCATTTTTTGGTAAAATTAAAGTACGGTTTTCAGCTGTATCTTGTGTAAGTTTCCTTGACAAAAAGGGATAATTCATAATGAGGTAAGTACTGTGTAGTCAATTTATCAATAATTTTTTCATGTAATAATGATCCTGTGCAGGGTTGTATGCTGGTTTTACCAGTATGTAATCATACTTAGTTCTAGTAAACATATCGTTAAAGATATCATGGTTCTTGGGATTAGACCGTGTTAAAATAGAATCACTTTCCGACGTTTTATCTATGATTTCATGAGGCATCTTGAGGGATATTGACTTTACGAGATCCCTGAAGATGCCTCGTGTAATCCAAGGCGAAACATCAGAAAGTGATTCTATTTTGACGCGATCTAATCCCAAGAACCAAGTCATTTTAAAAATGTAGGTTACTACCCTGATTTTACGTAACAAAGTTTTCTAGTTACTTTTTAGTTCTTCAGACCCACCCAATGACATAAATATTACAGGAAATAACAGCTTAGTCCTACATCTTAGAAAATAGAATGTTTTGATAAAATAACATTATTAAAATATGTAAATACTTTTTATAATAAATATTAAATATAAATATATTTATTGTTATATAAATATAGGCTACAATATTTGGTTGGATAGATCACTATTATAAATGTAACAAAAATAAGTAAAAAAAAGAATAACTCATATTTTATAAACCGTAAAGGATAACGTCAATAAAAATATTTAAAAAACAAAAATGTTAAACTGTCAGTGCCCTGTATTTTCGCGTTTTTATCTTCTTCAGAGAAAAAAACAAATAAATGAACTAAAATATGAGATATTCCCCTCAATATTTAACTATTTTGTATAAAATATAGAATTCTGTAAAAGTATACAATACATTTTATTAAAAGTATACAATACTCCCCCCCCCGTATTTTTTTCAACAGTCAAAGTAAAAAATCTGTTACACTTCAATAGTAGACTAAATACTTTTTTGTATATAAAGTAAAAATTCGACAGTCAATATTTCTGCTTTTACTTGACAAAACTAACCAATAAAATAATGCCCAGATCGTTAAGAATATGCCTCTTGGAATGCGACAGTTGAAAAGACAGTTTGTCAGTCAAGGTCTAACGCAAAAAGCTGGCGAAATTAAAAAAAAGTATCCCAAATTTACAGGAATAACTTTTTCACTTCCTTTTATGGGTGAATCTGATGGTTGAACGTTTGTCTTGTGACGTTTGTGATTTTTCGCCCATCTTCCATTTAACCAATGAAGAAAAGAAATTGACATTTAACCAGCAAGTTTTGGTTTAATTCCAAAGCTTTCTTTTGGCAATAATGGCACATTTTTTCAATGCAACACTAGTTAGTTTAATTGGAAAACCTTTTTATTAATTTTAATAACTTAAAAAGCATCATAACAAACACAAATTATAATAACAAAAAGCAGTTTTGCTTTTAGTATCTCTTCCCACCTAATTTGTAGTACATTTTGGCAGCGTTGTCTCACACACAAAATTAATTGTTGAGTTAATCGGTTCCATTTCCCTCTATTTACCCTCACTTTTGATAAACGGCAAAAATTCTTCGTGTCTTTGCCTTAACGTAAATTTGTGCTTGCTCTATAAGGGTCAGAATCCGGAGAATCTGATGGCCTTAACCTTTTAGTGAATTGCTTTGAAAATTTCAATGACCAGCTTTATAGGGTTGCGCATTTTCATCAACTAAAATCAAATCGTAGCTGAAATTTTGAGTAAATGGCATCACTATTGGTGTCAGGAACTGGCTGTGGTAAAAAGTTGCTGTAATTATGATTCGTAAAATAAACAGTCCAGTTCTGCCGTTAATGATAATCCTTCCAAAATTTTGCACTACCACCATCACTATACCGGCGCATAGAAACAATACATGAAGTAGAATTAAGCACCACAATTGAAAAGCGGTTTTTAAGGTAAGTAAAAGTTACTATTTTTGGGTATGTTAGCCATTTGTTCTCCACGCTGGCTAGACGGATTGGAGGATGTATGTTGCAGCCGCTCCTAACATGAAGACAGACACTGTTTGCTGCCGTTTCTTTGAAAATAGTTCCTTCAGTACTAGTTTTTGGTTCACTCTTCGGTACCATCTATATCTAGAAGTGTTCCCCTATTTACCACCCAGGGAGACGTCCAGTGGTGGACTAGCAATACCACACCATAGCAAGTTTAAAGTGAAAATGGTCAGAATATGTAGCCAGGCAAAACAATGAAACATGGTCTAAAAGAGTGTTAAACTATATAGACGAAGTGTCGGAAGACCATATAGATGGTATCAATTAGCACAACATAGAGGCGTATGGGTTAACAAAGGGGAGGCCTATATCCAGGAGTGGAGTGAGAAAAGCTGCTAAAGAAGAAGAAAAAAGTTACACTAAACTGTTTCAATTTTTCCCCTGTCTTAAGATGTTGTTATGGTATCTCGTCCAGGAGTTTTCATTATAAATGATTATCTTTTCAAGAGAGCACATTCAGTGGAACTTGGATAACTGGAAGAGGAGTATATTTGTGGACGAATTGAAAATTAACCTGTCTCACTCAGTTAAGGAGAATCTTAGGGTGGAGGAACCCAAATAAAAGACAGGGTAATATCAATTGAGATTTTGTAAGCAAATGGAATCACCAGAATGGAATGACCACTAAATTCTCCAGATTGTAACCCTATAGAAAATGTTTGGTCGCGTCTCAAGTTTTTTTAATTATCAATAGAGCCATTAGAGGGAAATAGGATGACTTAACTAAACAATGAAATTTATCCATGCCACGACGTTGCCAAAATATATTAGAAACTATTGGAGGACCTACATAAATTATGACTGCCTTTTATTATTATGATATGTGGTTTTGAATTTATTTTTAATGCATTAAAATGATAAAAACCAGTTAATAGTACTTTTAAAAAGCATGCTTATCTACTTGTGATATTGGAAAAATGTACCATTATCAACAAACAGAACTTAAAAATTTAACCACAACTTCAGATTAGATGTCAATTTCTTTAAACACATTATCTTTTAAAAAGTATTTTTAATCTCCATCGATTCCCATAATTGTGAGATACTAAAAGTACCCATTTCAAAATGGCGACTATTCGTAAATGTAACAGAACCTAGATACTTATCAGAAAAAACAAATTTTTAGAAACTTAACAAAACTATTGTTTTACAATTCTGGTAAAATTGGGTTTAATTAAAATTAAGAACACTCTGTAAATAGTGAAGTACATGTCAATTAAGGATCAGATTAGGAACAAAATATTTGGGTTTTCAAAAATTTTTGCTCTACATTTTTTATCTTCTCTCACTAACGAATGGTGATAATTTTGAAATGAGTAATGTCAGTGTCATCATATTTCGGGAATGAAATAGGGTTAAAAAGAACCTTCAAAAGATCTGTCATTCGACCCATATTAATTGTTTCTTTTCAAAATGGCGCCGAGCCGCCCTCTTGTAAACTTCATTTATTTAGTCTGCCATTGAAATGTGCTGAACTAAAAACGTTTTTCTTTACGAGTTTAATGAATAAAAGTAAGGAGGAAAGGAGGCAATGTATATAAGTACCGTTAAAAAGTCTTAATGTCTGTTAGGTAAATTGCCTAAATAAATAATCTTATACATTGATACTTTTAAAGAAGAATTTTTAAAATACCTTGGCGTTTCGTGACTTGAGCACAATTTTTTCTTGGTCACTTTTAGATTTCAAAAGGCCGCATTTTTATCTGATATTGTCAGCTTTTTTTGTATATTCTTTTAGTAACTAATTCTAATGAGATTTTGTCTTCAAAGGAAATATTTAAGCAAATTTCTGGATAGTTTTCTTTTAAAGATTTGAACTAAATGTCTACGTTTCAGTAGTGATCAATGTCATCCTCAGCGCTAGATTTGATTGATCTTGCTTTCATTGATATAAAAAAAATCAGGCACAACCAACATACACCTCGTGGCTGTTAGCAACTGGTACCAAATTCGTTTTATATGGATTAAGTTCGGTGGGCTTCGATGAAAACAAAATTAGCCCTGAGGATGACACTGATCAGTGTCGAAACGGTCCAAAAAGCTACTTAAATCTATCCTTTGAATTACATTGTGGACGTGAACTACTAAAATTCATTTTATTTTGGTCTGCCATTTTCTTTTATCTCCTCAATTGTCCTAGAGTTGAATTTTCAACTTATGAAGGTCAGTATATTCTTGGATGTCTTGAAATTGAATTGCACATTTGAGCCTTTGGTGTCTTATTAAATTTTTCTTCTCGTAGTATGTCTTACCACATATACAACGATGAGTGCCCCTTCCCTTCGGACGTCTCAGCATAGGGAGATGTATATCAAAAAAATCTAAAAATGGGTTTGAAATTAAATTAAAAAAATTAATATTGAACGTTGTGCACCCAAAACCTTTATATGGACACAAACATAAATAATTCCATTCAGTTAGATGTTTATTATGTACAAGAGATATTAATACACATATTTTTTTTATATTTTGGTCTTCTGTGCTAAAAGTGAGAGCACTTAAAACTAGAAGTGGCATTAGCAAATAATGTAGATTAAACTAATTATCTGGACGAAAATTCTCAAACAAAGGGTTTTTCAACATCGAATGTATGTAACATGTCCCATTGCTAAATTCAACTGGCATCGATTTCCGGTCAAAATTTCACACTTCTCTTAAAGAATTGGTATTATAAAGGACATTCAAAAAATGAGACAAAAATAGACATATCAAACCAATTTAAAGGGATACCATCGGAAACATTCGTACCGACGAGGATTTTGAAATGATGATACATTTATAACCTACAAAATCAACCGCGTTCCGCCGTACAGTGGTTTAAAATATAATATATTGGTCAATAGTCAAAATTAATTAAGACAATGCATTCAGGCGATGAACTTTTCGAAAATAAATAGTGGCTTATATTAGGTAGGGCTTTTGTTTTATCAGTATCCATCTTACTATGTAAAATGTATTTTTCTCTTTGCCCAACAAAATAATCTAGAGCTAGGTACGCAAAAACAATTTCCAGCGATTTTGAATTTTTTTTTCGTTTCCGACATACGGGGTTTTTTCGAAAAATTAATTTTTTTAAAACCATCTGCTGGACAAAGCCCACTTGTGGTAATCAACGGTACATCTACCAGATTATGAACAAGGTAGGCACCTTTAAAATTTCCAACATGAATATTGTTCTTCAAAAACTAAGTTGTTGAAGTTAAATAGTGATTTGTTCGATTCGATGTTGTTTCTAAACCCAGTTTTAGCAATAATGAATACTTTTATCGAAACAGTTTTTTTACATTTGAAATTTGCTCTACTTCTTTCAGATATTGCACGTTAAAAAAATCGCTCTTCATTAATTCTCAATAATGTATTCAGAAAAAATTGTGCATTAATGTTGTGCAATTGTGCAGAAAATACATACAGGAGTATTCAATATAGATGCCTTCATTTGTGCAGCATTTTTTAACCAAAATTGTACATATTTTGTCCTCAAAACAATGCTAAAAAGGCTAATATTCGCTGTGCATTACTAAACTACAACATTGTTCAGATTTTAAGAATAAAACTGGCGTAAAAATACCAATAACGTCACGTGTAAAAATCTTAAGAACAAAATTATTTATTATTTCTGAACAATTATGTTTATATTTTATCTAACCCGACGCATCCAGGCCCTTATTGGACCGCAGACATCGGATGTCTTCAATTGTGGCGCTATAGTGACAACATTCGGAAATATAATTCAACAACAAATTCAACATACATAAAAAGTTGTTTAGTTTATAGACTGCAGGTTTATCAAAAAAAAAAAAATTGGGGAGTAGTGTTGCGATTTTGTTTAAAATATTCTACCCCGGGGAATCTACGGTTTTGTACACTTGAAGGCAAATAAGACTAAGCTATACATAGATATGTACAGGGTTTTCCCGTATATTTTTCCACCCACCTAGAGAGTTTATTTGAATAGATACGGAAACGTCGTAAATACAAAAGTTGTTGGGTTTTTTATGAAGATTTAGAATATTATATCATAAGTGCGAAAATATTATTGGAAATGTCAAATTTTGATAGGTTATCAGTTTTTTAATGAAACACCCTGTATATTAAATCATATTCTTGAAGATCTCTGTTTTTTTTAATTTCAAATATATATACTTTTAATATATTCTGTCAATTAGTTTTGGATATATAAGCGTTTAAACATTACCATTGTAAGGTAATTTGCGCTAAAACATAGTGAGCCATGGTCAAGACAATTGCAATGAAATACGCCTTTTTGACGTTTACCGGTCAGAAGTATCTTTTTACGAGCATTTTTAATATCTAATAAGTTGGACGATGGGTTATTCGGAAGAAGAGAAACTCGACATTATAGAATTATTTTCTTTACATGGTAAAAATGCATCCATAGCTCGTAACGAATATCGAATATATAGACGGTTTTCAGATAGACCAATACCGACTCGTAGCATAATATTAAACATCGTTAAACAATTGAATGAAAGAAAAACACTTAAGCGAAAAGGGGAAAGAAACAATACCATAAAAAATCAATAATATAAAGAAGGTAAATAATAATATTAGCTTAAAGAACTAAGTTTTGGTTTTTTATATAGCTTCCTTGGTTTATAATGCATTTCTGAATATTTCTTCTAAATTTTCTGTGTATGGATGCGTAGATAAAATGAGGTTATTGGGTGTTTAAACCGTCGATTGTTTGGACTATATTTTGCTCTAAGGCTTGGATGATTCTTGGTTTATTGTAGTATATCTTGTTTTTCAGATGACCCCACAAAAATATGTCCAATGGAAAGAGATCGGGGCTGTTTGCTGGCCATCTTAATGGTCCATGTCTTCCAATACAAAATGAATACCTGTCATTTAAAAAACTGATGACCGGCTGAACATTATGAGGAGGGGCGCTATCTTGTTGCCATAATGAATTAATCGGTAGTTTTTAAATGCTCATCGATTTCGTTTTCTAATAACTCCTGATACCTTTGTCCGGTTAAATTCTCATTTAAAAATATAGGTCCAATAACATGATTGTCAAGAAGGCCACACCAAACATGTAGGGATCTTCTTCCTTGAATTTTGACCGGCTGAAGAGCTCGCGGGTTTTCTTTTGACCAAAAATGCTTATTTTTCCATTTAAACATGCCTCCAGTGGTAAATGTTGCCTCGTCAGTGAAAATTATGTTTGACAGATTTAGCTGGTTCATCATAACACGTCTTTCTATTTCTTGGCAGAAGTGTAATCGGTCTATTTTATTTTGATCGGTTAATTCTTGAGTAGGTAAAAACTTATATGACTTATATTTATAATGTTTTAGAATTGAGTGGATTTTATGCCATGATTTGTTAAAAAAAAATGGCTGCATCGGGAATTGAACGCTCAGGATTTTCTAAAACAAGAATAAATAAGACAAATAAATTATTTTAATACAAATGTTTCAAAATTACCTTCAAAATATAATAAAATATTTAAATCTTCTTCAGCGTTTCTTTCCACTATTCTAACTTTTCGCTTAAGTGTTTTTTTTTCATTCAATTGTTTAGCGATGTTTAATATTGTCCTACAAGGCGGTGTTGCTCTATCTAGGAACCGTCTATGATATTCATTAGGAGCTATCGATGCATTTTTACCATGTAAATAAAATAATTCTATCAAATCGAGATTCTCTTTTTCCGAATAACCCATCGTCCAACGTATTAGATATTAAAAATGCTCGTAAATAATTACTTCTGACCGGTAAACGTCAAAAAGGCGTCGTTCATTGCAACTGTCTTGACCATGGGTCACTATGTTTTAGCGTAAATTACCTTAGCGTTTCTTTAATGTTTAAACAGTTATATATCCAAAACTAATCGACAGAATATATTAAAAGTATATATATTTGAAATTAGAAAAAAAATATCTTCAAGAATATAATTTAATATACAGCGTGTTGCATTTAAAAAAAACTGACAACCTGTCAAAATTTGACATTTCCAATAATATTTTCGCACTTATGATATCATATTCTAAATCTTCATAAGAAACCCAACAAGTTTTGTATTTACGACATTTCTGTATCTATTCAAATAAACTCTCTAGGTGGGTGTAAAAATATACGGGAAAACCCTGTACATTTTCTGCACAAAGTTGTTCCAACTACACATTCAGACACAATTTGTGCACTAACACAATTGTGCAGAATTTATACATAATTATTTTAGAGTAGGCCTTTAATTTAAAACATATTTTTTAATAAAAAATGAAAAATCGCCTTTTATCATTGATATAATTCTCTTTTTCCCAACAAAATACAGTTTCACATGATATTTTTGTTAATACAGCGTTACTTAAACGTAACAACCGTCTGGAATACTAACTATCTTGCGGAACAGAAATTCAACGTTGTTAAAGTTCAGAATCGGTAGAGTTTTTGGTGCACCCTGTATACAATGTTCATGGTGTATTACCTAAGGGTGCCAAGCCTGTTCATAATCTGATAAACCATACTGAATTTGATTGCCATAAGTGGGCTTTGTTCAGCAGACCATTTTTTAAAAAAAATCAATTTTTTTAAAAAACACTGTATGTCGGAAAGAAAAAAAATCAAAACCACTGGAAATTGTTTTTTTGTACCTAGCTCTATATTATTTTGGTTGCACAAAGAGAAAAAGAAATCTTCCACAGTAAGAGTTCTGGTCGAGTAATATTTTCAACAAATGACAGGGTCTTATATAACACCCTGTATAAGACGGTTGCGATGGAGTCCCGAGGCTGTCTTTATCGGGCTGTATACTCTAGGAATTGGTCAAACAAAGGCCGAAAACCGTAACTCAAAATAAAATAGTCATCGGTATTGAAAATATTTCCCGTAAAAATTTCTTTGATGCACTTCAAAAGTTTCAGCAGTCTAGTTATTTTTAAAAAGTAACTTGCGTCTTTTATCTGAAAATATTTTTCCACTAACTATTTCAGCACTGTCCACTGATGAACATTGAAGTTAGCAACCTTTCCACCTTTTTTGTTGTAGGAGAGTACAGATCTCAATAAATATTTAATAAGGCATTAAACTATATTTTCACACATTTTATTACACTATTTCTTAAAATTCAGATTATATTTACAAAAATCTATTAAACTCTCTAAAAACTAACTAATTTTAGACAATGGCAAACTTGACTAGATCAAAAAAATAAACAGTCTCAAATTGTGTTCAAGACAGTAAACAATTAAATTGGCTTTTAGTTCTCTAACAGAATATTAGGACTTACAAATATGTTTACATTCTTAACAAACTTAATTTTTAAAACTCGGAACACTTACATATTTTGCGAGCTTTAAGGACTACAATATCAGACTAGAAATCTTATTTGGTATTGTTAACGCTATTAACTAACACTCTAAAAAATTTGGAATATATTATACGATTATAGGTTATATCTTATCTTATATTCCTTCAGGATAAGGAATTAAATGTTCATAATATTTTTGAAAATTCGAAAATGAAACCTTATTTGTAGAAAGGATTTTTTTATAGGATAGCTTTGCAAAATTTAACATTTTGTAGATCTGTAAATACTAATTAATAGTACATTATATAACCAGGAGCTCAAAGGTTTTTATCAATAACGGTTTTTCTGCTGCCCGAAATTTTAAAATCAAATAATGTTAAAGTATACAAATATATTTACTTGCATTTCAACAAAATTTGTATCAAGCTGTAGCAATAAATATATCCTTTTCTCCAAATCCTAAAGGTAACCTGTGTCTTCAAACCTTTACTTATCCGGTCCACCTTGTATTTTGTAATATTTAAATGTCTCGATCGATCCGAGAGCGAGAAGCATGTGTTCCATCGTACATTCCTTTTTACTTATCCTCTTTACGATCTATCCAAAATTCAAAAATCATCCTCTCTTTGGGCACACTATTCAATGTTGCAGAGTGTGATGTATATTGGAAAAAATGTAGATATTAATAAATATTCGCATTTAATTACGTTTTTGAAAAGAAAATCGGAAAGATATAGACTTACAAAATCGAAGATATTAACTTGGATTTCGAGGTAGAGTGTTTGAAAAAGAAAAAAACGAACAGTAGTCGTTAATGAAGAGTAAGAATTAAATATTTTGTTTAAATATTCTCAAGGTAGGCGTTTGGTTTATAAAGTAACTTATTACAATTAGTGTTATTAATTTTTAAAAAATCTAAATGCATCCTTAAAACATGCATCAGGTTTTTTCGGAATATCAATTTTCAAAATCCGTTCCACTTTAAAAAGCCATAGTTATTATCCTTATAAAATACTATCCGTGCATAAATGAATAAAAGATCAAAAAATCAGAAGAATTATGTTTTGTCTAGAAATGTTATTATTAAAAAAAGACAACAATTTTTAAAGAATATTCCACTCATGTACAAATTTAGTAAGTAAGACTGGTGGTGTTTTCGAAAAATTATAGCGGAAATACCACGTCGTCTAGGAAACTTACCTGGTTAGGTGTGGTTACATACCTAACCAAAAAATGAAATCTTGACAATATCAAACCTGCTTTTGAGAGACGCTAGAGCCCTAGAAAATGATTTTTTTAAGTATCTTTCAAACATTTTTAAAAAGTTGTCAATATGAATAATCGCTTTGGGCTAGTTCAAGAAGAGGAAATTGATGTAAATATAATTGGAAGCGAACCAGGAGACACCGTTAAATGCAAGAAGAGCATCTGGAGACAGTTTATGTCATTCTGCGATGAAAAAAACTATAAGTTTGACCAAGATACTCCAGTATCCCAACTAGCAATGATTTTGAAAAGCTGGGCCTACAATATGCGAAAAATGAACGGGGAGGAATATAAAGAAGGCACGGTAAAAATTATTTGGAAAACTCCAGAGGGTTTACAAAAGAAGTGCTTTTTTCTGTTGTCCCATGAATTAGCCTGGAGAGGAGGAGAAGGTGCAAGAGACGAAACAACTTTTTTCAAAGAAGAAACTGACAACTTTGGAGGGAAAACAGGATACAGGAAACATTTGTAATAGAATTCAATACAACCCTGTTTTTTCTAAAACATGTCAAGGTGGTGGCTGAAAACTCGCCGATTCGAAGTGGTTGGTGAGAAACGAGAGAAGTCCCAGCTTTTGCCCAGTAAGAATTTATAAAGAATTACAAGATAAAAGGAAAAGTATCTCCAACACTCGACTATTTTTGACGCCAAACCCCCATTGGAAAATTTCCGGAAAATGGTTCAAAAACAGCCCAGTAGGAGAAAACGAGATTTCACCTTGGACAAAAAAACAAGCACAGAAATCAGGCCATACCACAAAAAAATTTACCAACCATTCCCTCAGAGCTACTGCCGTGTCCAAGCTGGTCAAAAGCGGAGTGTCGAAGCAAAACTTGATAAAAATTACAGGTCATTCGAATGCAAAATACCTATCAAGTTATTTGCAAATGGATCCAGATCACCACAAAAAAATTATTAAAAAAATGAGGGAACCTGGAAAAGAACCACCTTAACAACACGTGCATCCAGCCCCTGTAGAAGCACCACCCAGCACAAGTCTTGTACTTGTGCTGGGTGGTGCTTCTACAGGGGCTGGATGCACGTGTTGTAATGGTCTGAAGGCATCTTCTACGGCGTCGCAAAACAACAATGTGGTTAATAATTATCAGAACTGTACGTTTTATTATACAATCAATAATTAAAATTGAATATTTAGATTTATATTAAGTACTTTTCAATATTTAGACAAATAATTTTATTAGTATATTATTATTCAATTTGTGTTCAATTTGTTACAAAATTCAAATTTCTGAACTTGAAATAGGTATGTATTTAATATTCAGTTAATAAATCTTAGTTTCCCTGTATTTGATTTGTAGAATATTCCTCCTAAATACCATTCGTGCTTAAAAATTAAACAGATAATTTTTCACTCATGCGTGTTTTCTCTAGAAATTTCGAGAAATTATAAGAAAACACGCATTCGTGAAAAATTATCGGAAATTTTTAAGCACTCGTGGTATTATTCCCGAAAATCTTATGGTCTAACGAGTATCCGGAAAAATGTACGATTGTAGGCAACGCAAAACCCTGGAGTAACTAGTGAAATTAAGGTACAAAGTCGAAGATCGTTACATGTGTGGTGTGGGCTCTTAAATAATAAAATAATTGGACCAAATTTTTATTGACGGGCCCTTAAATGGAAAAAATATTTAAATCTTTTGACCAGTGACGTAGAAAATTTTCTTCAAACAAGGTTCTTAATTGCATTTTAAAAAGAAAGTCGGAAGGATATAGACTTACAAAATGTAAGAGAGCAGTAGAAGAGAGGAGCTGACAAACTTACTCTTGGAATATTGTGAAAGATAAAGGTCAGTCAAATACAGTTGCAGAAGGATACATTGAGGCTTCGGAAGAAAACAAAAAGAATATTGCTTTGAGTATGCTTTAAAATAAGGAAAATGAAGCAACTAGTATACAAAAACTGAACATTTTTTATGCCAGTTCATCGCAAGTTGAGTCAAGTTCATCAAGTACATCTGGTATTAATTTAAATAACTGCAATTTTTTTACAATAAATAGTTTGTAATGTATTTTCTTTGATTATGTTTTAATTTTAATATTATTAGACATCATTACCGCACTAGTGCGGTAATATCTAACATTACCAAATTAAAATCAGTGCGGTAATGGCTCCTTATCTCACAATCGTAGATAAAATGACATTTTAAACACTAACAGAATGCTTTAAAAAATATGCTTTTACTGACGTTTGTAAAAACAATCATTAAGAAATAATTTAACAACAAATGGTCAACTTAAAATTCCTAATAATGCTAACAGAACCGCCAAATATAATTTTTTGATAAAAACTTTCTGTATTTAACTTACCGAATTTTTGTCAATATTTGAACATTTATAATTACGTAATTAATATATCTGTCTGTTTGAATTCCGAAGGTGATTAAGATGTGCAAACTTAGATATGACTGCGATTAGCGTTTAAAAGTATTTATTTATCACTTGTTATACAAGTTCTTGGAGAGGCGTGGGTCAAAAGGATAAAATTCATCTGCATTTTAAAATTTTAAGGAAATTGCTCCAAATTATATCTCAAAAGAGTATGCCATTTTGGTATTAACTGTTATTGCAAGGGTAACTTGATGTTAAATATCAAAACTGGTGTAAGATATACCAGTTTTAATAATCACATAAAACCTATCAAGACTTTTAATCAGTAAATCCAAATTGACAACTGCAAGTCATATTAAAGACTTATTACACATATTTTGGACTATTTAAAGACATTTTTGGTAAACAATCCTCCCCTGTCTAAGAGTTACGTTTCTCTCATCAATGGCTTTAAATCAGTATTAGCTAGGTAACCTCCCTTTTCACAGTTACAGTGTTGCCGTTTACTCCCGCATAGGTGGCAACGATGTGAGAATGTTGATGCTGCATGTGCCTTTTCAAGTGATGGCTATAAAAGTAGGCAGCCGGACACACGCTGCAGAAAAACTGGCGTTTGTTCTCGCAGGAAAATCTCAAATGCGTGTTCATGGCCTTCTTGGATTTGTACGGTTTGCCGCAGCGGGAACACGGGAACGGTCGGTCGTCTGATTGGTGATCGTGGTCCATTTTGTGACCAATCAGAATTAGTTGTGAGCCTAAAATGCAAATGGAATTAGTCTCAAGATATTCATGATGTACATATATCTGCACGTGCTTAAAAAGAAAAACAGAAAACATTTAGTGGCATCCACACATTCTTTACTTTCAAAAATATTATTAGTACAATCAGCGTGTAAGCTATTTATCCATAAACGCTTTATTTTCGAGTCACAGGGTGCTAAAAATGTTTTTTGATACATGTTTAAATATTTTAATCAAATTTTATTTATATTTTTTTAATAAATAAATTACCTCCCAAAGTTTTGGCGAAAATTAATCTATACTCTGAATAGATCAACAAGCGACATTTTAGAAAAAAGACATAAGGGAATCAAGGAATGTTAATTTTTAGAATAAGACAAAACAAATTTATTTAAAAGAATAAACTTTTCTATTCAAGGAGTAGATACATTGTTCACTCGAACCAAGAGACGAAAAGCGAATAATATATGGGGTGTTTTAGTATGATCAACTTTCTTTGCTAATAAACAACATTAGCTAATAAACACCAACAAGGCATATATAAAAACAAAAACAGTAATTTATGAAAAATATGCAAATCTACTGAATAACAAATTAAACAATAAGTGTTAATTTGAAGTGTTAAAACGATAGTTAACTGCCACAAAAGACAGTAATTGAGTTTAAGGTCAACTGCAATGGTGTAAATCGATTTTCTAAAATTGAAACTAAAAGAAATTTTTTACACCATATTTTTGAACTTAGGACGGAAATCATGGTTCGTGGAATTAGACCGTGTCAAATTGGAATTACTATCTACTCAAGAACCATTTCTTAATTGATCCAAGTCTTGAAAGCTTCTATTCTATGTTAGCTAACCTTTATGGGGAGGTAACCAAGAAGGATGCCAAAACTTTTAGCGATCTCCGGAACAGCAAGAAAAAGTTTATCTACCAGTTAACCTTTCTCCTTAGATGCCAAGATACCGACATCACTACAGGTGAGACTCAACATTACTTCTAGAACTGCTAAAAGTATTTATAAGCGTACCAGTAATGCATTAGCTAGAGAAAGAATTGAGGCAATAAGTCGCGATTTAGATACCAACGCCCGTAAACTACTAGAAATTCATCTGAAATTGGCTCCTAAACTAGAAAGAACCATCTCTAAAACTTTGGACCATATCACCAATGTACAGGCAGAAAAAATCTATCAAGAAGTTACACTTAAGAAACACAAGAAGTTTGAAGCACTCCTAAACAGAAAAACTCCAGTGAAACCTCCTCAGAATAAAGTTATCAACTTGTCATCGAAGCCGTTAACCGAAACAGAACATTTTGTCTTTCCAAAGGACAAAATTTCGCAATAGCACCGAGTAGCATTCCCGTAGAACACATAGTATCCTCCGTTGAAGCAGCAGTCAGAAGATTACCAGTGGAACAAGCCGATGAAGTCAGATATGAGATGAGACAGCGAAGATCATTAAAAATTCCAAACCACCGAAGTCGAATCTCTGCGCAGCCGAAAAAACTGCGATGAAGATCTTAAATGAAGACGCAAACATTTTGGTACTTCCAGCAGATACAGGCAATGCCACAGTCGTCATGAACAGAACGAAATATGTGGAAAAGGTAACTCAACTTTTGGACAACAACACCTATAAGGTTATGCAGGCAGACCTTACAAGTAGAATAGAAAGACGCCTCACCAATCTGAATAACGCATCCAGCCTACCACCACCGGAGAAGAAATCATTAAAACTAAGCAGCTTCAAGATTTCCAGGTTCTACGGTCTTCCCAAGATACACAAGAGCAATGTACCACTTCGACCGATCGTCAGTGCAATATACAAACTAGGTAAATATCTTTCAAATTTTCTTAATCCATTTACAGGAAAAACAGATTCTTTTATAAAAAACTCTGCACATTTCGTGGAAAAACTTAAGGCAATCCAGTTGGATCCCGAAGATATTTTGGACAGTTTCGATGTAAAATAACTTTGCAGTTTCGATGTAAAATTACTGACTTAATAGACCTAGTGGAAACAAGTTTCCACTAGGTCTATTATCATTTTTCAAAGGAATTTTTTAACAACAAACTTCAGAGGTAGTTCTGGGATCTCCTTTATTACCTGTCGTAGTGAATATCTTTATGGAAGTCTTTGAGGACATTGCTCTAACATCCGCTCCACTAAAACTAAAACACTAGTTCAGATATGTAGATGATACTTTTGTTGTTTGGCCTCATGGACAGGATAATCTCCTCATATTTCTAGAGCACCTTAATCAACAACATCATAATATCAAGTTCACAATGGAAATTGAATTTATTGGAACGATTCCCATCCTAAATGTACGTGTTCAAAGGAAGAAAAATGTTACATTGGGACATTCTGGGTATAGAAAATCAGCGCATACAAATACATACTTAAATGCAAATTCTCATAACATCGAAACTGACCGAAGCTCTCAGAGAGAATGGCTATTGCACTAAAGATATTAGTTTAGGTTAGTTAGGTAGTGTTGTTTTCCCTACATGCATGGTACTACAGACAAAATAGGACCATTACTTCGGCGGTCCAACATACGTACAATCTTCAATACACATAACAAGATTGGAGAATGCTTGCGATCCCTGAAAGATATTGTATCTTTCCAAACAGAACCAGTATATAGAATTCCTTGCTCCTGTAGAGAAGTGTATGTGGGCGAAATAGGACGCTCAATATCAGCTCGACTTAAGGAACGTGAACGATGCATTCAAAAGAAAGAAATTGTTCAATCTGCTGTAGCTGAACACCAGCATAACACTGGCCTTTTCATAAATGTAAAGGAAACCCAGGTTCTAGCATCGGTTCCAGGTTTTTATAAACGAAAAGTTAGAGAATCTATTGAAATTTTTTAACATACAAAAAATGTCAATATAGATACGGGTTATGGTCTACAACACACGTGGTAACCGATCTTAACACACGGCTACCCGCCTGAATCTCTTCGAGCTCATTCAGTGTTAAGATCTCGTGGAGTAAAGATCCCTGAAGTTGCCTCGTGCAATGGAAGGCAAAACGTCGGATAGTAATTCCAATTTGACGTGATCTAATCCCAAGAACTATGACTTTTTAACCATATTATTGTTTACATCATCTAAATGACTTTCAACTATCATAGAAACAATAGACATTTGACACCTGTCATTTAATTTATTACTCTTTAGATAATTTTCATTAGTTTCCAATAATTATTCCTGTTTTTGTATTCAGAACTCTCACTTCATGTTTTAATCGAAAACAGCACATTTTACCCAAAAACTATACAATATAACAGAAACCCTTTTATTACGAAATAAATTATTCAAGTTTACTTAAGTCTACCAAAAATTTCAAATATATACAACTGTTTTATAAACAAGCTATATTTCAAGTGAATTGGCTCATAATCATTTATAGAATACCGAAATTTCTATTTTATTTAATTAATTAATTAATAATCCTTTTTCAGTCATGGCAAATAGCACAAATGTTTTCTGTTGAATGAATGTCACTATCTTAGTTTATAATAAATTAATGCATATCAAAAATAAGGGCAGATAAGACACAAAATGCAATAAAAAACGTACCTATATACTGAAATGCAAATATTAACACAGCAATGCAAAAAATCACGCAATTCACTAAAAGTGCTGTTACTAAAAATACTTTCACACCTTTTCACAAAATTTCTAAGATTACAAAATTATATCACTATCATTTGGCAAAAAAAATAACAACTGCAGTGCATACACTAGGAATAATGAAATCAGTTTGCTTTGGGGAAAATACATATATTTCTAAATGTATGAACTCTAAATTATTTTAACAATTGTTAATACATATTTCAAAACGTATTTGCAGCGTATCCTATTTTTGAAGACAGAAAGCTGCGGTTTTCATGACAGTATGTTGCTTCTTTGTGAAATTAAAGATGGGGCCAGTAGATTAGCCCTTTTCGTTTCTGAGATACATCAAAAAATCTTTTTTCTACAAGCGTGCGGAAAACTTCACTTTCCCGCACTCATTTTAGTTTGGAAAGAGCTACTTTTCCGCACTAGTGCGGAAAAGTAAATGACCCCATTTTTTTTTAAATATGCTTACTAATTTTAAATATTTAAAAATATATTGATATGGTGACAGTTAGCAAAATGATTTAAGAACATAAATTTGCTAGAACCCTGCTATAATTTGCAACAAAATAGTAAAAGATATGTAAACTGTGTTTTGAAAAATTGTTTAATGGCTCTCGTATTATGCCTTATAAAATCAATGTTAAGCAATAATAAACACCTGCTTTTTTGCTCTGCAAAGCAAAAATTCGCGTGTCATTCATTATCAATCAAAACCAATTTTGCTGTCCCTTATTTTTGTCGTAGTAAAACCTGAGCAAAAGTGTTTTTAATGGATTTTTCAGACGAAGATTTGACAGAGTCAGTGTTGGAAGTAGCTAGAACTGCAAACTTCAATCTGCTACCATCAAAATCCTGTCATCGGTATGAGAAAGAATATATTGTGTTTAAAACCTGGTGTCAAACTAAAGGCATCAAAACTTTGAGAGAACCCGTTTTTTTGGCATATTTCGCCGAATTTTCCAATACATGTAAGCCAAACACACTTTGGTCCAGTTACTCAATGTTAAAAAGTAAATCTTCAACCGTGGCAGAAGGTTATTTAGAAAGCTCAACAAGTCTTCAAATGAATCTGTCCAATAAAGTATTGAACTTCAATGCCATTCCATCCATTAGTTACCAACTTTCACCACTAAATCGATCTCTTCAAATCAAAAAGTTCCCCGTCGGCGACGGTTACAGCAATAAGTACTCATGAAAGATCACTGGAAAATCCAAACCCAACCTACAAGTCCCCGAGTTCCTTGGAAAAATATCTAGCCTCATCTGCAATGAATTTACAAAATTCTACAAACTGCACGTTTACTATTCATGTTGTTAATAAAGATTAATTTGTGATTATGTATTTGATATAAATAAACGATTCTTTTTAACTTTTGGGTGTTTCCGCACGCTTGTAGAAAAAATAGCATACCTTACACGTGCGTAAAGTTTCTTTTCCGCACGCGATTGATGGCCAACTTCAACTGCGTGCGGAAAAGTAGCATTTTCCGCACTTGTTAGGTAAATTACTATTTTAATTCTCAACTCTTCATTACTTAATGCAGCATTTTGACTTAATTATGATAAAATTAATTAATTGTACTCAAAACAAAACAATAATTACCTATCTTACTCAAAACTCAAATTAGGAAAAACAAAAGAGAAGATCTTTCTCGAAGATCAACTCGAAAAATTAAGAATAGCAACCTGCATTCGGATTGGATTTCGAAAAGATTGTCCATATCGGACGCCACTGCCGCCTTATTATAAGTCCCACCAAAATCGCGTTCCTACCAAAGTATCCATTTATGGTCTAGGAACGACTCCATAGAAGCATATTTCTCTGACTTACTGTTACCGAGCTGGAGCGCTTCGAAGGTTAGAAAACACAAATTTCAAAAATTTCCGGTCCAGAAGGTGATATGCGCGTTTTGGTTAAAATTGATTTCCATCAAGTAACAGCTAGAAAAATCGAAAATAATTTGGTGTTACGCACGGGATTAGAAATTCTGAATTCGCTTGGAATGGTCGAACTCTGATCTAACCGTAGAAGTCAGTTCAGTAGCGCAGGCAAAGGCCTGTATTTTTTCCAGCACAAAAGATTTTTTTGTGGTAATTTCTAAAACACTTTCAAAAATAACCTTAAGCACTGATATATTATCATTATAATGGCACAATAGATATAAATAATTACACCGTTGTCCAATTTATTACTTTTCTGCAGGTGGTTTTAGAAATGTGCGCGTTGAGCACAAACTGATAATGAAACATTTTCCTGCAAGCTGGACATTGCAAGCGTGGTTCCTTATTACATTCGTACCTCCGATGGCTGTTTAAGTGGTACTTGTGTTTGTAACTCCTATTACACGTTTTACAGTGGTACCTCCCTTCAAAACCTGCAACAGCTAAAATAAAGAAAAGGGTTATTTTTTTGATTTGATCAAAATGACGGGTACAGTACGTTTATGATAAATGTGTGTAGTTGTGTTGCTTTTGAGGTGTAGATATGTAAGGTCAATAAACAGAGATTTTTTCGTGATAATAGACGAGTGGACAACATAATGAGATATTATTATGGACTATCTTGAGTGTGATGGCGCATTCGGTTTCAGCTTACTATTTTTCCCAACAAATCACTGATGTTTTTCATTATTGATTGACCTAAATACAGTAGAACTTCGACAATCCGGACACATATCGGAACAGCTACCGCCGAATTAGTGCGGTATCCGGATTACTGGAGTTTTTTTTTGATTGCGTTATTGTTTCTTGTTTTTATGATTTCCAATCTAAACTCAAAATATAAAGACATGTTTATTTAAGAAAAACAAACACTTTACAAAACATAAAAGAAAAACAGACAATTGTACCTACATATATGTATATGTATGCATAAAATAACTTAAAATAACACAAACTCTGAAAATATGTAACAAAATGTGCATATATATGTATTATGTCAATATGTACCTTAATATGCATTAAATATGTACATAAAAAAGCAAAGAATATTAATAAATATTTAATTGGAAGGTTTTTTAAAAAATTAATCGATTTTTGTCTGCACACTTTTGGATTTTGCTGACGTAACAGCCTTCTCTTTTAATCCTTTTAAAAACAAAATATCTTGGGTAGGAACATCGTTTTCCTCGGCCCACTGAATACTATGTGTTAAGGCTTTAACAGCAGCGCTATGCTTCATTTTCAACACAACATTGTCATCCTCTGTTTCACTTAATTCGCTGTGACTTGTTTCTTTGCTTTCCAATGCTTCATTGATAAGTTCCTCTTCAGTTAAGCCTGAGACAAATTCTTTTCCTCCTGCCGCCCAACTGACAATTTCTTCCTCACTTAATTTATTTTCTGGGTCTATAATCTGCAAGGAGTCTGAAATACTAGCGATATCTGCAATGCTTAACGGACAAAGCCTTATTCGAAGTTCTGCGAGCGAAATGCTTTCTTCTTCAAGTTCCTCTGCATTAATAATCTCTTCCTTGCTTGGCCACAGACCTGTCCAACTTTTTCTGATGTTTTTTTCAGAGATGCCTTTCCAGGCTATATCTAAATTACAAAGCGCATCTTTTAAATTGTATTGCTTTAAAACTTTTGATACATCTCCGTCTTCCATGGAGATTAAATGATCTAGCAAGCGTTTTCTGTATGCGACTTTTATGTTTTGAATTAAATTTTGATCCATTGGTTGCAAAATAGCAGTACAATTGGGTGGTTAAAACATAACTCTGAAGTCAGGATCAAAATTTATATCTTCCTCAAGTGGATGAGAGGGAGCGTTGTCTACCAATAACAAGGCCTTATGAGGTCTGTTATTTTCAGTTAAAACGTTTTAACTTTGAGTATAAATCACGTTTTAAACCATTCCATGAATAAGTTTTTTGTCATCCATCCTTTGCTGGTTGCCTTGTAAAGCACTGGCAATATGCAGTTTTTTAATGCTCTTGGATGTACAGCTTTTCCAAGAACTAAGAGTGGTAGCTTATGTTTCCCCGAAGCATTGGAACAAGGCATAAATGTTACACGCTCCTTGGATATTTTTCGACCTGGCGCCGATTTTTCCTGCCTGTGAACCCAGGTGCTATCAGGTAAAGCTCTCCAAAAGGCCGCTGATTCATCAACATTATAAACCTGGTCTCTATTTAACCCCATCTCCTGTACTAGACATCGAAATTTTTCTTGGAATATTGATACTGCACTTACATCACTAGAAAGTTTTTCACCACTAACCTTTAAAAATCGTATTCCATGTCTGTTCTTAAATTTTTCAAGCCAACCAGCACTCGCCAAAAAATCTTTTTTCCCAGTGATTTTTTCATAAAAATATTTTGCCTTAGCTTGTAGTATTCCTGAGGAAACTGGCACATGAGCATTGCGTTGTTGTAAAAACCAATTATATAAGGCAATCTCAACTTCAGGATTTTCAGCTTTCTTCATAACCTTTCTCTTTCCTGAAAAAGGATAAGTGAGTATCAGCCACATTGTAAACATTAAAGATAAAACCAACATCAGTTGCAACACAATGGCATTATGTTGTTAGTTTCATGTCTACGTACCTGGTCCTTGGTATGATTTGGCCACAAAACTCCTTATTTTAAGTTTGTTCTTTTTAATATCCGAGATAGTGGATTTTGGAACACCATATGTATCAGAAATGTTACGTATGCTTCCCCTCTTGTCAATGACATCCAGTATCTTGCATTTTTCAGCAAGAGTCAACGTTTTATGAGGCCGTTTGTTTGGCGCCATTTTTTTAGCAATTTACGACACCCCCGTACAATTACAAAGAAATACTGAATCTAATCGACCGCGCAGAGCTGTTGAGTTGTCGCCAAACGCGACTGGTTTTAACTAGTTTTATTCAGAAAAATGCGGAATTTATTTGCATTTGCACTTAATTGGTGTCCGGAATAAAGAGGTAAAAATATCAAATTGTCCGGTTGATAAGAGGCGCCGAACTACTGGATTTTGAAAAAAAAATCACAATGTGAGAGCTAGCAGCGGCAACACTGCGGTGAGCGCTCTGGACAACAGCTGCTAGAATTAACCAGATCGCCAGCATCGGGTGAATGTTTGAGAACACGAGAACGATCTGGATTGTTTTGAACGCGATAATTGCGCATGTTGGGGATACAACGCGTTCAGTTTAAAACTAAAAGGCATTAGATATGTTAGTATACAGAGTAAGCAATACAAAAAATTATGGAGAGCAGTAGTAAGACAGTAAAGACATACAAGTTTCATTCGGAATTCGAAGAACAGTATTTTTTTACAGAAGTTAAGGGTAAAAATGTATGTTTGTTATATAATGCCTATGTTTCGGTTGATAGAAAAGGAAATATTGAGAGGCATCATAAAAGTGTACATCCGAACTTTGAAAAATATTTCCCATTACATGCTGCCAGCAGAAAAGAAGAATTGAATCAATTAAAGAACCAGTTAATTGGACAACAGTCAATATTTTTAAAAGCAGTTGACAAAAATAAGTCTGCAACGGAAGCATCATACCGTGTGTCCCAAACAATTGCACAAAAAAAACAAACCGTATGAAGACGTGGAAATGATAAAACAGGCGTTTTTAGAAGAGGCAAATTCCTTATTTTCCAACTTCAAATATAAAGACGAGGTAGTTTCAGCAATAAAATCTATGTAACTTTCTGCTAACACAGCGACGAGACAAGTGGAAGTAATGAGCAAGGATATTTTTTTGCACTTAAAAACTGACTTAAATAACTGCGTTTATTTATCTCTTATCTACTTATTAAAACACAGCTTTGATACTTTCAACTATTTAACTTAACGTCAAAGTCAAAATCCAATTTTGTTACAGATAAATCATGGCCTCCTTAGAAAAAACTGAAACCTAACTTTACGAAATGTAATATTTCGATGATATTAAAATCTTTAATGCATTTGTGAGATATCACTAGACTGGAAATTTTAGGCTCTTTCCAAAAATCGAAAAATCCAATATGGTGGCCATAAGAAAAATGAAAGTTGAGGCGGGTTGCGGGTTAACAAAAAACAATGAAGACGTGTCGTATACGCCATCTTATTTATATTAAAAATGTGTCCGAATAATGTCACATCTTGGCAACTGCGTTTATTTATCTCTTCAAATGAATGAATCGACAAATGTGGTTGACATCTCCCAGATAGCCGTGCGCGTTAGGATGGTTTTTAGTGATTTTATGATTAAAGATTTTTCAAGTTTATTCCACTGAAAGGATATATTACTGGACAGGAAATGGTAGGCTTGACAACTGACGGGGCTCCAGTTATGGTGGGTTGTGATAAGGGTCTGGTAGTATTTTATCGTAAAGATGAATGCTTTCCATAATTTCTGTGTTACCATTGGATTATTCATCAGCAAGCCTTATGTGGAATTTTTTTAAAACTAAACATCATGAAATTGGTGGTAAAAATTGTTAAGAAGATTAGAGCTCACGCGTTACAAAGATTATTCAAAATCTTAGCCGATGAAATTGATTTTCAGTATGGACCTCAGATGTCCTTTTTTACTCTGAAGTGCGATGGTTAAGTAGAGGATGAGTGTTAACACGTTTTAATGAAGCCGTATCTGTCATAGTTAAATTTTTCAAACAACGCGGCGAACCGATTCAGGAACTGGAAAATTCAATTTGGCTTAGAGATTTTAGGTTTCTTGTCGACATTACAGACAATATTAATAAACTCAATTTGCAACTTGAGGAAAGTGATAAAGAACTGGCGGTAATGATTTCCGATATAAATGTATTTATCAAAAACTTTTGGGAACAAACCCTAATCAACCGTGATGTCAAGCATTTTCCTGTTCTTTCAGAGAAGATACTCAAAATCCAATAGAACCCTATGACAGTAAATCCTATGTAGAAGTAGTTTTTATCTTGAGGTATAACTTCATTAATCGGTTTAAGGATTTCAACAAAATGGCACTGGTGGCTCAATTTGTTGTTTCACACTTCATGGAAATTGATATCCAACAGTTTGCAACTTGTGTTATGCAGAACTTTGGAGAAGGCATCGCTGCAACTGAAATGGAAGTGATTGCATTTCAAAGTGATTTAGCATTGGAATCGTTATGTTCAAGTACAAAATGTATCTGGCCTATAGTAAGTAAAGACAAATATTCAATTCTATGTTGTGTTGCCTTAAAAGTGAAAGAGTTATTTACTTCAACCAATTTGTGCGAATCTTCTTTCTCCAATATGAAGTTTATTAAGAACAAATACCTCAATCGCCTTACAGATGAACATATGGATAATTGTGTTCGAATGGCTATATCAAATTACACTGCGAATATCAAAAAAAAATTATTGATGAACCTTCTCATTGAATGCACACATTTTGTATCACATGTTTTTGTTTAAAATTTTAATTATAATGATTACTTTTATTAAGTCGTATGTGACATGCCATTATGACTACATGAAAATTTTGTTTATTGTTTAGGTATGTATTAGTGTTAGTTAAGTATTTATTAACTACATAAAAACATGTATGTCAAATACAACTGTGCATTATTTCGTTTAGGCTGGCTTAAACGCTAGTTACAAGCAGGTAGCTCACGGTTTATTTCTGAATTATCGAAGTATCTCAACACTTTGAAAAGGCTGGCGACCACTGCTCTAATAAAAAAAGATTAATCTCTCGGGTGAATTGATTATCATGCTTTATATATATATATATATATATATATATATATATATATATATATATATATATATATATATGGGAAGCTTTTTTATTAGTTTTACGGAAAAAAGTTCTGCTTTCTGCCAAAATAATATTAAAATATTCAAACTTGAGATTGCATGTACAGGGTGGTCAAAAATTCCAAAAAATCGAATTTGGCTCAAGAGAAAAGTACCGTTAATTTTTATTTTATAGCAAAATGTAATACAAAATCTTATATCTTCCTATATGAAATCACTTCTTAAGGAATGTAAAACTTTGGCTTCTTACTGGCAAGTCCAGTTTCTTACCTTTGTTCCTACCTACATACCAGCAAAGTTTCCTTATTTATCGATTGTTGATAATGGCATTGTTACTGCCATTGTCAACCACAATATTATATTACTTTATTGAAACATCATTTTGAATGTTATAGTAAATGGAAATGCCGCTGAAATTAAGGAAAGAAAATAAAATTGAAATAATTTTAATTGTCGGAGAAAATTATAAAACATTTCGAGAAGCTGCAGACATTTTTAACAATAGACTCCCCGATAAAATTATACATTTCACAACAGTGGGAAATATTCTAACTAAATTCAAGACTTTTGGAAATGCCGAAAATAACTTTAACAAGAAACGGAGGTCAAGGGTTGCGAATGACGAAACTACAAATCATGTAATGCTCTCTGTGATAGAAGACCCTAAAAAGTCCCTACGCAAAAGGTCAGCAACATTGCCAAACAACGTAGGTAAAGACACAGTTTCAAAAATATTGAAAGAAAACAGTTTTCGACCCTACAAACCAAAATTTATACATACTTTGAGACCAGGAGGCTTTGAGCGACGGTTCGAATTTTGCTGTCTGATACAAGGGGACCTAGAAGATGATCCTTTTATGGCAAGACGCATTATTTTTACCGATGAAGCAACGTTTACTTCCAATGGGACTGTAAGTTCGCAAAACTGTCGTTGGTGGAGTGACGTTAATCCTAATTTTGTTATACAAACTCGTGATCAGTATTCATTCAAAACAAATGTGTGGTGCGGAATTTATAAAGATAGAGTAATTGGACCAGTTTTTTTTCGATATGATTTAAATAGTCAACGCTACTTGGATTTTCTAAATATTTACTTGCACGATTTTATTCATGAACTACCCATAATAAGAGGTTCCAAATATGGTACCAGCAGGATGGCGCACCATGCCATGGAACAAGGGATATAAAACAATACTCAAATTTTATCTTTAACGGACGGGTAATCGACAGTTCTGATATTTTCTGGCCAGCTAGATTTCCGGACTTGAACCCGCTTGATTATTTCTTTTGAGGCTACTTAAAAGAGAAAGTGTCTAAAGAGGCCATTTCAGAATGTTGCTCATTTGGAGAGGGTAATTAGGGAAGAGATACAGGCCATAACGCCTGCTATGATTGGAAATGTTTTAAGAGAATTTTCTGTAAGAACGGTTACCTGTATGGAAAGAGATGGTGGATATGTTGAGGCAAATGTGCAGTAACGACACTTAAGTTATTTACATGTAATGTTTATTAGAATTAAAATTAGTGAAGTTATTTTCTACATTTCCAAAAGTCTTGAATTTAGTTAGAATATTCCCCACTGTTGTCAAATGTATAATTCTATCGGATTGTCTGTTGTTAAAAATGACTGCAGCTTCTCGAAATGTTTTATAATTTTCTCCGACAATTAAAATTATTTCAATTTTATCTTCTTTGCTTAATTTCAGCGGCATTTCTTTTTACTATAATATTCAAACTGAATATTATGAAACTTCAATAAAGTAATACGATATTGTGGTTGACAATGGCAGTGACAATGCCATTATCAACAATCGATAAATAAGGAAATTTTGCTGGTATGTAGGTAGGAACAAAAGTAAGAAACTGGACTTGCCAGTAAGAAGCCAAAGTTTTACATTCCTTAAGAAGTGATTTCAGATAGGAAGCAACGAATCTAGTGCTAGATATGTTTTTTTATTCTAAGTAAGATTTTGTATTACATTTTGCTATAAAATAAAAATTAAAGGTACTTTTCTCTCGAGTCAATTTCGATTTTTTGGAATTTTTGACCACCCTGTATATGCAATCTCAAGTTTGAATATTTTAATATTATTTTGGCAGAAAGCAGGACTTTTTATGAAGAGTAACTTTTTTCCGTAAAACTACTAATAAAAAAGTTTCCCACATGTAGAGAACTTAAGTAGACACACTGTATATATATATATATATATATATATATATATATATATATATATATATATATATATATATATATATATATATATATATATATATATATATATATATATATATATATATATATATATATATATATATTACTTACCTCATTTAACAAAACAGTTAACTCTATTTACATTTAAGGACTCGGTCCTTCCCAATCCTCAACTCAAAAATTCTCTAATTTTTAGGCAGACTAAGAAGCTCTAATTTTAAAGCTTCTTATAAATAAATAGAATATTTTCATTAGTGAACTGAAATTATTAATTAATAAGGAAAACTTATGACAATTAAACATTTTCAAAAATATACTAAATTTTTAAATATTAACTGGTCTCAAAATCTTTAAAATGTATCCGAATAATACGAATTTGGGTTTATAAGTTTATAAGTTATAAGATCCTAGTGAAGTTAATATTTATTTTCGCTCTTTTTTCTTTGGGTAATATATTATTAAGCACATGATGCAAAATGAAGAGTAAAAAATAAAACTTCATTATAAGTATAAATACATTTTACTTGTCATAACAAAAATATATGTTCTTTAGTTCAACTATTGTGCTTTTTTGCGTAATAAAAAATTGTTTATTCAAATAGAAAATAACATGTTCACAAACAATGTTGCATCTTTCTCTCCCTCTCTCTCTCTCTCTCTCTCTCTCTCTCTCTATATATATATATATATATATATATATATATATATATATATATATATATATATATATGTGTGTTTTACAATTTTATTTATCTTATTTAACAAAACAGTAAACTCCATTTACATTTAAGGACCTGGTCCTTCTCAATACTCAACTCAAAAATTATCTAATTTTTAGGCAGACTAGAATCTCTAATTTTAAAGCTTCCTATAAATAAAAAGAATATTTTTAATTAGTGAACTAAAATTATTGATTAAGAAGTAAAAGCTATGACAATTAAACATTTTTAAAAATATACTAAATTTTTAAATATTAATTGGTCTCAAAATCACCCACTCTTTCTTTAAAATTTATCCTAAAATGTTTGAACTCATTTAGCAAAAGATCTTCCTTCATGAATCCCCCCTCCATTATTGGTTTAATTTCAGAGTTAGAAAAATAATTCTTTTAGTGCCAGAGTAACAATAATTTAAACTATAGATTGATTCCTGCAGACAAATACAGATATATAAGACCTAGCATCTGAAACGACGTACTCTCATTGTACAGGGTGTTTTTTTTCGTTGATATTATAGGGTATAGGCTGAACGGTAAGAGATACGCGGTCAGATCTACGCTAACTGGATTGGTTTAGAAAATACAGGGTGATTTTCAAAACCTTCCGTTTCTTATTATGTTTTATTACTCAGTTATTTATGAAGATAAAAAAAAACTTTGAATACAAAAGTTTTATGACTTTTTATATAGAACCCAACGGCTACCTAAAAAAATATAGATGTTTTAATTTTTGAGATATTATGAAAAGTAGCATGTTCTTAAATGGGACACCCTATATCTAAGTATCTAGAAAAATTGCATATTTTCTTGCGATTGCAACAATATATAATACTTAATATTTTAATTTGTCCTAAATAGCTAAAATACCAAAAAACATTTATTTTTAGTTGGCCATGGACTGAATTCTCTAGGCGTTGTTAACATGTCATTAAATTAAATAACAATTGTATTGATTGTCAAATTCCGTTTTCGACTATCTTTCTTAAAAAAAGGTTTCCAAAATGAATGTTTTTCAAAACCACGAAAAATTAAACATGTTTGAGTGCTATATTCAGAGTAATAAAAATAAAGACGCGGCATTAGCGTTACCCGGAACGACAACCGCCAGACAAACATATTTGAGAGATTATATGACAATTTAAGTGCGTATAGATCATTCACAATTGACATAACAATAGAATATTGGTCAAACATAGGACGCTTTTAGTTCCATGTGTGGCCGGCACTATATCAAAATAGAGTCCTTAACTAGAGGATTTATAATGAAAATTTAAATGCTGAAGGATAGGTACATCCAAATTTTGGAAGAATGTGTAATAAACGAGTCGGGTAAACAAGATGGTGCCCCAGCTTATAACAGCCATATGGCAAGGCACTTACTAACTGTCAATTTCTGCGAAAATTGGCTTGGTACATATGGACCAAACAAATGGCCTCCGCGTTCCCCCCGACCTGACGCCACTAGACTTTTATTTTTGAGGATTTATCGAGAATAACGTACATAAACCCTGAAGTGATACTCTAAAAGAACTTATAGCAACTTTTATTATTTGCATTGGAAGAGGGCCAAATATTCATATTTATAACGCCACTCGTTCAGTTGCAAGCCAAGTCCAAAAATGCATCGCGCAGAATGGAAGACAGTTTTAGCACCTTTTGTGATGAAACAACTATGCTAATCGTTAAGTATTCAAGATAATTGCTGAGTTGGTATTTGTGTGAAATTATTGTGTAACTGGAGGACCGTCTAGGCCAAGGAAAGGGTACAACATGTCATTTTATCAGTAAACTACGAATGGCCTTTATTTTTTAAATTCCAAACAATAATAATACCCAGAAAAACAGCTAAGGGATCCAAATTTTTAAGTGACGCCACACAGCAACATTTTTAATCACTACAGAACGAACCAAGCGTCAGTGAAATGAAATCACATCTACAAAGTGTGACAGACGTATCTTTTTTGCCTATTCCATTTAAAGGTTCTTTTTATTTCTTTAACACCTTAATATACCTCTGATTAGGTTTTATAGCACTGACAGAAATGTCGCTAAAAATTCGTTATTAAAATCTTTAGCTCTATAAGATTTACATAATTTAGGTAACCGAGAACTTTAAGTGTTTTAAGGGTAATATCGTTGTTATTTCAGATATTTAATAACAAAACCTTTATTTATATAATAAAGTAACTGGAGCATCACCGTTACTTCTACAAATCATAAAATGTTATTTAGATATCTATATATAACCTATTTTTTTCAATGAGACGCTGTATATATTACTATTTCATTAAATGGGTCTCGTCTTACTGATTTAGTGATTATAAATAAACCAGGTTTGATACCATTATCTTTAAAGACAACCGAGAAAATTGACAAAACCCCTGTCGTAAGACGCAATACAATATCTTCTAATACATCTGGAATTCCCAAGTATGTGCACTGAGTCTCCCCGGATTATAAATAATATATCCACCTTTTAATTTTTTCTCATTGGTACCGGGGACCTCGTAATTGGGGAACGAAAGGAAAAACCAACTGACGAAAAAGAAAAGATCAAGCCTTGAGTATATTTAAGGCTTAAAATATGTTTTAGACCCTCTTGATGAAATAATAATCTACAGAGTGGTCCTTCCAGCAGTCAAGTGAAATGCCACTGTCGTCATGGACAAAACAGACTACGTAGAGAAAATACAACTACTTTTGGAGGACAGCATCGACATAATAATTCAAGCAGACCCTACCAACAAAATCGAGAGACGGATAATCAGTCTTAATAAACGAATTCAACCTGCCAGCACAGGAGAAGACGATGTTAAGACCAAACAGCTTAAGGATCCCGCGGTTCTACGGACTACCTGAAGTACACAAGGTTGATGTACCACTTTGACCTATCGTCAGTGCAAAATCGGTAAATATGTTTCAAATATTATTAACAATTATACAGAGAAACTAAAAACAACTCAGTTAGATCTAAAAGATATCTTATTCAATTTCGATGTAGAATCGCAATATACGAATGTGCCTATAAATGATTCAATTTCCATAATATCATACTTATTTCACCATAATAATATTGACAACTCACTTTTAGAACTGACTGAAGCATGTCTCACGTCAACATTTTTTTTGCAAGGAAATCTCAGTGACTGCCATATGATCTCCGCTGTCACCAGTGGTAGCCAATATCTTCATGGAAGCCTTTGAGGAGGAAACCTTAGACTCGTCTCCATTAACGCTAAAATCATGGTTCAGATATATAGACGACACTTTTTTATATAGTAGTATGGCCCAGAAAACAACCCGTGTTTCTTGATCATCTGAATCAGCAACATCCTAATATAAAATTTACATTGGAAATTGAATCAGAGGGCACCAACCAATCCGTTTCTATATGTTACTGTACAAAGGAAAAGGGATGGTTCCTTAGGACATTCTGTATATAGAATAGATAGAATGCATACAAATAGATCCCTAAATACAAATAAACGTAAAAAAAAACAAAGTTCTATATCATACATGGAAACCGATGGTTACACCGCGTTACGGTCGTTTAGTATTCCAATTTTTTAAAGTAAAGATTCCTGAAGATGCCTTGACACGGTCTAATCCCAAGAACTATGATGACTTAATTGACCACAGCTCTGAGAGCTTTCGTTCTATGTTAATATACAAGGTATCCCATTTAAAAAATATGGGTTACGTATATATTTTTTAAATAAATTAAAAAAAAATTGAAATTATATAATACGAATAAAATACTACGATTTTCCTGTTTAGAGTTATTTTTTATCTCTAACATTTAACCCTCTAACTGGAGCGCAAAATATAATAGAAAACCCCGTATATGTCTAAAGCTCAATTTTTTACTACATTGCCTACACAGTGGGACCGACCTGGCAGTTTTATTGCAGTCATTCAGTCGGAACCATTTGCCCTAATATTTACTATAATAAAGAATTTCTGCTTATTTCGTACTGCCTGCGTCATCCCACCTGCTGTTTGGCTAGATATGATTATTATTCGTAAAATTCCACAAAACAGGTAATAAATTTTTTTTATTTAGCTAAGGTTCACAACCCTATTGTCCTTAACCCACAAATCAATAGTAAAATCCTGCCTCATATTTATTCATAATTGCAATGATTTGTTTTTGTAGCGTTATAAAAAATTTCTAAAATCTATATTGATGGGACCATGCCTATCTTTCATGTGCCTTTCCAGATTTCCTTTTCTTTTTGTCCTGTACTGACAGTGCTGAGCGGTACAACGGTACTGGGGCTCTCTACCGCATTCATTTTGGTGGTTGTATAAAGTTGATTTCAAACTGTAAGATTTGCCGCACCGTTCACACCTCCAAGGTCTCAAATATCCTAAAAAAAATTAGAACCAGTCAAAGAAGGAATGGCGAAAGAAGAAAAAACATATCAAGTAAAAATGTGAGTGAATTTCACATGATTAATGCCATCTAAGAAACAAGAAAGATGAAGAGTTTATAAAAAGGTTTTATTATATACAAGATAAAGTTGCTACAATTTTTTGCTTGTTGGCAATGAAATAATAGACCAACTCTCATTGTATCAAAGTATAATTTAAAAAACTTATAAAAGTACAAACAGCCAAGTACAACGATTGCTTACAGTTAGAACTACACACATGGAAAAAAATTAAGGATAATGAAAAAAGGTCGTTTTTGCAAATAAAATATATTATTTATAGTTGTAATAATAAAAAATTTGCCTTTATAGCCTAAAATTATACTATTTTAAAAATGATTTTATGATAATAATACAAAATAAAATTGACTACTGAAAAAAATACAGGGTGAAGTCAAGGCACATGTTTTTGAAACACTCTGTAGCATAAACTGCCTGCAATATTTAAACTGTATATCGGCAACTTTGGGGCCTGATTCTTTAAAAAGATTTTGATTTTAGGATGATCAACGTATCTTTCTTTAAAAAAAAATACAGCAATATTAGTATGGTGATGTTTTACTCGTATTTCTCTTACCCACCCATAAAAATTATTGTAAATATTAAAAATTCCATTCGAAATAGGGTTACTGACTTTTTTTTAAAATGGTAAAAACATCGTTCAGCACAGATTATTGTTTATATGGAAAGGAGTTAATGATGTTGAAGTTAAGTTAGAAAAACATCTCTTTTACAAATTTATTCATGGTAGGTAGTAATAAAGAAAATTTATAAATTTATTCAAAAAAACTGAAAAAATGGGATTAACTTAATGGAAAATATAAAAAACTAATATTCTATATGAAGACCGTTGTTTTCAATCACTGCTTGAATACGTCTAGGCATACTCCTTATGCAATTATCAATAGCGTCTTGCAGTAGCTGATCCCATATAACAGGTAAAATATTTCGTAATTCCTGTAGAGTGTTCGTTAAATGGTGGTGTGAACAAATGGCTCTTTTCAGAAAATCCCAGACATTTTCTATAGCACTAAGATCTGGTAATCTTGCTGGCAATCGTAAATGATCAATCTGGTTCTCCTAGATTTGATCAAGTACAATCCTAGCTCTATGCGGACGAGCGTTATCATCCAGAAATATAAAATTAGGTTCAAAACTGTACCTGTGTTCTTCAACGATATCATTTATGATGTCGTTTCGATAAGTCTTAATTAAGTACGTCCACCGTAAAAAATCCCATCCCAAACCGTTATTCCTCCACCTCCGCAAGGATGAACGTCTTGTACTAGACCAGGTCGAACGCGTCCTCCAGTGTCTCTCCAAATCCTCAATCGCCTAGTAACTATGCAAGCACACTCTGGTTTCATCCGTGAACATGACATTGTTCCATTCCATTTATTCCAACCGATTCTTTGTCGTCACCAGGCTAAGCGATTCCGACTGTATTCCATAGTAAGAGGGACAGAGCGCCAAGGTCTTCTTGCCCCCCTTCTTAAATTGACCGTATGTAAGCGGTTTATGATAGTTCTATAACTGACCTGAGCTCCGCTGGCTCTTCTCAAATCACGGTCTATTCGCGAAGCTGGTCTAGTCATATTTCTCCGTGCTGTTAACTGCTTCTTGGAATCGTTTATTTAATCTACTGATCACAATTTGGAAAACATGAACTGCATTTGCAACATCTGCTTGACGCATGCCAGCTTGTAGCATACCAATGACTCTATTAGCGTTATGTCTATCGTGTACGTTCGTAACATTTCGCACTATATAAAAACACTTCTCTCAGTATTAGTACTAATGACATCTGTGATGACATTTTAGACCGGGATACTTCAAATTTCAAAGCATTGTAGATGTCCCGTTTTTATGGGCGTAATATAAATACGGGTAAAACATCACCATACTAATATTGCTGTATTTTCGTTAAAAACAAAGATACGTTGACTATCCAAAAAACAAAATGTTTTTAAAGAATCAGGCTTCAAAGTTACCTATATACAGCTTAAAAATGCTACTTGTTTCACTAAAAAAACATTTGATTTCACCCTGTATCTTACTCAGTAGTCAATTTTATTTTGTACATTACGCATCAAAATTAACGCACCACTGCACAGCATTTCAATGTGGATATTTTTGCGAACTGCGAAAAAAGGTAGATTTGTTTATCGCTAAAAACGCCGCGATGTGAGTTTTTATTAAAATTTTAATTTTGAGCATATACAGGAGCCAACAATGAGAGTAATTTTTCTCCAGAATATTTGAAACACCCTGTGGATCGTTTCAGCCGTAACAGCGGGTCTACACTTGATGCAAATTATAGCCCCATATTTTCTTAACAATTTTGTTTTTGTTTCATGTCAATATCTCTATTTTTAAATGAAATACAGAGCAAAAGATTAAAGCGCACTAGTTTATTTTAACAATTCAACATCTTAAAATAGGGTAGGCCATGAAATGAACAAGTTTGACAAACTGTCATGTTTGTTTATTATGTGTCAATTTTATCTTTGAAAAGTGTTAAAAGTTTGGCTATGGAGCGTCAAACAAGGAATTTGTCTCGTGACGAATGCGTAGCAGCAATTACATTGGCCGAGGAAGGATTAAGCTACCGTGCGATGTCCACCGTTTTGAGCAAACTAACGATCATAACCGACGCCATGGGCAAGGAAGGCACCGAGGACCAACAGTGAACCAGGATCTTTTCATTCGGTTACGTGCTTTGAGAGAACGTTTTGTAACAACAAGAAATCTTTAGGTACAACTTAACGCTACACATTACGTCCAAATAAGTGTATCCACTGTAAGAAGATGACTTGCAGAACAGAATTTAAGATTCCGAATTCCAGCAAGAGGGCCGAGGTTAAACGCAAACCATCGTAGAGCGAGACTGCAATTCGCCAGACAGCATGTAAACTGGAATCTTGAGGATTGGGAGCGAGTCTTGTTCACGGACGAGTCGAGGCTTTGTTTGGACAGCTCCGACCGACGCGTACGAGTACTACGCAAGCCAAATGAGCGTTATTCACAGTGTAACATTCGTCAAATCACGCTATTTAATAGAGGTTCTGTAATGGTTTGGGGAGGAATTTCTTTGACTACCCGAACAGAACTTTTTTCTTTACGTGGTGGTCCACTGAACAGTGAACGGTACATTACTTATCCGAACATATTGGCCAGCATTTCTTGTTAATGCACGACAATGCAAGACCCCACGTCGCTCGTATAGTGCAAAAGTATTTACATGAGGTGGGTATTGAGACTCTGTGCTGGCCTGCAAATAGTCCAGACCTCAACCCTATTGAACATTTGTGGGACATCATAGACAGACAACTTAGAAACCATCAGCCCTTACCAGCCTCTCTTGACGACATTCAAAATTTTGGCACAAATTTATGGAACGACATTGATCAAGAGTAGATTAGACGCCTTGTGTCTAGTATGAGTCGTCGATGTGAAGCCGTTATTCAGAGTAGAGGCGGAAACACGCGATATTGATATTCTCAATTTTGTCCTTGCCACCAATATTGTTATTATTGTTATTTTTAAGTTGTTAAATTGTTAAAATAAACTAGAGCGCTTTAATCTTTTACTCTGTATTTCATTTAAAAATAGAGATATTGACATGAAACAAAAACCAAATTGTTAAGAAAACATGGGGCTATAATTTGAATCAAGCATATACCCGCTGTTACGGCTGAAACGATCCGATATTCTGGAGAAAAATTACTGTCATTGTTGGCCCCTGTATATGCTTAAAACTAAAATTTTAATAAAAACTCACATGGCGGCGTTTTTAGCGATAAACAAATCTACATTTAAAAAAAAAATCATCAAAATCCGTTCAGCGGTTCACAAGAAAATCCACATTGAAATGCTGTGCAATTTATCGAGGTGCGTTAATTTTGATGCGTAGTGTATTATTATCATGAAATCGTTTTTCAAATAATATAAATGTAGGCTATAAAGGTAAATTTTTAATTATTCCAACTATAAATAATATATTTTGTTTGCAAAAACGACCTTTTTTTCATTATCCCTAACTTTTTTCCACGTGTGTATTTTAATTCTCTTATCTAGATACCCATAAATTTATGTAAAAGTGAAATATTCCTCCTATAAATATAAAAACAGCTTGACATAATATGGATCGGTTTTTTAACAAAAGTCAAATTTTATAGCAAATGATTTTTTAATAGCCACAGTATTGTTAAACATAGTACAGGGTTTTCCCGTATATTTTGGCATCTACCTAGAGAGTTTATTCAATAGATACCGAAATTTCCTAAATACAAAAGTCGCAAGTTTTTTTATGAATCTACAGAATTTGATATCATGAATGCGAAACTATTTTCAGAAATGTCAAATCTCCAACAGGTAGAAAGTTTTTTTTAACGGAAAACCCTGTATATTATCTCAAATTCTTAAAAATATTTTTTTTCTGATTTCAAATATATGCATTTTTAATACAAAGTCAGCCATGATCAAGAAAACGATAACATTGTGACGTTTACTTATCAGACGAATTTGTTCACGAGTATTTTTGTTATCAAGACGAACTCGATATGATAAAATTTATTTTTATTTACATGGAAAGTATGTATCGACAGCTTCTAACGAAAATCATAGAAAGTTTCCAGATAGGCAAACACCAAACCATATGACAATCTCAAACATCGTTAAATTATTGAATGAAAGGAAAACACTTAAGCAAAAAGTTAGAACGGTGGGAAAAAGCAATATACCAATAAAATAATAATACAAACTACAAAATTATTGACTAATAGAACTCAGTGTTGATTATCTATGTAGCCTTGATTTTAAATACATATGTGAATATTTCTTAAAAAATATCTGTGAATGGTTTTATATGTATAATGAGTTAACTGAATATTAAACTCATCTATTGCTTCGCGTATTTTTTTCTCTAAAGCTGGGATGGTTTTTGGCCTATTATAGTATACTTTGTTGTATGTCCAATGGGGAAAGATCGGGACTGTTTGCTGGTCATCTTAACGGTCCTTGTCTTCCTATCCACAATGGATACCTGTCATTAAAATAGTTGGTGATTTATCTCTGCCTGAAGAGCTCCCGGGTTTGGTTTAGACCAAAAATGCTTGTTTTTCCGGTTAAATATGCTTCCAGTATTAAAAATGTTGCCTTGGCAGTAAAAATTACGTTTGACAAATTTACTTGATTGGATGTTACCATTCTTCGGTCCCTTTTATTTTGATTTATCTGCTTTGGAACAGGTAGAAACTTATAGGACTTGATTTATACTGTTGTAAAACCGAGTAATTTTATGCCAAGAGTTGTTAAAAACAGTTGCTGCCTAGGAAATTGATCGCTCAGGATTTTCTAAAGCATGAATAAATAGATTAAGACAAACAACAGTTTAAAAATAAAATTAGTTTACTTCAAAATATAGTATTTAATACTTATATTAAATAATATAAGTATTTAAATCTTCTTCAGTGATTATTTCCACTCTTCTAACTTTTCTCTTAAGTGTTTTTGTTTAACGATGTTTGATATTGTCATAGGAGCTGGCGATGCATTTTTCCATGTAAATAAAATAATTCTTTCATATCGAGTTTTTCTTGTTTGGAATAATCCATCTTACAACATTTAAGATAACAGGTCTGACAAGTAATCGACAATATGTTATCATTTCCTTGATCAAAGCTGACTTTGTTTTAAATTAAAGGAAATTAAACATTTTTTAAACATTCAAATAGTTAAACGCTTATATATCAAAAACTAATATACGGAATGTATTAAAAGTATATAATTTAAAATCAGAAAAAAAGATCTCTAAGAATTTGGAATAATATACTCCATGTTCCACTTAAAAAAACTGTCAATCTGTCAAATATTGGTATTTCCAAAAACATTTTCGCATTGATGAAAACAAATTCTGACGACTCATAATAATCCCTGAAACTTTTCTATTTACGAAATTTAGGTATCTATTCAAACAAAGTCTCTAAGTAAGTGCCAAAATATACATGAAAACCCTGTATATTTTAAACTGAAAGCAATATTGTTGCTTTGTTTAAAAAGGGTTTGAGATGACAGAAGTAAGTGAAATTCAACATTGTCATAGAAAAATCATATGTTTTAAAAAATAAATATAACCTTTCTTTATCCAAAAGGTTTTATTTAAAGCAAATAATGACCAAGGAAAAAGGTTATTATTATAAAATAATCTGGCAAGCTTCCATGCTATTCGATGTCCCCTTTGAAAAAGCTAGCTATAATGAAACAAGAGCAGTTACCACACTGCGCGTAATAAAAAATGTCAAAAGTCTTGTAAAAAATATTATTGATCTTAAATAATTTTGCTATTGAAAATGATAGGTATTAAAAGTAGAAAATATATTTTTCCTATAATTTACAAGATGTAAAATTTTTATACAGGATGTCAAAAAAAGTCTGGAATATCGCTAATATTTCTTTTAAAGACCTTTAGAAAAATAGTTGATTATTTTCTATGTATTCTTAGTCATTTAAACCCCGCATCACTGAATTTGTCTTTTAGAAACCTATTAGAATCTATAAAAATTATACAGGGTGTTCCATTATTGCTATCTAACATCACCCAACACATTCCAAAGGTGATTACTGAGTACGTGAATGTGTTAATTGTCAAGCCATTTGACTTACCTTGCATAAGCAATTAATGTATCCCTACCACTACAAGTTTTAATGCCAACTGATTTTCTTCCAAGAAATAATTTTTATCAATGGCTAGTTAGACAAACTGCTTTTTTCTGCCACAGAAATTTTATACATCGCATTTTGGCAACTGACGAAGCTGAATTCAGTATAGGTGGAATTGTAAATTTTCATGAAAATCATTACTGGGCTAACATAAATCCTTCTACTATTTTTGAAGGACGACATCAAGGTAGATCTTCCTTGAACGTATGGATAAAGCATGTTGGGAGATAACTTTCTGGGAGCAGTTTTTCTGCTAAATAGGTAAGCCACATTTTTGTTGCTATTCCATTAGCAGAGCGGCATAGAATATGGTTTCTACGTGATGCAGCACCAATCCATTTTTTAGTTAATGCTCGGAAGCACCTAAATAGACATTTTGGATGAAGGTAGATCGGACATAGTGGTCCAGTGGTTTGGCCACGTCGTTCACCAGATTTAAACCCTGTGGACTTTTATGTTTGGGAACATTTAAAAAGTTTGATATACACTGTGCCCATTGTAGTGGTAAATCATCTATGGCAGCGTAATATTTAAGGATGCGAGGCTATTAGAAACATCTCAGGGGTATTTCAAGGTGTTTGTTTTAACTGGAATAGAAGAGCTCGAGCAAGTAACCTTGATCTCCGCCATTTAAGCTAACTTAATACTAAAAATTCTGTTAGTGAAGGCTATTTAGCTGTAAATTAGGGAAAAATAAAATTGTTTTGTTAATGCATTTTAATTCTAAAGTTTCCTGTGCACGTACGGAAATTCTGATAAATAACTTCTAAACAGTAGAAAATATCGAATTAAAGTAAGATACTAAAAGGTTAGAGAATAGAACGAAGAATCTAAGGAGGTCAACAGGTTCACGGCTCCGAAAAAAGTAACACCTTGTAGATTTTTTGAAAACTTATTATACCCCTTTCATAGATAGTGGTTATCGTATATCGAGTGCCAAATATGAATAAACTATCTCTAGAAATGTTCACGGTGTGTAAAAAGTAAATAAAAAATATGGAAACTTTGACACCCTGTATCTTGAAAACGAAGCATTTCTGGACCTAGGTACAGGGTGGTCCACTAAAGATGCTCCTATAATTTATCTCAATAAATAAGACACTGAGAAAAAAAAGTTAAATACAAAAAGTATTTGACCCTAAGTATATTTTTTATTTATAATATTTTTATGTATACAGGGTGTTCCATTGTGGCAGGACAGTAACCAACTTTTTTCTTTTTAATGAAATGGTACGAATATTTTTAGAAATTCTAATTCTACGCTTGATTTTGAGTATTTCTTGTCATTATAGCATACGAAATTTTGAGTAGTTTTTGAGAAAAATTAACTTTTCTAAGTTTTTTCGGAAAAACGGGTTTTTGGAAAAATGTGATTTTTTCACACCTGAAGACTAAAATTGTGAATTTTGGTTATGGATCCATGGGAGTGGTTAATACTTAATACTCTAACCTATCAGGAGCGAAAATCCATTATACAGGGTGGTCACAAATGACCATAAAAAAATGTTTTTGTAACTAAAAAAACTTAATTTTTTTAAATGGAACACCCTGTATTTAGCACTTTTATTATGTTTAGGTTTTAATTCTGCATCATTCCATATATATAGTTTATATTCCAAAAAAGTTATGACCAATTTTCTATAATAATTCGGGTATTTTTGTTAAAAATCTAACTAAACCTAAATAATATCCTATTCTAAATTTTTTTTAACATTATAATTAAATTTAACATTAAATCAACAAGTAATGCAAGAAAGAAAGTAACTAATTACTTATTACAAAACATGTTCGACATAACCCCCGTCTTTGGCAATACAAGTAGTATACATGGTTTCAATTCTCGCAATAGCATTTCTAACCGTGTCTGTTGCATTAAGTCTTTCTACCTCTTGCCTAATTCTACTTTTTAAACCTTGAACAGTATTACACCTATTTTTATACACCTCGTTTTTTAAGTTGTCCCATAAAAAAATCCAGGGGTGTTAAGTCGGGGCTCCTTGCTGGCCAATCTATGGTCCAGTACCGACCAATCCAAAATGGAAACCATTGATTCAAACGATTTCTAACAGGCACTACAGTGTGATATGGAGCACTATCTTATTAATAAACAAGCCCTTTTTTAATATCGTTCGGCAGATTGTCAATTAACGGAAATATTTCGTTATACAACAAATTTAAATACCTCTCACCATTCAGAACAAAGTCATAAAATACTGGACCTATTATTCGATCACGAATAATACCACACCACACAAACACTTCTCCGACCCTGTTTTTTCATTTCTTTTACACGATGTTCATTTGAGTTACACCAGTAATGAGTATTTTTTCGGTTGAACATGCCGGTCGTATTGAAAATTGCCTCATCGGTAAATAAAATATTTTTAAAAATGTCAGTTTCAAAATGGTAGTCTATCATGAGAGAACAATAGAAAAGCCTTGTTTGAAAGTCCTGTTGAGATAATTCCTGAACTGGTAAAAATTTGAACGGATGGTAGTTATTATCAGTTAAAGTCCTTTGAACACTACTCTTACTAATTCCCAGTAGATCTCGGGATGCATTTTTTTCAAAATACAGGGGAATTTCTAATTGCTTTTCTTCTGTTAGGACAATTTTTGGGCGCCGTTTTTGTTTGTTGATTACCAGTCCACGTTCAAGATCACGAACAATTTGTGGAAAAATATGTTTCGTGGGTACCCGTCTTGCAGGATACAACAACCGATTCTCCCGCAGGGCTAATGCTGGACTTTTATTATTTCTTATGTAACATTCATGACGATTTAAACGCTCTTGGACACTGTATAAAGCCATTTTTCCTTTAAAAAGAGTTAGAGGCAACTAAATTCAAATAAAACCTGTGTATTTATTGGTGTCCAGACAACAATTTTACTAGTTTTGTTTTTCCATGGATATCTTGTAAAATTAAGACGCGTTTAGAAATGCTATTATTACAAAAATTAAAACCGTAACCGTATTATACTACTTGTATTGCCAAAGACGGGGGTTATGTCGAAAATGTTTTGTAATAAGTGGGGAGACCGGGGTTGGTTGTTACAGGGGCTAGTTGTTACAATCGATATACTTGCTCATTACTAATAATTTCAAAACTGCCCATCCCTAGTGCATGATCGCACCCATTGCCGCCAACTTCACACGAAATCTCCAGCTGATTACACTTCCCGCTAAAAAGTTATTTGTGTTCTTTTGTTTTAGTGTGCGCATTGTAAAATTTATATACCAAAGCATTTTTGTGAAAACTCGGGCGTTTTAAACTCAATTATTTTCAGTTCTTGTACAGTGATTAACTAACATGTAAGTAGTATTTCTGTAAAATATTTATTAATTATGAATGTAAGGTTGGGTAGATATAGTATAATTATTTTAAAAAGTCAATATGGGGCTAGTTGTTACAAAACTTTCGGGGCACGTTGTTACACTGTAACAACTAGCCCCGTTCCAAATTTTTGAATAACAATGGGTTTGTAATATATTTTTTTTTAATAGAGACGTTATGAGGGTATATAAAAGGAAGACAGACAGGGGAAATACCCCAGTAGAAACCTTTCGCGCAGCCGCAAAGGAAGTTTTGGAGAAAAAAACATCTTTAAGATCTGTTGCACAAGAGTTTGGAATTAATTTTATGACACTGCAGAGATACTGCAAGAAGATAAGCCAAAAGGGTAAGTTTTAACAAATAATAAGTTCTCACATATTTTAAAATTAATTTAAAAAAATAATTTCTTATACCTTCTGTTTTTTAGAACTTAGTGGATTAGAACCGACCATTGGTTACAAAAAAAATCGTCAGATTCTACCAGATTCACTAGAGTCTGTTTTTGCAGATTATTTGCTGGAATGTTCAAAAACATTTTATGGCCTTTCTACCAAAGAAACTAGGAGACTGGCTTACGAATTTGCGGTTAAGAATGAAATTGCCGTTCATCAAAGTTGGCGTGAAAATTCAATGGCATCGGCTGACTGGTTATCTTCATTTCTTAGGCGTCATCCAATGTTATCTTTAAGAACTCCTGAAGCTACCAGCCTCAGCCGAGCTACAAGCTTCAATCGGGAAAACGTTATGAAGTTTTTTGGCCTTTTAGAAGAAGTCCTAAACAGGTATAAATTTGAGTGCCAAGATATTTACAATGTAGACGAAACCGGTGTTACCACCGTACAAAAACCGGACAAAATAATTGCACAAAAGGGAATTAAACAGGTCGGTTCAGTAACTTCAGCAGAAAGGGGTACGTTAGTTACTTTGGCGTTGGCAGTAAGTGCTAGTGGAAACACTGTCCCACCAATGTTCATCTTTCCACGTGTAAATTATAAACATCATTTTGTCCACAATGGCCCTCCTGGCTGTATTGGAAGCGCCAACAAATCGGGATGGATGGTAAAGGACGACTTTATCATTTTTTTAAACCATTTTATTAAACATGTAAGATGTACTAAAGAAAAACCGGTTCTTCTCATACTGGATAATCACGATTCACACCTCTCTATAGCTGGCATTGAACTTTGTAAAAAACGGTGTGGTAATTTTATCATTACCACCACACTGTTCGCATAAGTTGCAGCCTTTGGACAGGTCTCTCTTTGGTCCTCTTAAAAAATTTATTAATAGTTTTAGCGATTCGTGGTTAAGAAGCAACCCTGGGAAAACTATGTCAATATATGACATTCCGGGCATCGTCAGAGAGGCGCTACCATTAGCTGCTACTCCCAAAAACATTCAATCTGGGTTTCGTGTCTCAGGAATTTATCCATTTAATCGGCATGTTTTTAGCGATGATGAGTTTTTATCCAGTTATGTGACAGATCGACCCCCTCCGGAAGGTGTTTTTCCTATTGTTACTGCAGATAATGAAATAAACCAAATAGAAGAAGAAAGAATATCTCTAAATACAACGGTTCAAAAGACCCCAGAAAAGGAACCAAGAAAAGAAAAAGAAAAACCTAAGGATTCGGCGCTCGATGCTTATGATTTAAAAAAAAGTGACGATTTTTCTAAAAATCTATATTTTAACCCTTGTAATTCGCAGAATACACCTAAGGCATCCCTAAAAGGCTTAAAATATTATAGCCCTACTGAAATTCGCCCACTCCCGAAATGTGGAGAGAGAAAAATGAACCTTAAAGGGCGAAAGCGCCGTAAAACTGCAATTCTTACAGATACGCCAAATAAGGATGAATTGCAGCAGGAAGAAGAAAAACGCAATGCAAAGAAATTAAAGGATGCAATAAAACGAAATAAGGGAGTAAAAAGAAACATCAGTGCTCAAAGGAATAAAAAAGAAACAAAAAATAAAAAAACTGTTATAGAATCAGAATCTAGCGAGGATGAAGATGAGACCTTTTGTCTGGTTTGTGCAGAAAGCTATTCTAAATCCAAGCCAGGCGATGACTGGATTAAGTGCACAAAATGTCGCGGATGGGCTCACGAGGGGTGTGTAAACCCAGTGTCTTACTTTGTTTGTCAGAACTGTGATTCTGATGAAGAATATTATCAATCTGATGTTGACTTTTAATATGTAACAACTTACCCCAAGCATGTAACAACCAACCCCTATGTGGGGTTAGTTGTTACATTTTGCATAATTTATTAATAAAATTCGTAGTTTGATTTTAGTATAAAAATACTTATGTAACACTTTCTTTTCAAATACACAACATTTAGATGTAAACGAATAAATAGTTTTTATTTTTAATAATTTTTTTTTAAAAGCCTCAAAAATGTTTTTGTTAAAAATGTAACAACCAACCCCGGTCTCCCCTAATTAGTTACTTTCTTTCTTGCATTACTTGTTGATTTAATGTTAAATTTAATTATAATGTTAAAAAAAACTTAGAATAGAATATTATTTAGGTTTAGTTAGTGTAAAAAAATCACATTTTTCCAAAAATCTGTTTTTCCGAAAAAAATTAGAAACGTTAATTTTTCTCAAAAACTACTTAAAATTTCGTATGCTATGATGAGAAAAAATACTCAAAATCAAGCTTAGAATTAGAATTAAAAATATTTATACCATTTCATTAAAAAGAAAAAAGTTGGTTACTGTCCTGGCACAATGGAACACCCTGTATACATAAAAATAATATAACTAAAAAATATACTTAGGGTCAAATACTTTTTGTATTTAACTTTTTTCTCAGTGTCTTATTTATTGAGATAAAGTATAGGAGCATCTTAAGTGGACTACCCTGTACATAGAATTTTTTTTGTAGTACTATACGCCTCTGAAATTTAGGACAATTATTTAGTGACACTCTGTATACGATATAAATGGGACTTTATTGAAATTGGATTGGAATAAACTGTCGTTTACGATGATTTAAAAAATATTTCTAGACCACTGAGGATAAACTTATAAACCTAGCCTAAAACTATTTTGCAATTATTTATAGAAAATTGAAAGAAACATTTTGATTAAGAAACCGGATTTTCAGCAATTGTTGCCTTATGATGTTTTATCAAGGACCCATCGATACTCACAACAACTGGTACGGTATTATCTTCCCCTAGTGGTCTGCTGTATTAAAAACATTGCGTTGTTTATATGGCAAATAATAATTTTTGTAATCCATATCCACGATTTAATTGTCACTTACTGTCCAGAGACATTTTTTATAAACATAAGGAGTTATATTTCATTTACGTATACAATATTTGACACATTTACCTGAAGTCACTATTTACAAATGAACACATGTATACAGCTAAACCTCTAAACTGCTTAATCAAGTTCACACAAAATTATTTCTCTAAATATGTGTATACTCCAAATAACTTCTCTAAGTAGTCCTCAACCTCTAAAGAAAGTGCTGCTACAAACCCAAAAGTCAGATTGAAAGAACTTGTTTTCAAAATTTGTAAAACCGAAGAATTAATAATATTTTAGATACAATATTTCTACATTTTGATTCTGGAAGTGTTATTGGAACTACTGTTACGTCGCTAGAAGGCCAAAAGCTGCCTTATGTTCAAACAAAAGTTTTTTTTGGTGTGTTTTTGTTATTGCGTTTACTAATACTATAAGAAATATTACAGAATTCCTTAGGCCGATCATGATTAAAGCGGAACTGATTGCAATAGATATAGGAACTCTTTTTTTAGATTAAACTCCATATCGGTTTCTAAAATATAACCCTGTAAAACCTAGCTTTTTGATACATATGCTACATCTACAATTCGCCTGACAAACGTAAAACTACTAGTTGTGAACACCGCCTGTAGAGGGTAATCCCTGTAAGTTTCTTATTATTCAAGATAAACTCTGACTTTCTTATTACTCAAGATAAAAAAAAATTAAAAATTGGTATGGTATATGGGGTTATACAGGGGAGAGCAAAAAGTTGCACTTTTTAAAATGGAACGCCCTGTAGATGATTGCATTTTTGGAATATACTAAAAATTCTATGAATATTTTGTGTTTGAAATTTTCCCGTATTCTCAATTGCTTTGGAAATATTCACAGTTGAAAGTGAAACATTTGACACTGTTGAAAATTTGATATTCTCCGTTCGATCCGTGTCTAGTGTCTGTTAATATTGACTAAAACCTGCAAATCGTTTTATTATAACTTGATCCGTTGGCATATCTCACGGTCCTCCAAAAGGGTGTTGCCCCACCCCTCCACCCCACGAGAGATTTACTATTTGACATTATAATACAAAATGTTATACAAATGTCCCATTTCTCAAAGATGAAAGATCAAGTGAGATTTTTATTGACCCCTCCACCCAACTTTTAAATGAGATTTAATGAGATTTTGAGAGACCCATCCCCTCTATTTTAACCTCCCTCATGGTGTGCTTTGGCAAGCACAGAAAGTGAAACAACTTCTAGACATTTCATTTGTTTCACTTAAATTTTATAATTACAATTTAAATGATTGATAATGTTAATATAGGTAAAGCAACGTAACGGAAAAGACGAATAGCAACAGAGAAAATGTTAAAGTAAATAATAATGTAGTATTGCTTCCAGTCGAAGAGAATTCAAATAAATCAATTCGCAAAATATCTGAGGTATTACAAAAGTGCTAGACGTCCGTATATTAATTGAGATAAACATGATTTCTTGATGTGTGCTAAACCTAGAGTAATAACCCTAAATGTCAATTTTTAAATTTTTAGAGGGGTAACATAGCCTTCAGTGTCAAATTTTTCACTTTCAACTGTTAATATCTCCAAATTAAAGATCCGTGAAATACAGGAGCGTTTCATTAAAAAAAAATGTAGCTTTTTGCCCCCCTGTATATTAATAAAGGTACACTTAATTACTATGTATGTGCAAAAAATAGAGTAGTAACCCTACAAACCAATTTTTTATTTCTTCTATCTTGAATAATAAGAAAGTTAGAGAGGTAACAATATAGGGGACAACCCTGTACATGGGATGGAAATATTATAATATTAAAATAAATTAGTCTGATTTACTTTGCAGGAATACAGTGTTGATTATACCATACAACTCAAATAAGTAGAGTTAAGTGATTTCACTTTGTCACAGTCTATTCCGATGGAAATAAATGGTAATATATCAAAGATTTAAATGAAATATTTAGTGTCACCAAAATTTTAAAGAACAAGGGAATTCAAGAGACTGAAATGCAATAAATTATTACAAATACTAGCAGTAATTGTTTTTAAAATAACCATTTAATTTTAATATGATTTTGATTCAATATGAAGAATTAAAAAGGGTGAAATTATACAGGGTGCTCTATTTAAAAATATATATGTCTGTTTATGTTAAAACTTGTATTAGGGCGTTCTGTATACTAAAAAATTGAGTTATAATACATAGAGCTTGGCAAGTAACTGATATTTAACTTTTTCTGATATTTCCAACAAAAACTGAGATAAAGAAGGATCAAATTATACTGTACTATGTAAATTGTTTAACTGCAAATTGCGATATTAGTTAAATCTATTTTTAAATGAAAATCTGATATTTTTATGAACAAACTTTTGTATTCGAAAGTTTTTGCCTTTCTTGAAAAGGTTTCAATAATTCCTCTTAATGTGAGAGTGATCACGACCAAAATTAGGTTTGTCATGTCGATTGTAGAAGAAGCCTTAATAATTTACTAACTAATTACCTTAGACTTAAAATAATAAAAGCCGTTTACAGAATAATACACGATTTTTAAGTCTTTTGTGAGATCAGTTCTTTTTTTGGCGGCAAATATTTATAAAATAAAAAATATTTCCCTGAATATATCTCCAGCTTATTGTACAAGCATACAAACAAATGTTGTATTTTATCCCTTAAAGATAAGTATACCAGTATACAGCTATTGTCATGAACCTCAACTTCTATTGTGAAATTAAATATATACAGCATGGTCAAAATTTAAAACAGTAAAAAGTCAAAAAAGTGACGATATTCTGCTGAAAATTGGCCATCCTGTTTATTTTTATTCAAACTACCTAAAGTGGATATGTATATTTTACAATTATAACTGATTCGTCACATACCCTGTTAACTTGGGGATAATGTTTGTTCGATCTCCGAAAAAAATGTCGCACCATAAGTTAGGTCAAAAGACCTTCAAAAATTGTAAATTCTTATTTATTTTGAGTAAAATAAATCGAGACATAGTGTGTCTGAAATTCGAGTTACTATACAGGATGTGTCAGAAACAGTAGTCAAGAATCTTGGAGATAGAGGACTCTATTTTTAGTGGTTCTTTAAAAACTTTATTGCTTTTATCTTCGATTAGTTTTTCCAATCTTTTACTGATTCTCTCAAATGTTACAAAAAAGCCGCAAGAGTTTGGGCTATATTATTTTGGTTATTAGGAAATCATGATTCTAAAGATACTAGTCGTTTATTTAGATATCACAATAATCTTAAACCATGCATTGGATATTTAACTATCAAGTAAAGCAGTTTGACCTTCTATGCAGGGTACTACAAATAGATTTTGAAGAGGTCTAACATTCGTACAATCTTTAGAATGCACAAGAAGATTGAGCAATGCTTATTAAGATATAAATATTAGAGTTTATAAGATTCCTTGTTCCTACAGTAAAGTGCATATACACTGCTGCGCAATTGAATTGCAATTTTTTGAAATACGACCTAAATCTAAATCGCTATATCTTGTAAACAAAATGGAATGCTCACAAACGGTTTTTTACATTTTGTGGGCTTAAGTTTTTTAAATATTTAAGCATTACGGAAGTTTTTGCTTTGGTCTGGTATATATGAGGGGAAAAAGAAAATTGATATTTTTTACACGATCTATTTCAAGAGCGAGAATTTCCGAAATTGAATTTATATGTATCTATCTAACATGTTTCCATCTGAAGTGAACACACCTCTTAAAAAGAACATTTTGATAATCGTTTTGGCATCACCAAGGTCGTTTTCACAAAAGGTAGATACAGTTTTGCTTTTTCGAATGTTAGTTTTTACCTCAGGAGCGTACTAACTAACTTTTTTAGAGCGTATTACATATTTATTATTTACTAAAATTGGACCTCCTGAATTCTATAAAGGGTATTTTTACTTTTTCTTATTATTTCTTTAGTTTTTTATTTCATGGAATTATTACCCATAGACTGTGTAATTTTGATTCATGGTTGGTATGTTTGGTTTATCAGTGGATCTTCAACTGTGAAATATTTTTGTTTTTAGAAATATTTATAACCATCAGCAAAAGTTATGGTACGAGCTTAAAGTTTAAAAACAAACTGATAAAATAATTCTATTCAAAATTTGGCTTATACGAGCATAACGTAAAATTATAAATTTACTAATATGGACGGTACCTAACTGTACAAACAATGGTTGTGATACTGATGGGTTTAAATATGTAGAAGTTCTAACGACTTGCTTATCAGTGGTACGATAGCGCAACTGGTGTGGACTAGTGATCCAGAGGTGCCGGTTCAATCCCCGCTCGTACCATAACTTTTGCTGTTGATTATAAATATTTTCAAAAAAAATATTTCACAGTTTAAAAACAAAGTGATAAAATAATTCTATTGAAAGTTAATACAATTTTTTAAAGATCAGTTTTATTTAAGGGATGTATTAATTAACTTTTCCAGAGCGTATCAGAAAATAAAAAAGGTTCATGTGTTACATATATATATTTTTTTATTTTCTTAAATAAGACTCTATCTGCTGAATTCTGTAAAGGATATTTTTGCTCTTTATAATCTTCGAAAATATGATCTTAAAGCTTAAATGTTTTTTTTAATTGAATAAAAATATTAAACGTAAACGAAGCCATTTTGATTATTTTGTTAAACTAATTTTTTTAATGCAGAATTATCAAGGTATGTAAAAAAAATACTGATAAAAAATACACACATTACAATTAGGTCAGCTTTTCCTTAAAAAGTGCCTAGAATTGATAATTTTTAAATTTATAAAATTATAATTTTTACATTTATAAAAAAAATTTGCGAAAAAAAAATTCAGTTTGACGAAGTAATCAAAATGCTCCGGTTATGTTTAATATTTACAGTATTCAGGAGATAAAGTCTGATTTAACAAAATAAAGACGGTATAATGCCCCTCTGAGATGAAACTGATCTTTGGAAAACCATATTTGTATTAACTTTTATTGAACATAACATCTAAACAAATCCAAATCGATTAAAAAGTTAGTCCTTTTAAATGAGAGATTAATTTAGAGGGTGAAATGTTGGAAAAATGTATATTTTAAAAAAAATTGTGCTATTAGTTATATTTTCTAAAACTCATAATAATTTCAGATTTGCAAATTCACGCTATTGACAAAGTTGGTAAAAAATACCACTTTTGTTTTATCCATCGTATATACTATATAAAACTCAACACATTCCACAAAATATCTATTAAAACATAAGTCTACAAAATGTAAAACAGCGTAACGTAAGTTTTATTGACGAGTTGAAATATATAAAATAAAATACAGCGTATTCCATTAAAAAAAAACTATATAATTAATAATTTAAAATTGTATCTGATCTGCATATATCTTGGAAGGTTCATTTAAAAACAAAATACCATTTAGTAGTTAGAGACCGATGGATAAGGGGTGCCCCACCGCGTGCCCCACCCTGTAAAAAGGTTTTTATAATAATATATTTTTTGGATGCTCGGTATATGAATAACTAGTGATGAAGAAAAAAATATACACAATTGGGTATAACTTTGTGTCAACAAAATTAATTTAAAAATATAATCAAAATTGCTCAGTCTATGGTTAATAATTCCATAATATTAAAAAACTGCCCCAATGATTAACACACTCCTAAAAAATAATAAGGAAAAGAAAAATACCCTTTAGAAGATTCAGAAGACAAAGTGTAATAAGCTCTGAAACAGTTAATTATGTCGTTGGGGAAGCCAAAGCGAATAGAAATATAGTTTTTTACATAAGAATGTTCAATTTAGAAGCAAATAAGTTGGAAAAAATGTGTTTCTTTAGAAAAAAATAACTAAAAAAAAATAAATCAGATATCAAAATTTTGTGAAATTAGTTTTTTTCTTAAGGCTCCATTTATTTAGGAGATATATATAAAATGAAAATAGTTTCAGGTTGGCAAATTCTCGCTCTTGATAAAGCTCCTGTGAAAAATACTACTTTTGTTTTACCCCTCGTATATAACAGGCCATAGCAACTCTTATACCATAAAAATATTAACAAAACATAAACCTACAAAATGTAGATAACCGCTCGTAAACAGATCATTTGGATTACAGGTTATAGCCAAAAAAATTTAGGTTGAATTAAAAAAATTATACTTCAATTGCAGAGTGGTGTAGGTGAAACTGGACAGTCTGTGTGCCTACTAGACTTAAGGAATATGAAAAATGTAAAAGGAACTGTCGCTGAACAGTACTCTTCAACAGGACACCTTATTAATGTAAAAGATGCCAAGGATCTAGCTAGCATTAGTAGCTGGATATTACGAAAGGATGATTAGATAATCGACATCAAGTACCAAAAAAAATTTTCTACTTAGTTTGTAAAGAGCTACTTTTTAAATCTATTTAGTAAATAACCCCATTTTTTGAAATATGCTTACTGGTTTTAAATGTATAAAAATATATAGCTGTCGCTGATTTTTGTCGTAGTAAAACCTGAGTAAAAGTTTTTTTAATGGTTTCTTCAGAGGAAGATCTGCCAGAGTCAGTGTTGGAAGCAGCTGGAACTGCAAACTTCAATCTGCTACCATCAAAATACCGTCATAAGTATGAGAAAGAATACGTTCTGTTTAAAACCTAGTGTCAAACTAAAGGCATCAAAACTTTGAAAGAACCAGTTTTTTTCGCATATTGCGCTGAAGTTTCCAAAACATGTAAGCTTTGGTCCAGATACTCAATGTTACAGGGTATGATCAAACTCAATGAAAACATGGATTTAAACAAGTTTTTCAATGTCACGACCTATTTGAAAAAACAAAATGTTGGATTTAGACCAAAAAAAGCGAAGATGTTTTCAAAAAAGGAAATTTCTAAATTTATAAATGAAGCGCCTGACGAAATTTATCTCCATATTAAAGTAGCTACTATATTTGGTTTGGCGAGTGCATGTCACCTAGAAGAACTAAAAAAATGTCATTGGATCATATTGAAGATGAAGGAAATATTTTATTAATAAATATTCCAGACCCAAAAATTTACCGTTCTAGAAGCTTTGTACTATCTGATAAAGGTGAAAGCGGAGAATACTTAAAATTGGTCAGAAAATATGCGATTTTAAGAAAGCCAGAAACCCCATATAGGCGTTTTTTTGTAAACTACAAGAAAGGAGCTTGCACAGTACAGGGTGTCCGGATTTGGTTGCAAAAGCAGGGTATCTCGCTTATTTTTAAAGATAGAACCTTGCGGTTTTCACGAACCTGAGCTAATTTTTTGTGAAACTTATGAAGCCGTAAACAAAATTTTCACAGCCTTCTTCGTTTATGAGATACAGGGCGAAATAGAAAATTTTGCATTTTGGGACCCCCCTCGTAACTCGGTTATCCTTTAACTTAACGCAAAGGGAAAAATTGCTGCTTATGCAGTTTTTTACGCTGGATCCAGTGACGTAGTCATATTTTTCATTTGAGTTGTTATTTTTTAGATATGACCCAAAGTTGTGTTTTTTTAAATGGGACACCCTGTATATTTGTCCAGAAATTGATTTGTCCTTTTAAAAGCTTCTCAAAAATATAGAATAGTGTGGGTCTATTTTAATAAACAACAACAAAAATCCTAATTTTTATAATTATCATCCCAAATTTTGCAGTAGGCCATGCAAAGCGATGCCGTTTTCTTTTGTTTTCTTGGAAGCAAATGACATTTCCCAATTTTGTACGCGTATATAAAATATAGCGCTAGTTTTTTGTATTTATTTATTGTGTAAAAATATATTTATATTATTATGGAAGAAAACCAAACTTTCGATTATTATGAAAAGTACGATATGTTAGCTTGTTTTATATTAAGTAACGAAAATGTTGAAGTGGCTTCTGAGATGTATTTTAACAGGTAAATAGTTAATTTTTAGGTATGTTGAAATACTATTGCTTAATTTTTATTTAGATATCCAGAAAGGAGGCGACCTAATATATCCACTTTTTATCGGATAAAAAAGAATTTACTTAATCACGGATCATTTATCAAACCTCGTACGAAAACATATAATAAAGAAAATCGGGAGGCTGAGGAAATTACGGTTTTGGCTAATGCAGAAGCTTACCCTACAAACTCTTGTAGGGCCAGTAAAAAGAGCATAGGGATTCCAAAAACTAGAGTTCAAGAAATTCTAAAAAAGCACAAATACCACCCATACAAATTTAGGCTCGTGAAGCACGTACAGCCAGGGGATGCAGAGCGTCGGGTAGTCTTCTGCAATTGGTTTCGAGAAAGATGCGATATGGTTAGAGATTTTGAAAGGAAGGTTATATGGTCAGACGAAGCACATTTCAGTAATTCTGGTATACTCAATAGGCACAATAGTAGATTCTGGTCCCAGGAAAATCAACACCAAATATTTCCCAGAAGACAGCAGGGCAGGTTTGGTCTAAATGTGTCCTGCTTCATATTAGGAACACATATAAAATTTTATATATTTGAGGAAATCTAACAGCCAATATAGAAATTTTAGAGGCAGCTATACCTGAATTACTTGACGATGTTCCTCTAGCGCAAATTAACGAAATTTATTTTCAACAGGACGGTGACAATAATTTTACCAATCAATGGATCGGAACAAATGGACCTATATTTCTTTCTATGGGGATATCTAGATATTGAATTTACAAAGACCACTATGATAATGTCCAAGATTTAGGAAATGCAATAAGAGAAAATTTTCGCTATTTACAAAATCCCGTTATTTTGCTTAATTCCCTAAAACGAATACGAAAATTGTGCGAAGCATGCATAGAACAAAATGGAAATCAGTTTGAACAGTTCTTTTGATTTCCTTGGTTACTGTAGTTCTTATACGACAGTTGATTTTTGCTGACAGGCTTGTTACATAATAATTTATTACTGTTTTGTTCTTGTGTTACATAAATCTAGGTAGGTGGTACTTTTTTGGTGCGAAATTATCAATACATATTTTGATAAATAGATTTAATTACATATTTATTTTGATTTATTGTTAGGATGTAGATATTGTTAACGACTTTAAATAAAAGGCAGCATTGTTTTGCATGGCCTACTGCAAAATTTGGGATGATAATTATAAAAATTAGGATTTTTGTTGTTGTTTATTAAAATAGACCTATACTATTATATATTTTTGAGGAGCTTTTAAAAGGACAAATTAATTTCTGGACAAATATACAGGGTGTCCCGTTTAAAAAAACACAACTTTGGGTCATATCTAAAAAATAACGACTCAAATAAAAAATATGACTACGCCACTGGATCCAGCGTAAAAAACTGCATAAGCAGCTATTTTTCCCTTTGCGTTAAGTTAAAGGATAACCGAGATACGAGGGGGGTCCCAAAATGCAAAATTTTCTATTTCGCCCTGAATCTCATAAACGAAGAAGGCTATGAAAATTTTGTTTACGGCTTCATGAGTTTCACAAAAAATTAGCTCAGGTTCGTGAAAACCGCAAAATTCTATCTTTAAAAATAAGCGAGATACCCTGCTTTTGCAACCAAATCCGGACACCCTGTACAATGCATCGCAATAAACACCTTTGGAAAAATGCCACAAAATATTGCAGTTTGTCTGAAGCTCACAAATCCTGAACAGGCCACAGTTTCCGACGTTCAGCCGCCATAATGCTTGCAGATTCAGGAGAAGGAATAACGAATATCAAACGCCTCGGAGGTTGGAAATTTCAACCGTGGCAGAAGGTTATTTAGAAAGTTTAACAAGTCTTCAAAAAAATCTATCCAATAAAGTATTGAACTTCAATGAGATTCCTTCCACTAGTCACCAACTTTCACCAGTGCAGTCTACCAAATCGACCTCTTCCAACCAAAAAGATACTCCCTCCGCGACGGTTAGAACAATAAGTACTCGTGACAGGGAACAGGAAAATCAAAACCCAACCTACAAGTCCCCGAATTTCTTGGAAAAAATCTAACTTCTCCAATTAATTTACAAAATGCTACAAACTACACGTTTACTATTCATGTGGTTAATAATAATTAATTTGTTATTATGTATTTGATATAAATAAACGATTTTTTTAACTTTTGGTGTTTTCCACGCGCCTGTTGAAAAATAGTGTAGCACTTTCCGCACTTGGTAGGTAAACTACTATAAAAGAAACGCAAACTACGTGTTTTATGATGTATGAAAACCAATCACTACATTGAATCACACGTCGGTTAGCACATGTCGGATATAAATACCTAAACTCTTTTCATCGGAATTCATTTAGAATGTTGACCTTGTATAGTGAAAATCCCTGATGATGGCTCGTGCAATTGTACGCGAAACGTTGAAAAGCAGTTCCAATTTGACGCGGTCTTAACCCAAGAACCATGATTTCCTAAAAATTGATAAGTCCTCTATCATGAGCCTTGTTTTGACGAACTACATCTATACAGATCAGTCTCAAAGAAAAACTAACAAACGTCGTCGTCGTGATTTAAAATATGCATTATCAGGATTTCTCTTCTATCAGTCGCAAATCCGCAATTTTTGTGTTTACATCTAAAAGTGTCTTCTTTGAGGAGAATTAGATTGGGTTTTGTGTCGCCATTTTCGTTGCTCTCACGTCTCAACAATATTTTCGGCCCTTTGTCCTTACAATCCACGCAGTGGCAAGATGTGTAGTTAGGTAAATTCATGGTACTCTCTACTAAAAACAAAAAAATTTAAATAAAATATAGTTTTTATTAAAAAATAACGGAAAATGGCAACATATAAGAATTTTCAATAAATAGACATCCATTACTTATATAAAAAATAACTGACGTTAAAACAAAACAGAAAGCTTTCTACATAACAATAAACAACTAGAAGCATGTCATTTAGGTTGTCACTAATAAGTTTAAACATTATTTCGCAACAGCCCTAGAAATCTTTTTACCTACAGATATCCCAAAATTCATGGTTAGACATACAAATTTCAATTTTCTTCAAAGACACGGGAGAATATTCAACAATTATTATTATTTACAATAATTTATATATTTCTTGAAGGTATTTACCTAACTTTAAGATGCTAAAGCAGTTCAAGGAGAAAACTATAAAGAAGTCAGGTCAGGCAAGCGTGGTGGCCTAGTTTTAAAAATGAATATTCAGGTATTCCTGGAACGCTTTATAAAAAACTGACTTTAAAATATTGAACTTTAAAGAAATAAATGTGTGTTACTCTTTAACGAAATAAAAATTTCGCTTCAGCTCTAAAGTCTATAGTTTAAAACTTTAAGCCAAAAGACTATGTACAGGGTTTTCCCGTATATTTTTCCACCCACCTAGAAAGTTTTATGAAGATTTAGAATATTATAGTATAAGTGCGAAAATATTATTGGAAATGTCAAATTTTGACAGGTTATCAGTTTTTTTAAATGAAACACCCTATATATTAAATCATATTCTTAAAGATCTTTTTTTTTCTAATTTCAAATATATATACTTTTAATATATTCTGTTAATTAGTTTTGGATATATAAGCGTTTAAACATTAAAGAAATGGTAAGGTAATTTGCGCTAAAACATAGTGAGCCATGGTCAAGACAATTGCAATGAACGACCCCTTTTTAACGTTTACAAGACAGAAGTAATTATTTACGAGCATTTTTAATATCTAATACGTTGAACGATGGGTTATTCGTAAAAAATTGGGTAAAAATGCATCGATAGCTCGTAACGAATATCATAGACGGTTTCCAGATAGACCAACACTGACTTGTAGGACAATATTAAGCATCGCTAAACAATTGAAAAAAAGAAAAACACTTAAGCGAACAGTTAGAATAGTGGAAAGAAACGCTGAAGAAGATTTAAATATTTTATTATATTTTGAACGTAATTCCGAAACTTTTGTATTAAAATAATTTATTTATCGTATTTATTCTTCTTTTAGAAAATCCTGAGCGCTCAATTCCCGATGCAGCCACTTTCTTTAAAAAATCATGGCATAAAATCCACTCATTTCTAAAACATTATAAATATAAGTCATATAAGTTTTTTCCTACTCAAGAATTAACCGATCAAAATAAAATAGACCGATTACACTTCTGCCAAGAAATAGAAAGACGTGTTATGATGAACCAACTAAATCTGTCATACATAATTTTCACTGACGAGGCAACATTTACCACTAGAGGCATGTTTAACCGGAAAAATAAGCATTTTTTTGTCAAAAGAAAACCCGCGAGCTTTTCAGGCGGTCAAAATGCAGGGAAGAAGATCCCTTTTTGTGTTTGTTTGGTGTGGCCTTCTTAACAATCATGTTATTGTACTTATATTTTTAAATGGGAATGTAACCAAACAAAGGTATCAGGAGTTATTAGAAAAAGAAATCGAGGGGCATTTAGAACAACTACCGATTAATTCATATCTTAATTTGATATGGCAACAAGAAGGTGCCCCTCCTCATAATGTTCAACCGGTCACCAATTTTTTAAATGACAGGTATTCATTTTGGATTGGAAGACATGGATCATTAAGTTGGCCAGCAAACACTCCCGATCTCTCACTATTGGACATATTTTTGTGGGGTTATCTGAAAAACAAGATATACTACAATAGGCCAAGAACCATCCAAGCTTTAGAGCAAAATATAGTCCCAACAATCGACGATTTAAACATCCAATCACCTCATTTTATCTACGCATCCATACACAGAAAATTTCGAAGAAATATTCATAAATGCATTATAAACCAAGGAGGCTATATAGAAAACCAAAACTTAGTTTTTTAAGCTAATATTATTATTTACCTACTTTATATTATTGACTTTTTATGGTATTGTTTCTTTCCACTATCCTAACTTTCCGCTCAAGTGTTTTTCTTTCATTCAATTGTTTAACGATGTTTAATATTATGCTACGAGTCGGTGTTGGTCTATCTGGAATCCGTCTATGATATTCGTTACGAGCTATCGATGCATTTTTACCATGTAAATAAAATAATTCTATCATGTCGAGTTTCTCTTCTTCCGAATAACCCATCGTCCAACGTATTAGATATTAAAAATGCTCGTAAATAGATACTTCTGACCGGTAAACGTCAAAAAGGTGTCGTTCATTGCAATTGTCTTGACCATGGCTCACGTTAAACATGCCTCCAGTGGTAAATGTTGCCTGGTCAGTAAAAATTATGTTTGACAGATTTAGTTGGTTCATCATAACACGTCTTTCTATTTCTTGGTAGAAGTGTAATCGGTCTATTTTATTTTGATCGGTTAATTCTTGAGTAGGCAAAAACTTATATGACTTATATTTATAATGTTTTAGAACTGAGTAGATTTTATGCCATGATTTGTTAAAAAAAGTGGCTGCATCGGGACTTGAGCGCTCAGGATTTTCTAAAACAAGAATAAATACGATAAATAAATTATTTTAATACAAACTTTTCAAAATTACCTTCAAAATATAATAAAACATTTAAATCTTCTTCAGCGTTTCTTTCCACTATTCTAACTGTTCGCTTAAGTGTTTTTCTTTCATTCAATTGTTTAGCGATGTTTAATATTGTCCTACAAGTCAGTGTTGGTCTATCTGGAAACAGTGTATGATATTTGTTACGAGCTATCGATGCATTTTTACCCAATTTTTTACGAATAACCCATCGTCCAACGTATTAGATATTAAAAATGCTCGTAAATAATTACTTTTGGTTGGTAAGCGTCAAAAAGGCATTGCAATTGTCTTGACTATGGCTCACTATGTTTTAGCGCAAATTACTTTACTATTTCTTTAATATTTAAACGCTTATATATCCGAAACTAATTGACGGAATATATATATATATATATATATATATATATATATATATATATATATATATATCTGAAATTTAATTTAATATACAGGGTGTTTCGTTTAAAAAAACTGACAACCTGTGAAAATTTGACATTTCCAATAATATTTTCGCACTAATGATATAATATTCTAAATCTTCATAAAAAACCCAACAACTTTTGTATTTACGACATTTCCGTATCTATTCAAATAAACTCTTTAGGTGGATAGAAAAATATACGGGAAAACCCTGTACATGTGTTCCATTTTGGGTACTTTTGCGGGGTATCTCCGTTATTTTTATAGATAGCAAGTTAAGGTTTTCGCCACAGTGTGCGACTTTTTCGTAAAACTAAAGACGCCGCTAACAAAATTTTCATAGCGTTTTTAGTTTTTAAGATACAGGGCTGGATTGAAAATGTTGCATTTTCAGGCACCCCTCGTATCTCAACTATCAGATAACTTATCGAAAACATGAAAACTGTTTCTTATATGACTTTTCCCGTAGAACTCAATTCCGCGATTAGTATACAGGGTCAGGTCAAAAAGTTTTCTGACCCTACTTTATTTTTTTAAATGGAATACCATATATATTTATAGATTATAAAATGTGTCTTGTTTTTACCTTTCAGAAATATATAGTAGTATGAACTTTTTCTTAGAAACACGCAAATAAATGACAATTTTCTGAAATAAAATGCATAATTTAATAGTAGGCTATGGCTATTATTTATGACAACAAACAAAAATAAATGTCAAATATTTGTTGTATCATCGGTTTTTGGATCGACTTTTAATTTATAAAGCAGTTTACAAACGTTCTTCTGGTATTTTTATTTAATTGATATTTATCAATCAATTTCTTCGAATAATGGAAGCGTATGAAAATTATGAAAAATATGACATGCTGGTATGTTTTATACAGAGTAATGAAAATTCTGAAGAAGCTTCGGAATTATATTTCCAAAGGTAAGTAAGCTGTTATGGCTACGAAAATCTGTATTATCATTATAAGTCTTTGCTTGTTAGATATCCAGAAAGAACGCAATCGTTTTTTGAGATACTTACTTGTTTAAAAACAAATTTTGTTGAGCAGGGATCATTTGTTCATCCGCGTCCTGAAACATACAACAAAGAGAACAGGGAAAGAAAAGTGAAAGATGTTTTGGGATATATAGAAGTAACAGCTTTGTCCTCATGTAGAAAAATTGAGAAGGAAATTGGTGTGCCAAAAACTGACGGTCAGAGGATCTTGAAGAAATATAAGTATTAGATAGGAACCAACGGACCTGTTAGATGGCCTCCACGACCTCCAGATCTCTCAAGTTTACATTTTTTTTATGGGGCTTTATACAAAATGAAGTATATAAAACACGATATAATGGCATAGTAGAACTTCAAGAGGCAATTCATTTAGCATTTCGAAATCTGCGAAGGATACCAATGTTGCTTTTTAACTATTCAAAGATTAAACAAATGTGCCAATTATGCATTAGAGAAAATGGTCGTCAATTTAAACATCACCTTTAAAAATTAGTTTTTTCTTTTTTTTTAATAATGTTATTTTTTTGTGTTTATGATATTGATACTTTATGCTATTAAACAATATTATGCATTTAATTTCAGAAAATTGTCATTTATTTGCGTGTTTCTAAGAAAAAGAGTAGTTATTTAAGGAGAGAAGCGCCTCCTCCTCCTCTCTATCATTTTAAAATTATATCTATTCCTCCTCCTCCTCCTCATTATACATCTACTCCTCCTCCTCATTGTGCATCTATTTCTCCTCCTCTTCCCTAATATTGGAAATTATTAAAACTACTTCGTTAACTTAGCCTCGCCGCAGAAGGTTATCCCGTCTGTTAAAATAGTAGCCTAGCGCAAACATTAAATATAAAGAATCACCACAGATCAGTGTTAACATGATATTTAGAACTGAAAATAACGAATTAGATTCAACAATTCAAGAATTGCATAGTGAATTTAGCAAATATGAAGTTAATGAGCACCAGATGAGAAGTCGACCATCTTTTTCTTCATTTTATTCCGAACTTTCAGAAGATTATTCAAAGGCAGATGTGTGTTGACTATTTAAAAAAATTTGATTTGTTAGAATTTGTGCGTGAACTGATAAAGTTAGGCTTTTATAGTGAGGTCATAAGTTTAAAAAAATTTGTTCAAAATTCAACAGTCTTGAAAGAAATATCAGCGGCAGAAGCTGAAAGAGATTTTTACTTGTCAATATCTCAAGAAGGTTTAGTCTAGGAAATTGTGTAATTGTGATGAAAAAACTAGTGAGTGCAAGTGTGTAAAAACTTTTTAGAAAACAAAAACAGATACTATTATATATTTTTAAAAACTTAAAAATAAGACAAATTTTAGAGTCTATAAATGAACAGGGTGTGCCATTTAAAAAAATAAATTAGGGTCCGATAACTTTTTGACCTGACCCCGTATACTGATCCCGATGGCGGAATTTAGTTCTACGGCAAAAGTTATATAAGAAGCAGTTTTCACATATTCGATAAGTTATCTGATAGATGAGATACGAGGGGTGCCTGAAAATGCAACATTTTCAATTTAGCCCTGTATCTTAAAAACCAAAAGGGCTATGGTAATTTTGTTAACGGCATCCTTAATTTTACAAAAAATAGCATGCTGTCGCAAAAACCGCAACTTTCTATCTATAAAAATAACGGAGATACCCCGAAAAGTACCTAAAATTGGACATCTTGTACAGGGTGGCCATTTTATGGCGATACAGTACCTTATCTAGAAAACGGTAATAGTTACGACAAAAAGTTGAATACAAAAGTTGTTTGGATTCAATTAAATTTTTTTTTATTTCACTTTCGTTTATACAGGGTGTTTCGTTTTGACGTAACACATGTCAACTTTCTTAATTTAAATGGTATATCCTATATATTATTACATGTTTCGATTCTACTGCTAATTTGCAAAAGTTTTTATAATAACATCTATATTTGAATTCTTTATCGTTTTTGAGTAAATTGAGTTTTAAAATTTTTTTTTAAAAAAACGTATTTTTAAAAAAAAATTTTACCTACAAAACTTTAATGGAACTGACTAATATCCTAAACATACATTACCAAGGTTTCAATTCAACGAGTTTCCATGCTGGTCTTACCAATTAATATACAGGGTGTTAAAAATGGAGAGCAAAACAAACGGAACTTTAAATGTAAAAATCTCCTGTTTTTCAAATGGAACACCCTGTATATTTTTATTTCATCTGATTCAGCGTTCAGTTACCTATCATTACTCGTATATATGTCCTATACCTAAAATGAACAGTTTCGATTTTATTAGCCGTTTTCTGATTTATCCCGGAATTTTGCCAGTAAATGAGATCAGAAACTAAAAAAATCAAGATAGGCTTAGGAAATAACCTAATGCAATTGTTGACTTAAGTTGACATTTGCTTTGTTTGTCGTTTTTGTCAAATTTTTGCTGCGAAATTTGTTAAAAAATGGCTTTATATAGTTTAGATGAACGTTTGAAATTATACAACTATTTCGTAAAAAATAATAAAAGTCCAGGGTTAGCCCTTAGAGAATATTCGAGGGAATATCCTAATAATCGAGTTCCCACCAGGAAAATGGTGTCCTTAAAAACTCTAAGAAAAATCGTCCCAATTTTGTCCTCACTGAGGAAAAACAACTGAAGATTTTACTTTATTTCGAGGAAGATGATGAAAGATCCCAAAGATTTGCTGACAGAGACATTGCAGGTGTCAGTAAAGGAAGTATTCAAAAAACACTGCAGGTGAATGGTTATCATCCTTATAAATTTCTTCCAACTCAATTATTATCACAATTAGACTTTAATGAAAGATTGACTTTTTGTTGTGATATTATGAACCGGCAGTTGCGACCGTATTATCTGACCAATATTTTTTGACAAGTCGTTAAATGGCGAAAGATACTTGGAGCTGCTTAGGAATGAAATCATGCCCCTTATCAACGACTTGCCAGCAAATATTCGAGAAAATATCATTTTTTAGCAGTATAGCGCCCCTTACCCTTGTGGTAAGTACCGGTAGTAAATTTCCTTAATCAATATTTTCCATTGTGGAGAGAAAGACATGGTTTAATATCCTGGTCACCACGAAGCCCTGATTTAAGCCCTTTAGACTTCTTTTTGTGGGGTGCACTAAAAAATAAAGTTTATAAAAATAGATCTAATAATAGAAATGAGAAAAATCAGGGAAGAGATCAATAATTTTAATGCATCTAATTCGGTAAGGAACGCTATTCGAAAAATGGAGGCTATTTACACTTCATGTATCGCAATGGACGGTGGCCATATTGAAAATTTTTTATAATCTGTTTTAATCATGTTTAATACTCAGTTATTAGTTATACCGTGTGGCACAAGATATTTTTTTGTCTCTCCCTTATTTTCGTAAACATTAAATAATAAGAACATAAATTACATAATATTTCACTTTTATTTGTATTCTCTAACATTATTTATAGTCGTTATCTGTGTTAAGGAAATGAGAATAAGGCTTAGTTTACGACATTTTTATTTTAGCCTACTTCATCTGTTTACTTATATTCAAAAAAAAATAGTCAAATTAGAAAACGGCTAATAAAATCGAAACTGTTCATTTTAGGTATAGGACATATATATGAGTAATGATAGGTAATTGAACGCTGAATCAGATGAAATAAAAATATACAGGGTGTTCCATTTGAAAAACAGGAGATTTTTACATTTAAAGTTCTGTTTGTTTTGCTCTCTATTTTTAACACCCTGTATATTAATTGGTAAGACCAGCATAGAAACTCGTTGAATTGAACCCTTAGTAATGTATGTTTAGGATATTAGTCAGTTCCATTAAAGTTTTACAGGTAAATTTTTTTTTTAAAAAATATGTTTTTTTTTTAAAAAATTCAATTTACTCAAAAGCGATAAAGAATTCAAATATAGATGTTATTATAAAAACTTTCGCAAATTAACAGTAGAATCGAAATATGTAATAATATATAGAGTATCCTATTTAAATTAAGAAAGTTGACATGTGTCACGTCAAAACGAAACACCCTGTATAAGCAAAAGTGAAATAAAATAAAAATTTAATTGAATCCAAACAACTTTTATATTTAACTTTTTGTCGTAACTATTACCGTTTTCTAGATAAGGTACTGCATCACCATAAAATGGCCGCCCTGTACATACTTTATAGGTTTTCAGCGAATCAGTAAATTTAATGAAACTTTAATGTCGAAATCTACCGATTAGAATTATTTATGGGCTGTCCCAAACTTCAAACGTGACACTTTTATACGAAATCTTAATAACTATTGGTCAAAAAGTAAGATGGACGCTCATAAGACATAAACATTTCAATTTGCTTCAAAGATTCAAAAGAATATCGAACAAGTATTACTTGAATTTATTATTTATTTCAGAAGACATCTATTTCTTAAAAGTATTTAGTTAACATTGAGATTCTGGAGTTTATGGAGAAAACACCAAAAAGGAATATTCATGTATTCCGGAGCCGTTTTATGGTTATTAGTACTGCCTTAATGAAAAACTATATTAAATATTATTATTTTAATTTAATTAGATAGTACCCAACTCTCACTTTAAGGAGGAATTTCTGCATAGTAAAATTCGTTTTTGAGATTTTTGTCCCCGCCATGTCTACAGAGGAAATGGAGTTTTACGTGGTACTTTCTCTTGGCACTGTAATTGCATCTTAGACACCTGAATCTTGCCTCTTGGCCACATTGATATTTTTGGTGGTACTTCAATGATTTTTCGTTCTTATATAATTTACGACACGAACAACAAGGAATCAAATCTGGAAGTATAAATTTATAATTTTAGAGACCTAAAACTTTCCAGCAAAATTTTTTGATGAGTCAACAGTATACAGGGGGTTACTTTAACTTCCCACCATAAAATCGTGGTCTAAGTTAAAATTTAGAAAAGCACATTCATTTTTTCACTAACAGGACATCTTTATCCTTTCGGAAGATAAGGTAAACCTATGTAGGAAAAGGGTTAACTCGGGCATTATTTGAAAGATATTTTTGCCCTTAACCAATCCCCCAAAAGTTGTCTTTAAATAACACTTATATATAATGGAAATTATACAGAGTGTTCTTAAATTAAAAGTGAACGAATAACGAATATATTCCCCTTCTAAAACTAAGATGAAAAGTTTCTGTAAATTCCAAAATGCTTCGTATTAAGACCTTTAAAGGTACCGTCAAAAGCATGATATTTTCTATAACATTCTACAAGAAAAATATTGCTAACCAAAATGATGGATTGGTGGGCAAAGATTAGGCAACGATGTGGAGTTTATTACATGTTTATCGTGTTATTGGAGTTCTTAAACATCACCTATTGCGCCACTTTAAAATCCTTTATAATCCTGTTTTTAAGTCAGATAATACCTACTCCTCCTCAAGTTTCTATTGGAGCCTCGTTTTTTTTCAGTTTTTTTAGTTTCCCTAAAATTTTAGGATTAATTGAAAGATGAACATAATTTCAACTTTGCCATTGTCACTTTTTCTCCTCTACAAAACAGCAAAGTTAATTTTCCAATCCAACGTTTCAAGTTCGAAAGACCATCATCAAATTTCTTAATTTAAATGCGGACCTGGATTTCTTATTTCACTAACAACTGCCAAATAAATTGTGATCTTAAAAAAATCAAATAGCGTACTATTTGATTTTTTTTTTTTTGAGAAAATCAGCAATATTTGGAGAATTCTGAAACAACGCCATCAGTTTATGGCTCCACGAGTGGGGCAAAATAAACACTCTTTTTCGACACCAAGTTGAATAAAATCAGTTCATCCAAAACAGAGATATGTACAGGGTGACCCACATAAGATCCTCTATCCCCTTATCTCGAAAGATATACAATTTAGGAAAAAAAGTTATATATAAAGTGTTATTGTTTTTAAGTGAACTTTTATATTATATACCTTTCATATATACAGGGTGCTCAGTTTTTCCTGGTTAGGAGTCAACTCCTAAAAATTAAATGGGACACCCTGTATATTATCCTGGATATGGATTCTTCATTAAAAATAAGGGTAACTTTCATTAAGATATTGTATACCTATCTCTCGTCGTTTAGGATATAATAGCCGTTTTATTTAATTTTTTGCTAAAAACGTATATATTTAAGGTAGTAGAAAAAATATAAGTATATAATATTTGGTGAAGCTGCCATTTTTATATTAAAGACAACACCACAATATATAATTTAAGTTGTTTACTTTGACTACAAATTATACAGGGTGATATCAGAAATTCAATCGATCGGAATATATAAAATTACTTATAAGTCAATAATCTTAAATGGAACACCCTGTATATTATTGCAGATTTCGATGGTTCACAAAAAATTAAAATGACTTTGTATATAATAACCTATACCTATCTCTAACCGTTTAGAAAATATTCGCTATTAAACTTTTTTTATGCAATAAAAAATACCTTTGGTTTAAATTTAATGACGTACACACAAATATTTTTTAATGGGCTGACCATAGTAGATTTTCAACAAAATACTGTAGTTTACAATTTTAACTAAGATGTCTGTATTCTGTATTTCCTGAGAAAATAATTCATTACAAATCATAAAATGAAACCAAATATTGCATGTAATTAACTAACGCTGCAAAATCAAAACTTCCATGGAAAACAAATAAAGTGCTTTGGAAACCAACGTAAACAATATTTGTCAAATAATATAATAAATTTTGGTTTGTTGTGCGTTAAGTTCATCTTTATCTTATAATGTCTTATACTGCCGAAGAAAGGTTGAACTTATATCAGTGTTATCTTCAAAATAACAAAAGCGTTGCACTGACTATAAGAGCATATCATGAAAAGTATCCGGAGAGAAGAATACCGGAAAGATCCATGTTTGGGCGAATTGAACTAGATCTCGAACAGCATGGTGTTTTCAAATATGAAAAAAGAAATAAACCTAAAAGTATCTTGGATTATGAAACGCAATTAAATATATGCTTATATTTCGAAGAATTTACAGAAAATTCCATCAGAGATGCAGAAAAAGACTTGAGTATTGCTAGAACTGATATTCATAGGACGCTGAAAATGAATAACTACAGGGCGTTTAAGTTCGCTAAATTGCAACACTTAGAACCTACCGATCATATTCTACGATTGGAATATTGTGACCTAATGATGGATAGACATTTTCGTAACCCTAATTTTTTTAACCAAATTTGTTTACTTACTGTTAATACTCACTATTGGTCTCAAGAAAACAAACACAACATCAAAACTATTCAACATCAAGGTCGTCGTAGTGTTCATTGTTGGTGTGCGATTTACAGGAATCAAGTAATAGGTCCTCTATTTCTGGATAACCATTTAAATGGTGCGAGGTACCTAGAGCTACTGACCAACAATATCAGGCCGTTACTAGAGGTCAATGGTAACATAAATAATATTATTTACCAAATGGATGGAGCACCTTGCCATAACACCATTCAAGTAAGAACTTATTTAAGTGTTAACTATGCAGAGGTCGTTGGACCAAATAGAAATATTCGTTGGCCTCCGCGGAGTCCAGATTTGACGCCCCTGGACTATTTTCTGTGGGGAACATTAAAGGATAAAGTATACAAAAATAAACCTCAAGATGTTGATGATCTCAAGAATCGAATAAGGGAAGAAATTCAAAATATCAATGAAAGTGCTGCAGTAAGAGATGCCTTAAGAAAAATGGAAGTCATCTACACAACTTGTATTGCCCAAAATGGAGGCCATGTGGCAAATTTACTTTAATTTTCCCTTTTGCATTAGGTATATTGGTCCTTTCGTTATACATGCAATTGTTTTTTTGATTTTACACATTAATTCATTTGTAATTATGTAAATGTTCTCTATTAACTTAACTTCTTACTACATACTTATTTAATAGTTCACAAAATTTACATATTGTTAAATGTTAAAACATTTCTATATTTGCTAAAATTTCGTATTCGTTGAAATAAAAGATTAATATTTTTGTTATGTCGGCCATAGGTATTTTATTATATCGATCATTGGAAAGAACTAATTTCTCAGAAAATACAGACATCTTAATTAAAATTGTAAACTACAGTATTTTGTTGAAAATCTACTATGGTCAGCCCGTTAAAAAATATTTGTGACGTATTTCGTCATTAAATTTAAACCAATGGTATTTTTTATTGTATAAAAAAAGTTTAATAGCGAATATTTTCTAAACGGTTAGAGATAGGTATAGGTTATTATATACAAAGTTACTTTAATTTTTTGTGAACCATCGAAATCTTCAATAATATACAGGGTGTTCCATTTAAGATTATTGACTTATAAGTAATTTTATATATTCCGAACGATTGAATTTCTGATATCACCCTGTATAATTTGTAGTAAAAGTAAACAACTTATATTATATATTGGGGTGTTGTCTTTAATATAAAAATGGCAGCTTCACCAAATATTATATACTTATATTTTTTTCTACTACCTTAAATATATACGTTTTTAGCAAAAAATTAAATAAAACGGCTATTATAGCCTAAACGACGAGAGATAGGTATACAATATCTTAATGAAAGTTACCCTTATTTTTAATGAGGAATCCATATCCAGGATAATATACAGGGTGTCCCATTTAATTTTTAGGAGTTGACTCCTAACCAGGAAAAACTGAGCACCCTGTATACATGAAAGGTATATAATATAAAAGTTCACTTAAAAACAATAACACTTTATATATAACTTTTTTTCCTAAATTGTATGTCTTTCGAGATAAGGGGATAGAGGATCTTATGTGGGACACCCTGTACATTTGAATGTAAAAATGTTTGACCTCTCTCCACCACTTTATTTTTGAAAATCAAGTCAAAACTGCGTAATTGGTTGAAGAATACAATGCTTATATTTTCAATATACTTCAATTATGGAAATTCAAAAGAAAATTGGCTTTTATAATTTTGTGTTGCTGTGACGCCCCCTAGCGGGCAATTTTCGAACTTGAAAATAATTTACAGCCGATTTACCCATAAATATGTTTTTCCTCAAGTTACAACGTCTTCTATTATTGGACCACCTTGTACAGGGTTTTCCCGTATATTTTTCCACCCACCTAGAGAGTTTATTAGAATAGATACGGAAATGTCGTAAACACAAATGTTTTTGGGTTTTTTATGAAGATTTAGAATATTATATCATTAGTGCGAAAATATTATTGGAAATGTCAAATTCTGACAGGTTGTCAGTCTTTTTAAATGAAACACCCTGTATATTAAATCATATTCTTGAAGGTCCTTTTTTTTCTAATTTCAAATATATATACTTTTAATATATTCTGTCAATTAGTTTTGGATATATAAGCGTTTAAACATTAAAGAAATGGTAAGGTAATTTGTGCTAAAACATAGTGAGCCATAGTCACGACAATTGCAATGAACGACGCCTTTTTGACGTTTACCGGTCAGAGGTATCTATTTACGAGCATTTTTAATATCTAATAAGTTGGATGATGGGTTATTCGGAAGAAAAGAAACTTGAAAACTCGACATAATAGAATTATTTTATTTACATGGTAAAAATGCATCGATAGCTCGTAATGAATATCATAGACGGTTTCCAGATAGACCAACACCGACTCGTAGCATAATATTAAACATCGTTAAACAATTGAATTAAAGAAAAACACTTAAGCGAAAAGTTAGAATAGTGGAAAGAAACAATACCATAAAAAATCAATAATATAAACTAGGTAAATAATAATATTAGCTTAAAGAACTAAGTTTTGGTTTTATATAGCCTCCTTGGTTTATAATGCATTTCTGAATATTTCTTCTAAATTTTCTGTGTATAGATGCGTAGACAAAATGCGGTGATTTAGTGTTTAAATCGTCGATTGTTTGGACTGTATTTTGCTCTAAAGCTTGGATGGTTCTTGGCCTATTGTAGTATATCTTGTTTTTCAGATAACCCCACAAAAATATGTCCAATGGAGAGAGATCTTGACTGTTTGCTGGCCATCTTAATGGTTCATGTCTTCCAATCCAAAATGGATACCTGTCATTTAAAAAATTGGTGACCGGCTGGACATTATGAGGAGGAGCACCATCTTGTTGCAATATCAAATTAAGATGAATTAATCGGTAGTCGTTCTAAATGCCCCTCCATTTCGTTTTCTAATAACTCCTGACACCTTTGTCCAGTTAAATTACCATTTAAAAATATAAGTCCAATAACATGATTGTCAAGAAGGCCACACCAAACATGTAGGGATCTTCTTCCCTGAATTTTGACCGCCTGAAGAGCTCGCGGGTTTTCTTTTGACCAAAAATGCTCATTTTTCCGGTTAAACATGCCTCCAGTGGTAAATGTTGCCTCGTCAGTGAAAATTATATTTGACAGATTTAGTTGGTTCATCATAACACGTTTTTCTATTTCTTGGCAGAAGTGTAATCGATCTATTTTATTTTGATCGGTTGATTCTTGAGTAGGTAAAAACTTATATGGCTTATATTTATAATGTTTTAGAACCGAACATGATTTGTTAAAAAAAGTGGCTGCATTGGGAAATGAGCGCTCAGGATTTTCTAAAACAAGAATAAATAAGATAAACAAATTATTTTAATACAAAATTACCTTCAAAATATAATAATATATTTAAAATTTCAGCGTTTCTTTCCACTATTCTAACTTTTCGCGTAAGTGTTTTTCTTTTATTCAATTGTTTAGCGATGTTTAATATTGTCCTATAGGTCGGTGTTGGTCTATCTGGAAACCGTCTATGATATTCGTTACGAGCTATCGATGCTTAAATAAAATAATTCTATCATGTCGAGTTTCTCTTCTTCCGAATAACCCATCGTACAACGTATTAGATATTAAAAATGCTCGTAAATAATTACTTCTGACCGGTAAACGTCAAAAAGGCGTCGTTCATTGCAATTGTCTTGACCATGGCTCACTATGTTTTAGCGCAAATCACCTTACCATTTCTTTAACGTTTAATATTTTCGCATTTATGATATAATATTCTAAATCTTCATAAAAAACCCAACAACTTTTGCTTCCGTATCTATTCAAATAAACTCTCTAGGTGGGTGGAAAAATATACGGGAAAACCCTGTAAAGGGTTGTTTTAACCCTGAGGATCAATGTGTTTCTCCTATTGAGTTATAGCTACATTGCCTGTGTTTGTCCGTGTTTTATATGTATATAAATACTATTAAAGGATACTGTTGCTATGTTCGTCCCGTTTTCTATCCCCTTATACATAAATACAAAAATAAATAAATTTAAACAACAACGCTGTTGAATTTAAAAAAAGAATATATACAACTATAAATTTATTAGGACTAGAAACTCCCTGAAACAATATTGGTGAAAAATATAAAACAAAATATAACAACAAGAATCAGCTGAAAAGTAAATTGTACTTGGAATACGACCGGTCGTCCAAAACAGGACAATCGTCGATTAGTTTAACGTAGAAATCTTGAGAGTTTCGCATTTGTTCGGAGTGTTTCGCCTTGCAGTGCGTCTTCAGGTTGCTCTTTCTCTTACTCGTGTAGTCGCAAAAGGTGCATTTCAAAGTGTTGGGCTTGTTGCATTCGTATTTTCGATGATAATAGAGACTGTTTTTATTTTTGTACGTTTTTTTGCAAGTCGCGCATGCAACAACTACTGAAAATAAAAACAATAATTATTATGATACATCAACGGTATACTATAGGTAATACAAAAACATTGATTAGCTTATTAATTTCGTTTTTTGTTTTTGTAATTACCTTTCTTTATATTAGATTATGATTTTTTTTATGATGACCATGCTTTGACTAGAACTAGATGAAATATTGAACTTTAATGCAGTGTTATTTTTACAACGAAATAACTACTTGCCTACATTTTAACATTTTGAGCCAGATATGGATGAGTCAGAACTTCGCAGTTTAAGGAATTGTACAAGGTCCATTTAAGGTAGACAATTTATTTCTCCTTTGGGATTTTTTTATCAAAAACAATGGCACATTTCTGAACTGGATACATTTGCTGTACATTTATTTTATATTTGTTTTTAATTTACCGTAACTAATTTACTTATGACAATATAGTTTTGGGTTGATGGATATATTGTATAATATGAATTTACTAATTAACGGACTGGGCAAGTGTCATTTATTTATTTTTTTTCTTTTTTCTGGCTTGTATTATTTTAAGAATACTAACTTACTAATCTACATTTTTTTTAATATGAAGGTGGGACATTTGAATGTAAGATCTCAGTAGAAGGATTTCGGTGAATTAAAAATTGAATTTTTAATTCATCAATCAATTATTTAGGTTTTAGTTAGATTTTTAACAAAAATGCCTGCATTATTATAGAAAATTGGTCATAACTTCTAAACTACTAATTTTTGGAATATAAACTATATATATGGAATGATGCAGAATTAAATCCTAAACACAATAAAAGTGCTAAATACAGGGTGTTCCATTTAAAAAAATTAAGTTTTTTTTAGTTACAAAAACATTTTTTTTGATGGTCATTTGTGACCACCCTGTATAATGGATTTTCGCTCTTGATAGGTCAGAGTATTAAATATTAACCACTCCCATGGATCCATAACCAAAATTCACGATTTTAGTCTTCAGGTGTGAAAAAATCACATTTTTCCAAAAACCTGTTTTTCCGAAAAAAATTAGAAAAGTTAATTTTTCTCAAAAACTACTCAAAATTTCGTATGCTATGTAATGACAAAAAATACTCAAAATCAAGCGTAGAATTAGAATTTCTAAAAATATTCATACCATTTCATTAAAAAGAAAAAAGTTGGTTACTGTCCTGGCACAATGGAACACCCTGTAAACATACAAATATTATAAATAAAATATATACTTAGGGTCAAATACTTTTTGTATTTAACTTTTTTTTCTCAGTGTCTTATTTATTGAGATAAAGTATAGGAGCATCTCAAGTGAACCACCCTGTACGTATGTACTCTATTATTTATTTAGTCATTATCCCAATCGCTTCCCACACGAGATATTTCACCGCACGCCACAGTAAGACATGAAAAGTAAATAAGGTTATTGATGAATTAATACAATAGTTGAATGCACAAATTTAGTCGGATCTATTGGATTGAAAGAACTCACATTTGATTCAAGTTATTACCACTCATGTAGGCACGTACCCTAGAATGCAATAATCAAATAAAGAAGAACCAATTTTAATTCTAGCCCAATCAATACAGACATTTAACTTTGGAAAAATCCGCATACAGAACTGAAAATTGGTGGAAACTTTTAAAATATCAAACATTTTAATGAAATGTCAAAAATTCCCATCGATCCTTCTTAAGCAAAAATCCTCTTCGAGCTACCACCATCAACTTAATATTTTTAAATTCGGACTTCTATTACCTTCTTAATGATGTACTACACAAATACCATTGACGACGTTTCGTCCCTGTAAAATGTCATCATTGGGGTTTCCATAATTTATAACCCTTAGAAATACTTTATTTAATTTTACTTAATATTTAAAACATGAATTGAAATTAATTAATTGACAATTAAATACTACTAGGCAAATAAACAATATTTTGGACATTTACATGGTCATTTCCAACACTTGGAATAAATTCTCCCAATTTAGAAAATTCCTTTGTAACTACAGTTTTTGTGATTTGTTTTGATTATTTGTGTAAAAACGTTGTTTGTTTTGATATTAAAGAATTTAAGGACTTTAAAGTATAAAACCAGGGCTGTACTTATAAAAGTCCCTGATGATGGCATTTTACAGGGTCGAAACGTCTTAGGTAATTGTGCGGTTAATCATTAGAAAAAAGATAAAAAATTGATATGAAAAGGAAAATACAAAATCCAGATCCGTATTTAAAAATAAGTTGATGGTGGTGGTTCGAATACGAAACGTCGGAGGTGAAATTTGAAGGCACCGTAGTTCTACAAAACTTTCAAATTTAAACTGCGTCTCCAAAACCAACAGTTTTTGAAATATACGACGAAATATATTTGAGAGTTTTTCACAAATCACCCTCTGTCCCAAAAACTAGCAGGAATTAGGTAACACGTTAAAAGAATCTTGAATAGGCATTAAAACAGGCAACTTTTCTCTAAGTTAACCGACCTCGTAGCACTTACCGTTTCGAAGATCATCAAGGCATCATCAAGTGAAAATTGTTAAAAAAAATAACTAACTGAATTTTAATTGAAACTACTTGCGGACATATTTTGATAGGCAACCCAGCAAAAACGTATTCCTCTATTAATAAATATCTCTAAAAATTGCATTTTGATTAAAAAAAACAGTAGGTGGTAGATCATTTGGTTTATTTATTCTGTGTCATTGTCCTTCATGACTCAGTCAGTGGTCAGTTCTCTGCCTAGAATGGGAGAGGTCCTGGGTGCAAATCCCAGTGAAGACGAGTTAACTTTTTAAATTTTACTAATATTTGTCTGAAATGCCAATTAAATAATCTTTACCAATTTTCGGTGTTATGCGAATTTTTAAAAAGTTTTTTGCCTATTTTGACTGACAATTATTATAGTTTTTCAAAAAGTTATCTGGAATTCGGGATGTTTTTTCTTGTAGTGCCTCTGCATATCAAATTTTCGTCCTGTTGTATACTTGCAGTGGTCGCACTTGCGACGTTCCACTGTTACACAGTCATATCTCTTGTGACGTCTCCACGAACACTTTGTATAAAACTTCTTGAAACAATCTTTACAATCTAAAGTCCCTGAAAAGCATACACTTATGTAAAATTTTGGGCAACACTTAGTCTTCATCATCTTTCTAATAACTAAAATGTAGATCGTAGAATAACTATAGATAAGGTGTTCATTTTTTTTTAGTTCTTTTCATGGACCTTGTACTCACAGTAAATTGTGAGTAAAATTTGAATGACTTACCTCTAGAAATAAAAGTAGATCACTCAAATTTGACACAGTATATGTTTATACCGGATGTCTCTCATAACCCCCTTTTATAACTTTTTTGTTTTTTGAAAAAACTTTTTGTAATTTGGTATATCGAATACCTATGCGATAGAAACAAATTTGAATTTTTTGACAGTTTCGAGCTACTGGCCTCAAGTTTTGATTTTCAAATGGGACTTCCTATATATTTTTGCTTATTTGGATAGAAAATGTCATTGTAAGTATATTAACAATTTTTGATAGATCGAACAATTTTTATTATCATTTTTGTTCCTCAATTTAGGGTGCTATGAATCCTCAACTCTGGTTCATTTGTGATCAACTAATATGGAAAAAATACAAGTTGGCCTTGGTTGACCTTAAGAACGTTTTTATTTATGGCTTGTGGGGATTTTATAACCTACAATTTTCTTCCAAACATTTTGATACTATACATTCTAATATTATTTTAAGTCACTCTCCCAAAATAATCAAAAATATTATTACTCATTGTAACATACAGCATCCCAGCTAGGACTAAAGTAGCTACAACTGTTTCCAGTACTTCTCTTTAAGAGTTTTTACGTATTTATTACTAATAATCCTACTGTATATCACCAAACACTTTGGGTTACACGTTTTTAAGTATTATATATGTATTTGGTACTACGAATAATACTCTATAGTAATTTTCCATGTAAAGTAATTATATAATAACTACTGCCAAGCAACTACTTAAGGAATTGAATCCAAGGTCGTCATTTCTTTTCCTTTATTCAAAGTTACTGTTTCTAATCTGTTTACTAAATTTTTAAGTACCAGTACCTTCTTAAACTTTGCAGAGACTACTCCATTACGTTCAAATGTACTCCTCTAACTTATTACTATAACGTAAAACGAGTCGTTGCAGAGTAGAAAAAGTTATCGCCAAGTGCTACCTTAAACTGGCTATTACCAGTCGTTATTCTTCTGTTGCAACTTAGAAGTAAGAATTACAGTAATTATTTACTACAAGTAAACTATTACCTCTTGTACTTGAGGCTCCAGAGATAGGGGGCGCTGGTACGAGATTCAGTCGGTGATTTTATAAGGACAGTGGCAACAATCGAGTAACTAATTTTTGAGTGGTTCATCCATGTTGCTACTAAAATTCCTTTTATTTACTTTTCGCCTACGTGGGATACTTATGAGGTTTGTTGTTTTAGTGTCTCATTTTGTTAGTTTTTGTGATTGTTTAAAACGAATGTTGATTCAAACAAGAAGTTCTCAGCCATTGGCCATATGGAGAAATATGTTTAAGCCTGGTTCACCTGTTTTTTTGCTTGTAATTATAAAGTGTTTGTAACGAATGTGTAAAGGACTATGTCCGTAAATGCCTTAAGTTTAAGTTTACTCCAAGAAAAGTTATTAAATATTTCACATTATTATATTTTGGTCTTATTTTGCTGTAAAAGACAATATTAATTCGTGTCTTAGTGTATGTTTTACTTCTATCAGCTCCTCAATTTGAGGTAGAAGCTCTCTAATATTAGCATAAAAGAAACTTTATTTTGTAGGCCTTCTTCAGTACATATACTAATTTCACTTGGCAGACAACTGTCATTAATCGCTTGCACAAACATTGTTATTTGTTAAAAATCTAAATAAAAAAGTAAGTTTGTACTAGATAGTTCGAATAGATTATTAAAGTAAAACATTAACATAACCCTACATTTACAACTGGCTCTGACAGAGGTTGTCAATATAAAAGTAGATTAATTTAGTAATATTTTGCGAAAAACTGACGATAATTTGGGTGCCCCCATTTAAACCTTTAAAAATTTTGCATCCACTTGGCGGGTGGGCTTCTATTGTCGCCACTGTCCTTCTAAAGTCATTGTAATTCGGTCTACAGCTATAAATTAGTTGTGTATATGTTGAGTTATCGTCTACGAGTAACAAGTTAAAATGGTTCACAGAAGCTTCACATACCATAAGAAAAAAAAGTAGCTTTCGTAACTGAGTCACATTTTATAGAAAATTAAACAACTTGGTTATGTCATACCTGAACAAAACAACCTAAAGCGGTATTTTAAGGAAACAAAAAATAAAAACGAAACAAAGGGTTACGGTTGTGATAGATGGCAGTATTATAGCAGTGACTCAAGTACCGCAACTCTCCGCATGCTACGAACAACACATTAAATTTTAAAGAACCGGCGGAATATTCCCAAATCGTAACCGCTTGGTAATAATATACAGTATAGGTTTAATAAGAATTTTGTAGATAACTTTATTCGAATCCAAAACTTAAAAAGCGTATGTGAGCAGTCATAGACACTTGATGTTAAGTAATTTTCTCAGTAAAGAGATGCAGCCAACCTAAAAGTAAAAGTCCAATAGAACGCCATTGTTTATTTTTATAAAAAAAATCACTCCTTATAATAAGATATTTAATGATAATTACTATTTAAAGTCCAAAATTATATTTTTGAGATTTAACTTAGCCAATATATTTGACCAAAATGTATTGAAAATTAACGAATTTTAAAGGAGCGTAATATTTTTACGACTATCATCAGCATATTTACAAGAGAAATTGCCTGCGTTTTAATTTTAGATCCTTAGCATAGCCAGAAAACTAAGTGAAACGCATATAACCTACCTCAAATACCAATAACGTATTTTTGACTGACATCACAATGCACTTAAACACCATTAACTTGGAGCTTTAAGGTAAAGGAAAAACTGTTATTGAGATGATTAGCGCAGCAAACGCATTCAAAAGTAAATTGCAACTTATGATAGATCAACTGAAAAGAAACGATCTGAAACATTTTCCGTCTTTAAAAGCAAGGATTCGTCAGTTGAATTATGATACGTATGAGGCTGAATTATCAAATATTTTGGAACAATTCGAAATGTGTTTTTATGATTGTAGTAAATTGGCAAATGTAGCATCATTTATGAGTTATCCTTTTTCATGTAAAAACATTGAGGAATTAGCTACTGAAATAGCAAGTCAGTTTAATATGAACTCATGTTCTGTTGAAAATGAGTTGGTGCAGATTATATCAGATATACATCTCAAAGCTACACCATCTGATACAAATTTCTGGTGTTTTATATCTGAAGATAAATATCTAAGGCAAATCGCCCTTCAACTGACAGCAATGTTTGGGTCAACTTACTTGTGCGAGTCTGCATTTTCTGAAATGAAGATAATTAAGTCAAAATATCGCAATCGACTAACTGACGATCATATGTCATCATGCTTGCGATTAGCACTCAGTGGTTACGTACCATCTTATGAAAAGTATGCTGAGGACATGCAGTGCCACGCTTCAACATCCAAAGTCACTCCTTAGTTAAGTTTAACACCATATGTAACTCTTTTGTTTTGTAATAACCAATAAACCCGCAATTTTGAATAACTATGAGTTTTTTCATTGATATTGTAGAGAAGAACCTAGCTAAACCTAACCCAAACCTTGACTAAAATAATGTATATTGTGCGGAAAGCTAATATCTATATATGCTACTGTACACCCTACCTAGGTAGGTAGGTAGGTAGGTAGGTAGGTAGGTAGGTAGGGTGTATGTATCGTGTATGTACGACAACCTTGCATCACACATACTTGAAGCCTCTCAGAGTCGATCGTAAGTAGTCTAAAAATATTCAGATCGCCAGCAGTTCAAGTTTGAGCACCCCTGCCCTATACCATATTCCCAATTTAGGTGTTTGTAGTCGCCATAACTATTCTGTTTGTATTAAAATGAACCATACATATTTTTAAAACGGATGAAATAAAGACAGAAATAAGGAAGTGACGAATAGGGTAAATTATTACTATTCGGCTACTTAAATGGAACTACACAATTCCGTACTATATACGTAATAGTCAAAGTCACAGTTACATGTAATTCGCGAAATAGTTACCCTAAAATTGCTCCCCATTTTGGTAATGACTACGTAGTCTCAGCCTAAACAAAACGTGGCGACACCAAGTTCCGGTTATTTCAATGATAATACTTGTGATAACAATGACGTATTCATGATTAAAAGTGCTATAATGCGAGGGATGTAGTCAATCATTTGAATGCCACCTACATATACTTTTAAATTATAATTAGGTTATGGGAGCACATTTCTAAGTCTAAATGCTTACCCTGAAGCCTAAAAAGAAAGATGTAATTGTTTTACATCTACGTATATTTCTTACATGATAAAACTAGATCAGTTGCATTATAATACTGTCTATTTTTATGATTAAATATATAAAGTATAATTCAGAACATATTATGTTCAATTAGGTTCCGAGTACCCATGCTTGTGCAATAAGTGATACTTCATGTAGTGTTTTCTCCTGTTTGTGTAGGAACAGAATTTGCAATAAAACCTGGGTTTTTGCACATCTGACTTTTTACAATCATAGTTTCGATGCAGGCGAAGGCTATTCTTATTCCTGTAAGTCCCTCCGCAATCTTCACACTTTATTTTATCTACAAAAGATAATAAATATACATATAAAAATATTAGTACATCATGAAACATATATTACCTTCTACTTCTATTAAGCTTTGGCCAATTTGGAAATTGGAATATCACATTTTTTGTGGGATACAACTGTCCAACTCATTATGACGTCTCTCCCTTATGCTGAGTGCCTTTTATTTCTCCAATGTACAAGGTCATCTTTTATATTTCGCCACCCACTTTCAGGGATTCTTTGCAGATAGAAAAAAATAATAAATACAAAAGTTCTATGGATTTCAGGAAATTTTGAATATACAGAGTGAGTCAGAAACTAGTACCATACCAAATATTGGTTTTTTATCCTTGATTTTTTAGATTCTCCTTATTATTGTTCCCTTTCCAAAAATAAGTGATATGTCTATTCTTGGATCGGTAATTTTTGAGCTATTTGACTTGAAAAATCCCCCTTAACTGAAATTCAACATATAATATCCTAGTTAATTTAGGTAAAATCGTGTCTAAGGTGTCTTGATGATAATGTAAAAAATGATTAATATGATATGAAACAAAAAATAGCAAATAAAATTAAAAACCGTCAATTCCTCCTTGGTTGGCGAATATATTTTGTAGCAATTTGCGATTAATGCAGGTAAAAATAAAATCAGAGTGATTTTCATTTAATCTTGCATTTTCTTCCCTAATTCTCTGTTCCAATAGAGCTATATTTTCAGGTCTATTGTAGTAAATTTTGTTTTTTAGATAACCCCCTAGAAATACGTCAAGCGGCGTCAGGTCTGGACTGTTTGCTGGCCATCTTATATGTCTATTTCGTCCAATCCACAGATCACAGTTCCGATTCAAAAGCATTTAACCCGGCATTTGTCGCTAGGGTCAAAATTTCACCATTAGTCGCACGTGAGATTTTCTCTCACATGCAAAATTTTAATAAATAAAATACTACTATGTTTAATATTAGTTTTAATCGTAAATTAAACAGTATTCATAGTTACAAAACACGATCTTTTTTAAATTTAACGTATATTATCTTCATAAATCATCATCACATCCCATCTCTGCTTCTGTGATACAGTTTCTACAAGAAAAAATTGTGTGTTCAGGACAAATGGGTCGCTGGCAAGTTCTAGATACTTTCTTGACTTTTCTGTTTTTTCGCCGAGGACAGAAGCTACAAAAACTTTCACGGGCCATTTCTGGTTGCCTTACTTCTTCAGGTGGTAGTTTTGCGATTTTTCTAATAGAAGTTCGTAGGCTGAATGGTAAGTTTGTAATTTGGGACCGGTTTATTAGGTGAGGTTTTATCAACGAAAGAGCCAGGTCTTTCAAATATAAACGTCTAGGCGGAATGGGTTGGTTTATGTTATTTGCCTTATAAATTATAAAGCTGTTGACGCCACCAATATTTAGCATTGAAAAATATACCATCTACAACTTATTCTTGCAACCGAGTATAACGCTTTCATTTCATCAACCACGTCGACTGCTCCTTTTATTATAAAAGGTTATAATTTCGGGCTTTACTTGGTCTCCTGTTTCTTCATCTATGATGTCGCCGTCGTGCATGGTGGACAAAAGTAGTACATTTTTTTTCATTTTCTTCTGAGGAACGTATGAAACTAATACAGACTTTTTTGAAAAAGCGAACATACTACTACAAAAGCATCGTTCCTTGATATTTGACAATTCAGTTGGTATTTCTTTTTTATTTCTTCGTAAGGTGCCAACAATAGTAGTATTGTGATTGATCTTTAGGTCATTAGCCAATGGAATAGAGGTAAAATAATTGTCCATCGTGACATTCCTACCAGTACCAAGAATTGGCTCTATAATCCTCTTGACTACACTAAAAGCTGTATTTTCTACGTTATATTGGCCTTCGGGTTGTTTCCCTGAGTAAATTTCTAAATTAGAGGTATAAAATGATCTAGAGTCGACTAAAGCGTATATTTTTATGCCGTATTTGGCGGGTTTGTTTGCGATATACTGTCGAAATTTACAGCGACCTCTAAATGCCTCAAGCATCTCATCCACAGTTCCATATTCGACAATGGTATAATGCGTTTTACAAAACTGAACAAAACCATCAAATTGTTTTCTAATGGCGGCCAAATTATCCGAGGCTTTCCGAACATCTCTATCATGGATGTTGTCAAATCGTAAAGCACTTAGCAGTGTACAAAATCTTCGCTGACTCATTGTTGCCCGAAAACATTCAGGAGATGTACCATCATCTTTCCAAAGTTCAGAAATATTGACATGGCTACTTTTTTTGATACCGGCTAGATATAAAAGACCAATAAGGGCACATAGTTCATGAAAATTAGTGTCAGCACAATCTCTGGCACGGCTATATTTTTCGCGCTTCATTCGAAGATATTCATTAGTGCAATCGACCACTTCTTGAACCGAGGCATCAGGAAAGAAAAGTTTCCAACATTCAAGCGGCGTTTTTGCATTACGTGCTAAGCCTTTTACGCCAGGCAAATGCGTTACCAAATTATGCTTTCTTGTACGACCTCTAGTAATGGGAGCGTGCTTCAACCACTTTGTGACTTTGTCTTTACCAATGTAAATTGGTGCGTTTTGGAAAAACGTCGTCAGTGTCTATATCCATTAGCTCATCACTCTCATCAAAACTTTCTTGATCTTGTTCTTGGACGCCTTCATTTTCTTCGTAATCGGATTGGTCTGTATCTGTATTGTGTAGGCTATGGTCGCTTTCTGCATCACTTTCTGGTTCGTCGCATCTTTCTTTATCATCTTCAAGAGGTTGAAAATTTTCATTTTGATCTGAAATAAATAATAAATTATTTAGTCTACAGATCGAAGAGCAGATTGAATAGTTTCCCCAAAATCGTCGTGTATTATTACACAATTTGGTATAAAATCAAGAAAAAAAAATTATTTGCTTACCTCTGTTCTTTTCCTGCTCAAACTTTAAAAGTGCAAGGTCCACAAGTCTTTTTCCACGACTCATTGCACTATACGTAGCACTATACTAATTAAAAACAACAACCTGGAGTCTATAAAAATACTTCAAAAATTATGACGCGCTTTGTCGCGCAATGAGAGAAAATCTCACGGAGTGCAACTGTCTCTACTACGCTCTACAAAATACTAACGCGACGCGATCGGATTACACTAATTATGCCAGAAGGTGGGGAGGGGATAGTCAGGAAAGTACCTAAAAGGACACGGATCAGTAACTTGTTAAAAATAATTTAAATTAATTTTAATATAACCGTGAGAGAAAATCTCATATAGCGACTAATGCCGGGTTAAAACAGTGTACGCTAGAGCGCCTTTCTGTTGCCAAATTGATATAAATCTCTGATTTAAAGATATCTAACTGCTGTGCTATATCATTTTCCAGATATTGGAGATATCTGACACAAGTAAGACTTTCATGGGAAAAGGTTGGTCTGATAACCTTATTTTTTTAGAATGCCACACCAAACATTTAAACTTTGTCGTCCTTGAATTTTAACTACGTGAATTTTGTGAGGATTGTTTGTCGCCCAGAAATGTTTATTGCGACGATTAGATATACCATTAGTATTAAATGTAGCTTCATCGGTAAAAAGTATATTGTGTAAAAAGAGCGGATTTAACAAACATCTTCTTAAAATTTCTTGTCAAAAAATTAATCTTTGTCGTTTATGTTCTTCAGTTAGACCATGAACGGGTAAAAATTTATATGGCTGGTAATTATAACGATGAGGAGTTCGTTGAATTTTGCCAAATGATTTTTGAAAAGATATCGCTGCATGAGTAATTGATCGTTCAGGGTTTTCTGCAATAAAATGAACCTATCTAGCCCTTAGTATGGAATCACTCTATGATGCAATTACTTATATGTGCCTGGATACAGACAATGTTTGAAAACAGGGAAATAACAACATCTCTATAGGACGAGACAGTGAGGTTTAGAGCTGCTAGAGGGTGTCCACAGGGAGGAGTGTTATAGCTGTGGTCACTACTGGTGGCCAATCTGCTGGCTGTGGTTCGGCTATGGGAGGTTGATCTGTAGGCATATGTCAATGATCTAGTCATCATAGTAAAACGAAAGGCTGAAGAGGAACTCTCAGCAACCCTTCAGGAAGTACTGAACACCACACTAACATGGTGTGAGAGGGACGAGGTGTCTATCAACCCTAAAAAAATGGTACTAGTCCCCTTCACAAAGAAAAATAATCTGGAGAGATTTGGACCACCTTCCTTACGGGAACAGGTGATACCATTTTCAGCTGAAGTGAAATATTTGAGAATTATCCTGGATAAAACGCTGTACTGGAATGCTCATCTGAATAAAATAATTCAGAAAGCTAAATTATCTCTGTGAACCTGCCGTAAAATCTGCGGGAAGTTATGAGGTATGAGACCAAAACAGCTATATTGGCTGTACCTAACGGCCATATACCAACGATAGCCTACGATTCTATAGCCTGGTGGAGCAAAGTATTGCCTAAGCTAAACTGAATGGACTGCAGAGACAGGCTTGCTTGTCAATTACAAGAGCGATTCGCTCCACTCCGACAGCGGCCATGGAACTCCTTTTGAAACTTCCACCACTCCACCTATTTGTGGAAGGGGAAGGAACCATACAGACTCCACCATGTTACCAACAGCATGATGGATAGCACGAGGTACATGGAATCATCCAACATGCTGAAAGTTTTGAAAAACCATCACATGTTAGGAATGCCATCGGACCTACTACCAAAAACTGTTAGTGCACAGCAACCCTACTCCGTGATCTTCCCAGGGAGAGAGGAGTGGGATCAGAATAAATCTGATCTACTAAAAGGAGAGCTGTGCCTATTCACAGAAGGCTATAAAACCAATAAAGGTGTAGGAGCTGAAATCCATGGGGTAATACCTAAGGTTGATCTGTCAGTAAACCTGGGCAATAACAGCTCAATATTCCAAGCAGAAGTCCACGCTATCGAATTGTGTGCTAGAATGTTGCAGGATCAACAAACAACACATAAAACGATAAAAATATTCTCCCCGAAAAGCACTTGCTGGTCTGGGGAGCGACAATAAAATCGCTCTTATCTGGATACCAGGACATGCAGGTTTGGAGGGACATGAGTCTGCAGACCTTCTAGCAAAGAAAGGAGCAAAGACAAGATTCATGGGACCTGAACCAGCTTTAGGAGTAGCCCACTAAACGGCCAAGCGCGCAATTTTGGACTTGGTTGAGGAAAAAGCTAATCTTGGACGGCCAGGCTTGTCGCATGCAAAGGCATTTATCGCCCTTCTTATGAAGAAGAGGATAACAGAAAGTCTGTTAAATATGAACAAAATTAAGCTCAAAACAGCAGTAGGCCTATACACTGGCCATTGTGGTCTAAGACATCACATACACAGGATGGGGCTTGAAGACGAATCCGAGTGCCGCCTATGTATGGAGGATGACGAGACAGCAGCCATTCGGTAGAGATATCCTGCTGCCCGAGGACTTAAAGAATACCTCCCCAAATGCAATGATAAGACTCATTGAGGATTTAGAGGTGCTTGGGGAAGTGTGAACATAGGTGTGAGCCCCAATAGACCACAGAGTCGCAGTGGAGGGTCGGTTTGATCGACTCACTTTTAACCTAACCTGGTATGGAAAACTAACAACCAAAAGTTACCTGTAAAGGATAGCAACACGCTTAATTCAAAATTTTCGTTTGGATTTGCAGTTCTTCTTCTACTTAAACTTTTTGATATCTTCAAATTTGTTTACTATATATTTGATTGTACTCGTGTTGGGACGATTCTACCGGGAAATTGCTTATGATACTCATTTTGAGTCTGGGTAGGGTATGTTCCATTTTGTTGGGCAAAACTAACACAGACAAGTGAAATGATGGAGACAATCTGACAATGTTAGTACCAGCAAAACATCTTAGACACGGTTTCACGTAAATTAAGTAGGACAAAGGGGAATTTTAAAGTCGGATATATCAAAAACTACCGATCCAAGCATAGACATATCACACATTTTTTAAAAAGGAATACTAAGGAGAATCTAAAAAATCAAAAATATACAGGGCACTTCATTTAAAAAAAAACAAAATTTGGTACGCTACTAGTTTCTGATTGACCCTGTATATTCAAAAATATTTTTGCTAGGAAGTTCTTTGTAATCCATACAACTTTTGTATTTATTATGAAAACGGGTGGCGAAATATAAATGATGACCTTATATTCACCATGCTCATATACATGCTTTGTTTTTATTTTCAGGCAAACCAAATTAATACCGAAGGCAAAAAAATGGCACTGGAAACAGCACTGGTGGAAAAGTTATGATGATATTTCCAACATCAACTTATGATTTACCGATTTTCGCTATTTAGATCCGATTTTAGGCAAACAATGAAAAATAATTATATAAAAATTATATTTCCGTCGAAAAATATACACATACAGTAAAAACAGGTAGAACAGATTTTCTAATTGAATCGCCCAGTAATTTGCATTTTTTTAGAGATAGACTCAGATTTTGGTAGTAGGCTGGGGTTGCTTACAAAACAAATTAATTTTTCGGGTATATTTTATTTATAGTAACAAGAATTTTTTTAAAAAATCTACAATAAATTATTACCTTCTATATCCTTGTTTTATACTATTTTATAAGAAATGTTCAAATTTTAGCAATTTAATAATTCAATAATTATAATGTAAAATGAAAATAGATTTGTAATAACTATCATAGTATTATTTATTTTGTTATAATTTTAGCCTGTTGCCTTGAGGAAGAGTCAAAATTGGAGCCAAAACTAGGTTTTATAATAAAAAGGACTATTATTAACCTGTTTTTCGCTGCTAAATCCGTGAAGCCATCAATCTTGAAAAGTATTACTAATTGAATAAAATGAACATGGTATTAATTTTACTTCTAATACCTCTAAACAGCAACTAACAAACAACAACAACAAAAACTAATCCAACCACTAAATTCGATATCCGGCTTCAGATTCACGATCGATCAGTTGTTTTTGGAAATATCGAGGAAAAACCGAAAATGGCGGATTTGGTTTTTGGCCAGTATATCCAGAACGGTAAATTTGACAGCTGCCAAAATGTGACATTATTCGGTCACATTTTTAAGACAAATAAGATGGCGTATACAACACGTCTTCATTGGTTTTTGTTAACCCGCAACCCGCCTCAACTTTCATTTTTCTTATGGCCGCCATATTGGATTTTTCGATTCTTGGAAAGAGCCTAAAATTTCCAGTCTAGTGATATCTCACAAGTGTATTAAAGATTTTAGTATCATCGAAATATTACACTTCGTAAAGTTAGGTTTCAGTTTTTTCTAAGAAGGCCATGATTTAAAGTAATGTTAGCTCTCAATGCTTTTCTAAGGAGGCCATGATTTATCTGTAAAAAAATTGGATTTTAACTCTGACGTTAAGTTAAATAGTTGAAAGTATTAAAGCTGCGTTTTGATAAATAGTAGGTACGTTTTTATCCCAATAAAATCATAAATCTGACACATAAATTGTCAAAACCTATAGAAAATGGCCGGCATTCCGTATTCAAATGAGGAAAAGTTGGACATGTTAGCTCTGTACTTTCAATCATACAGAAACGCCTACGTTACCTCAGTAAGGTATTTGGAGATGTACCCCGAACGACGGCAGCCTCATAAAACCCAATTCAGGAAAATCGTAGTTAATTTAATTAACCATGGTGCCTTCGAACAACCTAGAAGCGGATACAATAACAACAATGAAAATCGAGACAGAAACATTTTACAAGCTATCAACGAAAACCCTAGTGCATCGGTAAGAACTGTAGAACAGGAAACTAATGTGCCAAAATCAACAGTACAGAGAGTTTTAAAAAAGAATAAGTACCATCCATACAAACCCATAATAGTACAAGGACTTAAGGAAACTGATTTTCCAAGACGACTATAGTTCTGTGAGTGGTATACTAGGAGATGTAATGAAAATCCTGATTTGATAAATCATGTCTTGTGGTCCGATGAGAGCAGGTTCACGAATTGTGGAGTCTTTAAGCACCAAAATCCTCACGAAGTGGCAGAGAGACGTCTACAGATCAGATTTAGAAGTAACGTTTGGTGTGGGATCATCGGTAAGTTAAGAGTATAATCTAATAAAAAAAATATAACGTTCTACTCTAGTCAGTCAACTTACTTTTTTGATATTGTATTACATTTTTATTCGATCATTTAGTATTGTAGTTTCGAAGAACCTATAAAATAGAATTGGGTTCTATAAATTTATTGACACTTTATCTAAATTTTCTGCAGATCTAGCTAATTCTCTAAAATTATTTTGATTGTCTGAATTTAATGATTTATTATTACCCGGGAAGCCTAGTTCTTTCGTTATGAAAAAAATACCATATTAATCAAATGTCGAATTATTTTTCGATTTTCATTTTGATTGATAGAAAGGGGTTCAGCTGTATTTCCGAATAATTTAAATTTTAAAGCGCAAGGGGTTTGTTCTTTTTGATATTTTATGTTTTATTATGGCACGGTGTACTTCTTTAAGGTTATTATATCACTGAAATAAATTGATTTAGTATTTCCGAAATTAATATGCAATACCAACAAAATAATTTATTACGGCTATTACTTCTCGCTAACCAAATATGTTTTTATTTTTCATAATAAAGCTGAATAGGTTTCAACTGTATACAAGCTCATTCATTACGAGATGTTTCGATAATTATTTTTGGAAAGAAAATATCTACTTTTTAGATAATTTTCCCTTTATAATTTATAGTTTCTAGTACCACCCGGCCGACCCTGCCGCACTTAACTGTTGGGCACCTATTCCTAAATTATTAATCATTTCAGGAAATCGACTTATTGAACCCTGTTTGACTACAACCGAACGAACAGAGGTACCTAGAGTTTTTGATGATGTCCGGCTCACAATACCATTCAAGTCAGGAACTTCTTAAGAGAGCAGTTTGACGAAAAAATAATTTCTTTAAATGGTCCAATATCTTGGCCTCCTAGATCCCCTGACCTGTCGCCCTTGGATTTCTACCTCTGGGGTCACAGAAAGAATGAAATCTATGAATTTGATCCCCCCGTGACCATAGAAATCCTGAGACATAGAGTTCTGGACAGATCTAGAAATATTAACCGAAATACGCTTACCAGGGTTGTACGAAAAACAGTCACCAATTGTCAAAAATGTCTCGATGCAAGTGGACGTCATTTTGCAGATTTGTAAATTAATGTTACCCACTTACAAAGTAGTTAAAGCTCATTTAGATTTTTTAAGTCGTTATTTACGTTCATGTTATATTGAAAATTCAATGCGTTCAATACGTTAGGTACTTATTAATGTAATTTTGTGACAAATAAATCATGACCTCCTTTAAAAACATTGAAACCTAATTTACGAAGTGTGATATTTTGATGACACTAAAATCTTTAATGCACTTGTGAGATATCACTAGACTGGAAATTTTAAGCTCTTTCCAAAAATCGAAAAATCCAATATGGCAGTCATATGAAAAATGAAAGTTGAGGCGGGTTGCGGGTTAACAAAAAACAATGAAGACGTGTCGTATACGCCATCTTATTTGACTTAAAAATGTGTCCTAATAATGTCACATTTTGACAGCTGTCAAATTTGCCGTTCTGGATATACTGGTGAAAAACGAAATCTGCCATTTTCGGTTTTTCGCCGATTATTTCCCAAACTTATTCATCGATCGTAAATCTGAAGTCAGATATCGAATGCAATAAGTTTCCTTTAAAACTTTCCCTATTTAACCTTTGCTGTAGGTATAATAGAGAAGCGAATCACAGCGGGAACACACTGTATATTTTGTTTTTTAAAGTACCCCACAGGAAGTTATCCAAAACCGAGAGATCTGACGATCGGCGAGATCGGCGCCATCAGGACCATTGGTCCCTATCCATTTTCCAAAAAAAGTATTTTCCAAATACTGCCTTATTTTACCGGAATTATCAGCAGGTGCTCCGTCCTGCTCAAAATATATGTCGCGTAAATAAGCCAAAGGCAGATCATCGAGTGATTCCGGTAGAATAAGTTCCAGTATTTGGAAATACCGATCTTTATCTAAGCTTTCCTGGTATATACAATATTTTTTAACCCAACATGAAACAAGAAATATTAAACCCAAACCTACCCTGCCGTTCGAGAGGAAATATTCGATGCTGGTTTTCTTGCGACCCATACCTAGCATTATGCCTATTTAATACTCCGGCGCTACTTATATATGCCTCATCGGACCATATTACTTTTCTATAAAAGTCAGGGTCCTTATCGCATTTTTCTAGATACCAGTTACAGAAAATCATACGTCGCTGCGCGTCGCCCGGATGTAAGTGTTGCGCGAATCTGAATTTAAATGATTTATAACCTTGTTTCCTTAAACATTTTTGTACCCGGTTTTTTGAAACCTCAACATTCTGATGGATTTTTCTGCAAGAACTTGAAGGATCTATATCAATGGACGGCAAAACATTAACTACGTCTTCCTCGTTTTCCTTGTTATAGGTTTTGCTATTTGCTTGTATTTTGCTCGTATTAAGATGCAGGCCCTAGAGGCTGATAAAATCTCCGGTCGCCGTTGCCGCAAAAAAGAGGAAGAGAGCGCCTAAGATCAGGGACTCTTCCCCTGAAAATATCGAAAACAGTGAAAACGAAAAGGGGGCAAGACCCCAGCTAAATCGGCATCCTACCGTGGATGCACGAAGTGCCCTAAAGTGATAAAATATTCCCACAAATCAACACCTCCTCCAACACACACACACACACCACAAAAACAGCCGCCCCCCCGAGGAGTCACGTACTACCACCGAAAGAAGTGCGGCAGCCTGCTTCTTCAGGAGGACTGACAATGGATCAGTTCCAAAAAGCTATAAAAGAAATGACAGACTCCTTAATGAAGGAAACACAGAAGATGATCAGAATCACAACATCAAAAACTCTAAAGATAGTGTCGTGGAATGTAAACGGCATTAGACAGAGAAAAATAGAGATAATACAGCTAATCTCTGAAAGGACACCTGATATTCTGGCACTGCAGGAGACCAGAATAGGCAGGGCGGAAAGGTTCTCTATTCCAGGATACGACAGAATCGTAGACAATGGCGGTGGCGTAGCGCTCCTCGTTAAAAGGACACTCCCACACGCATACATTGGGATTGAAGACGTAGACATAGAAGTTCTAACAATCGAAGTCCCCACTTCCAGAGGGAAGATTAAAATCTCCTCTGCATATAAGCCCCCTAGACAGGACCTATTACAGGAAGACATAGACGATTTGCTAAGGGATAGACACCCCCGGATCATCATAGGTGATCTGAACTGTAAACATCCGTAGTGGAATAAAACAACGCAAGACAGGAACGGTCAAAGACTCCTGGACTTCACTGAAGCCTAAGTGGGCACAGTCATAGAACCAGACAGGCCAACGTTTCTACCAAGTAACCAAGGCACTCCTCAGGTGCTAACATAGCAATCCTAAAGAACATTGTCCATGACTTTGAAATCGAAACCCTAGAAGAACGGACGTCGGACCATAATCCGATCAAGCTATTTCTGGGTAATGATGATAGGGCACAGGAAACCACAGTAAGGAAGCAGACGAACTGGCGGACTTACCAACAAAAAGTCCAAGACAAAATCGAAATCGCAGTCATTAATGACTCCCAGGAACTAGAAAGAGCCGTAGAGACTCTTGAAACAAAAATACTGGAAGCTTTCCACGAAAGCACAGTAATAGCCACAACACCATACTCACAGCCTGGGAGCGATATACCTCACGATCTGAGAATTCTCATCAGAGAGAACAGACGACTCAAACGTGCCTACTGACGCAGGCACCTTGAGCAGGACCGAATAGCCCTGAACAGGCACTCAACTAGGTTGAGAGATGCACTGAGGGAGCATAGAGATAGAATGTGGAGTAACAAACTCCGGGAATTAGACACCAGAGATAAAACTGCATGGCAGATGCAGAAGAATCTTAGGTCTGAAAGAACACCAATGCTTCCCCTGCACGGGGTGGGGAGCTTACACAGACCAAGAAAAGGCTGAAGCCTTGGCGGATGCTCTCGAGCATGAGTGCCGCCTAAACCACCATCCGCTAGAGGATGATCAACACGAAGTCGAAATAATTAATGGCTGCAGAAGACTAAATGACACAGAAACTCCTGCTACGGTAGATCATCCAGCTACACCTCAGGAGATCGAAGGGATCATAAAAAGCCTGAAGAAGCGAAAAGCTCCAGGCAAAGACGGAATTACCAATCAGATGTTAAAGCAACTTCCTAGAAAAGGAATAGTTGCACTAACCAGCATAACAAACACGGTTATGAGACTGGACTACTTTTCCAACAGGTGGAAGCATGTGGAAGTAGTAATGATCGGTAAACCAGGGAAAGACCAAACTTTCCTCCAAAACTACAGACCGATAAGCCTGCTGCCCGCACTCAGCAAGCTCACTGAAAGAATCTTGATCACCAGGATCAAAGATGAAACAACAGCCCTAGACATAATCCCAAATGAACAATTTGGCTTCAGAAGCGGTCATTCTACTGAACTACAAGCCCTAAGAATGGTTGAAACCGTCACCAGCGGTTTTAACCTAAAAGAGGCTACTGGCATGGTCTTCCTAGACGTAGCCAGAGCTTTCGATAGAATATGGCATAAGGGACTGGTATACAAAATGCAAGATGCTGGATTTGCAACTAAAACTTGCAAATTAATAGCCCACTATCTTAAAGATAGAATGGGAAGTGTCAGAGTCAAAAATTCGAGATCGACACAAAGGAGACTAGAGCGGGTGTGCCCCAAGGATCTGTGTTAGGACCGCACTTATATAACGTGTATACACATGACATCCCTAAGACACACATCACTTCTCTAGCACTCTACGCTGATGACAGTGCTATAGCGGCCAAGCATAGACATCCAGGAATAATATGCAGGAGATTGCAAGAAGAGATAGATCTGATAAGTGACTGGTGTATCACTTGGAAGATCAAAATAAACGCACAGAGAAGCCAGGCCATTCTCTTCCCAAAGAGGAGAATGACGCCCCCAGTGGCTATAAATATAGAAGGAACAGACATACCGTGGACAAACACGGTCAAATATCTAGGGCTGACTATGGATAAGGAGCTAACATGAAAGCCTCATATTGAACAGACAAGAACAAAGACTGGCAGGGCTCTGGCTAGACTATACCCTCTTATGAACCAAAAGAGCGCTATGGCTCTTCGGACAAAGCTGACAATGATAAAGATGATCGCAAGATCTGAGAATGGCAGTCGACGCACCATGGTACGTCAGGAACGTCCAGATACACCGAGACTTGCAATGGGAACCACTGCAAGACGCAATCAGGACCAAAGCCATGAAAGGCATCCAGCGGGCAGCGGCACATCCAAATGAAGAACTCCGAAGGCTGGTGGACTACGACCCCTTGGAGGAGCGGCGGGCACACAGGGTCTACCACCGTAGACCCCGCGACCGCACACAACACATACACTGATGTGATACCCATTTCCGTTTCAGAGATACTCCCTATATGTCCGCGAAGCATATAGGAGAGGTGCGATGTAAGTACACACATCCGGATGTGTACGAGCTGACACACCTAGGATAAAGAAGACTTATGGTTTATTAAGGCCCTAGGCCCGTTAAACCGTAAGTACCTAACACAGAGAGGCGGTTCCCTAGGTTAGGGAACCGGGTGGTGGTGGGACCTCGGGCCATTTGGCCCCTTCGCTTTTCTTGTTATAGGTTTTGCTTTGCGTCTTATTGAAAGATCCGAAATCAACTAGATTTCTTTTCATTCTAAGAAATGTAATATCCCAGGGTTGTCTTGGTTCTGGATACCTATGTTTAAAACGCCAATAGCTTCATAAAAATGTATTTATTATAAAATACGACGAATGCTAAGCATACCTTAATAAATATAGTACCAAAGCCTCGTTAACATCTTCGTTAGATTGTGCAAAGCATGCAGAACAACATGTCGTATTTTTCTTTATTAGAAAACGTTTGGTTTATAGCCATTTTTTATTATAAAATTTAAAATAATTATTGCGGTTCTCTAATCTAGCTTCAAAACGAACTAGAGGTTTTTGACAAATAATTTATTTAACATGACAACAATTTTCTTTTGTTTTGTTTAGGCAATCCCAGCTTACTACCAAAAACTGAGTCTATCTCTAAAAAAATGCAGATTACTGGGCGATTCTAAAAGAAAAGTATATACTATTATATATTTTCGAGAAGCTTATTGTGAACTGAATAATATAAACTTAAAATATACGGGGTGTCCCATTTAAAAAATTATAAGTTTGTGTGATATCTCAAAAACGACAGCTCACATAAAAAATCCGACTACGCCACTGGATTCTACGAGAAAAACTGTATCACAGCCACTTTTTACCTTTTCGATAAGTTAAACAACAACTGAAATACGAGAGAGGGCAATATTTTTCATTTTTCACACTGTATCATAAAAACGAAGAGTACTAAGAAAATTTTGTTTGGGTCATCTTTCGTTTCACAAAAAAGTAGCACCATGTCGCGAAAACCGGAACTCTCTATCTTAACTAATAAGAGAGATACTCTTTAAAAACAACGAGAACGGGACACCCTGTATTTTTAAATACTCTCCAGCAGATTGGTCAAATCTTGCTGATTATTAAAATATTATGCTTAATACCTTCACATTTAAAGACACAAAAACAAAAAGTCAATGGGAATATATTGATTCTTATGGCAGCGTTCTTTTCAAACTTCACAGATGTCTTTAAAGATAAAATTACACATATATAGACATTATAGCTGACTTCGGGGCAATAAAAATTTGTGCTTGAACTTTAAATGCTGTTTTAAGTTGTATTTCCTTTTGCAGCTGAACTGGCACATCGGACAATCATGAGCTTTATTTTTGCCACAGTCGAAAGCTTGATGGGTCTTTAACGTGTTCAGGTTCTTGTAGTTTTTGTAACACCTATCGCACTGGAAGATTTCTAAAATTGAAAAGGTAAATCAGATCAATTAACAAAATTATTTATTACAATATTTAATCTGCATATGATAATAAAAAATATTCACCTTGATCATTGAGAGCGTATATGGACAACCCCTGGTTCAACCAACTTCAATCCGGCCCGCGAGAGATGCAGAAATTTCAAATAACGCGCAAAAAAATTAAAGATTTAGTACACATAGTTTTTTTATAATTAATGTCAACCGACCTACAACTGTATTCTTCAGATCATAGAGACTAAAATCTATAAATCATTTAATTAAGCGGACGTAGTGGAACACCACAGATCGAGTCAGAAAGAGACAAACAGATAAACATTCGGGAAGCCGCTCGATGACTTGAACCGCTCCGAGCGTTGAGTTATGAATAACAATCGACGCGCTCGCATTGCATAGTCGCGTACGATCGAGACTCGAGAGTAGAGATGTGTAAGTCAGGAGTGAGCTGACTCAAAGAATCAGCTCATTTAAGTGAGTCGCTGAAGCAGCTCCGCGGTACAGATCTTTTTCTATTCTGACTCGCTTCTCACTTACATCGTAACGGAGCGGGAACGACTTGCGACGTTGAAGAGCCGGAGAGTCACCGACCGCCGAAAGAGTCGTATTACATTGCAATATGTGCTGTTTGTTAACTCTTTAGGTTTTATCTTTTATTTCGGCTATTTAGATGTAAAATACATACAAATATAGAAATTAGATAATAATAATAATAATAATAATGTTTTATTTCTTCAATTGAAAAGTGAAACATACAAAAAAATATACACTGTACAATAATTGGAGAAAAAGTCAAAGCTACAAAAAAAAAAGCAAAAACATGTCAGGTTATACAAAAAATCCTGAAAAGAATAACAATTTTTTACCAAAAGCAATTTCTTGACTTTATTTTTGAAAATAGGAATACTGCGGGACTTACGAATATCATCATCAAGTGCGTTATAAAATTTACAAGCAGCATATAAAGTGCCTTTCTGGAAAAAAGACGTACGATGACTATCGGGCAACAGCAGGTCTTTAGCACGTGTATTGTAATTGTGGGAGGGTCTATTTGACTGAAGTAGCAATTTATTTTTGAATGCATTAAGACATACTTCCAGAATGTACTGGTCAAAAACTGTTAACATTTTTAAACCCCTCAACAGCGTCCTGTAAGACTCTCTATGTAAAAGACCGCCTATTATCCTTAACGCGTATTTCTGCAATAGAAAGACCCGTCTGCTTTCTTTACCTCTGCCCCAAATCAAAATGCCATATTTGACATGACAGTGAAAACTAGTGTAGTATAAAGTCAACAAAGTGTCCTGACCACAGTGATTCCTAAGATAGGTTAATGCATAGCAGGTTCTCCGATAGCCAATATGAGTAGTCCACGTAAGCCCGTTGTCAAACACCACACTCAACATCCTCGTTTCACTTAGGGGCGCAAGCGTGTCTTTTTGAGCGTGTAAAACAAAGAACATTCGTTTTAGCCTTATTCAATATTAAATTATTCTTCTCTGACCAGGATATTATTTTTCTATAAACATTTTCAGCGATAACTCTAAGAGACGGTAGATCAGGCCCAACCATCACAATGTTAGTATCGTCCGCATAACAAACAGGAAAAATGTCTGATGTGTCTTTAGAAAGATAAAAAATAAGGTCATTAGCAAATATCAAATATAGTAAGGGGCCCAAAATTGAACCCTGGGGAACGCTCTGGGTTATAAGTTTAGATGTACTATTTTCATTGTTGATTTTTACATATTGAAAACGCTCTTCAAGGTAAGATTCAAGCAATTGAAGAAATTGACCTCGAACACCGTATCTTGATAGTTTCGACAACAAAATCTGATGGTTTACCATATCAAAAGCTCTAGAAAAGTCAACAAACAGCCCCATAGTGCATAACTTTTTATCAATTGCATCCACGATCTTATTATGAAAAAAAGAAAGCGCTGTTTCAGTACTCTTCTGTTTTGTAAACCCGTGTTGCGCCTCAGATAGTAGGATATTCTTTTCAAAAAAGTCAATTAACCTGTCCTTTATACTAAGTTCAAATATCTTGACTATACTTGACAACAAACTTACGGGCCTATAGTTACTGTAGTCATTCGGATTACCTTTTTTATAAATAGGAATCACCGCTGCAAGTTTAAGCTTTTTGGGAAACCCACATTCAGTGAAATACAAGTTAATTAAATATGTAATTATTATAGTTAATTAAATATGTAATGATATGGTTGAAACTGCCTATTGGTAAATACGCATACAAAATAAGGCAGTTTACTATTTAAGATAATAATGTAAGTTGAAAAATGCAATAAACTTAAATATTATTTATTCTAACATTAGGGAAAACAACATATAATGACTTTTTTTGGCCAATGTCGTGAAAGTACTAGTGATATTGACCCCAATATTAATCATCTTGTTTCTCAGCCTCAAACTCAAGTATCTCATTACTTTTCATTGATTTTTCTATCTGTTTTTGTTAATTTGTTGTTTATATGTTTGATTACGCTATTATAATTAATAAATAAGAAAATGTGTGAATTTTTATCGCTTTTTTATTCACTATTACCTAAGTATTTCTTACCTACGGCCTGCGACCCGATTAAGTGTTTCCTAAACACCTTACTCTATATTGAACAGCAAGAGTCAAAACTACTGTCTTAACGTCAATTGTGTCCTAACACTAGAACCTGTGGTGGACTATAGATCAAAATACAAGAGTTCTAACTACATTACACCACAACTTGTTACGTTCTGGACGCGCGTTTCGCTAACCAAGTTAGCATCATCAGCAGATGATATAAACTAAAGTAACTTATCCTAACCGAGACTATTTATAGGTAAATGTGGTCACACTTGGTTGCGCCCGATTGAACCGTTCTCAAGTAAACAATAGAGGGGACTATAGGGAATAGGCCCTCTGTCTTTATTTAGTGCTTTCTTACCACATTTAACTATTTCTATACTCTCAAATGCATCCAATAATCTATTATTAGATACATTTTTAATCAACTTACGATCATTAATTCCTATTTGGTGATTGTTTTCTAAAGCATCTTGGGCAACGCTTGACTTTTCTGTTCTTCCGTATCTTAAATGTGCCATGTGTTCTTTAAAACGAATGTTTATGGAGCGTTTAGTTTACTCAGCATATTTTAGATCGCAGTCATTACAGCTAATTTCATAGATGCCACTCCTCTCCTTCAAGTCGACTTTGTCTTTAGGGTTTCCAAGGAGATTTTTCAAACTGTTCTCCGTTTTGTAGGCTACTCTAAAACCTACGTTTTTAAATACTTTTTCTAGACCTCTCGTATATCTGGGATCATATGTGAATACTACGAACTTATTGGGAGCCTCAGGTGCTTGAAGAGTAGTGGCATCTTTTAACATTTTCTTATGCTTATGTCTATTTACTAATTTATGTACAAAATTACCATTATACCCATTACTTTTAGCTATATTTTTAATCCGATTCATTTCATTGTTACTTACGTTCTTTACTTAATGGAAAATTTAAGTTAAGAAATGAAATGCTGCCATTTTGTGTTGACGGCAATGAAATGAGTCAGATGTTATATACCTATCAGTATTAGTGAATTTCCTATAAATATCAAATTCTAATTTATCGTTATTTCTAATAACTAACGTGTCGAGAAAAGTTAATTGCCCATTGTTCTCCTTTTCGTACGTAAAATTAATAGAAGGATATTTATTGTTTAATGTTTCTAAAAAAGTGTCCAAATTTTTTGTTTTAGTATCAAAAATAGCAAATATATCGTCTACATATCTATACCACACCCTTGGGAAATACTTGAGTTCTTTTTTGAACCGGGTTTCTAATCTACCTATAAACCAATTTGCAAGGAACGGAGATAAACAATTGCCCATCGCAGTTCTGGGAAGTCCATGAGACCTATTGTTTCAGCTGTCACCAACATACAATATTTCAAAATGGTTAGTAGAAGAATTCGGCAGATTAAATATCTCGTACGATAACTTTGAGGTTACTAACTCGTTAGAATTCTTAGATAAAATTAAGAATGTTCACTTAAAAGAAGGTGAAGTTTTAATATCTTTTGATGTAAGCTCATTATTTCCTAGTGTACCCATACCACTAGCTTTAGAGTACCTAAAGGAACTACTTGAAATCAATAATTTAAAGAAAGAAATTATTGATGAATATTTACTTCTTACAAAATTATGTACGAATCAAAATTTTTTTCAGTTCAATAATAAAATTATAAACAAGTTGAAGGAACTGCGATGGGAAATTGCTTATTTCCGTTCCTTGCAAATTTGTTTATGGGTAGATTAGAAACGCAGTTCAAAAAAGAACTCAAGTATTTCACAAGGGTATGGTGTAGATACGTAGACAATATATTTGCTATTTTTGATACTTAAATAGAAAATTTTGACACTTTCTTAGAAACATCAAAAAATAAATATCCTTCTATTAATTTTACGTACGAAAAGGAGAACAATGGGCAATTACCTTTTCTCGACACGTTAGTTATTAGAAACAACGATAAATTAGAATTTGATATTTATAAGAAATTTATTAATACTGATAGGTATATAACATCCGACTCATTTCATTGCCGTCAACACAAAATGGCAGCATTTCATTTCTTAACTTAAATTTTCCATTAAGTAAAGAACGTAAGTAACAATGAAATGAATCGGATTAAAAATATAGCTAAAAGTAATGGATATAATGGTAATTTTGTACATAAATTAGTAAATAGATATAAGCATAAGAAAATGTTAAAAGATGCTACTACTCTTCAAGCACCTGAGGCTCTCAATAAGTTCATAGTAATCCCAGATATACGAGAGGTCTAGAACAAGTATTTAAAAACGTAGGTTTTAGAGTAGCCTACAAAACGGAGAACAGTTTGAAAAATCTCCTTGGAAACCCTAAAGACGAAGTCGACTTGAAGGAGAGGAGTGGCATCTATGAAATTAGCTGTAATGACTGCGATCTAAAATATGTTGGGCAAACTAAACGCTCCATAAACATTTGTTTTAAAGAGCACATGACACATTTAAGATACGAAAGAACAGAAAAGTCAAGCGTTGCCCAACATGCTTTAGAAAACAATCACCAAATAGGAATAAACAATCTTAAGTTGATTAAAAATGTATCTAATAATAGATTATTGGATACATTTGAGAGTATAGAAATAGTTAAATGTGGTAGCACTAAATAAAGACAGAGGACCTATTCCCTATAGTCCCCTCTATTGTTTACTTGACAACGGTGCAGTCGGACGCAATCAAGTGTAACCCCATTTACCTGTAAATAGTCTCGGTTAGGAGTTACTTTAGTTTATATCATTTGCTGATGATGCTAACTTGGTTAGCGAAACGCGCATCCAGAACGTAACAAGTTGTGGTGTAGTGTGGTTTGTGGATGTGGCTCTTGTATTTTGGTCAATTGTGTGAAAAGAACGTTTCACAATTATAGAGAATTTTAAATAATTCATATCAGCATGGTTTCGGTTATTTCATAGGCGTAGTTCCTACCTTTGATTATAAACAAACTATAATTATTATATTAAAACTTTTATTTAAGAAAAAAAATCAGCACTATTTAATGTGTACCATGTTTTAAAATAATGTATAAAAAAAGAGATAAATCGTGTAAAAAAAGCTCATTGTTTATAAATGCTGCACTTCTTCCCTTTCATGAAATTAACTTTATAAAAAAATATGTAAAATTTGTAACTGTTGAGAATGTGAGACAGAATCATGTAGTTATACAAAAATATGTTTTTTTTTCAGTAAACACCGTGCGTCACATTGGTCGCATCTTACTGGCTTAATATCATTATCTTCAAAAACAAAAAGTCAGTGGGAATATATTGATTCTTATGGGAGTCTTTAAAGATAAAATATCAAACCTAGAAAATTTATAATTAGTAAGAAGATATCTATTTATGGACATATGGAGTTTTTAATGGCACAGAGTTCAATTTTACTCAACTTTTCAAATTTTGACATTTGTTATAATATTAATATGGCGAGTCTAGCAAAATTTCACATCCTATGGACTCAGTAGCTACTTATCTATTTCATTAGGGACCTCCAATATTTTTGGGCTTTAATATTTCAAATTTTGTATAAACAGAACAACCAAAAAGGATGAAATAAAAATGTTTAATAAAAATCTAGACCGACAAAAAAAAGTAAGATATTTTATCCTATATTGAAAATTTGATATATAAATTCTGCGTCATACTAATTCTTAATTATTTAATCACAAACAGACATTTCTATATTGAATGTCTACATCAGCCATGTCAAACATGCGGCTCATTGAACATTTTTCTGCGACCCAAATCAGTTTTGAAAACAGCCAGATAATGCGGCCCGCGAACAAGTTGCAAACCGTTTTTGAAAGCGCGCGCCGCTGCAACAACGATTGGTATAATAAAATGTACAATTGTACATAGTGCCATCTATGTTTAGGATGATGAACTACACATACTCAACCTAAAGCCAAACGTTATCGTGCTTGTTCCACGAAATTCTGTCACGCAAAAACCAAAATGACACTATCTGAATATTCTGGAAAGAACTCGAGAAATCATAATCCGTATATAAGCCGTGTTCGATTGAGTTCAGTCGTTCAGTGTTTAGCCAGTTATGAGTCAGTTACGCACTTATTGTTACAACACTTAACAGTACTTATTATAATTTATTTCGGATACAGTTTTTAACATGCCTCTTGCAAAACCAAGTGGAAGTAAGAGGAAACTTGTAGATGAGCATCGTATCTTTCAAGAAAAGTGGGAATTAGAGTTTTTTTGCTGTGAAGTGAAAGAAAAAATTATTTGTTTGATTTGTAATAGTACAGTCGGTGTCCCAAAATTATGTAATATAAAATGTCACTATGATATTCATAAAACTATGTTTGACAAGTATACAGGCATGGCCAGAAACGAAAAATTAAATAGGTTAAAATCACCGTTGGAAGATCAGCAGCTTATGTTTACACGTCCAAAGCAAGAAAATGAATCTGTCCTTCAAGCGAGCTACGTACTGTCGGAGTTGATCGCGAAACACTCAAAACCATTTGTTGAAGGTGAATTTATAAAAGAGTGCCTCGTAAAGGCAGCGGAAAAAGTCTCGGGATCGTGAAGGCATTTCAAAATATATTCTTGTCCCGGAATAGTGTCGCTGAAAGAGTTACTGAGTTGGCCAATATAAGTGTGTGGTGTGGCGCAACTCGCTGTTTTTCTTCGTGCGGTTGAACAGATATCAATGTGTATGAAGAATTACTGGAATTAGTACCATTGCATGATACAACTGAGAAGGATATTTTTAATGCTGTTTATGGACTTCTGCAAATGTACAACTGTGTTCCGTTGCAACAGACGGAGCTCCAACAATGACTGGAGTAAAAAATGGCTTCGTTAAAATATTACAGACAAAGATCAGAGAAACGGGCAGTGACAAACCAGATTTTCATCATATTCATTGTATAATCCACCAAGAAGTTTTATGCTCAAAAGTGATCAAGTTGGAAAGAGTTTTAAGTCAGTGAAAAAAATTATAAACTTCATAAGGTCACGAGACTTTAATCAGCGACAGTTTTCTGCATTTTTACGTGATTTAAAAAGTGAGTACACTGGTTTACCATATTATGCAGAGGTGCCATAGCTTTCGTGGAAACAAAAGAAGAAGATGTCAGCTTATTATCCGATGCACCTTTTTTACAAGATCTTTCAATTATGGTAGATATAACAAAATACTTGTTGGACTTAAATACGAAATTGCAAGTTAAGTCAAGTTATTACAGATATGCATGATCATGTGAAAGCTTTCAAGTGTAGGAAGATGTTGGGGGAAAAACAGTTAGCAGAGGATAATCTGTCACATTTTCTGACTTGTAAGGCAACACAACTGTCCCAATATCATACAAAATATATTCAGAGAAAATGAGAAGCCTTCTGAGAGAATTTGAGAAGCGTTTTTAGGATTTTAAGACCCGAGAAAACAATTTTTCTCTATTTACTGGTCTTTTCACTATCGATATTGATAAAGTTCCCCGTCACTTGCAAATGGAAGTAATTGAGATTCAGTGTCAGACCCATTTAAAACAAAAATTTGATAGTGTTGGTACATTCAAAGTACTTGCCTATTCAATACCAAGAAATGAGAAAATTTGTCTGTAAAATCCTGTCAATATTTGGAAGTACCTATAAGTGTGAACAACTATTTTCTTTGATGAAAGGAAACAAATCTCCCGCAAGATCTCGACTGACGGACGCACACTTAGACGCAGTTTTAAAAGTTATTTCCCCGATAAATTCGCGCCACAAATAGATAACTTATTTAAAGACAAAAGATGACTAACATCTGGCAAAATAATTTAATGTTTATAGTTTTTTGTAATGTCATTTTTATTGGAAATTTAATATAAACAGATATGTCCTATAATAGTACTTTTTCTCAAGATTTTCAGTAGTTTGTCTTCTTTAAGATAAGGTTTTGCGGCCCACCTAGGCGATGGTCTTCATGCTTTTGGCTCACCAGTGACTTTGAGTTTGACATGGCTGGTCTACATATATAGCACATTAAATAGACACGATCTTTACTACTTTGACACTGACTTTATAAATCATATGTTCAATGTGGAATTAGATATTATTTTTTACTTTTTAGAGCTTTTTTGGAGTCGGTTTTATTTTTTTCCTGATGATATGGTGAACACAAAATAAATATTGACTCCGGCGCTCGCCTAAATAATTAAAAAGGGCGCCAATCCGCCACGTTCAATTTTTTTAAATGTGCTTGCTATGGGACCCCTCTAGTAATATCCTGAATAATCCCTGAAAATGTTATTCAAGTTGGTCAAACCATCGTATAATAGTCGATGTACAGGGTATATAGATAGAAAGTTGAGATTTTCGCGACAGCGTGCTACTTTTTCGTAAAACTAAAGATACCGTTAACAAATTTTTCATAGCCCTTTTAGTTTTTAAGGTACAGATAAGAAAAACAAATTGTTAAAGGTGATTTAAATTAACGACTATTGTCTCTAATGCAAAATTTGCACATTTTTGCAATTCCTTGAATAGCGTTAAAAATAAAAAACTTCCTCAAGGATTTCTAAGTATCTACGTGTTCTAAGACCTTCTTCAAAAATTCTATAAACTATATGTCTGCCCAAAATAAAACATGACACCCTGACTCCAAAGCGTTCTTATTGTGCCCTTTCAAACATTAAATGCTAATTTTCACTATGCCAGTTCCTGTGCATTGTGATGATTAAAAATTCCCGCACTTGAAAAAAGCATTCGTCTGACCAGATAACAAGTCTGCTAAATAAATCGTTAGCATCGATTTGTTGCAAATACCACTGGCAAAACAGTGCCCGGCGCTCGGCAACGCCAGGATGCAAATGTCGCACTATATTAAATTTGTATGGATGATACTTATATTTCTTCAAGATTCTCTGACCGTCAGTTTTTGGCACACCAATTTCCTTCTCAATTTTTTTACATGAGGACGAAGGTGTTGCTTCTGTATATCCCAAAACATCTATCTCTTTTCTTTCCCTGTTCTCTTTGTTCTATGTTCTAGGACGCGGGTGAATAAATGATCCATTCTCAAATAAATTTGCTTTTAAACGAGCAAATGTCTCAAAAAACGGTTGTCTTCTTTCTGGATATCTAACAAGCAAAAACTTATAGCCATAATAGCTTACTTACCTTTGGAAATAAAATTCCGAGGCTTCTTCAGAATTTGTATTACTCCGTATAAAACATACCAGCATATCATATTTTTCATAATTTTCTTACGCTGCCATTACTCGAAGAAATTAATAAATATCAATTAAATAAAAATACTAAAAGAAAGTCGATCCAAAAACCGGTGAGATGAGACAAATATTTGACATTTATTTTTGTTTGTTGTCATAAACAATAGCCATAGCCTACTATTAAAGTATGCATTTAATTTCAAAAAATTTTCATTTCCTTGTGTGTTTCTGAGAAAAGTACATATATATCTTCGAAAAGGTAAAAAAAGGCAAATATTATAGTCTATAAATATACAGGGTGTTTCATTAAAAAAAAGTAGGGTCCGATAACTTTTTGACCCGACCGAGTATACTAATTCCGAAGGCGGAATTGAGTTCTACGAGAAGAGTAATACAAGAAACAGTTTTCATATTTTCGATAAGTTTTCTTGTACCTGTACCCTGTACATACGTAAAAAAACCTAGGGTCAAATTGATAACTTTATCCATTTTTAAAGTCAGTTAAAAATTAAAATTAAGTAAGTTTATCCATTATTGTATGTCTAATAACGGACTTGGTGAAAATAATAAAACTTCATATAAAAGGTATATTAACTTAATACATAAACAGTCGTTGGATAATGGTTTAAATTAACTGAACCTCAAGTTTATAACAATTTTTAAAATGGATTTATAGGCAAACACCTAATCATCTAAACTAACTTAAATCTGCCCATATCACTTCATCGCCATGGACAATATTATCGAAAAGATCAATATCCTTGGTCAATAACCCATGGCGTGCCGACAAATGGTTTAGTAGATGCACTTTCTGGTATGCCCTGTACTGACAAGGGGCAATGTGGCATTTAAATTTCTTCTCTTTTCCGCAATCGTATTTGCGATGTCTGTTTAAAGCTGTCTTTGACTTGTAGCGTTTCCAGCATTTCTCGCAACTGTAAAGGTCTAAAAAACAAATTGATCTGTTAAATAAATAAATAGGTTTTTTTTATAATAATAATAAACTGACAGAATATTTCCTTAATCCTCATAGAAATCTATTTTAATCTATATATCTAAAAGACTAATCTCTATGTTTAAAACACTAAATTCGTAAGAGAGTTGTAATGCAATTTGTTTTTGAAATAATCGTCTGGTTACCAAGATGTTTCAACAGTATTTTTTGTATTGTTTTATTGCGTATTTTTTCTACAAACCAATATGTTTTTTTCAATACCATTTCTGAACGATGTGGTGAATGCGCTCCATATTTTGGTTTTTTGATTTATTGATGTTTGGAAATTGACATTTTTGCTTGTTTGAGCCGTCATAGTATCTGAACGGTTGAACCTAGGGCAAAATGACTTTGACTTTCCTATCTTAGTTTTTGATAAGTTGCCTTATGATGCCAGTCAAAAACAAAGAAACGGTGATCACCTGCATTTCATATGAATATATTCAAATAAATAAGTAACAAGACAATTTCCGTTTTTTGTTTGACTGGCATCATAAGATAACTTACCAAAAACTAAGATAGGAATGTGAAAGTTACTTTGCTCTAGGTCCAACCGTTCAGCTGCTATGGCGGCTCAGAAAAGCAAAAATGTCAATTTTCAAACATCAATAAATCAAAAACAGTTAAAGATAGACATATAGTACCCTTATTAAAAAACACTTAGAATTGACCATAGAATCCAAAAATGTAATAATATATAGGGTGTTTTTGTGTTCTTTTGTGATGATTTTCGAATTCTCCGTGCTAAAATACGTTAATTGACTATAGAAGTAAAAAAAAGTAAGCGGTACCTGAGATATTTTGCGGCTTCCTTACTTTTGATAGACGCTGTATAAAAAAATTCAAAAATAAATCTTCATAAAAGTTGGGGCATGACCTGAAAGTTATTTTCCTTTCAACAAATTTGAGATTTGGCGTCCAAGCATAAGAAATCATGAAAAAGCCCTCTTTGGTAAAGAATAAAGTACACTTATTTTGCGAGATGCAAATAAAATGTATTTAAAAAAGTGGTATTTTTTTAGTTAAAAAGGATATCAGAATGTTAATATTCTATAAGAATAATAGATAAATTAAGATCCTGTTTATGTATCAACCTTCGTGATGAGTAAATTTTTCTGAGAAATTACAAAAAAATACAATACCAATCAAATTGTATGTACCATAATGTATATTTTTGTCCAAGAAGAAACTTTTTTAAAATACCTGGCGACAAACTTATATTTTTAGAGTTTTTAAAATTATATTTACGTACTTTAAGTTAAATTAATAAAAATTCTCACGCACATATTATCATTATATAGTATCTGTAAAATAGTATCAATGGCATTTGGCACAATCTACATTTTTTGTGATCACGGCTCCCTTTAATCAGTAAACTTTTTATGTGACGACACTGACCTTAGTTGGCAGGTCTGTCGAATTCACCATTCTCTTGGGAATATTTTGTGGAAAATTTGACAAAACTAGTAAGTTAGATCAGTGGCGTCACATAAATAAGTTTCGGGCGCTAAAAAGGGCCATGACCCCAAAAATAATGATCACCATGAGGATTATTCCAAATGTCAATGATACTTTTTCGTAGGTTACTAGCGGGTACCCGCGACTTCGTTCGCGTATATGACTATAATGAAAAGTAAAGAGTACTTAAATCGCCTCATTCGAGTACCTCTTTATAAACCATGTTTGTTGTTGCATTTTGTGACTGTAAAATAGCGAAGCTACTACGCGAACTTACTCTAGAGTAAAGGGAGCAAAGATATGCGAAAAAGCCCTTAAAACTAGAATAACAGATTTTTTGGAAAAAAATAAAATTATTTCAAAACATCAATTTGGTTTTCAACATAAATTATTAACTAACGATGCAATGGCAGAGCTGACAAAGAGAATATACAAAAATCTAGATGTAAGCAAACCATGTGCCGCGGTTTTCTTGGATTTGGCGAAAGCCTTCGACACAGTGGATCACGGGAAGCTTCTTGCAAAATTGGAAGATGTTGGTATACGTGGTCCGGCGTTATCTCTCCTAACTAGTTATTTACAAGGTCGCATGCAAAGGGTACAAATCAAAGATTCTTTTAGCACCGTGAAGGAAATTATTAGTCCCATTATTATTTAATATACAATGAGGGCATAAAGTCTGGAAACCTCGAGATATGTCAAAAACTATACAAGTTGGGTAAAAAAGTTTCGTATAAAAGTTGTATAGTTCCTTACGATTTATGATTCAAAATTGTCTTGAAATATACAGGGTGTTTTAAAATCAAGTTACACGCCAAAACTTCAGAATCTCTAATGGAACACCCTGTATATTATTTCATTTTAAGAATCTACATGAAACTCTGATCATATTTTATTAAGCATACCCTATCCCGAAAGTCAACTGCTTTTGAGATAAAAAAATGAGCGAACCGTTTTACAAAATTTGTTTAATAACGATTAACAACGATAGTCTAAAATTCTAAATGATGCGTTTTAACGTAATAAATGCTGGAGCTGTTGTCCGTTCACTTCCTGACAATATCCTAATCGATTGATAAACTCTTGTTGTAGATTTCGAATGAAAGTAGGTGGGATTTGTCGGATTTCATCTCTTATACGATTTTTCAGCGCATCGATATTAGGAGGTCTGTTCAAATAAACTTTGCTCTTTAAATATCCCCACAGAAAATAATCTAGGGGAGTTAAGTCCGGGGACCTGGCCGGCCATTCGTAGGGACCACGACGTTCTATCCACCTGTTAGGAAATATTTCACTGAGATACTGCCGAACAGGTAGCGCGTAGTGAGGTGGTGCTCCATCTTGTTGGAACCACATTGCTGCAGTAGGCATATCGGGCTCATTACCTGGATACAATTGAGCTAAGGCAGGAATCAACTCGAGTTGTAAAAAATCAAGATAAATTTCGCCGGTTAAATTTACGTCGAAAAAGTAGGGACCTATAATTCTATCTTGAAATATTCCAGCGCAAACATTGATTTTCTCGGGATATTGCGTTTGAGCCACTTGAGCCCAATGGGGATTCTCTGTAGACCAATATCTACAGTTTTGTCGGTTGACAGTACCATTAAGAAAAAAGGTGGCTTCATCGGAAAATAAAATATTTCTACAAAAGAATGGATCCAGGTTGCACTGCTCTTGCATACTTTCGCAAAACTCAAGTCGGCGGTCAAAGTCGTCTTCATTTAATTCATGGATTAATCTTATTTTGTAGGGATGATACTTTGCCGTGTGTAGAATATTTTTACCGATGATTGACTAAGGTTTAAATCTAATGCTGCTTGACTTGTAGGTAAATGTGGATTTTCGTTATAACTGAGTAAAACATTCAATTTCATATCATCATCTAGTTTTGGCCTACCTGTCCTGGGAAGTTCTTTTACACAACCATGATCACGAAATTTTTTGATAATTTTGCTAACTGTGGATTTTGCAATTGCTTGTCCTCGCTCGGGATGCGTATTATTTAAAAGTTCACATACTTCGTCAAGATTTCTTTGGCGATCTCCCCATCCAAACATCATAAGAATCTCTATTCTTTCTCGTTCTGAAAGCATTTTTATCAGGAAAAAAGTAACTCTCCAACAATATGTTAAAAATTGACACAGTATTGTTAGTACATGACAGTTTCTATTGGAGTTCTAAAATAATCCACCAGGTTTCACTATGCATAGGGAAATGAGTTAATTTTTGTTTAAAGCCAAATTTCCATTTTCTCATTTTTTTTATCTCAAAAACAGTTGACTTTAGGGATAGGGTATGCTTAATAAAATATGATCAGAATTTCATGTAGATTCTTAAAATGAAATAATATACAGGGTGTTCAATTAGAGATTCTGAAGTTTTGGCGTGTAACTTGATTTTAAAACACCCTGTATATTTCAAGACATTTTTGAATCATTAATCCTAAGGAACTATACAACTTTTATATGAAACTTTTTTACCCAACTTGTATAGTTTTTGACATATCTCAAGGTTTCCAGACTTTATGCCCTCATTGTATACATCAACTCATTGCTAATCCAAAATTATTCAGGGGATATAATTTCCTTTGCGGACGACACGGTGTTGTTTGTAGAGGGGGTCTCTTGGAATGAAGTAGAAACTAAAATAGAAGAAAATTTGCGTGATATTATAAAATGGCTATATTACAATCTTTTAAGTGTAAGTTTAACAAAAACAAAATATTTAGCATTCTCGAACAATGTCACGGGCTTGCCTACCAACGATCAAATAGGAATATATTTACAATTCAGAAAAAATACTTACTGGAGCATTGAGAGGGTCGATTATATTGACTATTTGGGAATACTTTTAACATTTAAAATGGGACCACCAAATAAATCAACTAACCAAGAAGCTTAGATCATTGTTTTATCTTTTTAAACACTTAAAATATATTTCAGACATGGACAATTTACGGACTGTCTATTTTGCTCTTGTTCAATCGCTTCTGAATTACGGAATTATCGCATGGGGAGGAGCCTATGATAGTACATTGAACCCATTAAAAATAGCCCAGAAAAAAATAATTAAAATAATTTTTAATCTAGATATAAGATATCCCACTGAACAACTATTTAGGACGGTAAACCTACTTGACATCAGAAATATTTTTCTCAAAACTTCAATCCTACACCTAAATAAAAATAATTATTTTACTTCTCCTGAATTTACGTACTATCGCACTAGATTTCAAAGAAATGATAATAGAATATTGCCTAAATTGAACAAATCTATAGGAAAAAGAAGTTTTGAATATATAGGTTGCAAATTATTTAATCTGATTCCTCTAGATTTAAAAAACCTGATTCAATTGCCAAACTTCAAACGCAAGATCGAAAATAGTCCTAAATTACTAAAGTATTAAATTCAAATTACTTACGTAGCATATATGGATATATTTTTTGTACTGAGGTACATTTTTTGTAAGTGGTTAATGGGTTGGTTGTTTGTATTATTTGTGGGTATTGTTTATTTATATTGATATATGGTTAGGATGAACATTGTGATGCTTATAGAATGTAGCCAGATATGAATTTGTACAAATTAATAATGTTTTGGTAAGATTTAAACCAAGTAACTTCCACAATCGGCAAAGCTTTGCACAGCCGTATTGTGTTATTAAACTTATTTATGAAAATATGATAAAACAAATATGGTAATTTCCAATCCATATATTTATTGTTTTACCACTGTTTAAGGTTATTTTGTGGTTGTTTTGATGATATTACAAATAAATATATTTTTGATTTGATTTTGATATGCAATATAGAGTTGACCATGGAAAAAACAATCGTAGGTCAAATCTACTTAAGGATTGCCCTTGAGCTTTGTTAATTGTCATGGCAAAACAAAGCTTTAAAGGAAACTGTATACGTTTAAATTAAAAAGGATAGTCTCGCGGAATTAAAGAGATACGTGGTATAAAAACTGTTTTTCCCAGATCTGGGCCAGAAATAATAGTAGACTCTATTAGATTGTTTTGTAATGTTTTAAACTTCCATTACACAATTTTGGTGGTTTTATATTTAGAATAAGCATAACTGGTGCCCCACATTTAAAGTTAACTCATGAGGAAGAATTCCTGAAGGGTTTAGAGAGTGTAGCAATTCGACAGGATAATAAACCGCATTTTCTTGGTAGTGTTGTTTTTTTGGTGTGTTTGTAGATTTATTTCATCTGCTGGGCTATTTTTTGGAGTTAATATAGCTCGTTCTTTAAATCAACAAGCGGTTTTATTTTGACAACTTCTGAGTCTACTATTAAAAAAATCCCTTCTTATCGAACCTAAAGACCCTAAAATCAACCTGTATGCCAAAATTCAGCCTTTTACCTCAAGCGGTTTGAGCTGAAGCGTGATGAATGAGTCAGTCAACTAAATTTTTTATATATTAGAATAGATATGTGTACTAATTTTCATTCAATTATTCTAAAAAATTAAGGAAAGTGAAGCCTTGTATCTTGAGAAATATGCCATTTTAGATAAAAGCATATATGAAGAAACTATGCTGAATCTGAGCTGTTATTTTGATTGTAAATTACAGCGTATAACTTTATTTTTACAACAACCGAGAAAAGTTTCCGCCATCCTCTTATACGAGGTTTTTATCAAAATTTCTCGGTTGTCTTTAAAGACAATAACCACAGAATATATTTATGTATGAATGTCTAAAACATTGACAATATCTTCTTAATTTATATGAAAATCTATTATACTGGTGGTGAAAAAAACTCTAAGTAAACCCAGTAAAAACAAATTTTATATTCCAAAACCAAAATCATCAACGAAATTTTAAAAACGTAAATTAGTTATGTTAACATTTTTTATAATAAACAAATAAATGTTACAGCCTTATTGAACCATATTAAAGTAATAGTAATAGTGTTAAAATTCAAAGGACTTTCTATGATTAACTTTTATATTTATTTTTTTACCCGAATTTAACATACCAACCAAAACACATTTTTAATTGTTTTCCACTTCTCACTTCTTTTGTTTTCTATAAAAGTGCTAATAATATGTTGTTATTGAAAGTAAGAAACAAAAAACAGGAAGTATTTTATTTATAAAAATACAGTTCTTTAAGGCTAAACAAACAACAAAGCCTAACCTACAATTGACTAATAAAAATATAAACGTAAACGTAACAACAGACTCGCAAATAGTAAAGAAATAAACATCACATTCAGTTAGAACAACAAAAAATAAATACTCTTCAAAAGTTAAAAAATAATATAAAATATTTTAGTATCAAAACTAGGTACATACAAAATAATTTTGGTGTAAATATATTATAGAATATTGTAAATAGTATAATTAGTATTTCTCATAAGGCATTTGTATTGCATACGTAGAATATCGCTATATATTTAATATCAAACATTTCATATTTGGCAACATCTCTCTTTTGTTTTCGCCCTTCATCCAAACTAAAATACTGATAATATGTACATTATTTTCCTTAAAAGGGCTTAGCAACAAAAACATATTGTACATTCTAATAATACATACGAAAATATTTATTTGTTCCAAAATTATGCTTACATTATTATTGTGAAGCAAGTGGATAATGTGAAACAATCAAATAAACTGCTTATCTGACGAATGTAGCTTCTGTAAGTTTTTCGACTTTTTGAAAACATATTTATCAAAATAATTGATCAAAATTAGAATGTTTTAGACGGATTGGTCATTACCGGCACCAAAAATACCGTAGAGCATTTAAAAAAAATGTTACAAATCAATAAAATTTAAAATATTCCCACTTTTATAAAAACTGATTTTTGATAAAATATATTGGCTACCTCGTATGGTTGGTGACTTTTTGGAATTTTCCATATTCCCTGCTTCTCTCGAACAGTTATTAAAAAAAGTTAACCAAAATGGGCAATGTGTTCAGTTTCAAGCTGTTGAGTTGTGGTCGTTTAAAATTGAATGTAGTAGTCCTAAAAGTATTTCAGTAGATTTTTTTTCGAGTAGATAGCTTAGAGAGATTCTGGAACACTTTTAAAGCTATGGGTAAATTATTATTCGATACAAACATAAAAATTAATAAAATGTTACAAATTTCTTATTAAAATGGGATATTAATTTGAGAATTTTGCTGCAAAGACGATCATAGATGATTTTGTTTAAATTTATGGAAAAAATTTTATTAGGTTGTGTAATCTCTCTCGTAAGAGAGAGATCCACTAGATTTAACTCATGTATGCGTTAACTAGAATAAAAAATTAAAAACCTAGGTAATATAGTTTTATACAAGTTATTGCTATATTGTATCAAATAATAACTGGATATTAAATACGTGATTTAAAATAATTTTTAAAAATTTTAATACTCAATATTTTCAGTTGCTGTTCGTCATTCTTTAGTTTTATTTCGGTTAAACTATGTGAAATTTCACCACACATTGACAGATCTCTTTCTTCAGAATAAAGTTTTTTTTTTATATATCAGCGTTCAAATATTACCCCAACGTAATAATGGAATACTATAGTATATTCAAAACCAAGGTGCAGTCAATCAGATCGATGTACAGGGTGCAAAAAAAAATTAAAAATTAGACTTCAAGATTCGCAAAACTTAAAGAATAAAAAAATTATTACAACAGAGTTATAGGACACAAAAAGTTATAAATAAAAATTAAGTAAAGTTTTTGTATATCTAGTTTAGTTAAAGAGAAAATTAGACTGAAAAATTGAAAAAGTAAGCATTTTTCAATTTTAGAAGTCTAAATTAAGATTTTAAAAAATTTTACTTAACTTTTATTTATAACTTTTTGTACCCTATAACTCCACTGTAGTGATTTTTTAATTTTTTTAAGTTTTACGAATCTTGAAGTCTAATTTTTAAATTTTTTGAACACCCTGTACATTCGACCTGAGATTTGACGCAGTCAAAATCAGTTCTTCTTTAAGTACCAACCTTTATTAAGAATAAAATTTTCTTAGAAATCAATGATTAGAAAAATCCTATTTGTTCTAAATTCTCCGGTCACTGTATATATATATATATATATATATATATATATATATATATATATATATATAAACCCAGATTTTTAACCGTTCTCTTTTAAACTCACGTAAATAGTTCTAAAAAATCAACAGATTAGGTTTTCAAATTATTACTCTCTATTAACTAAACTATAAAGGATAAAAATTAAGCGGTACATTTTCGTGAGATACCCTGTAGTTGATATGTTATTTACTAAAAACGGACAATATGAAACAATGGCAAAGAGAAAGAAAGATAGAGTTGTTCTTACTTAAAAACTTTCAGGAGTTAATTAAAAATAGCAATAGTATTTCGATTTTCAGCATAGTGATTAAAAAAATCCTTCTCTCTACGAAAGTACCTCAAGTATTTACCATAAATGTCTTATTTAAGTTTTTAAGAGAATCGGAGTTGATAATGCAGTTAATTAAAGATTAGTATTAGGTTACAATCTAGACCAAAAAATTATTCTTTTCGTATATCTAGAATGTAATATTCAAAATTGTTAAAACTACCTTAATTGTTTTTAATAACATTCTAACAAAACCCTGTCGATCATTATTTCCAAAACCTTTTCTATCCCTTCACTCAAAAATGCAACAAACATACTGGTCAAATATTAATTTGCTCAAAAAATGGGAGTAGTTTATTTTGGTTGATTTTGTTAAATACTTTTTTGACAACCTGTATATTGAATGCAACAATGCCTATTCATAACTAAAAGTTGGAGAAGTTACTTATCAATGCATCTTAAACAATTTTCATTTCACCAATTATGTTGAAATTCATGAAGTTAGCTACATTTGCATGTTGACCTTTTTATATTGTTTTTTGAAATGATTGTCCAAAAATAGTAAAAGTATTTGTTCTGTTTGTTGGTTCAAATATTAGACTATTTTAAATATATATTGTTTCTTTTTATCACTTGTTATCGTTTCTCTATATACAGGATGTAATCTAACTCATGTCCAAAACTCTGGAAGGATAATTTATCTCATAACAATGGTATAAAAAGTTTATATATTATATTTATATAAACCCAAAATCTCTATTTTCTGGTTACGGAATGTTTTTTTTTTAGATTTTTTAATTTGCTTTGCTTATTTTTACAGAATTTTATATGAAATTTTACACACGGTGACGAATGCCTAAATAACCAAACTACAACAATCTAAAGGGTCTTAATTTTTTCAAAGTTGTGAGCTTTTTGACCCTCCTTAGGATTTACCCCGATGTCACTGGTCATTTCTACAAATAGGTAAAATTTTTAATTCTGTTCTCTAACTCATAATCTTTTAGATTTTTCAATATTTCGCATCATCCAAATGAATTATGCCTAACTAAACCATTTACTAAGTAATTTCCTAACAGTGCAAAATTTTGAAAAATTCTCAGACAGTGCAAAGTTACAGAATAGAAAAAAGTTGTAGAAAGAGCCAATGACGCAAAAAAATCGCGCTAGAAGGGTCGCAACACTGTTGAAATTGGTATATATATTATAATATCTACAAATTTACGGGGTGTGTAAAAAAAGCGATAAAATATCATTTTAATACCCAGTATTTCAAAAAAGAAGAGGTTTGCGGGTTGCTACTTAAATGAGTATTTTTCATATAAGAAAAATCACCCTCCCGCAAATTTTTGAACATACATTAATTTACACCCTCCTATAAAAATAGAGAACCAATAAAAATAAGGTACAGTTTAACTAGTTGATCCAAAACTCCCTAAGGACGATTTATCCTTATTTGGAAAATTCAGTTCGGACCTCAAGTCCATGACTGAACTTAAATTATTATTGCTACTGACGTAGTTATTGTTGTTAATCAAACTGGCGGGGATACTGTCTAGCATTTGAGAAAAAAATTCTTTCCTATTATACTGGTGCTGATTTGAATGATGCTTCCGTATGTGGACTCCAAGGTTTCCCTTTTGCTTAGCCCTGTAGGGACATTGGGGGCATTTGAAGGTCGGCTCTTTGCCTCCGCATTCGACTTGTTCGTGGCGACGCATCGTCGATTTCCATCGATATCTGAAATCAAATTGGTTCAAGAGTTAATTAAAGGTCGATGCAGAGTAAGCGCTCAGGTTACGCTAGGCTCACAGTCCAGAATTTTGTGTATTCACATAGACAGATTGACCAACACTTAGGTTACGAAGCATATATATATATATATATATATATATATATATATATATATATATATATATATATATATATATATATATATATATATATATATATAGAAAAGTTCTACGAGCTAAGCATAACACTTAACGCCACCTATTGGGGTTCCGGAGAGTTGAAACCCATAGGATTTAGGTGAAAGCATGTATATATATATATATATATATATATATATATATATATATATATATATATATATATATATATATATATATATATATATATATATATATATATATATATATATATATATATATATATATATATATATATAAATATATTGAGTTGAATAATATAGTTGTTAATGCCACCTCATCACTCAGCAGGTTACATCAGTTTTCTGATGGCATATTTTTCTTCTTTGATGTTAGATATTGAAATTTTGGTCACAGCAAATATACTGGGGGGTGAATTAGAGCAAAGTGGAAGTTTTGTTTAAATATATAATATAAAAACTGCTTAAAATATATGTAATGAATCAACTTAAGAAAAAAATGTTTAATAGAAAAGTTTTAAGATTTTTTATTTTCTACAAAATGGCGTAATTGGGAACTTCACACGACTTTTTATTTTTGAGATATCAGTACCAACTTGAAGAAAATTTGTCACTGCCTTTAAAATGTCCATAATTCCCGACGTTTCGGCATGAAAATAGCCATCATCAAAGTTTTTCTTTAGTTCGTAGTATAGACTAATTTATTTCTCGTCCAACTAAGATGCGGTATTTCTTGCTCATGTAGATATATCTCTGTTTTTGTCTGAAATTGAATGTCAAGTAATAAAATAAGGAAGTTATTGAGAAAAAATGCCAACATAAAACCAACCTAACCCATTGAAATTCAAAAAATGCAACAGGTAAGACTACTGTAAATGTTGAAAGTGTTCCCCATTGTTTCTTAAGAACATTCTTGCATTTTTTGTTATTCTTTTTTAGATGTTTTGCAGCATTCTGGAAGAAATTTTGTTTGAAATCATCTACATTTAAGGGACTAGTTTTTTATAATTGACTTTGTATGTAATCCCATATGCAAAGATCGAATGGGGTGAAGTCCGGTTAATGGGATCGTTATTACCAATCCCACGATTAGGTATGAAGTTATTAAGAAATATTTTGCTTTCGTCAAACCACAACATCTTTTTGCAAATGTTTGGATCTTGCCTACTTTTTCACAAAATCCATCTGCAAAATATCCTCCTTTTCTGGAAATCTGTTTGCCTCAAATGCTGAACCTTTCGGCAACGACAATGTCTAAATTTATGACGACACAGAATTTTTCTTATCAACTTTTTTGCTACAGTTGTCTCTTTTTCAATTTCGCGTAATAAAACATCATCATTAATGTTGTTTTTGTAATGTGCGTACCCTACAAGATTTATTTCATTCTTAATTAAAATTATAACGGGGATAAGAAAATTATACTTAGCACATTTATTTTATTTCCCGCCTTCTAATGATGCAGTTGCATTTCGCTTTTTAAAAAACGATCCATTCCCTGGCAAAATTCCTTTCCAGTTTAGCGAAATATTTAATATTGGGAACTCTCCTCTCGGAATTCAAATTTGAGACAAAGATCATATCAAATTTTTCACCGTTTGGTAAACTCCATTTTAAAGCGAAACACAAATTAGATTGTCGCAAGAATATCACAAATGATTTTGTTTCAGCCACCTATGGTAAATAATTGTAAACAAACCCAATTTTAATGCCAGTAGTTAAATGTACTTTTAATACTTACAGTAATAAATGTAAAGTAAATGTAGGAATGTGCTTTAGAAACAATTCAACATTTACAATAGTCTAACCTGTTAAGTTAAATAAATTATTATTACTATATGTTGGAATTTTTTCTCGATAACTTCAGTATTTCCCTATTTGAAACTCGATTTCAGACAAAGAATAAAGCGATATACCTACTGCAGCAAGAAATACCGTATTTTTGTTGTGCTAAAAATAAAACAGATCCGTACTAAGGATAAAACTTTGATGATGGTTATTTTTATGCCGAAACCTAGAGAAAAATGCCTGAGTTTGACGCCATTTTAAAGGGAGTGACAAATTTTCTTAAAAATAAAATACAAAAATCCAGATCCGTATTTAAAAAAGTGAAGTTAGTAATGACATCTCAAAAACTAAAAGTCGTGTGAAGTTGCCAATTAGACCATTTGTAGAAAAAAGAATTTTTAAACTTCTGTAATAAACACTTTTTTCTAAAGTCGATGATTTTTTAAATATTTATTAGATAAATTCTAAGGAGTTTTTATATTTTCCCTTATATTTCGAATACAAACATTTGGCAACCCTGTTAACTTACCTTCAATGGACACTAAAACCTGCCACTTTTCTCTAATTTAATTGACCTCGTGACTCTTACTTTGTTTCGCAACTAGCCATAGTGGTATTGTTGAAGTCGGCAGATTAAAATATTAAGTAGGGTGTTGTATTTCGAAAACACACAAGCAGGTATTTTTTGATAGATTTGCGATGTTCATTTATTTATTCTGACAAAAAATCATGGCGGTTCATGCAAAACTCTACAACTGTTAAAATTAAAGTTTTTTCTATAATAATAATAATAATAATAAGACGTTTATTAGTTACCAATAAATACAGTTAACGAATTAACTTAAAATAACAATTATTATTATGATAATAATCATGGTAACTAACGGGCCTTGTTTTCAGATTTCAGGGGATGTTCATTCCCCGGATTCTGTTGAGGCCAAAAATATAAGAAATGAAAAAGAAATTTATAAGCAGCTAGCAGTTAAATTTTTTTTTTTTTTAAATTTGAAAAGAAAAAAAAAACATAGAAGCAATAAAAGCACACACTAAAAGGAAAATGGAAGATGGATAAGGATAGGGAAAAAGGAAAGTATTAAGTTTCAAATTTAGCATTTTGTGGCATAGACAATCAATTAAATATGGTTTAGAAGAAGTAGTTTGGTTTTTCTCTTGAAAACTTTTTCTGAGACAGTAAAATCATTTATTTTGAATTTGTTTATTAAATGTGAAATTAAATAAGAAAAAGACCTTTTAAAAAATTCTTTGTTGTGTGACGGTATAGTTAATAGATTTTTTCCTCTTATATTAAGATTGTGCACATCAGTACGATAAGTTATTTTTTTGTGCAAATATGGTGGAGTCTTAAACTTAAGAATTTTATAAAAAAGAACAAGAGCATGTAAGACTCGTCTATTGTGCATATTTAACCAATTTGCTTCTTTTAACTTATGAGAAATGTGTTCACGTCTTCTTACACCAAAAATAAGTCTTAGACAGGAATTTTGGAGTTTTTGTAATCTATTAGCATCGGCATTATCAAGACAAGGTCCATAGATGGTGTCACAGAAGTTTAATGGTGATAACACGAGTGCATCACAAAGCATTTTCTTAATGTTATAGCTCAAAAAGTGCCTTTGCGAAAATATTGTTTTTAAGGCGGAATATCCACTTTTTAGTTTAAGAGTAACATGTTCCTTAAATCTAAGTTTATGATCCATTATGAGTCCCAGATTTTTGGCAGTTTTTAAAATCTATTGGATCATTATTTATGTGTAGATTTAAGTTATCTAAAATATTCATTCGATTGTTATCACTACAAAAAAGAATAGCTACTGATTTGGTTGGGTTAATCTTTAAGAGGAGCTTTTGAGTTTCACTATATAAAGTGTCCAAATCCGCGTTAATGCACCTATTGGCCTCGGCTATATCAGTACTTTTAAATGAATAATATACCTGGGTATCATCTGCGTAGCAATGATGGCTACAATATCGAAATTTATTTATTAATTGCTCTAAAAGTAAAAGCTGTAGGGGTAGGAGCAAAATATAAAGATATACCTTGTATATAATTTTTTATGTTATGGAAATAAACCCCATACATACCAGTATCAAGCAATTTACATGACAGAAGGTACATGTGTTGCTAGTTTTATAAATTGCTCATTCATCTTGCTCACTACGCAGAAACATTTAAAGTTAAAACGAGACCTCATGGTCACTAATACATCCTGATAAAGTACTCCTTCGAAGAAAGGCCACAATGAAAGTTTGTGAGTGTATCGTGAGCAAAGAGCTTAGTCTAAACCACCCAATTTAAAATAATTGATTCAACCATAGCAAAAATAAACTAGTAGCGCCACTCTCTCTCAAATATTTTCCGTCTGCCGACAAAATTCGGCAGATTGTTGGCAGCATGAAAAGGGCTTCAGTTGAGATCCGTCGTTCGAGTTGGATGTTAAAATTAAAATTGATATAGGTACAAAAAAAATATCCGAAACAATAAAATAATAATACTTGATTTTTTAGGATAATCTAAAGTTTTATTCCGTCCCTTTTTAAACTACCAATTTCTGAAATAAAATGTTAAATGAATTGTACAACATATTTGTTATTTCAATGCAGAATTTAACGCGTCAAATTTTAAATCTGTTTTTGGGTGCCCAAAATAGGTAATTTAATTAATTTTATATGTTTATCAGAATCAGAATTAACGAATTTGTATCCGTAAAATATCTGAAAATATAATTGTATGTTGCCGGAAGCATTTAAAAACGTAATAGGCCAAATTTTTTCCATAAAAAATCCTAACTTTAGAATTAAAAGTGTGTATACCCAAAAACCCGTAATAAGAAAATGCTATTTTTTTGTCATTTTATGCCCATTTTAAATGTTTCATCTGAATCGATATTATTGTGTGCCCATATTTTCCTAAATACATCTCTGGCTAGTGCCCGACTTCCCTTTGCCGGCAGTGGTGTTCAGAAACTTCCGCAACAATTCGGCCATATCCGTAGGCACCAAGGATCTGTCGAAGAGTGGGCCTACTACTTTATTTCTGATATGATCTAACCTTGACCTGAATGTGAGCTAACCATATCCTGAACTAGAGTGTAAATCACCCTTTAGGGTTTTTTTCTACTCACCTTTTCCCACAATGTCGGCAAGCAAACTGGCTATCATGACTATATCCGGATCTGGCAAAATCTTCCGTTATACTCTTTCTACACTCCCTCTCTTTGGAAATACATTTTTCTTTTTGGCATCTCGTACTGGCCGGATTTAAATATAGGTTAGAGGTAGGAGGGGGCAATTCAATCTTGTCAAATTCTAGCCATTCTAGAAAATGGTAAGGCGTAAAACATAATAGACGCGTGCGCAAGGCTTTTGTGGAAAATCTTATTACAGATGCTGATTTGTTCTTTAGTAGGTCCAAATCTATTTATGAAGATACGTACGAGTTTAAAAATAAGTATATTAAAAAAGTATTAATAAAACTTAATCCGTAAAGAACATGATGTCCAAACTTTATTGTTAGTTTCTTTACAATGTCCACTAGCCGCCAAATAACATTAACAAGTATTATAATCAAAGTTTAATTGTATCCGACATTTTTAATATAAATCGGTTAAGATTATATAAAAAATATTATATTTATTACAACAGCTTTAAAATTCATTTAAAGACAAAAGTAATATAGTTAATAGACTATAAAAGCTCTTTTGAATACAAAACTATGATGTTTTTATTTGAACTATTTAGAAACGATTTGCTATAAGTACTGGAATTTTTATTTTATTACTCCCTATATTTAAATATACTTTAAAATATATTTTAATGAAAACGTTTTTTATGAATTCACAAAACAAGAATATTGTACAAAATTTTATCTACTTTCATTTAGTAACACGAAGAAAAATATGTTTGGCAAAAAGTGTAAAATGATATGCGACATGAAGCGGATGTATTCTCTATATAAAGGAAAAAAGTACCTGCTATTAAATTTATCGGTCAAGTTTTCTTATATTACCTTTCGCATAGTTACTATCAAAACTTTGTCAAACGAACCCAAAAATATAAAAAGCTCTTTTCAAAATGAGTGATTCTAATGGAAGTTTAGCGTCTGATTTAAAAAAGGAAACAGCGGCAAATGGAGGGAATAGAGTTTAGACAAAATCCAAGGCGTTGTATGAGTTGAAGTACGAAAAGCTTGAAGACTGGTGCAAAGCTAACAAGTAATTTATCAGGTTGTCCCTTTGACCTCTGGGGATATCCGTGTCTAGCCCTACACACTTATTTTCGATACTATTTTACTGTTATCATAACTTTGACGGCTATTCTTGATTAACAAACATCCACTAGTCCTATACATTCGGTTAAGGATATATATGCTATACATTTATCTATGGAACGCCGTTTTACTTTTTAGTCATACGCGTCTATGATACCAAATTTAATTGCAAAACATATAAATGATGCTGCCTGCATACAATTTTTATTCTTTTTAATTCTTCCGATATCGAATTTTTGTGCAATTTCTTTGCAGACCATTTCAATTGATACCACAAAAAAGTAGTTGTTTATCCTTTTTTAACACGTATACAGCCTACTTAAAATTTCTATATACATGCGTCTTTCCTTAGTTATTGCATTTCAACAAATCGATGTTAATAAAAATTGGTATGAAATAAATGCTATATACAAAAATCAGTTTAAATATTTAATACATTGACTCTTATTAAAATGTAATCGCTTCAAACGGGATCGCATTAAATTAATATTAATACCGAAAACATTAGAATGCAATAACGACTTTGTGGAGATTAATTTATTTCAACCGTATGAAGGCAAATCTGATTTAAGAACTCATGTAATAAAAAAAATTTATTTATTTTTATCGCATATCAAAAAAAATTAAAGCATCTCTTACGATATCATTTCTTTTTAATGTCAATTCCATTAACACCCTAAAAATGTAAATAGAATAATGCTCATTATTTTGATTTTGATTTTCGTTTATATGTAATTTATACTACATCAAACGGATATAACACGGGCCCTTTACCATTGAAATTAAAATACTTGAATATACATTTGAAAAAATAAATAAAAGTTAATACGAGATTTAATTGTATAAGAGTTGTGGAATTTAAATGATTAGCGGGTATAAGGTAACTGATTTTATTTAATATGCATTGTTTTGATTTCGAATTTTTATTAATGTCGATTCTTCTGAAAATCAATTTTTATTGAATGCAGCCACCTTGTTTCAATTTTAATTATCGGACGTGGAGCGATCTAGTGCAAACTAAGAACAACAAGAGCAGAAATCTGTAATTTTTTAAATACCCGAGTTTCTGGATAGGCATGCGTTCGAAGATTTAAAAGTGCATATAAAATTAAGACTGTGTTGTGCATGACGTTATGACGAGTCGGATGCGAATAATGAAAAACATATTCGTAGGTAATCAATGACAGTTAAAACGTGTTTAATTATTGTTCGATTGGGAATACTTAGTTATTAAATCATTGCGGAATACGATATACACCCCTATATTTAAAATGTGACCACGTACAAAATACAGATCATAATGAAAAAAAGTTAAAACGAACGTATCTAGCTCCCAACATCCTATTCCAAAACAAGCTATTCTATATATTTATACCAGAATAAAGAAAACAAGGTTTTGAATTTCCCAGCTATAATTCACAGATTACCACACAATGTAATTTGTAATGGCAAATTGCAATTTCTCCTGGAAGTTGTGTGCCGGCGACATGCTCTACTACAGTTTTTTTTGGCTTCTTAAACGTGATTTAAGGTAGGCTGTCCAGATTTTTTTTAAATGAAAAGAGTATATTTCGACGAAATGTAACAATAGGTACCAGCGTATAATAATTAAGTAAAGTCTTATCACTTTCGCAGAATTCAATGACTTTCAATAATAATTATAATACACATAATAATATGGACTAAAAATAACAAAAATAATTAGAAAAAGGCACCAGATTTCGCAAAATAGAGATCATTTGTCCCAGATTTCTCATAATAGAGGATATTTGTCGTATTTATGGAAATAGTAAAAGTACCAGAGTACATGGACCCGAAAAAGAGAACATTCCTCTTAAAAAGAGTATATGTGGTCACCCTATTTAAAGCAAACTGTAGTAAGGTTGTATAGGTATATCATTATATCCTTATTTATAATATTTATTTGATAATTAGGGCACTATTTTCATGTTTGTCTCCCTTTTTTAATATGTGAGTAATTATTATAATTTATAGGTATGTGCACTTCACTTTCAAAGCTGCGTGTCGATCAAGATACGGATTTACAAAAATTAACACATCAGTGGTGTATTTAGAATGCCGTCTTAGAGGGGGAGGCAAACATTTGATAACTAAAAAAAAGGTTCTTGTTGGAACAACATAAGCATGAAGACTAAAAAAAAACAAAGTTCTCAATGTTTGTGAGGTAAAAGTCCCGAAATGCTTTATATAATGTAATTTTTGCTTGGGTTATTAGCTCGGGGGGAAAGGGGGTGCAGGGTACATTTGTCTCCTGCACGTACTCAAACCGAAACTGTCGTATGTTGGAATGCAGAACATGTTATATTGAAGAATATCCCAAAACAAAAACATTGCATTCATGCCCTATTATCTTGGTAATTTTGTTCACAAGGTCTCTTTACACACAGCTTTGTAGGTTACACAAGTTTAACCTACAAAGCTGATTTTTTTTTCTATTTTTAGTTTTTACATTCTGGTACTCAGGCACATATTATGAAATCAAGGGCTTTTAAAAAACGCAGGTCTATCTAAAAAAAAATTAGTTGATCTGACCCCGAAAAAGAAACGTCGGATTTCAAATCTATGTGCACCATCTTGTTGATAATGGAAAGTAGCTATAAAGTTATAAAATTTATTTTGTGATATCTCTTCAAATGCAGCCTGAAAAAAATAAAATATGTATAGCTGATTTTTCGGTATTTTACGTACCTATATCCTCGGAGGTAGTAATAATTGTCTAACTTTCTCAACTACTTATTATTCGATGTTAAATTGCGCAACTTTGCTCTATTTTAACCGACATTGTATCGAATTTGTAACACCCTGTATATGTTTGCGTGTTTTCATTCGTTGGGACCATTCCGGTATACTACCTCAATGGTTGAGATATTCCAAGTACAACCATATGTAATTCTCACATTGAATGCTATTTTTTAACTAATTTTTATTTCTTAATCTAGAGTGCTGTGATTTGGCAAAAACTATTAACTTACCTCCAAGAACCCTGAGAAAAATAAAATTATCTGTCTATTCACTAAACATCTTTTACGCCCATTTAAATATTAAACGGTTTTTTCTAAAAAATCTTTTTTTTAATGTCGCTCTTCGGGTTAGCCTTTGCGAGTAATATATAATGATACCCCCCACAACAATATGCAGTATTTTAAAAAATCGGCAAATAGAGGCATAATATGCATTTAAGCCTAAGCAATTTCTAGTCACCCTGATATACGAAGGTTCTGGTTTGACACGTCATGGTTGAAGTTACAATATCATAGTAAATCAAAATAACAAACAAATATAGGGCGTCCCATTTAAAAAACAAAAGTTAATAGCAGAAATTCGGAACTAAAAGAAGATACGGCAACACTGTTACAGTAAGATATATCATAAAACAAAATAGATAAAAACTCAAAGTGGAGGTGCTACAGATAGAACGTTTAAACACGCATTTCAGATTTCAAAACATAAAAATAGCTTTCTGGATAAAAAATCAGATTAAGCTTTTGCTGGAAGAACATTCATTGCTTTATTTTACACCTACCAATAAAATAAAGGTTGTGTTGTTTGATTGAAATTGTTATATCATTGTATAAACGGGGGCTTAACAATAATGGTTGTATACATATATATATATATATATATATATATATATATATATATATATATATATATATATATTTATTTGATAAATTAAAAAATAAATCCGAATTCAATGGCCGATTCAAATTATAAACCTTTCATTAACATCAGAATCAGACACTATCACTAACCGAGAAAATAAGTGTTACTTCACAGATTGTTTTGTAATCTGTAACAATATAGCTTGTACAAATTTATTTAAAACTAAAATCTCGAAGTGTTGAAAGTTGTTTGCCGAACTATTGACGTCGCACGTCATGCGAATACTATTTTTTGCCTTCACCCCCCCACTTCATATACTAACGGCCCGCCACTGACTCAGGCCCCCGCCGCGCCGCGCCGTCGGCGTCGCCGTCGCGTCGGCAGTGGCCCCAGCACAGAGCTTGCGCGTCTTGTTTTTGCGGGGATTTAATGATTGAAAAGGCCACAACGCGTAAGGCTCAAATATGTGGTGGGGGTCCGGAGAGACATCAGCGAGCGAAATACAAAACTGAGGATCTTTTCTTTTTTTTGTCATCATGTAAATTTTGAGTTGCTGCCGAAGGGCCCCCAAATACGTAAAACCCACTGACCGTTTTTTGTCATCGCAAAACTTTGCCTCGCCCAGATGAGCCCCAACCATCGTAAGTAGTTAATTCGGCCTTGTTGCTTCTAGAAAAGCAGCCTCTATAACGCAACATGCGAGTCGCCTTTTAATACTCATTGTTTATAAAATTATGATTAACACCACGATATACCTACAACGGTATGCCCACGCCGGTCTCTTCAGCATTCAGCAAGAAAATAAAATTGAAGTTTACAAATATCAGATTATCTAAAGTGCTCATCGTGAGGATTCGTGATATTTATTTTGATTAAAATAATAATTAATTTAAAATAAAAGTTAAGAATGCTGCAAGTAAAATAATTGCAGGGGAAACTTCCATTCATATTTTATAACATTTGTTACTTGAGTTGCTGCACTAGTGCCGTCTATTGACATTTTTAGTTTTTACTTGCAATTGAAAAATACAAACCAGTTTCAAAAGTGCCCTATACAAGTAGCTAAAGCCATATTGTTCTATTATTATAGTAAATATATCCTAAATTGCCATTTTTTAAATTTATCCTAATAGCTTGACGGTAAGCACCAATCCACATTTTTGAAAATGTATTATTTTGGAAATTTGAAATATCTTATATCTGTCACTTTTGTTTATCGATTATAATTTCAATCTCGATTTCTACTGCCTGCAACTGCACAGATAGGACGTAATAAACTGTATTGAAAATAAAATCTTTAGATTCAAAATAATTAGTTTAATAATTTTAAAAACATTTTATTGAAGCGTAAATTCTACAAACGTTTTCAAATGACAATCCATTACGGCCTATTTGACTCCCTGACTGAACGCTGTACATAGATATATATGACGTACTTGCGCGAGAAAGACGAGTTTAAATTCGGTCCGTATCATCGTCGTTTATTGCACAAATGATATTAAAAAATCAGCAAGCAAGATTATTAGAATGCAATCCAATGTTAGCGCAATACGCAAACCAAAGAAGTCGGCTCATACTTCAGAACACAGAATACCAGACCAGAGAAGCTCCAGAATTTTACAAACCTTTTTGAGCGCGAAGACTTCTCTTTCGTATGACGACACATTCGCAAATTAATTTGAGTTATCGAACACACTCACGCAAACACATTATATTTCTTTTGGGAGGCTATAGATGGCGAAACTTCCGATAATAAAAATGCATTCGAGGTGCTTGTATTCAATCGAAATTGATATCAATGGAAATTGGTTTCAATGAAAATAGATAATCATAGAAATTGCTGTAAATGAAAATACTATTCATAAAAATTGATAATCGGCTATATTGTTTCCCATAAAATACTACAAAGGTACTCGTTAAATATTGGATAAATATTGATATCAACACATTTTTAAGTAATAAAATTATATTATAATAAAAAAAATGCATTTTAATTATAATAATATAATGAAAATTGAATTAATTTTGTAAAGACCCATCCAAATATCCTGACATACATTTTAATAGCTAAATCAAATTAATTGATTGTTAAAAATCTATATGAAGGCTTTAGCTCTAGATGTTCCAAGGATTCAATTAAAATTACATTTTTATTATAATATTATAAAATAAATTGCCATAAAGAAGTCCCATTCAATTTAAATTAATACCGGGCATATAGCAGACTAAAAAGTAAAACGGCGTTCCATATTTATCTGTAAAAATCTCATTTAAAAAAAAATACTATTTAAAAGTTAGGAATACTAGACGTTTTTTTGGACAGCTGCAAAAATATTTCTCTAAAATAAATTAGGACATTGAAAGTTACAAAAAACTGTGTAACCCGTATCTAAAAATTTTAAGCAGTTCAAAAGTTGTGGGGAAAATAATTTTTACCTCAATAAAACTTACCTACCGTATTTAAAAATGAAAGTACTAGAAAAAAATTAATTTTTTTAAACGTATCAAGAAAATTTCATATAAATGACGCCTTTAAAAGTTACATGGAACAGTGGAACAGTGGAATTTTTAAGTAGTTCAGAAGTTACAGGAAAAACCCAATTTTAAAGTTTTGTCGCAATATCTTTTCAAAATAAATTCCCCTAAAAATTACATCGAATCTGAACAATTTAAAGCAGTTTAAAAGTTAAGGGAAAAACAGTTTATTTGTGTAAGCTTCACCTCGTAATGGCAACCCCCGTATATATTCCAAGACCCTTCCTAAACCAACCATTTTGTGTAACATTGTGAGTACTCTCCGGCGCCTTAACCAGTTTTCCGACCAAACACCCACTTTTTTATTTGAAAAAAAATCAGTTTATCTCAAAAATGTGTATCTCTTTAACGCGTAAATGCACAAACATAAATCGAAACGATAAAACTGTCAGCGAAATATTTGCTTTAAACAAACCAAAACTCAGCCGTGACTTCTATCACAACTGACATGTCAAATATCTCTGTACATTTTATTATCATCCCAAGCCAAGGCCACCTAACATTTTGTGTATCTTTTTGAGTATTTTCCGGCGCAGTAACCAGTTTTCCGACCGAACACCTACTTTTTTATTTGAAAAAAGAATCAGTTTTTCTCATAAATATCTACCCCCTTAACGCGTAAATGCACAAACATAAATCGAAGCGATAAAAAATATCAGAGACATATTTGCTTTAAACAAACCAAAACTCAGCCGTGACATCTATCAGAATTGACATGTCAAATATCTCTGTAAATTTTATTATCATCCCAGGCCAAGGCCACCTATCATTTCGCGTTGTATATGGATTGGATTCTTTAAATCGAATTTTTAGCCATTTGCTGGGTAGTTAGAAAGAAATGTTGTTAGAGCTTTTTTGTAGCTAAATAAATGCTCCATCCGCGGGTCTGGAAATAATTTCGATTACTATTCGTCGTAAGCGGCAAAATGGAAAAAATAGAGTTATAAACTCTAAAATTGGAATCCGTCTACCTAAGTATATCTTGTTTCGTAAAAAGAATTCCCTACGGGCTTAGATATATTAGTTTCCTGGTAATACAGGATAATGTTAAAAAATATACCCATTCTTCGGAACTTTGGTGCAAACTTGACCTCGTGAGTGCACCCCTGAATTTAATTCAGGACCCTTCCTAAATAGTTTATTCTGTGAAGCTTTTTAGGCACTTTCCAGTGCCCTAATTCGTTTTCTGACCAGATGTCTGCTTTTTTTATAAAAAAGAAAAAGTCACTTAAAAAAATTATTTTTTATGACTTTAGATATTTTCTATAAAAAACGTCTCTTGGAAAATTTCGATAGGGCTCACTCACTTTGAAATATAAGCGCCCCATAACACCCTGTTTTCGAACGAAAAAAATTCGGAAAATGAAACTCAACCAAAAACAATAGGTCTCGAGATCCACGTCTCCTCTAAAAATACATATTAAATTCAATGTCCTTTATCTAATAGTTACCGAGATATGACCACCGAAAGGTCGAAAAATACAGTTTTCTGAAATGACACGCCCCACACTAGGCCGCGAAGTTGACGTTTGTAAAGTAAATAAGGGGTCTGAGAAAATCCTTTAGGCTTATTTTTCCATAAAGGAACTCTTCGAGGAACCATATATACCCTATGGATTCACTACTTAGTGTTGAGAAGTATTATTTTAGTTAAGAAAAATCAAGATATAAGCAAATTTTCTCAACTAACCGCATTTTTGAAAAGGAGTTCAGAGAGTTTTTACAAAGCAAGAGGATTCTAAGTACTGCAAATGATGAAACATATTTACTCAGGAACGTTGCTATGACAATCGGCATTTTTGCTAGTTAATGTTAGATCATATTCAATATACTTCTATGTAAAAATTGTAATTTCATGCATGAAAACCAAATTTGTCCGAAAATTTGTTATAATAGAAGGAATTGTGTCAAATTGTTTACATATTTTTCAAAAACATGCTGAACTTCGTTCTCCAAATGCAACTCATGTTCTCCTAATACAACTCAATGTATTTCCCAGCCTCTTGGAATTAATACTTGTGGAAGCATACCAAAAATGATTGCAACAAAGTTTGGATTGAGGAATCCCGAAGAATGTACTGGCGGTGCAGATATGCAGATGTTAAAGCGTCATGGGGCTGGAAATCTTCTTCTAGGGCAGAGGCTATAATGGGAATTCTTTAGTGAATAAGAAAATTCGAACTTCAACACCTCCATCACATCTACATCTGGCATACAAGTTTCTAATAGTAAAAAGTGTATTATTAATGTTTAGAATAAACCTTAGGTTTAAAGTATATTTTTTTAATAACAAATAAATCATATTTCTAGAAAGCTGAGTTTTAGTTAACAGAAAAATGTTAATAAAAACGTTTTCTTTATTACAGTACTAGTGCTGACAGAAATTGTCTTTTCAAAAACAAACAACACTTTTTTAGCAAGAAAACTTAAAACAAAAATGCTAAAGCTGGCATTGTGTCACTGGTCACAATATGAGTAACCTAATATATTTAAAATGTGAAGTCTAGTAACCAATTTTTGCAAACGAATTTCAGTATAAACTTTCTTCATATTTCCTCTTATTTAAAACTATCTTCTGATAATTTCCAAAATCATTTCAGGACAACATGTTTAGTTAAATGGAGAAAACAAGAAACTGTGGATATAGTTGCTAAGAGTTAAAAAAAATTGCTGAATCAATGAGACAATTCATTCGATTTTCGAATATTCTTCATTATAACTGGATATTATCGATTTCTCTCATTAACTCATGACTTGTAGAGACAGACGTTTTCTGTTTTTAGAAATAATATTTTTATATTTATCATAAATATATAGTAATTCTTCATAAATAGATATGTTCCTCGACAAGAAAGTAAACATACAAAAAAATAACATTCATGGTATTTACAAAAAGCTGTTACAGTTAACAAAAATGTAGCGTAGACAAACCACAATTAGAGTGAAATAAAACTAGTAATGGTAATGAAAAGGCACATTTATTCAAATTCGGACAAAATAAGGTTGACACTAATCCATATATTTAAAACATAAAGCGATGTATTCTCCGGTTTCGTCAGCAGTTCCTACTTGACGAATTTGGATATACACCGCTGGAACTTCGAAGGGCACCAAGGAAATTTTTACTGGAAATTTAAAATAAAATATTTTCAAAACAGATGACGATTTTATGTTACGGTTTTCGGCCTTTGTTTAACCAATTCCTAGAGTATGCAGTCCGGACAGTTTCAAAACTCCATCGCAACTGTCTCATACAGGGTGTTATATAAGACCCTGTCATTTCTTGAAACGTTTGTTCGACCAGAACTTTTACTGAGGAAGTACAACCAAAATAATCTAGAGTTAGGTACAAAAAAATAATTTCCAGCGGTTTTGAAATGTTTTCTTCCTTTCTCGACATACAAGGTTTTTTAGAAAAACTGATTTTTTAAAAATGGTCTGCCGAACAAAGCCTACTTGGCATCAGATTCAGTATGGTCTATCAGATTGTGAACAGGGTTGGCATTCTTAAGTATTCCATTATGAATATTGTATACAGGGTGCACCAAAAACTTTACCGGTTCTAAACTTTAACAATGCTAAATTTCTGCTCCGCAAGGTAGGTAGTGTTTCATACTTTTCTTACTCACTGTATTATTGGGACATATTCTCAGTTAATTCGAAATTATGGGTAAACAGTTTAAGTAAGTCTCTATAAACAAAAATAACATGTGAAACTGTATTTTATTGGGAAAAAGAGAATTATATCAATGATAGAAGACGATTTTTCATTTTTTAATAAAACATTGTTTTAAATTAAAGGCAATATCTGTGAAAGAACTGGAGCAAATTTCAAATCTGTTCAAAAAAACTGTCCATTATTACTAAAACTGCCAAGAGAAGCAACATCGAATTCAAAATTGATAAAAAAAAACCAAACCCACAAATCACTATTTAACGTCCACCTCTTAGTTTTTGGTGAACCCTGTATACAATATTCACGTTGGAAAATTTAAGGGTGTTGTTAATAATCTGATAGATATACCTTTGATTACCACAAGTGGGCTTTCTTCAGCAGTTTATTTTAAGAAATCTATTTTTTCGAAAGAACCCCGTATGTGTCGGAAACGAAGAAAACATTTCAAAAACGCTGGAAATTGTTTTTTCGTACCTAGCTCTAGATTATTTTAGTTGCACAAAGGGAAAAAGAAATCTTCCATAGTAAAAGTTCTGGTCGAACAAACTTTTAGAAAAAATGACATTTTAAATTTCCAGTAAAAATTCATTTTAAATTTCCAGTAAAAATTTCCTTGTTGCAGTTCGAAGTTCCAGTTTATATATTTTTTTTAAATTAATTAAAGCTCTCTACGCACAGACGTGTTATCGCTAATTATTATTTATTTTCATACAACGTTCACATAGAAAAAACAAAGATTATACAGAATGGCCTATCGGAAACGTACCGGAAGGCATAACTGCCACAAAAAGAACACATCAAGCTTCTTTGGCATGAGAAAACTTTTGACGCAAAAATCATAGCCCCAACTTCACTGTCCTAAGCGGGGGTGCCATCAGCTAAAATTTTTCAAATAGGAAAGGGGTCAAGTGATAAGTCATTGGGGATGACCTAGTAACACTGGTAAAAATTGGCGGGCTAGTTAAATATTAAAAAAATGATTACTAAAATTTCAAAATTAGTACAAAAAGCAAATATTACGTAGGATTCAACTGGTAAAATTATGAGACGAATCCAAATGGTTAAAATATTTAAAAGCTTCGCCTTAAAAACTATTTAAGAGATTGATTTTGCACAAGAACAAATTGTGGTATGGATTCAAGATGGTGAACAAAATGACGGTCAAAAAATCACCCTCCGAGGACTACATACATATTTTAGCGTCCCTAGATGCCAAAAATACAGGGTATTAATTAATGTCGTGGACATATTTCACGGGGTGATAGTACTCGACTAAATAGGAATGCCAATATATACATTGTTAAAAACGCACCATTTTCGTTATACAGGGTGTCAAAGTTTCACTTTTTTTCTCGTTTTTTGCGTTTTTTTCCGATTCTTTCTGAGACAATTAGTTCAAATTTAGAACATGTATTATTTTTAAGAACCTCTACGATAAAATATTAAAATCGTGGATGGTAGTATACAGGGTGTTACATTTTTTTGCACCACCTACAAGTTTATCTTGCAAAACTTTTTTTGCAGCACCCTGTATGAATTCTGATATAAAATTTAAACTCTTTGTTCATTTCTTTAGCTCTTTCGTATTTTGCATTATTCTCGTATCTATCACAGTTTTCGACTTATTTGCAATAATTGCCATAGATGCAAATTAAGTGTAGGCTAAATAATGAAACTGGAAAAAAAGGTTGAGGCAGGTCATTTGTTAATTCTGTTCTTTAATCTGACACTTTGTAAGAAATATTTTTTTGTTTGACGTTTCCATAGTTGTTTCGAGTTGTTTAATGATGGTTGAATTCACAAATCAAGAATATGCAGAAATTAATTTCATTTATGGACTTGCCAACTGCAATTGTTATGAAGCCAGACGACTCTATGAACAGAACTAACCAAATCGCATCGTGCCCTGTAGACAATCATTTGCAAAGGTACATAATCGGCTATGTGAAAATGGATCGTTCAAGAAATCCACTCATTTAGCAGGAGCAAATAGAACGGTTTGGACTCCTAAATTCGGGCAAGCAGTCCTGAATGCAATAGAAAATGATCCTGCTACCAGTACGAGGAAAATTGCAGCAACACTTAACATTTCATTTGTGCTTGTATTGAAAATTGTATTAGACAACTTAATGTATCCTTACTACATCCAAAGGGTTCAAGCTCTTCTCCCGCGTGACTTTCCACTCCGTTTAAATTCTTGCCAATGGTTTTTACAAATGCTAGCCCAAAATCCATTATTTGGAAACACGATTTTATTTAGTGAAGAGGCAAATTTTTCTAGGAATGCCATACTTAATTTTCATAACAATCATTTTTGGGCAGAAAAGAATCCGCATTCGATACATGAAAATAATTTCCAGCAACAATTTTCAGTAAATGTGTGGGCCGGTATTATTGGAGATTATTTGATAGGTCCATTTTTCCTGCCAGCAAGGCTAAACGGACGATATTATCGTCAATTTCCCGAAGACGAACTCCCGGTATTGCTAGAAGACGTGCCAATTTTTCTTAGAAATCAAATGTGGTTCATGCACGATGGTGCACCAGCACATTTCAGCATAGAGGTGAGGGAGTTCCTAAATAATAATTTTAACAACCGTTGGATAGTGCGAGGGGGACCTCAGCCATGGCTTCCTAGATCTCCAGATCTGAATAGCCTGGATTTCTTTTTCTGGGGACACCTGAAAACATCGGTGTATCAGAACCCAATCCAGACAGAAGAAGATTTAAGAAAGAGAATAATAGCTTCATGCGACATCATTCGCAATACTCCTGGAATATTTGACAGAGTCCGTCAGTCCATGAGGCGAAGACTTGATTCTTGCATTCTAGCAAGAGGCGGACATTTCCAACAATTTTTATAATTTTGTTTTATTTTTAATGAAACTGTGATAATTTTATCTGATTGTTCATTATCATGTCGGTTGATTTAAAATAAAACCCGTTTCTTAATTTTTTGCTTAATTTCGCCTACATGCCATCGATGCAATGCATCGATTATTGCAAATAAGTCGAAAACTGTGATAGATACGAGATAATGCAAAATACAAAAGAGCTAAAGAAATGAACAAAGAATTTAAATTTTATATCAGAATTCATACAAAAAACAGTTCCGCAAGATAAACCTGTAGGTGGTGCAAAAAAAATGTAACACTCTGTATACTACCAACCACGATTTTGATATTTTATCGTAGAGGTTCTTAAAAATAATACATGTTCTAAATTTGAACTAATTGTTTCAGAGGAAACGGGAAAAAAACGCAAAAAACGAGAAAAAAATTAAAACTTTGACACCCTGTATAACGAAAATGGTGCGTTTTACACCATGTATATATTGGCATTTTTTTCCTATTTTGTCGAGTACTATCACTCCCTGAAATATATCCACGACATTAATTAACACCCTGTATATTTTCTCAATTCTATTGGTTTGTCTATCGGTCTGTCTATCTTTCGACCTGTTTGCGGAGTAGTACTTATCAGATCAACTTCCAGTTTTTGTTCAAAGATTAAGGGTCATATGCGAAAGGTCTAGTAACATTTTTGTAAAAATCAAATATGGCAAAATAAAATGGCGGCCTAATGAAATCTTAAAAAAACAATTATCCATTTTACCCTGAATTTATCACAAAAATCGAGTATTCCATAGGTATGAATTGGTAACATTTTGGTACGGATCCAAGATAGCAAAACAAAATGGTGGTCTAATAAATTTTTAATAAAATCAGTCTGAAAATTTGCTTATTAGTTTAATGTCAATGGTGGTAATGGTAAAATTTTGGTACGAACTCAAGATCGCGGAACAAAATGGCCAATTAACTATTCCTAATAAAAGAAAAAAATCATAATGTTTAATCATTCTAAGAGTTAAGGTTATTTATGTTCCTAAACAAACTGAAGAGTCGTGTGGTGTGACCTGTGGTTCCATGTATACCTACCAAAAGACAAAAATAAAGGTAAATATTGATTGTTATTAGTGATTGTTTATATCAAAATACACCTAGTTTCCTGTGGTGATAGGGTTGGCACCTAAATTCTTAACCTGAAAGTTTCTCCGAAAACGATTCTCCACGTTTATATTATATGTGGAGCTGCTAGTTTTTATTAACTACTCAGTAACTATTCATTAAAACAACTGATAGAAATTTTGCAAAAGTTATAAAATCATCATTTATTTCAATGCTTTTTTTTTCAAGTTTCTGCATAGTAGAAAGGGAGATGAAAGAAATGTTTCAAAAACTGAAAATGTTTTAAAGTGTCAGGCATTTGGCCTGAAAGTGGTAATAAACAAACATATTACATAGCCCCACTTTGAATGCCCAGTCAGGTGATTAGATGGTAATTTAATGTAACCCACACTGTATATAGTTAGTTCAAAAGAGCTATACAGGGAGGACGAAAAGGTTGGAATAAATTCATTTAAAAATCAGGTATTTTTTTCTGGAGAAAACGCTGGGACCTGTCGATTTTTAATTTTAATTGCCGGTTTTTTTATTTAAGTTTCATGTATACAGGGTGACCCAAAATCAAGTTATGACGGTAAACTTTTTTTTTAAATAGAATGTCCTATTTTTTATTTTATTTTCACATTTGATGTATCATAATCTACATATGTCTAAATTAAGTTGAATAAAACATGCTTAACTTTAAATAATAAATGCCTAGATGACACAATCATGTAATAATAATTCAAAAGTTGATCATCAGCAACATCCTGACAATATCCTGGGCGATCTTCAAATTCTTCCAAAACATTCTGCACTACTTGAGCTTGCGTCAATCTAATTTCCTGTCTATTAACATACACTGTAGATTTTAGGTAACCCCACAGATAATAATCTAAAGGGGTCAAATCAGGGGATCTGGCAGACCATTTTATCGGACCCAGTCTACCAACCCACCTACCAGAGAATACAGTATTAAAATATTCACGAACCGGGCGAGACCGAGACCGAGACTGAATCAGTCTCGGTCTCGGTCTCGGAAAATCTTTACGGTCTCGGTCGTGTGGTGTGACTGACGAGACCTACTTAGTCTCGGTATCAGTCTCGAAAGTCTCGGTGGCCTGGAAAACAAAATTTTAAAAATAATAATTGTTCGCTAAGGTATTATTTAGACAAAAGTACATGGAAGCCTACGTTCGAAACCCACTGTTTGAACATTTCAGTAAAGTAGAAAAAATGTAGGTATATTTATATAAAAAATTATTCCAAAAATCTATAAAATGATGTTGCCAACAGATGGAATCAGTAAATGAAGATATACGAACAATAGTAGGTGTATCAAAATAAATATCACATATCCCTTGTTCTTTGGATATCAACAGAAAGGCCACGCATCACTAGAGTTACTTAAACAATCATCCACAAAACAATAATTATTTGACATTGTGAAAAATATACAAATGGAATAAGATATATTAAACATAAAATAAGGACACACTGTATAATGCAGCCGAACTCATGCAAGCGACGTGTTGGGCATTCAAGGGACAGACGTTATAATTCAATAGGTCGAAAACGATCGATGGCCAAGTAAAGCACCCTTAGGTATTCTGTAAACTTTGCTATTTTGAACCAAACTTTTATTACTTTAATGCGTATTTACTTTCTTAACCCGGACCGTTTTTAGGGGTCTGCACGTTGGGCTTGCACAAAGGCGGCTATGGTTCATAATACTACTTGTGAATCAACTATTTTTGTTCTTTGGTAAATTAACTATAAATTTTAAAAGTGAAGTAGATTTTAAAAGTAAATTTATTTATTAAACAAATATCTACTTGTTCAGTTTTTCGCCTGAAAGATCAACCTATAACCTTTTTTGAGAAAATGTATAGGGATAAATATTATATTGTGCCTGTTGAATCACCAATAATATCAAGTTCCTCAAGCGATGATAACTCTGACATCGATTATACATCACTATTTAAAAAAAAAGTAATTCCGAAAATTGGAGAAAAGAAATAATAGAATATTTGTTGCAGTTCAAGCGCGCTCCAAAGGATACAGATATTTTAGAATGGTGGAAAGCACACGATAAACAATTTCCCAATTTAGCCAAAATGGCAAAAGATCTTTTGTCTATACGGGCGACCCCTATAGCAGTAGAGCGTTTATTTTCACAAGCAGGGTTAATTAATACAAAACTAAGAAGCATGTTAAATGAAACTTCAAACAAATGCTTATTATGTATTCATTCATGGTATAAAAGTAACTTGAAAAATGAAATTATAAAATATTAGTTTAAATTTTCTGTAATATTTTTAGGTTTATTATGTAGGTTGAAATACAATCTAAAAATATGCTTATAATGTATGTTTAGAAATTTAAATTTTTGCTTTGTTATTAGAACAGTTCGTTATTTTTTGAGCGTAATAATTGAATTAGCTTTATTGATCATTTATTTAAAATCCTAAGCCAAATTCTAGTTTGTGTTTTGTTTGTTGAAAATCTTGTCCGTATGTATATGTATTATTTGTATTATACACATATAGTTAAAAATTTTATATCGTCCATTATTTTCATTTTACCTTCTTTAATTAGCAAGCCATCGAAGCGATTAAAGAAGAAAATGTTAAGAAACATTTTCACTCACTGATTTTTTTTAACAATTCTTTGTTTAAGTCGAAAAATTTTTAAACATAAAACACCACAATTACTTCGCCTGTTGGAGACTTTACCGTATTTATACTATATAAGAATATGATATTGCGATGTTTTTAGTTGTTACAGTCTATTAGTTATTAATTATTGAACCAAAAACTAAAATTTTTTGGATTTTAGTTATTTTCATTAATTAAACATAGAAACCGATTATAAATTTATAAAGATCACAATATCAAAATCCTATATATTATAGTTGGGATAAAGAGCATCTTTTTGAGAACAGGGTAGCAATTTACCGTTTTCGACATGTGAAGTGGAATTTCGCTACTAGAATTTCTAAATTTGGGAAATTCTCTTTTTATAGTTATTTATATCGTTTTTTGACTATTTCACTAGTATCATTGTATATTGATTATAGAAAAATTATTTTTTGCATCAATTAATTTGCCTCCATACAAATATTTTTTGAATTATTTTGTCGAAACAAATAATTTACGAACATCAGTTATTTTACTACTTCACTTTGAGATCGAGACCGAGAGTCTCGATAGGTAAGTCTCGGTATCGGTCTCGGTCTCGAACATCAAGTCTCGGTCTCTGTCTCGAAATACTTTTTCAAGTCTCGGTATCGGTCTCGAAACGAGACCGAGACTAGTCTCGTGTCTCGCGAACCCCTACGGGCGAGTATAATGAGCTGGTGCTTCATCCTGTCGATACCATAAAGTATATTGGAAAATATCGGGATCTACTATTGAATGATAAAATTTCTAGATATCTGTCTCAAGTTAGTCTCTTCAAAGAAGAAGGGACCCAAAAATTTTTTTCCAATAATCCCATCCAATACGTTTATTTCTTGGGGGTAATGTGTGTGGCAATTCACTATCCAGTGCGGGTTTTCTGTAACCCAATATCGACAATTTTGTCTATTCACACTTCCCTTTAGGTAAAACGTTGCTTTATCTGGGTCGTCCCCATTAAGTTCGTGAACTAACTGAACTTTATAAGGCTGTCATTTATTTTTATGTAAATATTTCAGTACAGATCCTTTACTAATATTTTTTTCGGTAGCAATACTGCGACTAGCTTTATGGCTGTTCTCTTCAACTAATAGTAACACATTTAACTGCACATCTTCTGAGATACTGGGCCGGGCGTTTTCATAATTATCCCTCACATGATCCAAATTCCTATATTTTTCTTCGATTTTGCTTACAGTTGATTAAGATATAGGCGCTCTGTTTGATATTTATTGTTAAACAACTCACAAACTTCGTTTTGGGTACGCATTCTATCTCCATAGTCAATCATCATTAATATTTCTGTGCCTTCTCTTTCACTTAATCGTACCATTTCACAGTTTAAAAAAAATTCTTTTAATGAAACAATTGTTTACTTTTGACAGTGAATCAACGTCAAAATTACGTAAAATATGTAACAGGTAACAATGTTATTAATGTTAACGCTTTCAGTAGATTTTAGTTTGTTTAATTCTTAATATGAACTGCGTTCGGATATGAGGGGTACCTAGTGCTAAATTTTGCAACTTTTATATAAAAAAATATTTAAGAAAGCGGAAAAAAACATTGGTCAAGACGCGTGTGACAAGCAAAGAATAGCAGAGAAAATTGGTGCAACTGGAACTTTTTATTTCTTCATATAACTATTTCGCAATTAAACAAACATTAAATTACTTTTTATTATTTTTTCTTTACATATTTTTAGGATTTTGTTTAAATAGCATCTATTTTTTGCACTTTCTTAAATATTTTTTTTATTTAAAAATTACAAAATTTAGCACTATGTACTCCTGATATCCGAACGCAGTTCATGTTAAGAATTAAACAAACTCAAATCTACTAAAAGCGTTAACATTAATAACATTGGGAATGTAGACACTTTTGTATTTCGTGCAATTTTTTTATTTAATCGTAGCAAAGCGCTTTCGGCTTTCGCCATCATCAGTGCCACTTAGTCAGGTGAGCACAGGAAATCCAAAGAAGAAGCATGATGAGACAAAACAGTGAACATTTAAAATTTGTTAACGTCACATCTAAAAAACACATTAAAATATCACAAAGGGTATGTTATTTCACCCTATTTGGCGATTTATACCTTTTATCTTTAACACATGGTCGCTTCAAATGACAAATCTAATTTTTAATTAAATAAAAAAATTGCACGAAATGCAAAAGTGTCTACATTCCCATTTTACCTCTACGTGTACCCAGACGTTTCCTATTCTTATTAATAACATTGTTCCCTGTTACATATTTTACGTTCGTGAATATTTAGATACTGTTTTCCCTAGTAGGTGAAATGGTAGACGGGGTCCGCTGGAATGACCTGCCAGATCCCCTGATTTGACCCCGTTAGATTATTTTGTGTGGGGTTACCTAAAATCTACAGTGTATGTTAACAGACCCAACAATATTGACGACCTTATAGACCGAATAAGACAGGAAATTAGACTGATAGAAGTTCAAGTTGTGCACAATGTTTTGCAAGAATTTTAAGACCACGTAGGATATGTCAAAATGTTGCTGATAATCAATTTCAACAATTTTTAAATGAATGTTTCCATTTTTTCACCCTGTATACATGAAATTATAATAAAAAAAACCTCAATTAAAAATCGACGGATCCGAGCGTTTTTTCGAGAAAAAAAACGTGATTTTTAAATGAATTTATTCCAACCTTTTCGTCTTCACTGTATACATTTATTTCAGAAGCTGCAACATTTAATTTTTCTATAAACGAAACAAAATTATATGACAATTTCAGAGCATAAAATAAAAAAAAAATTATACCCATTATACAGGGTGGTCTGAAAAGTTCGTGGTGAACCAAACTTGTGTTATTTAAATGGGACACCCGGTATATTATTATTTTAGTTGATTCTCCTATTCGTTACGATCATTTTGATATCAGGTTTGTTGGGTCTAAAATTTATACCAAGGCAATGGGACGAGGTTAAAGTGGAAAAACCAAATATTCTATAAAATGTATTGTATCTAGGATTACAATAATCGCTTGTAAGTCGTTCAAAATTATTCACTGTTATACAGGGTGGTCAAGTTTTGCAAATTTACCTTGGATAGAATTTTTTTAAATGGAACACCCCATATATTTTACTGTCATATTAAAGATAACATCGCCAGCTTTCAGAAAATATCCTATTTGATATCTTTCTAACCAACAGTTTTTTAGTAAATAAACCGTGAAACCAAAATTTACTCATTCTAACAGAAACGGTATTATTTACGTTGCTTAAATTGACTACCTATAATATAAGGAGGCCATGATATAATCATAAATGAAAAGAAAGATTGACATTCTTGTCAAAACCGCAAAGTGTCAGAGAATTGACATCAATTACCATTGTTTTTTGACGATAAGCCGAGAAATTGTTAAGTAACAATGAGTTTGAGTACTCCAGAGTTGACAAACATGACTTTTATGTTGGGCGAGTGTCAAAAAAACCCTTTACTAGCAAGCAGGGTTTATGCGGTACGATATCCCGATGCCGAAAAAAAACCAAGACCTGAAGCTTTTGCAAGTTTATTAGAGGTTTCAAGAAACAGGCAATGTTGCTTTTAAGAAACGTAAAGTAATTAATAAACCAGTTACCAATGAAGATAATGCTTTGACAGTGCAAGAAAATCCACACACAAGTACCAGGGAAATTGAGAGAGCTACTGATATTGCGCACTAGTATTAAACGGATTCTGAAACAACATAAATATCATGCCTACTGCCAATTTGGGATAATCCAGGTTTTGTAGGGTGCTGTTTTCAGATGAAGCAACTTTTAAAAGCCACGGCTTGGTTAACAAACATAATATGCACTATTATTCAACCGAAAATCCACATTGGATTCGTAAGGTGGACCATCAAAATAAATGATCAATTAATGTTTGGGGAGGTATAATTGACTCTCATGTTATAGGACCATATTTTTTTGAAGAGCATTTAACGGGAGAAGTCTATTTAAATTTTTTGAGAAATGAGTTGCCCGTATTGCTCGAAGACTTACCTTTAATGTTAAGAAATTCCTTATGGTTCCAACATGATGGAGCACCCCCGCATTACCATAGGCATGTAAGACATTTTCTCAATAATTGGAAAGGAGAGCATTGGATTGGGCGAGGTGGACCAGTTAAGTGGCCTGCGAGGTCACCCGATTTAACGCCACTAGATTTCTTTTTATGGGGACATGTTAAAGAAGAAGTTTATAAAGAGGTTCCAACCACAGTGGAAGATATAAAGTTGAGAATAATAAGCAGTTTTCGCAACATTTCAGACCTGACTTTGAGAAAAGTGAAACTTTCATTTATGGATAGACTCGAAATGTGCCTTCAGCAAAACGGTGGTTTAGTTGAACATCTTTTATAAGTTTTAATTACATTGTTTTTGTTGATTTATATTAAATTTATTTTTTTTGTAAAAAAAGATCTGTTATTAATACTGTCAAAGCATTATCTTCATTCGTAACTGGTTTATTAATTACTTTACGTTTTTTTGAAAGCAACATTTTCTGTTTCTTGAAATCTCTATGATAAACTTGCAAAAGCTTCTATCTTGTTTTTATTTCGGCATCGCATCATCAAAAAACAATATTTATTTATTTACTGATGACAATATTCTGACACTTTGCTGTTTTGACAGGACTGTCAATCTTTTGTTCAATTTATGATGATATCATGGCCTCCTAATATTAAATTGTCAATTTTAACAACGTGAATTCAGAGTAATTCGTGTTAAAATGAAGAAATTTTGATGTCACAGCTAATTTACTGAAAAACTGTTGGTCAGAAAGGTATCAAATATGGTATTTTCTGAAAGCTAGTAATGTTATCTTTAACATGAAAGTAAAATATACAGGGTATTCCATTTAAAAAAATTCAATCCAAGGTAAATTTGCAAAACTTGACCACCCTGTATAACAGTGAATAATTTTGAATGACTTACAAGCGATTATTGTAGTCCTAGATACAATACATTTTATAGAATATTTGGTTTTTCCATACCTGCTTCAATTGTTTTCAAAAAATGGCCGGAGTATAACCCTTTTTTCCACTTTAACCTCGTCCCATTCCCTTGGTATAAATTTTAGACCCAACTAACCTTATATCAAAATGATCGCAACGAATAGGAGAATCAACTAAAATAATAATATACCGGGTATCCCATTTAAAAAAACACAAATTTGGTTCACCACGAACTTTTCAGACCACCCTGTATAATGGGTATAATTTTAAAACACAGCGTTCTTGACTATCAATCATATCCCAATTTTTTTTTTTCAAATTCCTCTTCGTTCGCCCACAATCGTCCACCCCATCTTGGTTGCACCACCCAGTATATATATATATTATTTTTGATTTAACAGAATATCAAGTCTTGAATTTTTTAACTATTTTATAAATATGTTATTTTTTTATAAAGATGAAGAGAGGACGTTATAACGTAAAAGAAATAAATTATTACATAGTATTTATTTAATTTCCAGATATTAATGATACTATAAAGGTTAAACTCGACCTTAAAATTATATTTAGATTTATTAGTATTTAAAGTTAAAATGTTAAACTCTGTTGTTAAATGTTGTTGGGAATGGGCTCAAGAATCTGGAATTCGAAGCGAGATACACCGGAGAGAGTATGAACTGCAAAACGCCTTACTATATTTTCAGCCTTAAGGCACTCCTTTGTCATTTGAAAAAGTATATTGTGATTTGAAGAGTAAGGCAGATCTATTGGAATCCAAACAGATGATCGTCGGATAACCTCTCTTGCGTATGATAGTAAAATACTTCTACTTCTTACTAGAGGCAATTTTAACGCTATTAATCTTTTCCCGAGGCCTCCTCGATCCCCAGACTTTGGTCTCACAGAAAATGCTACATATGTGATTAAGTAGTTATAATTTTCTATAATTTAATATGGTAATCTTCTTGACTAGAATAGATTTGCTTCAGGTACACATTCTTTTATACGTAGGAATGATTATAAATAGTTATACTGTCAGCAGAGTCTGCATTTGGATGCTTTTTGTCGACATGCCTTCTCAACGCAAAATTCGACGTAAATTTGTGATGGCAGTAAGTACAAACAAACAGTTTTTGACCGCAACGTTTTTCGTGGAATTTCATATTATGGATGTACTTGTAGACTCTAGTGCAGGTGGCACACTTAAAAAGGCCTAAAACACAAAATATATTTTACCATCAGAATAAAAAATATGTTATCTAATTAATTGGTTTTAATTGCAAAGTAAACAGAAGTGACAGTGTGAAACTGATGTCCGTGTCACCGTCAGTGACGTTAAAGCCTTTAGTTATTGCATATTCACGCCTATGGCTGGGTATTGACGACAATTCTTTCATACGTGGTCAGTGTCGATTTTTATTATTCTTTAAAGGCTAATTTACGTACTGACTTTTTGCGAAAACTGCCATTCTTTATATATACAGGGTGATTGACGAGGAAATGTATATACTTCAGGTACATATTCAGGACCAAAAAATTAAAATAAAAGTCAATATAAATAAGTGTCCGCAAGGCCTTAGTTCTCGAGATACAGGGTGTTAAAGTTTTTATTTAATTTTCCTATTTTTTAAATAAAATCTATGATAATGTAAATAATGGAGTGAAAATTAATATACGGGGTTTTTTTGGTATGACAAATTCGAATCTAATATTAGTATTGCTCTTACTTGTAGGGGGCACCACCGAAACTGTTTTAAATCCAAATATCTCGAAAACGGTTGCTCGTATCCACTTTTAACAGGTATACCTTTTTGACGTAGAAATGGCAAGGGAATAATTTGTTTTGCTCAAAAATCTAATACAAGACTGTACCAAAAAGTTGTGATTGTTCGAAGGAGTAGAAAGACATGTAGGTGGCGCCCCCTACAAGTAAGAGCAATACTAATATTAGATTCGAATTTGTCATACCAAAAAACCCCCGTATATCAATTTTCACTCCATTATTTACATTATCATAGATTTTATTTAAAAAATAGGAAAATTAAATAAAAACTTTAACATCCTGTATCTCGAGAACTAAGGCCTTGCGGACACTTATTTATATAGACTTTGATGTTTATTTTTTGGTCGTGAATATGTATTTGAAGTATTGACATTTCCTTATGAATCACCCTGTACCGGGTGGTCGAAATTGGTCTGTTTTAACAGAGAAAACCTATTTCCTGACTAGATAGAGCAAAACTGACTTAGGTGTCATGGGCTCGATTTCTGAGAAATGTTTAATGGCAAAAACCGCCTGCCGATATTTTCACTGCCAACTGAGATATAGGGCGTTTTTCAATTTTCGGCCATTTTGAAAATTGTCCATAACTTTTTTATTTTGCGGAATATTAACATTCTGCAAAGACATTCTAAAGGCACTTTTTTATGTGCAATCCAGTGGCGTACTCAGATTTTTTCTATAGTTGTCCGTTTTATCATAAATAGGCAAAACTTTTTTTTTTCAAATGGAAATCATAGTTGGCTATAAATTATAAAAAATGCTCGCGTTTAGCCCTTTTCAGTGATATAAAGTTGTAGGTACTTATTTTCAAAAATAACGAAAATATTAGGTGTTTTTGGTTTACATCGAAGTAGGCCTTGGAATAATGACGCGCGTTCAATATTTTGAATATATTGCTGTCAGATTACTGTAGTCTGGTGTAATTATTGCGTTTTGGTGTTATCTTTATAAAGTTGTGTTAAGTTGCTGACAAAATATGTTTGAGAATTATGAAAAGTATGATATGTTAAAATGTTACATATTATCTAACGAAGTTCCTGAAGCAGCTAGTGAATTATATTTCAATACATTTCCCGAGCGACGTCAACCGGATAACCGAATTTATCAAACATTAAAAAGTAATTTAGTAAATTACGGAAGTTTTAAAAAGTTAAGAACAAGACATTATGAACTAAAGGAAGAAAAGGAAATCCAGCAGCTAAATATAATTGGTGAGGTATTAGATCATCCTGGCACCTCCTCTCGAACATTGGCTAATATAACGAATGTTCCAAAAACCACCGTTTTAAAAATACTCAAAAAACATAAATTCAAACCGTACAGAACGAGAAGAATTCATCAACTCCGTGAAGGGGACGCCGCTAGAAGATTGAGATTTTGTCAGTGGTATGAGCAAAAATTCATGGAGAATGAGAATTTTCCATTAAATATTATTTGGAGTGATGAATCCAGAGTAGATACTTCTGGTATATTTAATAGATATAATTCATATCACTGGTCCACTGAAAATCCACACGTAGTTGTGCAACAAGACCGGCAAGGTCGGTGTGGATTCAATATATGGGTGGGGATATTCCGAGGAAGATTTGTGGGACCTTATTTTTACGATGGAAATTTAACTGCAGATGATTATGTAAATATTTTGCGAACATATATTGTCCCTTTGTTGGAAGACATACCTTTAGCTGATGCCAGAAATATCTACTATCAACAAGATGGTTGTCCCCCGCACAATGCAAGGATCACAACTGATCTTTTAAACTTCGAATTTCGAGAAAATTGGATTGGTACGTGGGGCCCCATACCTTGGCCTGCTAGGTCCTGTGACTTAACTCCCTTAGATTTTTTTTTGTGGGGAAGATTGAAGGACTTGATATTTAAAGGAAGAACCTTTCACACAAAAGAAGAATTGCAAGAGGCCACTAGGCAAGCTTTTGCATCTATTAGCCCAGTTGAACTAATAAATAGTTGCAACTCGGTACGCAAAAGATGCTTAGTTTGTATTCAATTTGAACAATTTCTCTAAATATATTTATCAGAAACCTATCTAACTAAATACCTAGATTTTCATAATTATTTTTTATTTTCACTTGTAGCTGTAAATAGTAGTTTAGTTTGTTAATTTTGTTCAATTTTGCTATGTAAACAAAAAAAAATAAAAAAAATTAATAATAAATAATTAAAATAACGTTAGCTAGTGTTATTTAAAGTTGTGTTTAAGTTGCTAACAAACTATAAATCTTAACAATACATAATTGAGATATTGTCATCACAAATCAAAGCCTACTTCGATGTAAACCAAAAACACCTAATATTTTCGTTATTTTTGAAAATAAGTACCTACAACTTTATATCACTGAAAAGGGCTAAACGCGAGCATTTTTTATAATTTATAGCCAACTATGATTTCAATTTGAAAAAAAAAAGTTTTGCCTATTTATGATAAAACGGACAACTATAGAAAAAATCTGAGTATGCCACTGGATTGCACATAAAAAAGTGCCTTTAGAATGTCTTTGCAGAATGTTAATATTCCGCAAAATAAAAAAGTTATGGACAATTTTCAAAATGGCCGAAAATTGAAAAACGCCCTATATCTCAGTTGGCAGTGAAAATATCGGCAGGCGGTTTTTGCCATTAAACATTTCTCAGAAATCGAGCCCATGACACCTAAGTCAGTTTTGCTCTATCTAGTCAGGAAATAGGTTTTCTCTGTTAAAACAGACCAATTTCGACCACTCTGTATATAGTTCTAATGCCGGTAATATGTTTTAACGCCCGACCATTTGTTGACCTGGTACCTGTTAGTCTATGTATCAAAATAGCCAAAACAGTTACTTCGACGGCCTTTTTTGCCACACTGACCCATTGTATTCGGTTATTCAAGACATCGGCCGGCTATTGACAATATTATCAAGACTGGCCAAAATCTGTAGATGTTGACATTAATATACTAAAACAAACTAAAAAACAAAAAACTCTTACTCTTTATTATTAAAACTGATGCAATGAGAGGCGTCTATTCAGGTGAAGTAGGTGAAGTGCTACTTCACCAGGAAAAATAAACAAGCAAACATCGAACTATATTTATTATATATCTATTAAAATTTAAGTTTTTACATTCATTTATTCACCTAATTTGCAAAAAATAAACTGTACATTTCGAATAAATATTTTACTTGACCGTTGGCGGCATGTCGTTTTAAAACATTCAATCGAGCTTTATTATAACAACTATAACAGTGGCGTAAACCGCTCCGACTTTGCTAGAGGTGCTATGTTTAGTTTACGATTTTCCTACTACGTTGCCATGACAACGCGTACTCGATGACGTCGACCGCAACGAATATTAATGTTAACCAACGCCATACTCGGTGAATTGCTAACGCAATACACTACACCCACATGTCGTTCAGTTTGGGATGGTTGTTTACTTTTATTTTCGCGGATTTCGCTGCAACCGGTTAGTTCCTTTGCAGTTTACTTGACTGTTTTGTGTTATATTTATTTATGGTGTTGTTACAACTTTATTTGGTGTCAGGTTTATTAATTTACATTATTGATGAATCCGATCACGGATGTGGTTTGCATTTTGTTGGAAACTCCATTTAATCGATGGAAGGAACTGGTTTTCGGCGTACAAATGGTCATGTAGTAGTCAAATATTACAAAAATTGTTTTGCTGGTCTTGTTTACTAGTTTCCAATAAATATTCAGTGTGGAATAAGGAAGGATTTCCAGGTATGTTAAATATATGAAGGTCTTTACGTAAACATGAAGACTCGGCGGAGCATTTAAAATGCGAATTAATGGTAAAAACATTTACAAAAAATCAAAGCACTATAGCTGACACTTCAAAAGAAAATGTTAAACTATATAAAATACTTTTTAACGAAAACGTCCGATTAAATAGACTATCTACTTATCTTGTTTGTTTCGGCTTTTACTTGATGAAAATCCCTAATAAAAAGTATAAAATAAAACAAACGTTTTCGATTTTCACTTGTCAAACATGACATATGTTTCATTGGCACAGCAACTTTTTCAAAAAGTTTTTGTGTCAACGAAACATATGTCATGTTTGACAAAATACAAGTGAAAATCGAAAACGTTTGTTTTCTTTAATAATTATTTATGTGCTTGGTTTGTACGTTACATAACAAGAGTTTCGCGGCCGTGATGAGAGCAGCGAGTCAATAAATAGGGGGAATTTTAAAAAGCTTTTAGGTTTATTAATATCGAGAAGTTCCCAAGAACTAAAAGATCATCATGAAAAAATTAGATAGGTTTTTACTGGTGACTCGAAAACTATTCAAAACGAAATAATTGAATGCATTCTGATTATTTAAATGATCATATAAAAAATGAAATAATGGACACACAATTTTTTTCTGTGCAAGTGGATGACTCCACTGATATTACGCAAACCTCCCAGTCCTCCATAATTTTAACATCAGATTCAGAAAGTTCAGTAGTAGAGAGATTCTTAGGATTTTATAATGTCAGCTCCGATAGAACGTCGGAGAATTTATATTCTCTATTGAATCAAATTTTGGACCAATTTGACTATAAACATAAATTAATAAGTCAGAGTTACGATGGCGCAAGTGTGAAGTCTGGCCATCTAAACGGCCTTCAAAAAAAAAAAAAGAGAAAGCACCGCAGGCTGTATTTGTCCATTGTCTTACTGCTATGAAGGATAGGAGAATTGATTTAGTATACAAAATTTAGATAAGTCGTAAAAAATATTCTACCCCTTCCAGATATAAAAAAAATTCTGGAAAAAAATTATTGCCATATTTTCTTGCTTCATTTGCACCACAATTACTTTTTCACCCGCGAGCCGCCACTGAATGATGATGATGAATGACTACCCGAGGAACGAATCTATAATAAACCTAACATTCAGAATTCCTCGGGGAAAAGTCTACCCCCGTATTCAATAATAAGAAAATAAAATGCAAAACCGGCAGGATAATTTGAATGTCAATCTAACTATTTTTATTGGTTGAATAAAGTAAAAAAAATATGTGTAGAGTATATTCGTTGTGATTTATTGTATTATAATGTCACTTTTTTTACTACTTTATTTAGCAAATTCAACCACGGGTTATTACAAATAAGTGAACAAGCTGCTAAGCAACTATTTTCATTTAACGATATTAAAACCTATAATTTTGCGTTTTTTTGGAACACAGATCGTTTGTTAAAACGCTAGAAGCATTCCAATTAATATATGTAAGTTTAGTGTTTTTGATTCTTATAAATAATAGCCATTAGCCAAAAGAATTCGTTGGTAAAATCCAAAACATTTTGGTTTAGACAATATTTTGTTACGTCATATTTGTCCAAATTGTTTTTTTTTAGTCTAGAATCTACAGTTACTCTGTGACCCATTTACTACCGACTACCCTATATAAAAATAATAGAAAACCCAGTGACGTTTCGCCTTCCATTGCACGAAACATCTTTAGGGATCTTTATTCCACGAGATTTGAACACTGAACCGTGATCCTGTGTAAGATCAGTTTCCACGTTTTCCAGATTCTTTAATTTTTCGTTTATAACATCCTGTAACCAATGCTAGAACCTTGGATTTCTTCACGTTTACGATATGGCCAGTGGTATGCTGGTGTTCAACTACAGCATTGAACAATTTGTTTCTTTTTGATACATCGTTCATGTTCCTTGATTCTAGTGGATATTGGGCGATCTATTTCTCCTACACACATTTCTCCACAGAAGCAAGGAATTTTATATACTCCTTCTGTTTGATAAGGTACATACATATCTTTCGGGGATCGCAAGCATTGGACATTATTCTTATGTGTATTGAACATGTTGGACCGCCGAAGTAATGTCATATATGTAGGGAACAACAACACTTCCTAATAGTGGCTCCTTATCGTTCTGCTTTCGCGGAGTTTGATTACTATATTCTTTAATTGAACGCGCAATAGTCAGTGCAATAGCCATTCCCTTTCAGTGCTTTGTTAAGCTGCGATGTTTTCGATGTTAGATAATCTTGATCAGAAAGGGAATCCTTTAATTAGATTCAATTTCCATTGTGAACTTGATATTATGATGTTGTTGATTAAGGTGGTTCAGAAATATAAGGAGATTATCCTATCGATGAGGCCAAACAACAAAAGTATCATCTACATATTTGAACCAGTGTTTTGGTTTTAGTATTAGCAGATGTTAGATCAATATTCTCAAAGGCTTCCATAAAGATATTCGCTACCACAAGTGATACAAGAGGGCCCATAGCTGCCCCTGAAATTTGTTCATAAAAAGTTCCTTGAAAAATGAAATAAGTAGATAAAAGAGGGAGAGAGGGAGAGAGAATTTAAATATTTTAGAGCGCATCGGCAGCTAAGGCGATTTAGCGCTCTAGCTCTGTGTTTGTTTATATTCTATTTACAAAATTTAGCTCTTTAAGAAAATTGCAGATATTATCTATATTTACATCATTTATTGCCAGCGCTGTACGGAGATTATCTGAATTTATGGAGTATTGGTTTCTTGTGTTTTTTAAGTTAGAGCATTCAATGAAAATTTGTTTTATGGACATTTGCCCATTGCAATATGGACATACAGGAGGCGGATCAGAGTTCATCAGGTGTGCCTGAGTAAATAAAAAGTAGATAAAAGACAAACTTCCACTAGGTCTATTAAGTTCTTAGCAAGATTATTAACATCCAATATGTCTGATATAATGGAAATTGAGTCGTTGACAGGAACATTTGTGTATAATTATTCTACATTGCCTTAAGTTTCTCCACGAAATGTGTAAAGTTTTTTATAAAAGAATATGTTTTTCCAGTAAATGGATTAAGAAAATTTGAAAGATGTTTACCTAGTTTGTATGTGGGCAAGTCTATTGCACTGACGATAGGTCGAAGTGTATTTTGGGAAGACCGTTGAACCTAGGAATCTTGGAGCTGCTTGGTTTTATACCACAAAAGCACAAAAGAAATCGGTTATTAACTCACTAGTACTTAGAGCCATTTCGATTTCTGATCAAGATTCTCTAATATCGAAAACATCGAAACTAACTAAAGCTCTGAAAGGGAATGGCTATTGCACTAAAGATATTACGCGTTCAATTAAAAGATATAGTAATTCAACTCCGGGAAAGGAGAATCTTAAGAAGCCACCGTTGGGTAGTGTTATTCTTCCCTACATACATGGTACTACAGACAAAATAGAACGATTACTTCGGCGGTCCAACATGCGTACATTCTTCAATACATATAAGAATATTGGACAATGCTTGCGATCCCCGAAAGATATTGTACCATCAAACAGGAGTATATAAAATTCCTTGCTCCTGTGGAAAAGTATATGTGGGAGAAACAGCACGCCAAAAAAAAAAGAAACAAATTGTTCAATCTGCTCTAGCTAAACACTAGCATACAACTAGGCATATCATAAATGAAAAAGAAACCAAGGTTCTAGAATCGGTTCCAGGATTTTATAAACAAAAAATTAGAAGATCTATTGAAATATTTAAACATACAAAAACTTTCAATAGAGACACGGGTTACGGTATACATCACACGTGGAAACCGATCTTAACACAGGGTCACAGTTCGGGGAGCACAAGTCGGGTATAAAAGTCCTCCTGAATCTTTTCGAGCTCATTCAGTGTTCAGATCTGATGTAGTAAAGATCCCTGAAGATGCCTCGTGCAATCGAAGTCGAAACGTCGAATAGTAATTTCAATTTGACATGGTGTAATCCCAAGAATCATGATTTCTTAGAAGTAAAATGTGTTTTTACTTCCTCTACAATTTATCTGCAATTAAATGAGGTTTCAAGACAATTCTTTCTCGAATGACTTTTGAGAATCTACTATTGAAAGGATAAAAGGGTTGAAATATTAGTTTCGTTAAACAGGATTCAAATATTTCGTTGTTGACTTTTCCAAAAATATTTATATAAAAATATTTAGGTATTTAAAAATAAATTCCTAGAATGTTTACACTTAAAGTGGTAAAACATTTAAAAAATCTTTTTCATTAACTAACCTGTTAAAAACCGACAATTGAGGTAATTAAAAAATTAATACAATTAAGGATACGGTAGAAATAATGGGCATATTTTTTTATTTAGCTACATACACGTTCATTGACATGTCTTTTCAGCGCAAAATTGGATGTGAACTTCTGACTGCAATGCATGCATACAAACTGCTTTTGACCGCAGCGCTTTTCGTGGTTTTTCATGTTATTGCTGTACTTATATGTTCTAGGGCAGTTTGAACACTTGAATAGGCCTAAAACACAAAATATATTTTAACATATAAACCAAAATCTAATACCTAATTAAGAATTCTTCAATGCAAATTAAAAAATATCTATGAAAATAGCAGTGTAGAATTACTGACTCTATAAATAGCGGGTTGCTATTTTGTAAGTGTAAGTACTGACACTCTCCTCTATATTTTTTGTGGTATGACGTTTTTCGTTAGGGGGGGGGCGGTTTTCGAGTACACCTCGAAAGATGTAGCCAAAATAGTCGTTTTTGGCCTATAATTGCCAAACGGACCACTGTATCCTCAATCTTTACAAATTGTCTTATGCATTGAGACCCCTTGTACATTTTCAGTGGTATGACTTTTTTCGATAGGGGTCACGATTTACGAGTTATCTCCGAAATATAGCCAAAAATATGTTTTTTGGTATAATTGTCTAACGGACCACCGTACGTTCAATTGTTATACGCCGTCTTATGTATTTTGAGCCCCTCTATATTTCGAGTGGTACAAGTTTTTTCGATAGGGGTCACGGTTTACCAGTTATCTCCGAAATATAGCCGAAAATGTGTTTTTTTGACCTATAATTGTCAAACGGGCCACTGTACCTTCAACCTTTATACACCATCGTGTGCATTTTGAGTCTCTCTACATTTCGAGTAGTATTAGTTTTTTCGATAGGGGGCTCGGTTTTCGAGTTATCTCGGATTTGATATGTCGCACGAATATATCCTGGGTAAATAGAAGTGTTGTTCGATATGTGTACATATATTGTAATTTTTAAAACATATTTCTCGAAACTTTTATTTTTCTATGTGTGTATTATAACGGTATTTACTCGGGTATTTATTAAGGCCAATAATGAAATATGTATTTACTGACACTACAATGTTTTGGCTTCCTTAAACCGCCATCAGGTAAATACTGTGTTCAAATGACGTAAGGAGATATTCGTTGACGAAAGTCTAAGAGCATGTTGTAATTTAATGACAAATAGTTGCACAGTCATAATAATAATTACTATAATTAATAAGCATTTATACCATAAGAAGAGTCACTATATTTTGACAACCCATGCATGTTCTAAATAAAAATCAAATATGCACATTACATCAAATGAGACCAAGAATACAAAACAGAGAGAATATCTTGGGCTCTTATTCACCAAAAAAATCGGACCTTTATTTACCATATAAGATACATGGTGATTCACTATATTTTGACACCCACCTACAGCCGTAATTATAGGGTTTGGAAAACAATTTAAATACAAAAGCTGTAGGGTCTTTTGCCTATTTCTTTTGGATATTTCACATTGAAAAAAATAAATTTCGAAAGTTAAAAATATTAACATGTATTTTTTCAAATGGAACACCATGTATATTACTAGTTAGAATAAAAGGTTTTTATGCTGATTTTAAAAATATTTAAGGGAGGTTAACCACTAAGCCTCGGATTTTTACTACATATATAGGGTACTTACACCCAAAAATCTCAAATCTTTTCTATCCGAAGGGGTAAGTAATTTGGCTCACTGATACCTGAAATAATAATTTTGCATAACCCGTCACTCCCACCCAGTAACTTTTTCTCTATCCAACTCGGTATTTCATATTTAATTCATACTCAGCACAAATAAACTTTAACAATACCTTTATTCGTTTATTTAAAAAAAATACATATATAAAAATACTATTCCAAAATATAAAATATATCATTATCATTGTATAAATAACACTATATAATTTAACCACCACACCCTTGTAAATAACATAAACAAAATTTAAAGCTATAATGCATACCTTACAGATGCCGAAAATCGTAAAAAATTGTGATTGTACTCTATGTCAGGTCAAATTGAAAATGTTTATAATATTTTGAAAATACAGATTTCAAATCCTTTTTGCATGAGTTATATTCAGTCTATACACGATGCATTTAAATAAGTATTGTGTATTTAATATCAAAGCCATACATCAGATATGCAAGGTCACTAACGTACAGTCCGACGCACAGATCTTGGGCTGCGGCGTCTGAAGGGTCATGATATAATAAACCGAAGGTAAGATATCGCGTATTCCCTCCTGGCTCTACTCGACCTTTGGCCATATGATTTCAATGCATTTTCAGTTGATGTTTAAAAGTGTTTGCATCCTTTTTTGTATTTACTTAATTAAATAACAATAAATATGAGGTGTTCTGGGTTCGGGTATAACGTGAATAATCAGGCAAAGCATTTTGATAGGAATATAAGATTTTTTACTTTCCCTAAAGACAAAAAATGTTTACGTGAATGGACACGCTTGTGTAAACGCAAAGCAAAATTTAATACAAATCTATATCAAAAAAGACAACAATGTAAATCTGGAGGAAATAGTGGACAGACAACAATGTAAATCTGGAGGAAATAGTCGACATTTTTAATAAAAATAGAGTTTTTCAACTAGAATAAGGCTGCATTTTTTTAATTACTTTACCTCCTCCCCTTAAATGAGACTTAGTAACATCCCTGTTCTTACCAAAAAGCACAGATATTATAGCATTTTTTAGTTTTAAATTGAATTAAATATAAACATATATAACAAAATAACAGTATAAATTTTAAAACTGTCGGAACTCTTTCTTTAGAGTGTTTCTTGTATTTTCATTAAATAAATATATAACTACCATGTCATAAGTTTTTTATCTTAGTGAGTTATATGTCAATGTTTCATTAGAAAAACAATTTTAATTGAAAAATGGTAATATGCATAAGCAATTTAAAAATCTACGCACGCAATGACGTCACTGCGCGAACCGGACGCAAATGAAGCCGTCTAGATATCGTACCTTCCGTTTATTATAATGATGGGACTGGGTAAGTATATAAATTATGGATAAGCGAGTGATATAAGGCACTTTTTAGCCAAATTGACATTGCTTTTGTCAATTTCATAAAATCTATATAATATAACGAAAACTGGAGATAGACGAAAGAATATAAAAAAAAGTGTTTGATATGAAGTGCTCAGAACTGATTCTAGGGCTGCCAACACGATTTTAACAATTTATAATTAACAAATGTCATATTAGCCATTACAAAATATGAGTTGTTTGCCAAGCAACTACATTAATCCTAGCATTTTTTTGTTTGAATCATAGTGTGTTAGAATTCTGGATTTTTTTCTAATAAAATGTTTGATATATTAAGACCTAACCCTACTTTTCACTGGGTCACATAGGATTTTGACAATTCCATGCCATTTTATTAATATAAGAATACTTTTTAAATGCACGTTCTGCGGATCAGGTACAGACAACAATTTATACGGGGGGTCCATAAAATCAGAGCACAAATTCGATTACAAAGCAGGTAACTATTTCTGACAGAAATGTTTAATTTGAATAAATTGTAGTTTTTTTGACAGTAGTATTAATTTAAACACGGTGATCCGTTGGGGTGCTGCGTCATCGATGGTAAAGTTTTTAAATGGAATGTCCCATTTTTATTACATATTGGAAATGACAATTTGGGGCTTTAGGAAGCAATTTGTGAAGTGCTTTGACTTAGGGCAAAACTAAATCTAAATAATTTTGACAAATTTTAGAGTTAAACGGAGGGGACTACTACTATATAGAATACAGATACCGATTGGTTAGTCATACAATACTGACACGAGGGACAATATCAAATACATCAACTGTCTCGATGGCGTGAGTCAGAGCAATGTTTCCAAGGAAAGTAATCTCTAAATTTGGTGACATCCCCTGGCCTCCATGATTACCGGACTTTTTCCTAATGGATATTTTTATGGGGTTATTTAAATCAAAAAGTGTATATTAACCCTTATATAGACAGATATGAATTAAGCAAAAAAATCTTTAAAAATTCAATTAAATCCAGTTGATATTTGTCAACGTGTTATGGCAAGTTAAAGGACAAACTTTCACAACAACCAACACTTTCAAATAATTTATATATTTATCATGAAAAAGGAAAAACATAATAAATAACCTTCCAATTCAAGACAAGAATACACATACACATTTTTTTTCGGATAATTTTTTCAACCGTTGATGAGTAATTAAGAAAAAAAACTAAGATAGGAGTTTGTAATTATTCGTTTTGCTATAGGCTAAACTCCTCTTAGGCTTAAAAGCCCCTCAAAATCCGAAATTGTCAATTTTCAATCGGCAATAACTTGAAAACCATTAAGCTTAAGTATAGAGCATATTTCATGATAAATGTTAAGGATTTTGGGCAGATTTTAATTAAATTTTAAAAATGAGGTATTTCATTAAAAAAATTGCCACCGATATCACAGCGTTTAAGCGGACCACCCTGTACATTTGGCGTTTTTGACAATAATAATTAAGTTTCATATTTCTTTTGTGCAAAACTTTATGACCGTACCGTATAATAAACAATCAATCCTATGCTATCTTATAAATAGAAATATATAAATATGATAACTAATTCTAAGTATATAATAAATTAATATCGGCAGTAAAATATACGTGATGTTCCATTAAGGATGGTCTCAGGCCATAACTCGATAACCTTTGATCACACAATTATGGGGAAAATATTCGTAGGTAAATTATTTTTAAGTACGGCCGCTAGGGGGCGTAACAGCAACTCAAAAATTGAAATGCCAATTTTCTCTTGAATTTTCCTAATCAAGGTTTGTCACAAATATAAGCATTGTATTATTCAAGCAATTATGCCACTTTTGCTATTTATACTTTTTTCCTATTTTCGAAAATAAAGTGGTGGGGAAGGTTAAACATTTTTTCATTCAAATGTAAATATCTCTGTTTTGGATGAACCTATAACATTGAACTTGGTGTCAGAAAAAAAGCTTTTATTTTTGTTCTTCACGTAGAGGTAAAAGGCTCTGTCAAAGTGTCAGTTTGGTTTTCAAAGGGATAAGTCGACTGTCGAAGCTGTCTTCTCTTTCCTTGAGAATCTTTACTTGGGTTTGAATGAAGAGGAGCTAACTGCTGCTGTGTCTTATGACTTTTCTAAAGCTTTTGATTGTGTCAATCATAAATTACTTTTTAGAAAACTGGAACACTATGGTTTTAGGAGAACTTCATTACAATGGTTTCAGTCATAACTATCAGGAAAAAGACAGTTTGTTAGGACTCCAAAAGGAAGATCAAATATACTACATATCAGTGCTCAAGGCTCTCTACTGGGCCCAATCCTATTTTTGTTGTACCTTAATTCTTGCTTTTTTGGATGTTCGGGGGACTATTTTTGCAGAAGAGTGGTACTCTTCTCTGGAGGGGAAATGATCTCAGCGCTCTAATGAATACCATTTGTGAGGATTTGGAAAAAGTGGAAGAATGGTGTGCTTCTAATTACTTAAGTTTTAACTCTGATAAATCATCCATTCTTACTTTTAAGATTACATTGAATAACATAGATCTAAATAGTATTCAAATAAAAAAGCAATCTGTCCCAAAGTTTTAAGGTATTCATACTGATAATGAATTAGAATTCTCTACTCACATAACCCTACATCGTAAAAAAGTTGCTTCTGGGTGCTTTGCTGTGAGAGTAATTTTCTAATGAATTAGGTTCATCTGCAGCTAAGATGGCATATTATTCTTTAATCGAATGTCACATAAGATATGGGATCGCTTTTTGGAGATTTTGTAACCACCAATTGCTAAATTCCATCTTTGTTCTTCAAAAAAGGTCACTGCGTTACATATGTAAAACTAAGTTTAGGGAATACTGTTGCTTGATGCACAAAAAAATCGGGAAGTGTGGTCCTCTCCCAATACCCAAATTTGCTTTAACTAAAAACCCATTGATTTATGAAAGTGTTAAGATTTACAATCACTTATCTATGAACTTGAAATTAATTACTGTTGAAAAGTCCTTTAGACAAATTCTCAAAAACATTCTTAAGTTAAAGCCATACTACAACCTACAGGAATTTTATGATAATCCTCTATGATAGTAGGTATAATATTTTAAATATTTCTGACTCAACATTTGTTTTCTTTTTAATTCTTTATATTACTGACTCACATTTGTTATTATACAGATGTATAGTTTTTATTTTAATTATTGATTGTTGTCTATTATTTTGTTATTATTATATATGATTTATTTCTTATTATTTATTTTTTTTTGAGCCGTTCAATATATTTGAGGTTATAAAACATATTAAATAGTGAAATAAGAAGTCCAGGTCCGTATTTAAATTAAAAAATTTGATGATAGTCGCCCGAATTCGAAAAGTCGGATTGACCAACTAACCTGACCAATCTGTATAGGAGAAAAAGTAACAATGATGAAGTGAAAATTATTTTAATCTGTCATTTTAACTAAGCCTACAATTTTAGAAAAACTAAAAAAAAACAAAAAATAACTTTTATGGTTTTTTTTTAATTGTAGGCTTAGTCGAAATGAAAGATGAAAATAAATTTCGCTTCATTTTCGTCACTTTTTCTCTACAAATTGGTGGGGTTAGTTTTTGAATCCGACGTTTGGGTTTCGGACGACCATCATCAACTTTTCAACTTGAAAATAATGTCCGGCGATTTCTTTGGGCCGATTTACGTATAAATATTTTTCCCCATAATTGTGTGATCGACGGTTACCGATCGGAGACCGTTCTTTTAATGGAACACCCGATATAATGTGTCAAGAAATATGCAACAAACTGGAAACTTTTCTTATTACTCATTTCTCAGGAAAATTTATTCTTGATAAAAGTTGGTGGAGAAATAATAGTTTTGGCAGGTCAAATATACAGGATGTTCAAAAAACTATTTTTTTGTGACGGCAGATTTAAAGGCTACAACAAATCGAAATTAAAAGTTAAGTAAAGTTTTTTCATAATAGTTATAGTTAAGGAAATATTTAAGGTCAAACACCCAAAAAATTATTTTTTCGATTTTTCAGTTCTTTACTATAACTAATATAAAAAACATTACTTAACTTTTATTTACGTTTTTCTGTGATCTTTCAAATTACCATCACAAAAAGTTTATTTTTTGAAATCCACTTTTTTGTATTTTTTGAACACAGGGACATCTGACTTAAAGTTTAAGACTGTCAAAATAATTTTTTCCAACTTCTAGCAAGAATAAAATTTTTGAGAAATGAATGATCCAAAAATTTCCCATTTGTTGCATAACTCTTTGGACACATTTTATAACAAAATATAAATAATATATAAAATCTTTATATAAAAACTGAAAATAGATGGAATGAAAGATATAAATATAAATATAAATAAATAAAAATAATGCTATTTTAAACAGAAAACTATTTACTTGATACATTGCAAATCATTAAAAAATTTAAGTACTCATCAGTATAATTAAAACTATAATAATATAAAGAGTAACTTCTTGGCTTGAAAGATATTCTAACAAATTCTACAGTTCCTGCAACAATCCTTCAATACAGGTTGCTTCATAACTACATGCTAAAAATGATATCATAAATTGACTCATTTTTAATATAAATTGCTATAAGAGGCAAAACCATAATATTTTATTGAACGATCAAATGGACCTAAACGGTTCCCTATTGCTACATCTTTATGGCTAAAATATGGTAGAGTTAGGTAGGTAGACTCTTTTATTATTGTTAAAAAATCTAGTTTTAAGTATCAGTCTTAAGTTGATTTTTGAAAAAGACACAGTGTGTCGAAACAGCTGCCAAACGGAAATATATTAGTGGAAATTACCAAACAAATAGAGTTTATATATATATTGTACTAGTGATAATGAATTTCCATCAAGTAACGGCTCGATAAATTAAATAAAAAAGTTGTTTATAATTTTACATTTCACGTTTTCAAAGATAATCGACAAAAAATTAAAACACATATTTCGACAATTTTTTTTGGATCTAAACTGTTTGTGTGACAACTTAGTAGATTCATACACTTCTTCGTTTTATAAGAATTCTTTTTCTTTTGCATATTTTTGATATATAGAATTTTTAAAAAGTTATTTAGTCAAAAGCTCTTCTGTACATACAAAAATTCAGTACAAAATTCCCTCAATATGAATAATTACCCTCGGATTTACTAAAAAGGCCTAAAAGATCAGATCTAGTTGCCGTGACTATTGTTAGGTTCTGTTTATGTCAAGAGGTGACCCTGCAACCCTAAAAATAACAGCCTGTAAATTGTTCCCAAAAAAAGTAATATATGTCTCATTTTTTTACAATTATTAACACGCAATTATGAAATACCCTGTATATATATATATATATATATATATATATATATATAAAGGAAAATACTATTTAACTACAAAAAAGTTGATTAAACCTTCAACTCTTAAGTGATTTTTTGTAGTCGTATGAATAGAAAAAAATTAGAAAACTTCCAATTTCAACACTTGTTATTTAATATCATAATTCAGGGATAGGAAATTTAAATATTTCTTTAAGTTAGGTAAAAAGAATTTTATATAAATTCATAATGCAGACTAAAGTAATGTAACAAGACACAAAATTACCCTTTACAAAAGGTTGGGCAGAAAAAGAACAACTTTCTTATATTTAAGTAATAGATATTTAACCAAGGACTTAATCTTTCGAACTACAACTTAAAAAAGACATTTTATGTACACTATGAAGCATATGTTTTCTAAAAAATGTAACAATATAAGTAGGATGATTTAATTAAAAATATGTTTAAAACTTTTAATAAGTAGTTAGTTTAATAACACAACTATATTAAAAATGAATAGCACTTAATATTATTACCTCGGTTTTTTTCTTATTTACTGCTATTTTATATAACCTCGGATTTACTAAAAAGGCCTAAAAGATCAGATCTAGTTGCCGTGACTATTGTTAGGTTCTGTTTATGTCAAGAGGTGACCCTGCAACCTTAAAAATAACAGCCTGTAAATTGTTCCCAAAAAAAGTAATATATGTTCCATTTTTTTACAATTATTAACACGCAATTATGAAATACCCTGTATATATATAAAGGAAAATATTATTTAAATACAAAAAAGTTGATTAAACCTTCAACTCTCAAGTGTCACTGTTTAAGCCAAAAAGTTTCTCTTAAAACTACTGAATTCAGCAAATAATCACAACATATTACTAATAATAATAGAGTTGGTAATAAATATGGTAAAAAATATGGATATATGTGGTACCCAAAAGCCTATAGCATATTAGTTGGCGAATCGCAAGGTATTTTGGTGAATCTGACCACTGAAAATGTCAAATTTGTCACAACTGATATGAAGTTGCAAATTTAAAAAAAAACGCCCTACGTACGATTTCTACGAAACACAAAAATTATTTTGCACGTTACAAACGTCTGAAAATCCAAAGCTTTTAACGCATTTGTCTATGACTTGAATAAACCACGAATTTTTATGAATATTAAAATAAAGCTGCACAATAGATCAAACTCAGTGACTGACTATTTAAGACGCAAGGCAAGAGATACTCTACTATAAAACCACTAATCTAATGAGGTTAGATCCGGCGAACTTGGGGGCCAGATCCCAATATATTGTTGGATATATTCTAGTTAGATAGAAGTTCAACTACCTAATCTGCATATATGTAACTTTATTTTAATCTATCACTAAAATTTTAGAGGCAATTTTAACCTTCCAGAAACTATAATATAGACATAAGATTCTTCTATCTATCCTGTGATAATATGCTACAGAGTTTGGAGCTTCATACATTTAAACTAGACAAACAAACAAAATAAATAAATGAAAAACATTTCATATTTGTTTTATTATGGAATATTACCCCATCTTCAGGATTCTTCATTGTAGTAGTTTGAAGCATTGAAATTCGTGTACTAGTAAATATCCTTAACAATGCCTCGTACAATGTTAATTAAAAAGTCGGAAAGTAACAACCATAAAAGCTATTAAAGTGCTTAAAACACAGGTTACTTATAAGCACTGTTAAGCACCTCGGCTTTATGTTCCTTATGCTTGGCCATAACGTGCATTATAAAATGGATTTTCTGTTTGCCCTTATAAGGGCAGTACGAACACTTGAACTGAGGCTCCTTTCCGCACTCCCACCTCATGTGGTTGTAGAGGGAGCTTTTCCTCTTGTAGGAACGACCACACTCTTTGCACGCGAACATGCACGGTTGTCCCATCATGGCGTTGATCTGCTCTATGGTGAAAACTTCTAAAACATTGCTCTAGTACATTTTTTAGGCTAAGTTAAAATAGGATAATTTTGCTTTGCTATACAAATGTTTAAAACTTATACAAAAAGTTACTTGATTGATTTTTTAACGAATAAAAATCTTTTTAGCGTTTTTAGTTTTCTTGTACAGGGTCAGGCATAGGTTTAAGTATAGGATTATTCTTTATAAATGAACACCCCCTTAATTTTGTTATTTTTGAAGAGAGAGAGAGAGCGAGCTGCATTTTTTACAGAACTGTAGGAAATCATCTGAAATTTTTTTATAAATAATGCAAATATTTTACAGAGCGTCTCATAAGTAAACGTAAAGATAAGGTTACCTTTTCTAAATGAAACACCATGCATATTATTTAATTTTTGGATATTTTGAAAAATTCTAGATATTTTTCATATATAATACGCTATAGCTCTCTTCAGTCCACGACAAAAATAAATAGGGTACTTAATTTTACATGATAAAGATGCTTTGCCTACAGAAAATTGTAGAAATATGGCAAAAACACTAATAACTTTTTTTGAAATCAGCATATTGGATGAGGATATTTAATTACCGACTTTATGGGAAATCTACAGTCCTGTTCCTTTATTTTAAGAATGCTGGTTTCCCATATACCATGGCAAAAACAAATAACCTAAGTTTTTAAACTTTGCGATTGTTAATAATCAGATACAAGGTACCTAATGCTATAAAAATTAATTCATCTTAACTAATAAAGTTGTTGCTTCTACAGGAAAATCTAGAAATGAGTAAAGACAATGTACAGGGTTTCTATTTATATCTTGAACGAAGTCTACAAGCTTCATCATAGACACTGTCATTTTAAATAGAACACCTTGTATAATTACGACACATAAAAGAATTGCCTTCTTACTTGCTTGGTCTCTTTTTTCAAGGCCAAAAAAATTGTCAAAAATCACAAAATCCAGTGTGTTCAATTTAAAATGACTTATTTTTTTTTTCCTTTCTAATTCTCATCTGTATAATTTTTTTGGAAATCCTAGTGTTTCGAATGAAACTTTTGTATTTCATTTTTTCTCTGCCTTGAACTAAAGTTTGTAGCTGGGGTTCCAAATATAAACAGAAACCCTGTACAACTTGGTATTTTTCAAAATTAAAGATCGCTTTTTAATGCTCAAGGTGTTCATTAAATCAGATACTGTAATAATTCTATAGCCGCTTGACAAAATGAAATCTTGTCACGAAAAGTATAGCAAAGCAATATTAACCAATAATTGTTTCAAAAAATATGTTTTACCATGGTTAATAATAGAAAATATTAGGAAATATTAGTCTTTACCATAACCACCATTCCTGTACATTTATATACATATAATTCTGATTGTATTATCAAAATATCATTAATAAATTAATACTGTCAAAATAAAAATCGCAGTCCTTTCAAAGTAGATATTCAAATAAAAACTACTTTTCTATTACTGGTGTCAGTTTTCATGGAATTTTTATTGGACATTTGAACCTTCCAAATCGTTTAAAACCTAAAAAATAATAGAATTAGTAATAATCAAAAGAGTTGTTATTTTCTATGACTTACCATTCTAACCCTTTGACAGAAGCACATTCTTCACTACTTTTTTAGGTCGAGTTAGACACAAGTCGCAAATTAACTATAGAAGTAATAATATTGCCTTACTATCTTTCTACAAGCTATAAAGTCGGTTAAATTAGCAAACTAGTAGTATTTTTATTGTGATTAAAATAGTAAAAAAAGAAAAACAATCGAACATGGCGTTTCTGAATCAATTAAAAAATCAGTTTTTTTTAAATGGTACACCCTATATATTTTTGCTGCTTCGATTGCAAATCTTCTGCTGAACAAAAAAGTGTATATGCATTACTGGCCTAAAGTTAAAGATAACCTAGTTATTATCGTATTTTGCTTCTAGATAAAGAAAGCTATGTATTTTTTTAAACAAACTTTTATTTAAATTTATCCATTTTCTTCAATACATTTTACAGCATTTTTTAACACAGCTTTTGTTGCCTGCCGACAGATGTTACAATCCGCCTAATATTATGTTGAAGTTAGTCTAATGTCAAATACCTCTTTTTATATACCTCTTCTTTGACATAACTCCAATAATAAAACTCTAATGGAGTCATGTCAGGGGATCTTGGTGGCCAACGAATCGGACCACTTGCTGTTATACATCTATTCTGAAAAAGTCTGTCAAGCAATATTGTGACTTCACGAACCATTTGGGGAAGCTCCATCTTGTTGGAAATATATATTAGTGCTTCTGCTTCTAGGTTAACGTCGTCCAAAAAGTCTCCCAGTATTTCTGACAACGTATGAACACATCTTCTGCCTGTCAAAGTACCCGCATAAAATATTGGCCTAAATATTTTGCTGCCTATTAGACCACACGAAACATTAATACATAATCAGCTTATGTAATAAATGTAATATTATTTGTTCATATTTTTTATCCACTCACACGAGTGTTGAAACAGTATTTTTTAACACTAGTGTTAGGATGTAAATAATAATAAAAGTCCTACTGAAGATTTTTTGTAGTCGTATGAATAGAAAAAACATAGAAAACTTCCAGTTTCAACACTTGTTATTTAATATCATAATTCATTGATAGGAAAATTAAATCTTTCTTTACGTTAGGTAAAAAGGATTTTATATAAATTCATAATACAGAGTAAAGTAATGTAACATGATACAAAATTACCCTTTACAAAAGGTTTAGCAGAAAAAGAACAACTTTCTTATATTTAAGTAATAAATATTCAACCAAGGACTTAATCTTTGGAACTACAAATTAAAAAAGACATTTTATGTAAACTATGAAGCATATGTTTTCTAAAAAATGTAACAATATAAGTAGGATGATTTAATTAAAAATATGTTTAAAACTTTTAATAAGTAGTTAGTTTAATAACTATATTAAAAATGAATAGCACTTAATATTCTTACCTCGGTTTTTTTCTTATTTATTGCTATTTTATATAAAAGATCTCAGTTGCCACAAAAATGCAATAAGATATAATAGAATAGGAAAAACTGGTACTTCAAGAAATTATGTATATATTTTAATAGCAAGAAAAATAAAATGGCAATGCTGTTCTTCTTGTGATATTTTTATGTAACCACATTTCAAGCATAAAATTATATATTGAATCTTAGTTATCTATAAAAAAATATTTTTTAGCTTTCTAGAACAATCTTACAAAAATAATATGGCTTCGCTAAAAAAATGACAGTGGAAAATTTACGTACTTTTTAAATATTTTTAATTTCTATAAAAACATATGTAATAATATACAAATTTTTACAGTTTTACTTGACTCGTATAAAAACAACAATATTTAATATCCACCCACACAAACGAACTTATCATTAATATTAACATAATATTTATTTTTTAAATACAAAACTGTCTATACCATGTTGTCAAGTAAATGTTATTTAATTAGTAGATGAACATCCTTTTTATTCCACTGAACTTTCCAATTAGTTGTTTTGAAGTTTCTTATAATTAAATCCATTATTCTGATTTGGCAGGTGAGTCATCATATGCCTGTTCATGATAAACTTATAGTTGAACTTCTTGTAACAAATAGGGCACATGAAGGTGGGATCTCTCCTGCATTCAAACTTCATATGTCTCTTAAGATTATTGAGATTTAGGTAAGACGAATTACAGGTTTTGCAACCGTACCGCCCGTTGGGAGTCATTTGGTACCAGTCTAAAACAAATGAAATATTAAAATATATACATTTAAATATATTTGGTTATTTGGTTTTACAAATCGAAGACACTTTCATTTGTTTGATTAAGTGATTATTTGTATATAGGATAGCAACAGCTTATATTAGCAATAAATAGCACAAACAATACTAAGAAGCTGTAATAAGTCTGGAAATTTGACAAATGAAGTTTCAACATATCAAGGTGTTGCTTGACTACAAATATTTTAACACGTGATAGTATGGACCATTTTGATTAAAAAATGCTTAAATAACATAGGGTCAAGTCCTTACCATTTTTGAGAAAAACGGCCTTAAACTTGTCTTTTGTTTTATTAATTTTTAACCATATCGTTAACACATTTATTAATTATATTACGTAAAACAATTAATTATATGATTTTATACAAAATGCCTTAGTAAAATATCTGAATGACCTCAATTAAAAAAATAAAAAACGAATTAGTTTTTTTTATTTTATCATAGAATGCTTATTTGAAAACGGCAACACTTCCCACTGTAGAAAAACGAGCAGGCTTCAGCGAACATAACAATTCGCAAAGATATTAGTTGCAGTTATTTTGTTTTTTTGGTTCTTTTACCTTAAAACTCTCTACAAATGTATACGAATATTGAATATGCAGACATGTTACTTATTCATGGAGAGTGTAGACAGAATGCTCATTTGACGTCCCAAACATACCGGGAAAGATATCCTAACAGGAGGTGTCCCAATGACAGCACATTTGTGGCGGTTTTACAAAGGTTCGCGATACGGGAAGTATAAACGTCCGTCAAACTAATCGTGGGCCTGAAAGGCAAATAACACCCGAAAACGAGCAATATATTTTAGCCTTAGTGGAGGCAAACCCTGGTTTAAGCACTCGGGAAATCTCGCGAAAAGTGGGATTTTCTAATTGGACCGTTCATCGCAGTCTTCGTGAAAATCTTCTGTACTCTTATCATGTGCAGCGAGTATAGGCTTTGAGTTTAGAGGACTTACCCCGAAGAAGAGAATTTGTCTGTGATTTCTTCGAAAAAAACCAAGAACACGAAAATTTTAAGTCATAACACTGGAACCTGTGGTGGACGATAGATCAAAATACATACACACTACACCACAACTTGTTAAAATTTAAACTAACACATAGTAACCTACAGTTATCTAAACTGTATTGCCTTCCCAAAATCCACAAACCTGGGAAGTCTATGAGACCTATTGTTTCAGCTGTTGGATCACCAACGTACAATATTTCAAAATGGTTAGTAGAAGAATTCAGCAGATTAAATATCTCGTACGATAACTTTGAGGTTACTAACTAGAATTCTTAGGTAAAATTAAGAATGTTCACTTAAAAGAAGGTGAAATTTGAATATCTTTTGATGTAAGCTCATTGTTTCCTAGTGTACCCATACCACTAGCTTTAGAGTACCTAAAGGAACTACTTGAAATCAATAATTTGAAGAAGGAAATTATTGATGAATATTTACTTCTTACAAAATTATGTACGAATCAAAATTTTTTTCAGTTCAACAATAAATATTATAAACAACTTGAGGGAACTGCGATGGGCAATTGCTTATCTCCCTTCCTTGCAAATTTGTTTATGGGTAGATTAGAAACCCAGTTCAAAAAAGAACTCAAGTATTTCCCAAGGGTGTGGTATAGATACGTAGGCGATATATTTGCTATTTTTGATACTAAAACAGAAAATTTGGACACTTTCTTAGAAACATTAAACAATAAATATCTTTCTATTAATTTTACGTACGAAAAGGAGAACAATGGGCAATTACCTTTTCTCAACACGTTAGTTATTAGAAAAGCGATAAATTAGAATTAGATATTTATAGGAAATTTACTAATACTGATAGGTATATAACATCCGACTCATTTCATTGCCGTCAACACAAAATGGCAGCATTTCATTTCTTAACTCATAGATTAGTCAAATTTCCATTAAGTAAAGAACGTTTTAACAATGAAATGAATCGGATTAAAAATATAGCTAAAAGTAATGGATATAATGGTAATTTTGTACATAAATTAGTAAATAGACATAAGCATAAGAAAACGTTAAAAGATGCCATTGCTCTTCAAGCAACTGAGGCTCCCAAGTTCATAGTAATCCCATATGATCCCAGATATACGAGATGTCTAGGAAAAAGTATTTAAAAACGTAGGTTTTACAGTAGCCTACAAAACGGAGAACAGTTTGAACAATCTCCTTGGAAACCCTAAAGACAAAGTCGACTTGAAGGAGAGGAGTGGCATCTATAAAATTTGCTGTAATGACTGCGATCTAAAATATGTTGGGCAAACTAAACGCTCCATAAACATTCGTTTTTAAGAACACATGTCACATTTAAGATACGGAACAACAGAAAAGTCAAGCGTTGCCCAACATGCTTTAGAAAACAATCACCAAATAGGAATGAATAATCTTAAGTTGATTAAAAATGTATCTAATAATAGATTATTGGATGCATTTGAGAGTATAAAAATAGTTAAATGTGGTAAAAAAGCACTAAATAAAGACAGAGGGTCTATTCCCTATAGTCCCCTCTATTGTTTACTTGACAACGGTGCAGTCGGGCGCAACCAAGTGTGACCACATTTACCTATAAATAGTCTCGGTTAGGATAAGTTACTTTAGTTTATATCATCTGCTGATGATGCTAGCTTGGTTAGCGAAACGCGAGTCCAGAACGTAACAAGTTGTGGTGTAATGTGGTTAGAACTCTTGTATTTTGACGAAAATTTTACTTTAAACATACTGACAACCGACGAATGTTGTTTTACGAGAAAAAAAATTTTGAATTATCCTAACACTTATACATGGGCTCAAGAAAATCCACACACGATTGAACAAAGCCGATTTCAATACCGATTTTCAATTTTGGAATAAATCCACAATTGGTTAATAGGACCTTTTGAGCTACCAAGGCGTTTTACAAGAGAGGCATACCTCCAATTTTTAACTAATGACTTGCCCACTCTCTTAGAAGATATTCCTTTAGCTCAGTGAGCCTGGTTTCTTCATGATGAAGCTCCTGCCGACGTTTATAGGAATGTGTTAAAACACCTGGATAATATGTTTGATAACAGGTGGACAGGTCGAAATGCCCCAGAACCTAGAAAATGGCCTCCGAGGACACCAGACCTAAACCCCTTGATTTCTATTTTTGGGGCCACATGAAAACATTAATGTATAAAAGGGTCGAAATTGAAAATAAGAATGACCTTAGAAACCGCATTTTTGCTGCAGCGGAACAAATTCTTCGCCATATTCGTGTGTGTTTAAATAGTAGCGGTAGTCTATTTCAGCATTTACTTTAAGTTTTTAAAATACTTTTTTTAGTGTGTGAATTACCTTATAATCTACAAAGTTTTAATAACAAGTTTTTACTATTTTTTATACACGCCGATATTATGCTAACAAACCACAACTTATTAAAAAAATAGTTCATAAAATAATCAAAATAAAATAATTGAATCGTTTTCAAACCTGCAGTTTTTTTTATTTATACTTCTTTGTTGACAAAACACAGGTGATGAGATTGTCATCACTTTAATGTCCATGCAACTAGCAATGTTGCCATGTTGTCTCAGAATTAGTTGAAACCTTCTCCAAAAGTAAACATTTTAAAATTAAATATATTGAAAATCCTTTCGAATTTACCGATGGTTTATAAGAATATTTTGTTCAAAATCGTTCATATTATCCTATGTTAAAATATTTGTAGTCAAACCCCTGACATCCAATATACTAATATATACCGCTATTCACGGTTTGTCTCAGTTGAATATTGTCCATAATCCATAATAAATATATTGTGTAATCTTCCTGGATATGTTCCAGGGGCGCCTAACCTTGTCTAGAGCTAACGAACCTAGTTATCCCAAAGGTAATTTTCAGATGTACTAAGGCCACCTGTATAATGGATCTGCCACTGGTCTGCTTCTTCCTGGTTCTTCCCCAAACATTTTAGGATAGGTTCCGGTGGTGGCAAACTTAGTGATACTGCTGAATTGCTGTGATAATTCCTCCTCTTCTGCACACTGTCTTGGCTTGAGCCACCCTGTTTATTGAGGTGGCCAGTAGTTCTATTTCCAGAAGTTGATCCTGTTGAAGTGCAACAATGTCGTTCCTCCTCTTCTGCACACTTTCTTGGCTTGGACCACCCTGCATATTGAGGCGGCCACTAGTTTTTTTTCAGAAGATTTTCGGGACTCCCCTCCTTGCTTCTCTTTGGATGCCGCTGGACTTCAAATGGTGGCCGCTTTCAAACCACAGTTCCAATACTTGTTCTCACTTCACACGGTGAAACTTCGGTTTTCTTCCCCTTTCTTCCTGTAAACGTCCAGGGTAACCAACTCCACGGTCCTCCCAGGTACCTTCAGTAGCCTTTTTCTCCTGGTTTCCAGGAGGCCTATATACTAATTTGATGCCGTAAAAACCGAAAATAACATTCGTTTCGACGTAGGATGTATGACTGATTTTTCACAGCCCGTGAAAAATCGGAAAATTTGTGATTTTTTTACATGGGTTCTGAAAACCATCGATATCTTAGAAACTATAAGTCCTAGACAACCGTTCGCGACAGATTCTGAATCTACGGAAAATTTTCTATAAGCCTGATAGCTAATCGTGCTTTTTTAGTACTTTTTATACATGATGAAAATATCAACGTTTTTATATGTATTTGATACATATAAATACATATGTGGTACGATAAAAAATTTTTCACGTATGTTTGGAACATGAAACTTTGGAAATATCATACATATAGTATGATTAAAGTTTGTGCGCAATTTCAGTCTGTATCTTACCCGCATCGTTTTTTTGCCCTCAATATCTGGTGTTACGCTTTCTGGTCAAAATAGCGCGCACCGCCGTATGCATATTTCGGAAACTAAAAAAGATAAGGGCATGCGGTTTGCGTTATTTTATTTGGAAATAATAATATTTAGAATAAATAAGATTTATTCTAAACAGGTGATGCTAACTTAATGGGAAATGTAAAAAAACTTTATTTATTTATATTTTTCGTCATACTTACATATATGGTATGATAAAAAAAATTTCCTTTACGTTTAGAACAGGAAACTTTGGGAATGTCATATAGATAGTAAAAGTGAAGAGCGTGTACAATTTCAGATCAATATCTTACTCGCTTCATTTTTTCCCTCCATATTCCTCTGTCGTGCTATCAGGAGAAAATAGCGCGCACCACCGTATGCATCGATCCGCAAAAAAAATCGAAAACTAAAAGAGATAGGGGAGTGCAGTTTACGTTGTTTTATTAAGAAATAATCACTTTACAACATATCCTAACGGAATAGAGCTAACTTGACGAAAAATTAAAAAAAAACAATTTCAAAATGAAAATTTAGTCGTATCTCCGAAAATATTAACCTCCCGTACTTTTTGATGTGTCCATGGCATTCAGCAGCTCAAAATACCCATATAAACGTATATTTTCCACTTATTTTCGAAAAAAAAATTTTCCGTCAAAAAAATCCATATACATGCAAAATTTTGGAAAAATTTTTTGGTCCAGATTTTGCTGAAACATAGTTTATATACTAATTTGATACCGTAAAAACCGAAAATAACACTCGTTTAGTCGTAGAATGTATGACTGATTTCTTACAGCCCGATGAAAATCGGAGAATTCGCGATTTTACAAGGTCTCGCGCAAATACCCCTAACTTTTTTTCCTGAAAAGTTAGAGAATGCGGTTTTTACCATTCCATTCAGAAAGAATGGATCTATAACTGGTAGTAATTTCAAATTATCATGTCAACTAAAAATATTCGAGAAATATAGACGCTTTTATGACAATATGGTGAATGCGCCGTATGCAGATGTCCGTAAAAAAATCGTATTTCGAAAACTAAAAGAGATAAAGGAGTGCGATTTGCGTTATTTTATTAAGAAATAATCGTTTTAAAACATATCCGAACGAAAAGGAGCTAACTTGACAGAAAATATTTTCCATTAATTTTCGAAAAAAAAAATTCCCTAAATTTCCGTCGTAATAATTCATACAATTTTATTGCATTCAGCAGCTTAAAATACCTATATAAACGTATATTTTTTACTCATTTTCGAAAAAAAATTTTTGGTGATATTCATACAAAATTATTTCTTAATTATCGTCCAGCTAATAAATTAAAAGCAAGAGTAATGTTATAAAATGTTTATTTACAGTCAACAAAATAATTTAAAAGTAAACGGAAAGGCTGTTTGTTTATATTGAGACTGTAGTCAAGCTTAATTTTAAAAGAAAGAAAAAATGTTAAAAAGTTTTAGGTTATATCAGCAGACAGAAATTAGAGCAAAAAAACAGGGACCTGTTGCCAAAAATACTAACTCAAATCCGAGGGCGCCATCACACTCAAGATAGTCCATAGCAATATACCAATACATTATTCACTCATTTGTTTATTTGTTATAAACAATATAATGCAAATTATAGGGCTTTTATCAATTATTTGGGTTATTTTTAAAGATAAAAATATTAATGCTCGCATAATTACTCCAGTGGCGGCTCGCGGGTGAAAAGGTAGGTGAAGTGCAAGAAAATATCGCAATCATTTTTTTCTAGAATTCTTTTTATATGTGGAAGAGGTAGAATATTTTCTCACGACTTACCTAAATTTTGTATACTAAATCAATTCTCCTATTCTTCCAGACAATGATCGAATACAGCCTGCGGCGCTTTTTCTTTTTTTTTTTTGAAGCCCATTTAGATGGCCAGACATCACACTTGCGCCATCGTAACATTGCCCTATTAATTTATGTTTATAGTCAAATTGGTCCAAAACTTGATCCGATAGAGAATATAAATTCTCCGACGTTCTATGGGAGCTGACATTATAAAATCCTAAGAATCTCTCGACTACTGAACCTTCTGAATTAACGTATTTTAAAATTATGGAGTACTGGGAGGTTTGCGTAATATCAGTGGTGCATTAAATTATTTCATTTTGAATAGTTTTCGAGTCACCAGTAAAAACATTTTTAATTTTTTCGTGATGATCTTTTAGTTCTTGGGCACTTCTCGATATTAATAAACCTAAAAGTTTTTTAAAATTCCTCCTATTTATTAACTCGCTGCTCTCATCATTATTTATTTTATTATTTATTTATTTATTTATTTACCTCAAAGAACTAATAACCACAATAATTAATTATTATTACAAACAATTTAAGTTTTACATGTCAATAAGTTATATATGTTAACTAATTTAAGTTATATAATATCAAATAAAACGTTTTTTGGAAAAAATTACACACAAACAACAAATATTAATACAACCAATTAAAATTAAAGTTTTAAGTAAAATGCTTTACAAATAAAACAACAAACATTTTAGGGGGTAGGTACACACATAAAAACTAACATACACATATAAAAATCATTACAGAACCTGCCGATTGTACTGCTGTATCATGTGATTCCTAAGTTGCGATTTAAACATTGAAATGGTTTGGCATTATTTAATTACCTCAGGCAATTTGTTAAACATATCCCAACCTCGATAAAATATAGTGTTCTGTCCACTTTTTTTATTTTTTGGAGCTATAAAGAAATTGTTTATTTGTCTGGTATTGTACGAATGTATTTCACTGTTATAAATTATTTTGCATGTCAAATAAGGTGGAGAATGACCAATTTTTATTTTAAATATAAAGACTAAAACATTAAACCGTATGTATTCGATCACTGGCAGCCACTGTAAGCATTCAAGCATTGATCTAATTGGTGTATACCTATTACACCTTAAAATAATTCGCATTGCTCGATTTTGCATTTTTTGTAATTTATCAATTTCATTCTTATTTAACAAAAACAGAATTGTTGAGCAGTAATTAAAGTGTGGCAAAACTAAAGTGTTAAAAATAACTTTTCGTGACCACAATGAGAAGTGTGATGCACAACGTGAAAGACAATTAATATTGTAACTGATCCTTGATACTACCATATTAGCATGTTCCTGCAATGTTAATTTTTCATCAATTATTACCCCAAATACTTAATTTTCTTAACTCGTTCTAATACAAAGTTACTCATTTTTATTTTGTAGTTGCCTTCAATAAATTCTCTTTTAACTTTTTCGGTGGAAAAAAGCATAAACTTTGTTTTGCTCGTGTTAACTTTTAGCAAATTTTCGCATGTATATTTATAAAAACTATTCAGAGCGTTATTAATCCTAACTACTAAATCTTGGATGTTTTTTGAGTAAGTATATATTAGGGTATCATCTGCAAACAAATAAACGACCAAATCCATAACTTCCACTATGTCATTAATATATATTAAAAACAATAGGGGTCCCGAAATACTCCCCTGAGGTACTCCGTGGTCATTCAGTAATTCATCAGAACTTTTCCCATTTATTTTAACAGTCTGTCTCCTATTTTTAAGGTAGCTTTTAAACCACTCCAAAACCGAATTTCGGAATCCTATTCTATATAGCTTGGCTATAAGTTTTTGCCGATTAAGAGTCTCAAAGGCACGTTGTAAGTCCAAAAATACCGCAAGACTACTATAATTCTCATCCATTCTGTTTTTCCATTCATCCAATACACATTGAGTTGCAGTCTCACAGCAATACTTTTTGCGAAATCCCGATTGCTGATGATCATGGCCGCGAAAGACTAGCTCTTGTTTTGTAAGGCACAAAACTGCGTCAATTACCAAGCACATAAATAATCTATTTAATCGGGCGTTTTCATTAAAATGTATTTTATATAGCATTTTCTGTTGTCAAGTGTCAGCTATAGTGCTTTGATTTTTTACAAATGTTTTTAGCATTAATTCGCATTTTAAATGCTCGGCCGAGTCGTCATACCTGCAAATCCTTCCTTATTCCACACGGAATATTTATTTGAAACTAGTAAACAAGACCAGCAAAACAATTTTTGTAATATTTGACTACTACATAACCATTTGTACGCCGAAAACCAGGATGACGATTAAAACTCTGATCTTGTTCCTTCCATCGATTAAATGGAGTTTCCAACAAAAGGCAAACCACAACCGTGATCGGATTCATCAATAATGTAAATTAATAAACCCAACACCAAATAAAGTTGTAACAACACCATAAAAAAATATAACACAAAACAGTCAAGCAAACTGCAAAGGAACTAACAACCACCCCAAACTGAACGACACGTGGGTGTAGTGTACTGCGTTAGCAATTCACCGTGAGCGTTGTATGGCGCTGGTTAACATTATTCTTCCATGCGTTCGACGTCATCGCGTACGCGTAGTAGGAAAATCGTAAACTAAACATAGCACCTCCAGCAAATTCAAAGCGGTTTGCGCCACTGTTATAGTTGTTATAATAAAGTTCGATTGAAAGTTTTAAAAAGACATGCCGCCAACGGTCAAGTAAAATATTTATACGAGATGTACAGTTTATTTTTTGCCAATTAGGTGAACAAATGAATGTAAAAACTTAAATTTTAAGAGATTATAATAAACATAGTTAGATGTTTGCTTGTTTATTTTTCCTGGTGAAGTAGCACTTCACGTACTTCACCTGAATAGCCGCCACTGAATTAATCAGCAAGAAAAGACCATATCCTATTTAATTAAAATAACAAAGTCAATGCAAATTTTTTTAACTTTCTAGTTATCATTTCTCTATTTCCTTATCAAACCCTGGCGTTTTAGATGAAACCTTAAAACTTTTGTTTTTAATATATTTCCCTATCTCTTAAAATAGAGCTCGCAAACCCCGCTCAAAATATAAACAAAAATCCTGTAAATTAAAATTATTAAAATTAATAATATGATCGAATATAAAAATAATATACATATAAACACGTCAAGTTGGACCGATAAAACTATATTATACAATTTTTAGAAAATTAATATAAACACCTTTTCTCAATACTTAACAAAATGTCTTACTTACTGCTTGTCTGTAATTAATATGGAAATAACAATTTTATTACAAAATATTTTTTTAAATACACTCACGGGCAAAATAATCGATCCACGCAAATTTTTGACGAATTTCAATTGCAAATAACTTTTTTGTTTAATGCAGGATTTTAATGAATTCTGAAGAATATTTTAGATCGACTCGAGAATCGTTCACATGTTAAACATTTAAAAAAAATAAACCAACGTACATAATATACAGGTCTAAACTAAAAGTCGTTTTTTACCATAAGTTTAAGAGGCTCTGTGAAGTGGAGTAATAGTAAATTGGTCCAAATGAAGTTTTGGTTTTAAAGTCGCATCTATTCTAACCATATTTGTTTTTGGTTCACCTCGATATCTTTATTTTTCTGGAATATATGGATTTTTTAATAAAGCATTGCAATTTTTATCAATTTTTCGGTACGAGCAACTAAGTTTTACAGTTTTAGTCACAAATAAGATTTTTAAAAAGAAACATAAATATTTTTAACACACTTTAATTAATGTTCTATAAAAAACGTTATAAAACTTAAATTATTAAACACTAAGCACAAATATTATACGAGCAAATTAATCAAAAAACAATAACAATTGACAATAACAATAACAGAAACAATAACAAATAAATCGGTAGCGCGTGTTTCCTCCACGTGCTCGAAGGACAGCCTTTATACGCCTTGGCATACCTTCAATTAGGTTACGTATAAAAACTTGATCAATTTGCTGCCATTCTTCAATGAGAACATCACTAAGTTCTTGCAAATTGGCTTGAGCAGGTACCCGAGCCCGTACTGTTCTGCCCAGTCTATCACAGACGTGTTCGATGGGGTTCAGGTCGGGACTACGGGGCGGGGGAGCCAATTCATTTTTGTAATTTCCACCAGTTCTAAATATTAGCTTACGACTCTCGCAACATGCGGTCCAGCGTTATCATGAAATCGTCTCCTACAAATGGAGCAAAGGGGACAACATGGGGTTCTAAAACATCTTGTATATATCTGTCTGCTGTCATTGCTCCGCCATCGACGATTACCAATTCCGTTCTTGCGTCGAACTGAACACCACCCCACACCTTAATGGAGCCTCCGCCATAGCTTACCCTAGGCAAAAAATGGTGTTGCTCAAAACGTTCTCCTGTTCTTCTGTAGATTCTTTCACGACCATCCGGTGATTTTAAACAAAATATGGATTCGTCGGTGCATAGGACCTTTTTCCATTCATCAGGGCCCCAATTTCCTAAGCCGTTCAACCCTATGATTTCTCAGCAACTCGGGAGCAGTTGCAGGTCTCCTTGAATGTTATCCGTTATCAGACAACCTCCTTCCTATCATTCTTTCATTTACTTGGACCTGCCGTACGTACTCCAGTCTGTTTTTAACCTCTACAGAAGTTACTCTTCGGTCACGTAAAACACTTAGGGTAATAAAACGATCATCTCGTTCATTCGTACATCTCTTCCTACCACAGTGAGTTCTTCTATTGTACTCTCCATGCTGATTAAACCGATTTGTACTTTACTTCTTGTGACATTTAAAACTCTTGCCACGTAATACTGTGATCGTCCATCTTGGATTTAAGCAATTGCTTTGGCAGCATCAGTCGGAGACATATCCATTTTAAAAATTAAGAAGTAGCCTCACGAAAAAACACACACTTATTTAAAAAAAATAATTTGATTATTTTTGAAAGTCATAAATGACATTTCCAGGTATGGCGTTATTTCACGAAACTGTCAAAGCCACCTTGATTTATACCTTAGTTCACCTTAGTTGTTCGCACAAAAAGATTAATAAAAATTGCAACATTTTTTTTTTAATTCATATATTCCAGAAAAATAAAGATATCGATGTGAACCAAAAACAAAAATGATGAGACTAGATGCGACTTTAAAACCAAGACTTCATTTAGACCAATTTACTATTACTCCACTCCATAGAGCCTCTTAAACTTATTGTAAAAAACGTCTTTTTATTTAGTCGTGTATATTATATACGTTATAAATGTTTAACATGTGGGCGATTCTCAATTAGTTCATCTAAAATATTCATCAAAATTCATTAAAATCCTGCATTAAATAAAAAAGTTATTTGCAATTGAAATTCGTCAAAAATTTGCGTGGATCGATTATTTTGCCTGTGAGTGTATTACACAAGTGCTTTCTAGATTTGTTTTTACCTTCACCGCTACCGCTATGGCCACCAAAAGAGTAGAGATAATGCCAAAACAGGATCATTAAAATATTTTAACGCCTGTATTGTTTTAAAATTAATACCGTAAGATTGACATTTAATTGAATATATACACATACATTTCACAAGTACAATCTCCGTTATTTTTACAGAAAGAAAGTTGAGGTTTTCGCGTCAGTGTGCTACTTTTTCTTAAAACTAATGATGCCGTTAACAAAATTTTCATAGCCCTTTTAATTTTTAAGATACAGGGCTATATTGAAAATGTTGCATTTTCAGGCACCCCTCGTATCTCAACTATTGGATAACTTATAGAAAATGTGAAACCTGTTTCTTATACAACTTTTTCCATAGAACTCAATTTCGCTTTCGGAATTAGTATACAAGCTCAGATCAAAAAGTTACCGGACCTAACTTTATTTTTTTAAACGGAACACCCTGTATATTTATAGACTATCAAACTTGTCAAAAAAATATAATAGTATGCACTTTTTCTCAAAAACAGGCAAATATTTGTCTCAGCGGTTTTTGGATCAACTTTTGGTTTACAAAACAGTTTATAAACGTTCTTTTGGTATTTTTATCAATTTCTTCTAATAATGGCAATGTAAATGAAAATTATAAAAAATATGATTTGCTGGTATGTTTTATACAGAGTAATGAAAATTCTGAAGAAGCCTCGGAATTATATTTCCAAAGGTAAGTAAGCTATTATGGCTATGAAAATCTGTATTATTATTATTATTATAAGATTTTGCTTGTTAGATATCCAGAAAGAAGGCAACTGTTTTTTGAGATATTTGCTTGTTTAAAAGCAAATTTAGTTGAGCACGATCATTTGTTCACCCGCGTTCTAAAACATATAACAAAGAGAACAGGAAAAAAAAAGATGGATGTTTTCAGATATATATAAGCAACACCGTCCTCACGTAGAAAAATTGAGAAGAAAATTGGTTTGCCAAAAACTGACGGTCAGAGGATCTTGAAGAAGTATAAGTATCATCCATAGAAATTTAATATAGTGCAACATTTGTATTCTAGCGATGTCAAGCGCCGGGCACTGTTTTGCCAGTGGTATTTGCAAAAAATCGATGCTAACGATCTATTTGGCAGACTTGTTTTCTGGTCAAACGAATGCTATTTTTCGAGTGCGGGAAGGGGCACAATAAGGACGCTTTGGAGTTGGAGGGTCATGTTTTATTTTGGGCAGACGTATAGTTTATAGGGTTTTTGGAGGAGGTCTTACAGCACGTAGATACCCAGAAACCCTTGAGGAAGTTATTCCAGAACTGCTCGAAAATATTATGCAATATAATGCTGTTTACTTTACGTTTCGGGGGAAAGTCCACAAAACAAACATTTTTTAGTGTTGTTCTTCGGGTACCTTCATAGTGGAACATAAAACTGTCTATTGATTTTATCAGGTAAATATTTTTAATTTTTTTATTTTCAGATTTTATAAGGCGAAAAACCCAAAAAATAGTTTTAAACCATAAATCCGCCACTACATTTTCCTAATTATTTTATCAAGCATTCCTTTTTTTGGAAAATGACACAACACTTCGATTCGTTAACTTTTTTTAATGAAAAACTTAAAAGATAATTCAACTGATGAAAACTGTTATTATTTTTTATTGAAACGCTATAAAAATAACTACATTTTCGTTAATTTTTAAAATACGGCTAAAATAATAAAAAACATACATCACACTTGACAATATATAATAGAACTTAAAGTAGCTTAAAAGAATAATCGTAAATTCGACACTGAAAAAAAAATCCATTGATATAAATGATTAGGCCATTTCGCTTTGAATAGCTGCTATCTTGGTTTTAAACATTTTGATGTCTTAGCCATTGTTTTGGGTCAAGCATACATTCTTTTGAATTTTTGAATTAAACATCTTGCATTTAAATCTTTAGCATCTAATTATAAATAGTAAACTTCTTGAGCCAAAACCTTTAGTATACTTTGTTTAAGTAAGAGGAGGCTCTGACTCTCGTTCAGTAAGTCTTTATCAAGAGTGCTGGCGGCTTTGAATGAAGATAACGTTTTTATTTTTGTGCAGAGTTTAGTAAAAAAAAAGTTGTACAACAATGATTAATCCTTTATCCTATATATAAAATTCAAATATACCTAACCAAAGTAGAACATAATTAGTTAATATACTAGGCACTTGTAGATTCCACAAAAAAATTGGAAAACTGCTTGATTCACTGGCCGACAAGATTTTTCTAACACTGGCCAGCTCATTATTTTCACAATGGAAATACCCTCCCAATAATAAAAAAAAAATATTTGGAAAGATCTAATATGTACCATTTTTTAATAGCCTAATTAGAACCTTTTATATTGGCAGGTAAACAATTTTATTGTGGGGCGGCTAAAATGGGTCCATTTTACAACGGAAAAATTACCTAGACTGGGTTGTTTACAACATTAGATATAAAATAAACGTTAAACATCACTCTTCTGCTGAGTTTCGAATTGAGTGGTTCTCTGTGTATCGATAAGCAAGCGTATGTGAAGACGAGAATGTCGAGTCAAACGCGCCGAAGTTGTAAAATTTCTCCTGACAAATTTTGTTATATTTGTGGAGAATTTCTTAAATATATACTTATATTACACTTTAAATATTTTGGTGTGTTAATTGCGGAACAAGATAAGTGGTGGGCTCCCCATGTGTGCTGTGTTAGTTGTAGTGTATCATTGGTGCAGTGGATGAAGGGAGAGAGAAAAAATATGCCTTTTGCAGTTCCAATGGTATGGGGAGAACCCACCAAACATTCTGACGATTGTTATTTTTGCCTGACAAAGACTGAAGGTGATTCCAAAAAGGGAAAGCACAGTATAGAATAACCAAATTTGCGATCTACCATACGACCTGTTCCTCATAATGCAAATTTGCCAGTGCCGATTGCGCCTTTAAATTGGCAAGCTATTGATTCTGGAGATAATGGAGATAACGCATCATCAGGCAGCTCAGAAGAACAGTGCACCGATCCCACTTTTACCACAGGTCCCAGTTCCGGCGAGCCACATTTGGTTGTTCAAAGTGAATTAAGTGATTTAGTACGTGATTTGGGGTTATCTAAGCAACAGTCAGAACTTCTGGGTTCATGTCATAAGGAATGGAACCTATGGGCCAAAGAAACAAAAATTACCAATTTCAGAAAAAGAAATGCCATGTTTTCTAAATTCTACAGTATGAAAAATTCTTTGTGCGCGTGTACTGATATAGACAGTTTAATGCAGGACCTTGATATTGAACATTCTCCCCGTGAGTGGCGCTTATTCACAGACTCATCTAAATATAGCATACAAGGTGTGTTATTGCATAACGGAAGTTTAACACCCTCTATACCAGTTGCCCATTCGGTTGCAATGAAAAAAAATTATGAAAATATGCGCACGATAAAACTACAATAGGTATAAATGGCAGATATGTGGTGACTTAAAAGTTATAGCGATTTTAGTGGGACTTCAAGGGGGATTTACAAAATATGGCTGTTTTCTTTGTTTATGGGACAGTCGTGCAATAATTCAGCATTATGTAATAAAACTTTGGCCAGAAAGAAGTGAATTTCAACCGGGATCTCAAAATGTTAAATTTATAACTCTTGTTGATCCCAAAAATGTCCTTTTGCCTCCTCCTCACATTAAACTGATGATGAAAAACTTTGTGAAGCCTTTGAATAAAGATGGTGATGGATTTAAATACCTAAGACAAGTCTTTCCCCAGTTAAATGATGCCAAATTAAAAGAAGGCATTTTTATTGGGCCACAAATGAGAAAATTGCTGGACGATGTCAATTTTACGGAAAAGCTTACCAGGCAGGAACTCCTAGCATGGAATTCATTTGTTAATGTAGTAAGAGGATTTTTAGGCCACAATATGGATCAAAATTATGAACAATTAGTTAATGAACTCTTAGATGCCTATAAAGCGCTTGGTGCCAGAATGCCATTAAAAATTCACTTCCTCCATTTCCATCTGTCATTTTTTCCTAAAAATTTGGGAGCTGTTAGTGACGAGCAGGCTGAAAGGTTTCACCGAGATATCAGAACAATGGAAATTCGGTACCAAGGACGATGGGATCCAGCCATGATGGGTGACTACTGTTGGTTTTTGAATGGAGAAGATAGGTCATCTCATAAACGGAAAAAATAAAGTTTAATTAGTGTTTTAAGTTAATATTTTTCTCGTTTGCTTTTCTCTTAGATGTATGGTATGTTTAATAGACGAAAACTGTGAACATAGTCAATAAACAGGGTTAAGAATTTTCTGAAATCAGTTTTTCTGTAGATATTAAGTATCGTAACCTTCGATATGGTTCTACAACTCTAACAAGAAAACCCTACGTGCTACAACTTTCTATTTGTCATTTTCGTATTTGGATAGGCCCATTCTATTAGATTATGCTATTCTGATTTGTGTTACAACAAAAAATTTCTTTTTGTCGGCCAATGTTATTAACTTCTCCGTTAAAGACAAAGTTAGGATACAAAAATCAGCATCCAATTAAAAATTAGAATTTGTTTCACTTTCAATATAGTCTGTTCTTTTTTGATCATTTAAAACGTTGTACACAAATTGATCACAAGGAAAATGCAACAAGACAATTCCTTTTTCGCATTCTCAAAGAATCCTTATTTTATTGATTTTTCACTTCTAAAGCTCTGAGCAATCGAACGAATATGGTTAAACAACGTCCAACGTCGTCATTTATTTACAAATCGCCTCCTGTAGTTCACGTGCAAGTTCATTTTTTGAAAATATTCGTTTCCCAGCACAATACTGTGAATTCGTGCCATGTGTCCTATGAGATGAACCTTTTGCTTGGCTGAGTATGGACATTCGAAACATTTAAATTGCTTTTCTACGCCGCATTCGTACCTCATGTGCTTGTTCCGGGACTCCTTGTGTTTGTATATTTTGCTGCAGTTTAGACATGGGAAACCTAAAAAAGGGCACTTTTATCTGTAAAGTTCTATTAGATTTTACAATCAATCAAGAATCCCCATTATGACACCCAACAAATATAGCTTTTTTAAAAATTCATGATATGTATGAACTTAACAGTAACATAATAACTTAATAAGATACAGGAACATCTAAAAATGTGTCTATAATGCTACACTGGTTAAAATTTCGTTCTATTGATATGTCAAATTCTCTTCCTAAGTACAAGTTAGCGTTTGATTAATAAATAGCTCAAGAAAATGGTTTCCTCAGTAGACTGTAGAAGAAGCGAAAAATAGGGCATGAAAATAAACTGATAACAAATAACAATCTGTTTTGTCTAGTATAACAACCTTATTTCCTTTGTCAGCTTTTAAATAAAAACATTCTTTTTTCTTCAGTCCCTTCAGCATTTTTACGAGAAACATAATATACAACAAAAATAATTAAAAAAACCCATACCATTAGCTTTAGAGTTCCTAAAGGAACTACTTGAAATCAATAACTTTAAGCAAGAAATTATTGACGAATATTTGCTTCTCACAAAATTATGTATGAATCAAATTTTTTTTCAGTTCAACAATAAATATTACAAATAACTTGAAGGAACTGCGATGGGCAATTGCTTATCTCCGTTCCTGGCAAATTTGTTTATGGGTAGATTAGAAAACCAATTCAAAAAAGAACTCAAGTATTTCCCAAGGGTGTAGTATAGATACGTAGACGATATATTTGCTATTTTTGATTCTAAAACAGAAAATTTAGGAACTTTCTTAAAAACATTAAACAATAAATAGCCTTTATTTAATTATTTGACGTACGAAAAGGAGAGCAATGGGCAATTACCTTTTCTCGACACGTTAGTTATTAGAAATAACGAAAAATTAGAATTTTGATATTTATTGGAAATTTACTAATACTGATAGGTATATAACATCCGACTCATTTCATTGCCGTCAACACAAAATACAGCGCTTCATTTCTTAACTCACAGGTTAGTCAATTTTCCTTTAAGTAAAGAAGGTTCTAGCAACGAAATGAATTAAAAATATAGCAAAAAGTAATGGATTTAATGATAATTTTGTACACACATTAGTAAACAGACATAAGCATAAGAAAATATTAAAATGTGCCACTACTCTTCAAGCACCTGAGGCTCCCAATAAGTTCATAGTAATCCCATATGATCCCAGATATATGAGAGGTCCAGAAAAAGTATTTGAAAACGTAGGTTTTAGAGTAGTCTACAAAACGATGAACAGTTTGAAAAATCTCCTTGGAAACCTTAAAGACAAAATCGACTTGAAAGAGAGAAGTGGCATCTATGAAATTAGCTGTAATGACTGCGATCTAAAATATGTTGGGCAAACATGGCACATTTAAGATACGGAAGAACAGAAAAGTCAAGCATTGCCCAACATGCTTTGGAAAACAATCACCAAATAGGAATAAATAATCTTAAGTTGATTAAAAATGTATCTTATAATAGATTATGGGATGCATTTGAGAGTATAGAAATATTTAAATGTGGTAAAAAAGCACTAAATAAAGACATAGTATAGTCCCCTCTATGGTTTACTTTACAACGGTGCAGTCGCGTGCAAGCAAGTGTGACCACATTTAGCTATAAATAGTCTCAGTTAGGATAAGTTACTTTAGTTTATATCATCTGCTGATGATGCTAACTTGGTTAGCGAAACGCGCGTTCAAAACGTAACAAGTGGTGGTGTAGTGTGGTTAGAACTGTATTTTGATTTTTCTTCCACCACAGGTTCCAGTGTTACGACTCAGTAGATTGTAAAACTGAAAGAGAAACATTTATTTCTAACATAAAAAAATGTACAGGGTGTGTCACCATATTTAGACTTCATCTACTGGCTTTATTATAAGAGATAGGAAAAAGTGTTAAATACAAAAGTTGTAAGGATTGTCTTAAATCGCCAGGAAGTAAATTTATTAAATGAGCATCGCAAAGCTACCAAGAAAACATAAACTTTGTATTATTTAAATGGGACACCCTATCTATAATATTAAATTTCGGTCGGGCATATTTTTCTCATTTCAAAAATGTATAATATGTCTATGTTTGGATCAATAGTTTTTGAATTATTTATATACGATATAAAATCGCGATAATATCAGATTTGAGTTTATGAAATCACAGTTGCCATGGACAAAAAACAAAACAAAGCGGAAGATTCAAACATGTTTACTTACTTATTTAGCCGTCAAAAAAAAATAGTTTAATCTGTAAAATAGGTTATACAGAAGAGGAAAACTTTTGCATACTTCGCATATTTAACAAAACAGTAATATTGTTAAATATAAATATTTAATATTTGTCTATATAAATTACTTACAACATAATTAAAAAGTGACAATAAAATATAACAAATCAACAATAAAACAAATTTACGGTAATCACTACGATATTAAACAGAACGACACGAATTCAGAACTATTGTGCGCATTTTACAATTGTTGAATGTGACCGGTATCATTTTCTGTAATCATTACCGATTTTAATCAAAACATTCCTAATAATTTGGGGATTCTCATTTAAGAAATTAATACTAGTTTCAATTCTTTCCCTTAAATCCTCTAAATTATCACTTCTGTCTTTATAAACTTCTTTCCTTAAATACCTCTAGAGAAAACCATCTAACGGCGTCAAGTCTGCACTATTTGGGGGTCAATTTATATTTCCATAAACTCCTATCCACTCGTCATACTGTTCATTTAAGTATTCTCTTACATAAATAGGATTATTGATCTTGATGCCACAAAAGATCCGCGAATTGCCTAAGAGGAAGCTCGTCTAAAAGATTAGCTATATCGTTTTCTAGAAACTGTAGGTATCTGATTCCTCTTAAAGAATCTCTAAAAATTATCGGACCAATTATTTGATATATTTCTAAGAATCCCACACCAAACACTTAACGACATACGCCCCTGAGTTTTAATTTCAATATATCCCTGAGGATGTAGACATGTCTATGTAGGATTCTGTAAATTTTGCTTCTAGATGTAGTAAAATGTCTACTAGCATCTGATATAGATAAAGCCAGATTTTCAGGAAAACCAGAAGAAATACACATGCTCTAAATTACGTAAGTAAATAATAATAACACATTTACAACCTTGAAAAAATAATAATATTTGCAACTCTTCACCATTGTTTTCATTCATAGTGCGTTTTTCCCTTTGAAAATGCTTGCGCTGTAATAGAAGGTTGATTTGGAAGGAACTTGCCTGTCGGGAAAGGGATAAATACGGCGATATTCTGCTTGGGCTCTACTAACAATGTTACTGTTTTTGTAAAATTTGCGAAAAATGTGAAATTTTTAGTCTTCTGCACGTCTACATAAGTCTTAATTAATATTAAAGACGTTTGAATCTTCCGCTTCGTTTTGTTTTTTGTCCATGGCAACTGTGATTTCGTAAACCCAAATCTGATATTATCGGGATTTTTAAACGTAAATATTTCAAAATCTACTGATTCAAACATAGACATATTATACATTTTTGAAATCAGAAAAATATTCTCTATCGAAATATATAGGGTGTCCCATTAAAAAATATGACGTTTTGCCCTCGATTACACTAGGCATCTTCAGGGGTCTTTACTCCACGAGATCACATTTATTCAGGGGAGAAAGATTACTATAAAACGACTATAATACAAACAAAAACTTAAATTATTTTATTTCAGTTTTTTAACTTATTGATACTTTTAAATATGAAAATATTTCAAATTTAGATTCAGATATTGCAAAGCTGACAACTCAACTGATAGCCAAAAATAAGAACACTGTTACAAGTAGCCTATGGCTCTTATATTAGTTTAATATTTTTATTTTGCTACCATTGCTTGAATGCGTTTAAATAAAAATGTATCAATACTGATTTTTAATGCATCACTAGAACATAAGGCTGATAATGACTCAAAAGTAAAAAATTAGTGTTGATTTTTACAAATTGGTAGCTTTGTCATATGATTAAGCTGGAGTTTTAGCTCCTAAGTAAATTTTTACCAAAAACAGTGTTAAATGTGACTTAATAATGACGTTTCATGTGACTAATAAGATGGGCTTTTTGTCTTCCAGAGTATGGACACCTGTAGCACTTGAATTGCTTCTCCACACCACATTCGACCTTCAGATGTTTGCGAAGGGAACTTTTAAATTTGTACATTTTGTTACATTTTGGACAGAAATGTTTACTTGCTAAAATCATAAAAAGATATACATTTGAATTTGTATTAGCAATAAGTTATTACTGTACTACTAAAATTATTATTTTTACTTTCCTAGTGAGAGGAAAGATGTTTGCATTTTAGGATCCATAGATTCCGAAAAAAAACCATGTTCTCCCATTTCCACCAGTCTATGGTTTTGCCTCTGCGCGGCATGGCTCAAAAACTACTTATCCGATTGACTTCAAGTTTTGGTCAAAAATCAAGCGCCATAGCGCATTCCCTAAAAAGTGCTTCAGAAACTGAAAAACATTTAAAGAGTTCATACATTTGCAACACGATGTTTGCAACTGAAAAAAAATCACCATCGAGTGATAATTTTATAAAAGAAAACTCCATAAATCCATGACAATAATGTGGCAACTACGCCGCGTGGTGGGCCGGAAGTGAGGTTTATCCCCACAAGTCCTCCACTGGCTCTATACTGTGGTCATTCGACCGAGGGTTACGGATCTGTGGTCTGATAGCTATATTGCAAAATTGGCCGGACTTCAAAGACTGGCTGCTTGGGGATTGCTGAAGCAATGAGGACTACACCAGGCGCAGCACTAAGCGTTTTCTTGGGCTTCCCAGAGCTTCCGATATGGATCAAGCCATGGCCATGGCCTCGGGCAAAAGAATGGACGATGGAACTTGGTATAAAGATTCAACAGGAACGGGCCACAGGAAAATCGCCTCCATAATGCGCCAGGAGATCCCCATCCTGTCCCCGAGGGCGATTGTTCCAGATAGTCGTCTTATTTTTCATAATTACTTAATTTTTTTTTGCTTCTAGCGAAGTGGAAATAAAATAGTAGGCCCACTACTCGACAAATTCTTTGATCTACTAGTTACTTCCTTACTAACCTTTCACGTAAGCAATAATATTTCTGCATCTGCAGAGTTTTAAAAATCTAGAATAGATTGCATTTAGAAACTGAGCAAAATTCGGGAACTTTGCTGTACTAGAGCATCTGGATCATAAAACAATTACAAATCTTTTAGAAAGCTGTAATTCTACACTAACATTTATTTTACGCATCTTTTTTCTTTTTATTTCAGTCAGATTTATAAAAATTGAAATTTTGGTATGCTTTTGCTATGATTGGAACCCAGGACTCCAGATTCAGGATGTAAAACTACAAAGCGAGACCTCTTTATCATGTAGTTTTTAATGCATAATGATTTTATGTAAACATAGTTTATTGACACTCTGTATAATACATGTGCTCTTGTGTGGGAAAATAAAAATAAGATACTATTAATTTTAACGTTTAATTTTTATACTAACTACAAAGGTAGCTGTTTTGAAAATAATTAAGTCCAATTATACAGGAAATTCTATTAAAGATAATCAAATCGACATTGCTAAAAAACTACTTAAGTATCATACAAACTGGCACATTGGCCACACACAGTCCTACAAACTAAGAAGACCAGAAAAACAGTACATATAACAAGCGTTTGTTTCATAAGCGTATATAAGGGAAATGTCTTGGCGAATTGTTTAAATTCATCTTTATAATTGTATTTTTCAAAAAACCGTAAAAAATAAATCATAAAAATATATAAATTGCTAAAGTGTCGAAAATTTATTCTTTGTTCTATATTAAAATGGGTTGGTTGGTGAAAAAAAATTACTTCTACAAGTTGTTCGCTTCTCGACTCGAATATCGCGAAAAACCCTTAAAAATGACCTTTTTTGTAATTGGCAATAACTTTCCAAACGCTAAATTCATGTGAAAAATATATATTCTGTGATTTGGCGATTTTTGACAAGTTATGGCTATTTGATTTTGCCAGAAGGCATTGTTTAAATAATATTTCTGCTACACACGAAAGCAGATAAAGAGGTCTATTAAATAAAGTAAATAAAATTTTATAAATATATAGACCCATTATAAAATATCTCCTAGTATTTTACAAAACTTAGTCGGAATCTATGGAACTTTTTGTTACTATTATATACAGGGTGTCTCAAATTCGAAGGTGACCATTGGGATCTTGGAAACCGTAAGAGATACGAAAAAGTTTAAATTATGGCAAAGTTGCGTATTTTGGTGCTCAATAAAATGCCGTTTGGAAATTGAAAAAATTCCGACTAATTTCGGAGATAACCGAAAAAAACCGAAAGTTCAAATTTTTTTATTTATTTTCTGCTGACTTTATTTAAAGAGATATTGCAAAACAAATTGCACTTTTTCATTGCCACTTTTTTAGTTTTTTAAAGTGGCGTTATTACTTTTTTGATTTGACGTTTCGGTTTTTCGGATCCATCTTCAAGTTAATTTTTTTAAATACGGACCTGGATTTTTTATTTCAAATTTCGAAAGAGCTCGAAATTCTAAGCACAACAATATATCACACATATTATTTCAATAAATTATAAGGCTTTAAAATTAATAAAAACAAAATTTAATGTTAAAAAACGTTAGGTGGCTATGAAACAAAAAAAAACATCTGATTATTATTTTGAGTTACGTTACTATGGTGATTTACAGTGACATTTTCTTTTATCGTTTTTATTATTTATTGTGCGTTATAACTAATAAAAAATGTTTACCAAATTAGAAAAACGTGATATGCTACGAATTTATTACAAATTAAATCGAAACTCTAGACTTTCAAGTCAAGAATATTTTATTCAATATCCCGAGCGAAGACAGCCTCATGAAAATTATTTTGCTAAACTTGATACCAACTTGTTACAATTTGGAAGCTTTAACAAACCTAGAAATAAATATGGTCGTAGAGTTGATGAAAATGAAGAGGAAAACATCATTAATACGGTAAAATAATAAAGTTTTAATTTAAATTCATATCTTATACTTTTTTTTCATTTAAGGTCAATAATGCTCCTAGGGGGTCAACTAGGTTTTACGAAAATGAGTTGCAAATACCTAGAATGCGAATATGGCGCACATTACAAGCCAATAAGTATCGACCATACAAAATTCACCTTAGTCAAAAACTTAGACCAGGTGACGATATCCGACGAATGGATTTTTGTAACTGGCTTCAAAATAAATGTGAGGAAGATAACAATTTTTATCTAAGGTAATTTGGACTGACGAGTGTAATTTTACAACCTATGGAATCTTTAACCGACATAATGAGCATTATTGGTCGGTAGATAACCCTCATCAACATCAGGAAGTAAGAGCACAAGGAAGAGTATCTTTCAATGTATGGGTCGGGATGTGGCGCAATAAAATTCTAGGTCCAATAATATATGAAGGTACCCTAACGTCAAATAGATATCGCGAATTAATATTAGAAAACGTTGTTGAACTGCTCGAAAACGAGCCACTAAATATTTTGCGACAGTTGTGGTGGCAGCAGGATGGTGCACCACCGCATAATGAACGTGAAGTTGCACAATTTTTAGATGCCTTGTTTCCAAATAAATGGATCGGAAATACTGGACCTGTGCGATGGCCTGCGAGAAGTCCTGATCTTAATCCGTTGGATTACTTCTTATGGGGGTTTTTACAAAATCGTCTATATCGCAATATACCCGATAACATTAACCAACTTCAAGAAAATTTAATTAGGGAGGTTAGAGCCATTCCTGCTAGAACCATACAACGGGCGATATTAAAAATTCGTAGACTTGCAGCAAAATGCATTGAAGCACAGGGTTTTCAGCTTGAATACCTTTTATAATATGTAATTATTTTTGTATACTTTAGTTTTAAAAATTCGATAAGTTTGTTTATTTATGTTGTCACTTCTGATATACCTAGCTTTAGTTTTTTCTAAATAAAGGTTACAAACAATTTTTGTGTTGTTCTATTAAACGGTTGCTACAACGTTGGCGCGTTATAGCTGTGTGTTACAGTTAAAAAAAAAACATTACAATGAGTATTATATTAGTAAACGTCAGTATAAATCTCCATGGTAACTTAAAATAATAATTTCATGGATTTATTATTGTTTCATAGCCACCTTAACGTATTTTAAATATAAATTATGTTTTTACCAATTTTAGAGTATTATAATTGATTAAAATAATATGTGCGATATATTGTTGTGCTTAGAATTTCGAGCTCTTTCGAAATTTGAAATAAAAAATCCAGGTCCGTATTTAAAAAAATGAACTTGATGATGGATCCGAAAAACCGAAACGTCAAATCAAAAAAGTAATAACGCCACTTTAAAAAACTAAAAAAGTGGCAATGAAAAAGTGCAATTTGTTTTGTAATATCTCTTTAAATAAAGTCAGCAGAAAATAAATAAAAAAATTTGAACTTTCGGTTTTTTTCGGTTATCTCCGAAATTAGTCGGAATTTTTTCAATTTCCAAACGGCATTTTATTGAGCACCAAAATACGCAACTTTGCCATAATTTAAACTTTTTCGTATCTCTTACGGTTTCCAAGATCCCAATGGTCACCTTCGAATTTGGGACACCCCGTATATATCTTTTTTTATCGGCCCTCAAAACATTCAAGGAGATATTTGCAATTTTCTGAATCCATGTCGAGTCAAAAAATATGTCATTTCAAAATGCGTCTTCCGACGTTAGCCAAAACACCATCTGGCACATCTAACCTCAAATTTTGCTTAAAAATTAGATGTGATATAAAGATAAACTAGTAAAATCTGCTGAATTTAGCATGATGAAATAAAGTGCCAATATAATGAAATTATTAAAAAATCAATGAAAAAAACTACATATTCAATTTAATTTATTTTAAGTTAGAGGATCGATGTTTTGAAGGCAATAAGTTGTAAATTGCAAAAGTTATTGATATTCGCAAAAAGTTCATTTTGAAGGGGTTTTCTCGGAAACTAATCAACTCTTTTTCACTCGACACCTCTCAAAATATAGTGTTTGTAAAAAACCCGCATTACCAAAAATATTTTTGAATAGTCAAGAACGGCGCACAATAAGGTTAGAATATTTGGCAGGATCAAGAATGGTTATGTTACTGGAGGGTCTGAATATGTACAAGTACTAACGAATTGCTTATCAGTGGTACGATAGCGCAATTGGTTAGAGCACTGGGCTAGAGATCCAGAGGTGCGGGTTCGATCTCCGTTTGTACCATAACTTTTTCTCTTGATTAAATATTTATAAAAAAATATTTTTATAGCATTAATCCAAGCAATTGTTTATATATATATATATATATATATATATATATATATATATATTTCAATTATTTTTCAGAAGGAATTTTAAAAAATAACGTTATTTAAATGCAAAGTAGTTTTTTATAAAATATAAATGATTTTTGTTACTAATTTCCTGGTCTAAAATAATCTCAAAGGTTCATAAATGTATTTGTTCCCTTCTCATCCGATGTACACTCATCATATGCATGATGGCCGTGGTTTTTTGTTTTCCAAGGTACGGACAAACCTGACATTTAAACTGAGGTGCGACCCCACACTCGTACTTTAGATGCCTGTTTAGGGTGTACTTTTGTCGATACCTCCTCCAACATTTTGGGCACCGGTATGGGTCAACTAAAACTAAAGAAAATAATAAGCCATCTGTCTAAAAGGAAAATGATAGGTCTTCTACCGATTACAGAAAAAAAATATCAGTATGTCTTAGTACATTAGTAGCTAGATCAAATGTTACTTGCCTATATACGTCTTGTTTTGAATTTTGAATGTTTAAAATATATAAAAATATCTACGTAACAGCCAATACTTCAATTAAAGCCAAAAACAAACCAAGTTTGGTTGAAATCCATCTACTTTTATTCAAAATCTACCTTGTTTACAGGAACAATTTTTTGAGGTTATTGAAAATAAGAAAAAACAATTTTTATTTTCATTATACGAGATGTAAATTTATGTAAAAAATACATGTGTTCCATGTAGAAAATGTAGGTATATCCAAGAAAAGTTAGAAAAACATGTGTTTTGTAAACAAATTATATTCTATATTATTGCAACACTTAAAAACTCACCTCCATTGCGTGAAACAAGAACTCACTAAACAAAAAAAATGCTATAAAATAATGGTAAGATCAGAACTTACAGATATATTCAACATTTCGCCTAAAGGTGTTTAAAAATATTATTAAAAATTGAAACAAAATATTTTTGTTTTAACTTTTTTTATAAAACATATGTGCAGATTACATTTCTACAAAAACAGATTATTCATACTTAGGTGAGTAGAGCTTTAAAATAAATATCCAGAAAATGCGATATAATATAAATAAGTATTACAGATGTAACATGGGCATCTACAATTTTAACAAGATATCCTTAATAATATTTAACTTTAACAAGTACAAAAATTTGCCTTTAATAAAACAAGTACAGTACTTTTAAATACTTAAGAGAAATAAATATGATCTTTTATAACTTAACTTCTTAAAATCTACAGGGTGTTCCCTGATTATTTTGAAGATAGAAAACACTTGTTCATTTGTAGGTTCACGAAAAACACACTGTTTACAAAAACTTTTGGACAACAACACCTATGATGTCTTGCAGGCAGATCCTACAAAATAACCAGTCTGATTAACGTATCCAGCCTACCACCAGCGGAAAAGAAATCATTAAAACCAAGCATCTCCAAGATTTACAGGATCTACGATCTTCCCAAGATTCACAAGAACAATGTACCAGTTCGATCGATCATCAGTGCAATAGACTCGCCCACATACAAACTATGTTACCTTTCAAATGTTCTTAATCCATTTACTGGAATAACAGATTCTTTTATAAAAAACTCTGCACATTTCGTGGAACACCTTAAGGCAATCCAGTTGTACACTGGTTGAGATATGTTGATGATACTTTTGTTCTTTGGCCTCATGGACAGGAAAATCTCCTTATATTTCTAGACCACTTTAATCGATAACATCGCAATATTAAATTCACAGTGGAAATTGAATCTGATCTATTATAAATGTAATAAGAATAACTTGCTCTGTTGGCTGCTAAAATTTAAATAAAACATCTCCCTACAATGCCTAACCACGACTGAGAAGGGCACGACCAATAAGATTCAATGTAGGTGGAGTAGAGACAAGTGGGCGGGGCCAAGGATAGGTGAGGGAAGTAATCAACCAATCAAAAAAGTGGTAGGGGGAGTCCGCTTAACCCCCCAATATACTCTACTGAAACCAAGGTTCTAGCACGGGTTCCAGGATTTTATACACGAAAAATTAGAGAATCTATTGAAATTTTTAATCATACAAAAAAATTCAATATAGACACGGGTAACGGTCTACATCACACATGAAAACCGATCTTAACACAGGGTCACGGTTCGGCGAGCACAAGTCGGGTGTAAAAGACCGCCTACATCAGGTGAAGATACTGTTGCTTTTCTTAAAACTCCCAAAAATTTATTTAATTCTGAAATTTAATGTACACGGTGTTCAGAATTTAAAGTAGTAAGAAAATTTTATATATTATTATATCTAAATGTGAAATCATTATCAATTTAGGAAATGAGAAGTTTCCTTAGAGATTTATTCATTATATTTCTTTAAGCTACAAGCTATTTTTGACAAATGCAATGTACAGGTTGTTCATGAAATCAAAGAGTTCTAGAAAAAGTTGTATTCTATTTAGATATACAAATTAATTCTAAACAACATTTTTACTTCTCTCATAAAAGGGAAATATTGTAATCGTTAAAAAATCACCCTTGGAGATTTTTAAGATCTTTACGTTTACCGAAAAACATGTTTTCTCAATACCGTTGGTATGTCTGTTTGTCTGTCGGTCTGTCTGATCGAGACCACCTACTCAATTGACTTTTCATCAAAAATTAAGGGTCATATGGAGATGATCTGGTAACGTTTTGATAAAAATTCAATATGGCAAAACAAAATGGCGGCCTAGTGAAATGTTTTAAAAAAAAATTACTAGAAAACTGCTTATCCAAATTATCTTAAATTTTGCTCAAAAATCAAGTATTATGTTTGAATCAACTGGTAAAATGGTGGCACGATTTCAAGATGGCAGTAAAATATTTCAAACATAAAGTAATTTTTGAGGGTTTCAAGAAATTTTTATAAATAGTTTTTTTTTTGCTTTTCTTTAAATATATATACCTTTAATAACTTTATAACCGGATACAAAAAACAATCTGTCGATTGCTTTATACAAAATTGTTTTCGAAAACATAAAGATTTAGCCCAACAATATTTCTATTAAAAACTAATTTCTTGTTTAACTGTAGCCTAAAAATATTGCTTATCGTAGCTAATTACTACAATTAATTGGCGTTTAAATTAAAATACATATTTTTTAATAGTAACTAACGATCCTAACATATATATTGTTTTGAACAGGAGAAGCAGATCAGTTTTGTACAACTTCCGCATCAGAGCAGCTAGATTCCAAAAGCTTCTTTTTCTCCCGACATTTCCGTTGCCTCTCACGGTCTCTCTCTCTTCTTTTTTGTCTTTTCTCTAAAGATTCCTCATCCAGATCATCCGGAACGGTGTCATTTACCAAACCTCTCGCCAATAAATCTTCATAAATTGCGATCTTCCTGGCCTCTCTTCTTCTTCTGTTCCTCTCTTTCTCTTTTTCCAAGTATAATTTGTATTTTTCCTGATCCTGCTTTAGTTTGGCGCGATATTTTTGCGTTCTATTAGCATATTTTGTATCTGAAAACATGAAAATATATAATTTCAAAAACTAATTTAAGGAGCAAAAGTAACTTCTGCTAAAGTTATGCTATATATCTCACTAATTTATCGAAAACTTATTTATGTATGATGATAAAGCACCGATATCCAACGAAATAAAATAAGTTAATAATAAAAAATGTAAACAGTAGCAACTTTTCAAAAATAGTACATTCACTAACATTAAAGATGGAAAAAATCCAAGCTGTTATGTCTAGACCAAGTTTTTATTATTAACACAGGTTGAAATAGGTAAACTGGGTTTAATTAGACTAAGAACCAGTCCTGCTCTCTCATGTTCTTGAAATATCATACAATTCAACCAGTCGCGTGTTGACCATGGAAACCCACGAATTTCGTCGTCTGAAGATGAATACCATCGTATTATGTGTAATTTTCTATTAACGAGCTTTTCGATTTTTAATTTTGAAAAAAAGAAGCATATCATTCAAACTCCTAAATTAAGTCACCTAACTAAACAAATATCAAGCATTTTAAAATGGAAAATTATAAAAAGTGTGATTGTGACAAAAAGTCTTTTGTTTTGCTGGTCATGCCTTCTTTTCACTGGCGAAAAAAATGTGTGGAATAAAAATGGATTTGCAGATTTCAATAATTTACAGAAATTAAATAAATGTATCTGTAATAAAACAATCTCAGAAGAAGCTTTTGATTCCTTAATAAAAATTATTCAAGTCAATTTGATTATCCTGCATTGCAATTTGAATAGTCACTCATTTACAACACATCAGATGACTTGGATAAAAATAGTGCTAGTGGATTACGGAAATCTCGTAAAAAATGTGGATTAGACCAGGGTTTTCCTGAAATTCTGAAATAATGTCAAATAACACTTACTATTCCCGCTACAAGAGCACCAACTGAAGGTAGTTTTTCCTCTCTTAAAAGCATTAAAAATTTTGCTAGAAACTCTACAGGACAGGAAATGCTTTTTGCCTTGACCTTAATATCAATTGAGAAAACTAGTTTATATATTCTTTGGATGTATGTAAAATGATTTCCTCCAGTAAAGTACCCTATCTAAAATAGCACAATTAAAAAGTTCTTAGCCCCCATTTTCCACAGCTTCCCCTTTTGAAAAGGTATGGAAACGCCACTGAATTCAGCAACATATTCTGACTGGAATATGGAAATAGTGTTACTCAATCAAATCCCGTATCTTTTTCTTTTCTGTAATTAGGTATGTCTCTCGTTTTCTTTTCATACACTTTGGTAGCAGGTCAGATGGCATTCCTAATATTTTGACAACATTAGACTGCTCCATACGTTTTGTGCTCTCTGTTTTTCAAAATTTCAAATTTCGGATGAATCGCTTTAAGAGGGAAGGAAAAGCAGAAATCCTGCAACCCATTCCAATCACTGGAACTATACTGACGTACAGGGTGTTTCTGAATAAGTGAAACGAGTGGTCTAAAATGCTTTGTTTTCGAGATACAGAGTGTCAAAATTTTATTTCTGTTTTAGTTTTTTCTGCATAATTTCCTAAATAATTCTGATTTCTGGATCAAAATTGGTACCTGATGGTCTTTTAATATTGGAAATTTGAATTTGAACTTAATTTAACTTTTATTTATAGGGGGCTCCACCTAGATATCTTTTCACACTTTCTAAGCCTCGTAACTTTATTGTATGACCGTGTGTTATATTTCTGGTCTTAATAAAAGATCTTTTTATTAGAAGTTGCCAGGAGCAACTGTTTTTGAGGTATTTTGATTTGAAATAATGATGCATGTGACACTGAATGGCAAAATGTAGTTCCTTTTTTTTGAAATCTAAATCTAAAGAATGATTCTTTCCGCAAAATTATTGAACAATTAATTTTTTTGACCAAAAATGTAATACAAGATCGTACAAAAAAAGTTATGAGCCTTTGAAAGTGAGAACAGTCATGTAGGTGACGCCCCCTACAAGTAAGAGCTAAATTAAGATTAAATTCAAATTTCTAATGTCAAAAAACTCCCTAATGCATTACGGATATCCTGAAAAATAATCCTTTAGATTTAGATACAAGCTTTCTTTGACTAGTTTAATCTAACTTAAAGCAAATAATAATTGAAACATTTGATTTGGTTCGGTTCAATTATAATAAATTGTCAATTTACAAAATATAATTGAATATTTTATAATTATTATATATATTAATTATAATCATGTTTTTTTTTGGAAAGAATTGTTACCTCTCAGAAAAGATTGGCTGAGAGGGTTTTTCTTTGCCTTTCTTTTTTTTTTGTCATGGTCTTTTTGATTCAGACCGCTGATAATAATTAAGTTAGTAATTAGTTTAAGTTATAGAAATGTATATAGAAGGCCTTTTTTCCTATTTAGACGGAAATGTAAATTATTTTTCAATTACGTACATAAAGTAGAATTCTAGGCGACACCTATGAAGTCTTTATTAATTAAGGGTTCAGGGTGCGTCTATGATGATGCATTGTGTTTCAGCCAATAAAGAGGCAGTACTTGACAAAAACAAGAGTTAGTCTGTGTCAAAGTTCTGTTTGTTAAAGTTGATTTAAAATTTTTCTTTTGTGGTGGTATATAGGCCTTTACGTATACAGTGGGCCGTGAAAGTTTATTATTTGAGGTTTTATCAAAGATATTTTATTTTTGTTCTATGATTTATTTGGGGAGTAACTATAAGTAACATATTTTCAAGAGTTAAATTTATGGTTAATATAAAGGTTTTCTTTTCTTTCTTTTGCACTAAGTTTGGGGAATTTAAGTAAATTCCTAGATTTAAATACTCTTTTTGTTATTAATTTTAAGTATTATTTTTGCACAGTAATTCTCATCCTTTATTTTTGTTAATAGATCTTTAGGTTGTTTTAAAAAAACCAAATCTTTTATTTAAATAGAACACCGGCTAATTTAATTTAAGATGTTTAATTAAATTTATACTAACAGTTATATTTGATAACATTGTGAAATCTAATTTACTAAGTACTTTTGATTCTACTTATTATATCTTAGTTAATTTCAGTAATGTGACAGGAGTTACCGTCTATGTCTCAAATAAATAAATAAATTTAAATATTATACAATTATCATGCTTGTTACAATTATTTCAAATCCAATTACCTCGAAAACGGTTGCTCCTAGCGACTTCTAATAAAAATTGCCTCTTTCACATAAAAATGATTGAGGAATTAATTTTTATTGACCAAAGCTAAATTAAGAATAAATTTAAAGCTAAATTAAGAATAAATTTCAAAGAACCTCCAGGACGTACGTATCACACAACACAAGGATAGCCGTTTAAAGAAAAAACCTACTCCAACGATAGCTTCCGCCACCACTTAAAGCACGCGACTGAAATGCAAAAATTGCAAACAGCCGGTGGAAAATTCAATAACCTCTGGCTCGATTCACAAGAAATCAAGCATACAGGACTTGGCTGCAGAGAAGCTAGTGGCCCGTATAGGTTCTATTCGATATTCTATTGTGGCTGGGTCGGAGTCAAGGCCGCATTTATTATGGGCTTGATAATTAAGATAATATTTTAGCATTTTTAATATAAACTAAATTAATGGTTTTCTATTTCAAAAATTACGTTTTAGAAGATGTTTTGTAATTTTTTTTGGGGAAGCACTGCTTCCCTTGCTCCCATGGGCTTCACGCCCCTGGAATACTACCTACCTTGCGGAGCAGAAATTCAACATTGTTAAAGTTTAGAATCGATGGAGTTTTTGGTGCTCCCTGTATACAATATTCATGATGGAATATTTAAGGGTGCGAGTCCTGTTCATAATTTGATAAACTATACTGAATCTGATTGCCATAAGTGCTATTTGTTCAGCAGACCGTTTCAAAAAAATGTCTAAAAAAACCCTGCATGTAGGAGAGGAAGAAAAAATTCAAAACCGTTGGAGATTGTGTTTTTGTACGAAAAAGATATCTTCTACAGTAAGAGTTCTGGTCGAATAGACTTTTCAAAAAATGACAGGGACTTATATAACACCCTGTATAAGACAGTTGCGGGCTGTATACTTTAGGAATTGATTAAACAAAGGCTGGAAACCGTAACTCACATTTGTCCTCTTCCATAAACAAAAGAAGTTGGAAAATGGACCTTCATTTCTGCCATCGAACTGAAGCCAGACTGTCTTTTATTGATAGACAAGCCTGTTAAAGTAAAATCTAGAGGGTCCAACTCTCTGAAAGATACGACAGACGGCGTTGTTCTGTTTGAAGTAGAACAGCGTTAAGGTTTCAATTGTAACAATATGAATTTATTTAAAGTATAACAATATATAGAATTCTAGGAAACGATGTTGATATATTCACTACAATGATAAGAGATCCTAATTTTTGTCAAGGTAAATTAGTTAGCAATAATAAATTAGCAATGAATGAGTAGAAGCGGTCTCGGATTAAGGCTAGGCATTCGAAATTTGGTTTTGGCGACATGTTGCTACCTCTCAAGACCATTAAGTACAAGGTCTTTCTGCATATTTCACCGCCACCACTATCGGTCTATTTTTAACAGGCTGATCTTGTTGATCATGAATATACCAAGTGTGAAACATTTATATTTAATTCTCTAAATTTAAATACCACAATACGCAACGTAATTTTTTTTATTTAAATAACCTCTAACTAGTGTAGTAAATCATTCATTATTCAATCCTCTAACTATTTTATATTCGCTCTATTGAAAAATGCGAGACCTGCAGTGTTTTGGATGGTAAGGAATAGGAATATACAATTACAGAATCGATTTCATTTAACAAATATTTATTCAATACGTTGTTCAAATTTTTGTACGTAAATAGATTACTTAGGTTCTGTAATCAAATGCTTTATTTAGAAAGGGAAAAATTTATAACAAAAACTAACAAACGTGATTGTTAGGTCCATCTGGGGTGACCATAGTACTTAGCTTCAACATTATCTCCATCCTGGATTTTTCTTTCGAGAAAAAATCCGCAGTTGTTCTTGCCTTGGTGCTTTTTCAATAGATCTCTCCTTTTAAATCCATGGTTACATAGATCGCAAACGAAATTCCAACTTTTTCCGCATTCGTATCTACTGTGACGATTGAAATGTTTTTTGTATTTATAAGACAGGCCGCATTTCAAACAACCAAAGCGACCATCCTCAGTGATAGTAAGGTCCTTATCTAAAAAATTTTTGGATGTAAACAGTGGCAAGCTATAAGTAAAAAATAGATTGTGTTAGTGACTTTTAATAACTAGCAAAGAAAACATGAAATTGGTGCTTATTCTCTACCTCTTATGGATTATATTCCCAAAATTATTTAATTGGCATTTCAGACAAAATTTGAAATTAAAAAAGTTACCTTGACTTGGCTAGGATTCGAGCCCAGGACCTCTCATTTTCTAGATGAACGATACAATTTAACTTTTTTACATTATTCAGCATACAAACTGAGAGGAGTGTTAAAGGGGTAAAGATGTACAGGGTGGCCATTTTATGGTGATACAGTACCTTATCAAGAAAACGGTAATAGTTACGACAAAAAGTTAAATACAAAAGTTGTTTGGATTCAATTAGATTTTTAATTTATTTCACTTTTGCTTATACAGGGTGTTTCGTTTTGATGTGACACATGTCAACTTTCTTAATTTAAACGAGATACCCTATATATTATTACATATTTGGATTCTACTGTTAATTTGCCAAAGTTTTTATAATAACATCTATATTTGAGTTCTTTATCGTTTTTGAGTAAATTGAGTTTTTAGAATTTTTTTTTAAAAAAACATATTTTTAAAGAAAAAATTTTTAGTTATAAATTTTAATGGAACTGACTAATATCCTAAACATACATTACTAAGGGTTCAATTCAACGAGTTTTCATGCTGGTCTTAGCAATTAATATACAGGGTGTTAAAAATAGAGAGCAAAACAAACAGAACTTTAAGTGTAAAAATCTCCTGTTTTTTAAACGGAACACCCTGTATATTTTTATTTTATCTGATTCAGCATTCAATTACCTATCATTAATCATATATATGTCCCATACCTAAAATGAACAGTTTCGATTTTATTAGCCGTTTTCTGATTTGACTATTTTTTTTTTAATATAAGTAAACAGATGAATTGGGCTAAAATAAAAATGTCGTAAACTAAGCCTTATTCTCATTTCCTTAACACAGATAGCGACTATAAATAATGTTAGAAAATACAAATAACAGTGAAATATTATGTAATTTATGTTCTTATTATTTAATGTTTAGAAAAATAAGGGAGAGACAAAAAAATATCTTGTGCCACACGGTATAACTAATAACTAACTGAGTATTAAACATGATTAAAACAGATTATAAAAAATTTTCAATATGGCCACCGTCCATTGCGATACATGAAGTGTAAATAGCCTCCATTTTTCGAATAACGTTCCTTACCGAATTAGATGCATTAAAATTATTGATCTCTTCTTTGATTTTTCTTTTTAACTCATTTCTACTATTAGATCTATTTTTATAAACTTTATTTTTTAGTGCACCCCACAAAAAGAAGTCTAAAGGGCTTCGTGGTGGCCAGGATATTAAACCATGTCTTTTTGCTCTCCATTTTTAACACCCTGTATATTAATTAGTAAAACCAGCATGGAAACTCGTTGAATTGAACCCTTAGTAATGTATGTTTAGGATATTAGTCAGTTACATTAAAGTTTTATAGATAAAATTTTTTTTTTTAAAAAATGTTTTTTTTTTAAATTCTAAAAACTCAATTTACTAAAAAACGACAATGAAATCAAATATAGATGTTATTACAAAAACTTTCGCAAATTAACAGTAGAATCGAAACATGTAATAATATATAGGATGTCCCATTTAAATTAAGAAAGGTGACCTGTGTCACGTCAAAACGAAACATCCTGTATAAACAAAACTGAAATAAAATAAAAATTTAATTGAATCCAAACAACTTTTGTATTTAACTTTTTGTCGTAAATATTACCGTTTTCTAGTTAAGGTACTGTATCACCATAAAATGGCCACCCTGTACGTATCATCCGAATCATCATCGACATATAGAGATTTCAGCAGGAATCCGATGTAAGTTTCTGAATAATCATAATAGGCTGGACTGTTTTTAAATTGTTGTTGCTATTTGAATTCCTACATTTGATTATTACAAATGTTCCCAAATAAACCGTAAATCCACTGACATAAAATTTAATAAGTTGAACTATCGTAGTTGGTTGTTGAACATATGGTCTTCATGGCTTGGTGCTCAAAAGCATTCACCATAAAGTGAGAGGGCTTGGGTTCGAATCAAAGCAATGACAACTTTTTCAATTTTAATAAATTTCTCGAAAATGTCTATAAAACAATTTTTGGGACATTTTTTTTTACTTAAAAATTTTGCATGAGTGTTTAAGTCATAGGTTTTTCTATACGATCAAAACGGTAGTTTAACAAGTAAAATAGAGGGTGTTAGTAAATAAGTGCGACAAACTTCAGGAGGTGATTTTGCATGAAAAAATAATGACAGTTTGCTATATAAACGTATGTCCGCAAATGATTCCTTTTCAGAGATATGGGGTGTTAAATTTTTGTTAAAATCTGACGATTTATTTATTGTTCTAAAACCCGTAGAGATATGCCAATGAAATTTCGTGGGTTTAAAGAGGTAGTTATGGCGCATTTTTTGACATGCAATTAAGAATTTTATATTCATCATTGGCGAGCATACGGGTACTGATCTCAATTTTTTTAATGAAAAAAAAAATGGTACGCCACTGGGTCATTTCAAATTAAAAGTTATTTTTGAATTCCTCGTTCAATTTGTGATAAGAAATCTCTTTTTTTCGTATTGGGCGCAGTTTTTACGCAAAAAATTAAAACATCTTAACGCGTATTTTTCATTTCTTTAATACATTATCAAGATCTATCTAATACAATAATATTATACCAAAACAATAACAGGAAATAACACTAATAACATTTTAAATAGATGTAAAGCTACAACAAATGTTGTAAATGACCTCCCTCAGCCGTGACACAACATTCAACTCTTCCCCTCCTTGATTGTCGTATTCGCGCAAATATTCCTGGTGTATTTCTTACTGTCTCCCAGTCGGCTATAATTTCGATGAGAGTGGAATAAACTAATGACTTAAGAAAACTCCAAATGCAAAAATCTAGAGGATTTAAATCCGGCGATCGAGCAGGCCAATTTTCCGTACCTCCACTTCCTATCCAACGATTTGGGTATACTGTATCTAAGTGATTACGTGCATTAATGCTAAAATGGACTGGTGTACCATCATGCAAGAGCCATAAGTGTTGTCTCGGCTGTAGAGGAATTTCTTTAAGAACATTTAACTCTTTCTGTAAGAAATTGAGGTAAGATTCGCCTGATAGTCGTTGTGGGAGAAAATATGGACCGACTAAATGACCTTCAATTACCCCAAGCCATACATTTATTGAGAACTGATGCTGAATTGTGACTGTTATGAAAATTTTGTATACAGTGTCATCCAAAAGTAGCCTCGTCAGTAAAGAAAACGCCATTTAAAAGATCTGGAATTTGAGCGATTTGATTAAGAATCCATTGGCCAAAAAATAGGCGCGGAAAAGAGTCTCTAGGTAGTAGAGCTTGCACACCTTGAATATGAAACGGATATAATTGCTGTTGTTTGAGAATTTGAAACAGAGTGAAGTTACTTACATTCAATATGTTGGCAATTTTTCGAGTACTTGTTTCAGGTGACTCCGCAATTAACTCGATAACTGCCTTTTCTAGTTGCACAGTTCGTACTTGTCGAGGGCACCCGCAGTCAGCCATTTGTTTCTTAAATGAATAGCATACAATCGTCGACTTTTTTCATTACTTCGACAATAAACCAAATGTATATCTGACAATTCCGCATTTGTAAAATTTTCCTTTCTTTTCGATAAAAGAAAAATGCATTACTTATTAACAATAAACTAAAAACTTTAATAATGAAGGAACGCCTATTTGATATTTCGTTAAAACATTGGTATTTAACAGATAAATGTTGACAGTAGCCTACTAGATAATGTATTAAAGTTATGAAAAATACGCGTGAACACGTTTTATTTTTTTGCATAAAAACTGCGCACTATACGAAAAAAGACAAGAGAGATTTTTTGTCACAAATTCAACGAGGAAGTCAAAAATGATTAAAATTGAAAATCATTACCCGTATGCGCCCCAATGATGAATATAAAATTTCTAATTGCATGTAAAAAAATGTGCAATAACTACCTCTTAAAACTCACCAAATTTCATTGGCATATCTCGACCGGTTTTAAAGCAATAAATAAATCGTCAGATTTTAACAAAAAACTTTAACACCCCGTATTCGAAACGAATCATTTGCGGACATACGTTTAGCAAAATGTCTTTATTTTTTCATGCAGAATCACCGTCTGAAGTTTTTCGCACCTATTTACAACACCCTGTATACAGGGTGAGTCAAGCAAGTGGCACCCCCCATTTATTTCTTAAACTATTAGGATTAGCTGAAAAAATTAAATACAAAAGTGTTTCGAATTTTAACAAACTGTTATTATACAGGGTCCGTCAAAAATGCTGGGAGTGGTCTAAATGCAATTTTTTAAATAAGAACTTACATTTTTTTATTCATTTTCGGATTCTTCATGAAATTCTAGAAAAAAAAATTATATTGAAGTGATATAGCTAAATTTAATGGTTAATGAGATATTAATGTTTAAAAATTGTAAAAAAGACCTGCGAATCTTCACAACGTTATTTATTTATAACATGAATTATTTCGAAGTAATACGTAGTAAGTATACGAGGTAATTCAAGAATACTAAAAATATAAAAAAACACCACTTAAAACTTAAACTTAAAACAGGTTATACCGTTAAATTCACTGCAAATGTTCAAACGTATGCCCATTTTGTCGAATGCATATTTCCAACCTTCTCTCAATATTTTTAAGGACGCCTTGAAGAGTTGGTGGCGTAATTTCAACAAATGCATTCCTTATTCGATCCCTCATATCTTCTTGGTCAATCGGAGGAACTTTGTAGACCTTCTCCTTGACATATCCCCATAGGAAAAAATCGCACGGTGTAAGATCCGGCGATCTTGCTGGCCACTGAATTTGACCTCCTCTTCCTATCCACCTATTGGGATATAACTGGTTCAAATACTGACGAACATTAAGTGAAAAATGAGGCGTAGCACCATCTTGCTGATACCACATGTTTTGACGTTCTCGGATAGGAACATCTTCTAAAAGAATTGGAAGATGATTCACTAAAAAATTTAGGTATATTTCTCCATTTAAAACATCGTCAAAAAAATGAGGTCCAATAATTCGGTTTCCGAGAATCCCACCCCAGACATTAAGAGACCATACTCTTTGATTGTCAATTGTTCTCATCCAATGGGGATTTGTGGTACTATAATAGTGCATATTATGCCTATTAACTACACCATTGCTCTTAAACGAAGCCTCGTCGGTGAACAAAACATTTTTTAAAAATAACGCATCTTCATTAATATGCATCTGAAGGATCCTGCAAAAGTGTACCCTATTTTCGAAATCATCATCATAAAGTTCATGCGTCAAAGATAAATGGTAGGGATAGTATTTGTGTTTTCGAGATGTTCTGGAAACGGTACTTTGACTTATATCTAATTCACTGGCCAAAGTTCGTGAACTTACTTGAGGATTTTCTTCCAAACTTAACAAAACCTTTAATTCATTGTCTTCGTTTATTATGAATTATTTTTTTCTCTTTTTAGGATAAGCAACACTTCCTGTTTGTCTAAACCCATGTAGAGTTTTTTTAGAACTTCGCCGCTTGGCTGTCTTCTACCTAGAAATTTTTTTGGTATAGACGTTTAGCAGTTTTTATCTTACGCTGACATTCACCAATTAGTAAAATCATGTCACTTAATTCGTTGATGGGGACCTTTTGATTAAACGCCATAAAAATTTATACTTTAAAATGTAAAATTTTTAATACTGACACAATCTCTAATGACATTTGCATCAACTGGTGTTTTTCCTACAAAAGTACAAGTAACTTCGGCCAAGAAACTAAACAATAAAATAACAAATCTTATGTTATGCCGCAGGTATAATTTACAATTTTTAAACATTAATATCTCATAAACCGTTAAATTTAGCTATATCACTTCAATATAATTTTTTTTCTAGAATTTTATGAAGAATCCGAAAATGAATAAAAAAATGTAAGTTCTTATTTAAAAAATTGCATTTAGACCACGCCCAGCATTTTTGACCGACCCTGTATAATAACAGTTGCCGTAAAAATATATAATGTTGAAATTCGAAACACTTTTGTATTTAATTTTTTCAGCTAATCCTAATAGTTTAGGAAATAAATGGGGGGTGCCACTTGGTTGACTCACCCTGTATGTTATGATTTTTTTATATAAATTTCTCCAATATTAAAAAAATAAAATTCTACTCGCAATTGTACTTGTCGAGCATATTGGCACTAATTTCAAATATTTAAAAAATGTTGGGTAAAATAAAAATTACTACATTATTTTAACACAAAAAGTCCACAACTATAAATAAGTCTGTATTTCTGATTTAGTTTACAAAAAATATATGATATGTATAATACATTACTCTGGAAACCTGTAAAATTAAACTATAGATCTTCGAGCTACAAATAATTGAACTATTTTTAAATAAAGATATGTAGGATCATTACACCATTCTCAGAAAATTAGTATGCAATTATAGATGGCATACGATTTCAAATAATTAAAATACTAATCATTCCATGTATCTAGTAGAGTACTTATAAAGATGGAGAGTTGCGTTTTTCCTAGTACTGTGCTGCTTTTTGGTTAAATGAAAGATGGTATAAACAAATATTGCAATTTTGGACTCCCCTTGTATTTTCGTTATCCTTTAAAACAGTGGTCGCCAACCCGTCGATCGCGTGCTACCGTTAACTCGAGAAGACATTTCTGGTAGCTCACAACATATTTCGTAAAAGTCATAGAAGCGTCTATAAATGTTGAAAAAAAATCACAATATGAAAACAAGCAGCGGCAACACTGCGTTGAGTGCTCTGGACAACTGCTAAAATTGACCAGAGTGCCAGCATCGCGTGAATGTTTGAGAACACAAGAACGATCTAGATTGCTTTGAACGCGATAAATGCGCATGTCGGGCATACAACGCGTTCAGTTTAAAACTAAAAGGTATTAGATGTGTTAGTACACAGAGTGGGCAATAAAAAAGATAATGGAAAGCAGTAGTAAGAAAGTAAGGACATACAATATTCATTTGGAATGGGAAGAACAGTATTTTTTTACAGAAGTTAAAGGTAAAAATGTATGTGTGTTATGTAATGCCTGTGTTTCGGTTGCTAAAAAAGGAAATATTGAGAGGCATCATAAAAGTGTACATCCGAATTTTGAAACATATTTCCCGTTACATGCTGCCAGCAGAAAAGAAAAAAATTTAAACAATTAAAGAACCATTTAGTTAGACAACAGTCTAATTGATAAAACAGGCGTTTTTAGAAGCTGCAGATTCCTTATTTTCCAAATTTAAAAATAAAGACGAGATAGCTTCAGCAATAAAATGTATGCACTTTTCTGCTAATACAGTGATGAGACGAGTGGAAGTAATGAGCTAGGATATTTTTTCACAGTTAAAAACTGACTTAGACAACTGTGTTTATTTCTCTCTTCAACTGGATGAAGATCTTTTGAAGTTTATTCTACTAAAAGGATATACCACTGGACAGGAATTGCTTGCTTATTCAAACAATTTTATGTTTTTTGAGAAAATTCCAATTACAAAATTGGTAGGCTTGATAACTGATGGAGCTCCAGCTATGGTGGGTTGTGATAAGGGTCTGGTAGCATTTTGTCGTAAAAATTAACGGTTTCCACAATTTCTGTGTTAGCACTGTATTATTCATCAGCAAGCATTATGTGAAAATGTTTTAAAACTAAACGTCATGAAATTGGTAGTAAAAATTGTAAACAAGATTAGAGCTCACGCATTATAAAGATTATTCAAAATCTTAGCCGATGAAACTGATTGTCAGTTTGGGGATCTGCCTATTCACTCTAAAGTGTGATATGATTGTGTCAGCCGATACTCGGTGGAAATCCATAATAATATGATGTAAAATGTAAAAAACAAACACTATTTTTTACAAACACTTCCACTAAATTTAATTTATCAACGTGACATGTTTCACTACACAGTAGCTTCTTCGGACGTTACATCTCGAATGCACAAGCTTACAAGTTAAGGTGATATTTATATAACTAAGTATAATACAACCATTTGGAAATTTTAATGCCTTAAAAAAGATCTGGGAATTTTTACGTACTAGCAATAAAATAAAAAGAAATTACCTAAAATTATTAGAACATATTTAACAAGGGTGAATTATTGAGATCTACCTGATCGTTTAGCAAGCAATTTGAATGTTTGAGTTTATTTATTTCTAGAGACTCGAGTATATTCAATTTATGACCCTTATTTTCTAGGTGTAAAATTTTAAAATTTTTATCAAAAAATTGACCGCTCTCAATTAAATGGTTTGAATAATTAGATTCGGTTTTCCCTTTAATAAAACATTTATAATGCTCCTCTATTCTTTTACCGAAATGTCTGCCTGTTTGACCTATATACGTTTTGTCACAATCTCCACAGTTTAATTGGTATACACCTGATTGTTCTAGTTTATCAGACTTAGTTTTATTATTTTTGATATATCTACTTAAAGAATTATTTGTTTTATGCGCTATTTTAATATCTAAACTATTTAAAAATGCACCTATTTTAGAACTAGAATTACCTATATAGGATATAACTTTGTACGGAGTAGTTTTTTCATTAAAATTAGGATATATCATAGATATAGCTTTTTATATATATATTTTTTTGTAATATTTTATCAATAATGTTTAATGAATATCCATTGTTAACTGCTATCTGTTTAATGATGTTTAACTCGGTCTGATAATTAGTTTTATTTAAAGGTAATGAGATAAGTCTGTGAATCATACTCTGGAAAGCAGCTAATTTATGTTGAATTGGGTGACATGAGGAATTGTGTATAGTAGTATCTGTATGTGTTGGTTTATGATATACAGAAAAATCAAGTTTATTGTTTATTTTTTTAATAGTTGAATCTAGAAAGTTTATGCTGTTATGAACTAGAAGCAAATAACAGCATAAACTTTCTAGATTTAACTATTAAAAAAATAAAAAATAAACTTGATTTTTTTGTATATCTTAAACCAACACATACAGATACTACTATACACAATTCCTCATGTCACCCAATTCAACATAAATTAGCGGCTTTCCAGAGTATGATTCACAGACTTATCTCATTACCTTTAAATAAAACTAATTATCAGACCGAGTTAAACATCATTAAGCAGATAGCAGTTAACAATGGATATTCATTAAACATTATTGATAAAATATTACAAAAAAAAATTATATTAAAAAGCTATATCTAGGATATATCCTAATATTAATGAAAAAACTACTCCGTACAAAGTTATATCCTATATAGGTAATTCTAGTTCTAAAATAGGTGCATTTTTAAATAGTTTAAATATTAGAATAGCGTATAAAACAAATAATTCTTTAAGTAGATATATCAAAAATAATAAAACTAAGTCTGATAAACTAGAACTATCAGGTGTATACCAATTAAACTGTCGAGATTGTGACAAAACGTATATAGGTCAAACAGGCAGACATTTCGGTAAAAGAATAGAGGAGCATTATAAATGTTTTATTAAAGGGAAAACCGAATCTAATTATTCAAACCATTTAATTGAGAGCGGTCAATTTTTTGATACAAATTTTAAAATTTTACACCTAGAAAATAAGGGTCATAAATTGAATATACTCCAGTCTCTAGAAAAAAATAAACTCAAACATTCAAATTGCTTGCTAAACGATCAGGTAGATTTCAATAATTCACCCTTATTAAATATGTTCTAATAATTTTAGATAATTTCTTTTTATTTTATTGCTAGACCTTTTTTAAGGCATTAACATTTCCAAATGGTTGTATTATACTTAGTTATATAAATATCACCTTAACTTGTAAGCTTGTGCATTCGAGATGTAACGTCCGAAGAAGCTACTGTGTAGTGAAACATGTCACGTTGTTAAATTAAATTTAGTGTAAGTGTTTGTAAAAAATAGTGTTTGTTTTTTACATTTTACATCATACTAAAGTGTGATGGTTAAGTAGAGGACGAGTGTTAACACGTTTTAATGAAGCACTATCTGTCATAGTTAAAATTTTCAAACAACTTGGCGAACCGATTCTGAAACTGGAAAATTCAATTTGGCTTAGCGATTTTGAGACATTACAGACAAGATTAATGAACTCATTTTGCAACTTCAGGGAAGAGATAAAGAACTGGCGGAAATGATTTTCAATATAAATGCATTCATAAAAAAACTTGAGTTTTGGGAACAAACATTAATCAACCATGATATCAAGCATTTTTCTGTTCTTTCAGAGAAGATATCTCAAAACCCTTCATGGAAATTGATATCAAAAACGTTAGTTTCAAGTATAAAACGTATTCTGCCTATAGTAAGTAAAGACAAATATTCGGTTCTATGTCCTGTTGCCTTAAAAGTAAGAGAGTCATTTACTTCAATCTATTTGTGGGAATCTTTTTTCTCCTTTCTCTATGAAGTTTATTAAGAACAAATACTGCAATCGCCTTACAGATGAACATTTGGAACGAATGGCTATATCACATTACACTGCAAACATCAAAAAAATTATTGATGAGTCCGAGTGTCAACCTTCTCATTGAATGGACGCATTTTTTATCACATGTTTTTGTTTAAAAATTTAATTATAATGCTTTGTTTACTTTTATTAAGTCGTATGTGACATGCCATTATGTCTATATGAAAATTTTGTTTATTTTTTAGGTATGTATTAGTATCAGTTAAGTATTTATTAATTACATGAAAACATGTATGTAAAATACAACTGTGCATTATTTCGTTTAGGCTGGCTTAAACGCTGGTTACAAGTTACAGCTCACGGTTTATTTCTAAATTATCAAAGTAGCTCAACACCTTTAAAAGATTAGCGACCACTGCTTTAAAATATCGCAAAGCTAAAAACTGGCTCTTATACAGATTTTTACGTAGAATCCATACGTGAATTTTTAGCTATAAATCAGTTTTTCTTTTTTAATGGGCCAGTCTGTACATGTTTCTTTCGTTTGGTTGGAAATTTTCTAACCTTCACAAAAATATATAACAATGATGTAGTCTAATAATAAATCTAAGAAATGGATCGGTACTAATTGACCAATAAGATAGCCTCCATAGTCGCCCGACCTATCCCTTCTAGTTTGTTTTCTATGGGGCTTTTCTATATCGTATCATCAGCAGTTTTGTTTAATTTAAAAATCTATTAAGGGGTTAATATCGAGGTCAATATTATGTTAATATTAAGATGAAACCTTCCGAGTTTTTGTTTGTTTTTCTTAGTGTACAAAATTGTTCACAGTTTACTTAGATTCAGCTTTTTAAAAATATACACTATATTATTACGTAGGTATGGACATTTAGTGAAATTATGAACTTTAATTTATTATTTAAAATACATATTATGAGTTATATATTTTTGTAAATTTTATAAAATTTCCAATCAAACGAAAAAAAAATATACAGGGTGTCCCATTAAAAAAACATAAATTTATTTTATAGCTAAAAATTGACAGCTCACAGCAAAAATATGAGTACGCCACTCGATTCTACATAAAAAACCGTATAAGAGCCAGTTTTTAGGATTGCGATGTGTTAAAGGATAACAGATCTTTCATTTCACAAAAAGAGCGCTTGACTGTTGATAAAAATAAAATAGGTACAGAAAGGGTGAGATTTTTCGTTTTTTCACATAAACTAGCGCCACTCTAGACAGCGAAGGCTCCACAGTCAAATTTCTTGTAGCACTTCTGACTCATTATGTGTCGGTCTAAGTGAGTCTTCTGTCTAAACTTTTGTTTGCAGTAAAGGCACTGAAAATGTCTACCTCCTCCACACTCGTAGGTCAAATGTCTGCGTAAATGTTGCTTCCTTTTGTAAGTTGCGTTGCAATTTCTACAGGCAAAACGACCATCGCCGGTAACATAAAAGTCTAAAAAGAATATGCAGTTTAATACAGACAATAACAAATCAATTAAATACGAATTTACCTCTGCAAAATGTGATTATTAATAAAGTGAAAAAAATCGCTAAACCGAATTTATTTTTATATTTCACTATCCTTAACTATTACTATTTCTAACTAGATAAGCATATAAGGTTTACCGTTGAATTATAACATAACAAAAAGGTATTAATAACTATTATATTTCACATTTGGTTTCCAGTATATAACACACTGTAGTATATTCACGTCAGTGATTATGTCCACAACGTTTAAAGAATTTTATTTTTCTCCCCGAATACCTATGTCCTACGTATCCTAGTCTCTGCCGACCCCGCGCTGCCTCATTATTCTTTGTTGTGTGATAGTGTTCGCAGCGTTTCTGTGGTCAGTGCGATAAATATGGGAAACTCGAAAAGAAAGCGAGAATCGCGTCACAAACGATCAAAGAAAACAAAAGGGAGAAGTGATCTTAAGAAGTTTTTCAAGTTAATGCGTGAAATATCTTCCAGTTCATCGGAAAGTAAGTACCTAATTTGTTGCATTGATTTGTCTTTTGTCTTTTCACAGTGTTTTAAATTATATATACATACAAAAAATACGCAGTAACTCTACTTTATGTGGGTTACATAAGAAAGAGTTCGTACTGCGACTTTATGTGGCACAGAACTCTTCGTATTTTTGATCTCGCCCCGGTACGCCACCGAGTTGTTTATCGATCGGTCGGCGGGGCCACCTGCGTTGTATTTACGGCTGCAAATTCCTTATCGCTGAGCTAATATAAACATTGTCACATTTTGGGATGTTTTGCTTATAAGGCCATTCACAACGTTTGACGTTGTAGGATAAAACTTTACACCCGGTGTCCCAAAAAATAGAACATCTTTTATAATAACAATTATTATTGTTCTATTTATTAAGTGTCGTTTTTTACACACTTTCAGGTGAATCCGAGTATTCCTCAAGCACAGAATTAAGTTCAGCGTCTGACGTAGAGGTGGAACCTATTTCAACTCCTTTGGAAATCTCCGATAATCTAAACGATCTTTTGGAGCTCAATCCGGACAATGACAATGCTACGGGCCCTCCTTTAAATGAACAACTTTTGGCCCGATGGTCTTCATATATTGTAAAAGGTATAGATAAGGACACTTTAAAAGAGCTTCAAAAGTTTTTAATTCCATCCAACGCCAATGCCTTGCAAGCACCACAAGTAAATCCTGAGGTCCTAGCCTTGCTATCTAGTGAACAAAAAACTACGGACGCTTACCTATCCAAACTTCAAACTCATTTAGGCAAAGGGTTGACGGGCCTCGGTCAGTTTTTAGGTCAAACAATTGATCTTCCGGACCGAAGCGAAGAAACAAAACAGCTTGCGGATGTAGCAAAATTAATTGCGGAAGCTTTTCATAGCATCATTGTCCACAGACGATTTTTATTATCGTCAAAACTTTCACCTTCGGCAAAAAAAGTGGCCCAAGATTGCCCACCAGATACATTCCTATTTGGAAATACTTTCCAAGAAAAATGCCGTGCGGCTAAAGACATTGAAAAATCTAGTAAGGAAATAAAAGTCCCTGAGAAAAGTCCATCTATGTCTTTAAACTTCAAGCGCCCGACATTCAAGCAGAGGAAGAAAGACACCCCTACAACTTCCAAGGTTCATTGGAAGAAGCGGACCCCGACATCAGACCGGGACCGTCGACATCGAAGACCATTCCAGAAGTCGTAGAGGTACGTCACATAGCAGGTAGACTAAAACATTTCATTCGTGAATGGGCCAAAATCACTAACATTTCGTTTAATTGGTGGATTAAAATATTAAAAAGCAACCCAAAATTGTTTTTTAAACAAACAAATTTCGTCATGGAAATATTCACTGATGCTTCCCCAACAGGGTGGGGGCATTTGCATGGTTTTTGGTCCGAATCGAAATCTAGAGAACACATAAATGTTTTAGAACTTCGAGCTGCGTACTATGGCTTAAAATCTTTTGCTAATGATAAGTGTAATTGCCGAATATTGCTTCGCTTAGACAACACTACAGCTATTTCAAACTTAAATCGCATGGGAGGAGTTAAATATAAGCATTTAAATTCAATTACTTATAAAATTTTGGATTGGTGCGAAAACCGTAACATCATGTTATTTGCTTCTTATATCAATACGCACGATAACGTTGAGGCCGATAGGGAATCTCGTTCTATGGCTATAGAAACCGAGTTTGAGTTAAATTCAACTGCTTTTAATCAAATTATTAACACTTTCGGCCCACCTCAAATAGACCTTTTTGCATCTAAAATAAATGCCAAATGCGCAAAGTATGTTTCATGGCATAGAGACCCAGACTGCTTTGCAATAGATGCATTCACGATATCGTGGAAAAGTTTTTTCTTTTACGCTTTTCCACCTTTTGCGTTAATACCCCGAGTGTTAAATAAAATAATTTTGGAGAAATCAACAGGGTTACTAGTAGTTCCACACTGGCCCTCACAGGCGTGGTACCCACTTTTTAAGAGATTAGTACTTTCAGAAATAATTTTTCTAAAACCTTCTAAAACACTGTTATTATTTCCTTTTAGGGATCCTCATCCATTGTTAACCCTTACCCTGGCTGTAGGGAAGCTTTGCGGCAGGCTTTCCAATTAAGAAGGGCACCAGATTCTTCAATACCAACGCTCCTGGCATCTCTCAGTACAAACACGCAAAAACAATACAGCTCGACCTTAGTAAAATGGTGGAAATGGTGTAACGATAGAAACTTATCACAACTTCAACCGTCTATAAAAAATCTCATTGAATTTTTGCAATCTGAATTTGAGAACAATGCTTCTTATTCGACTTTAAATACCCATCGCTCAGCTATAGCTCTCCTATTTTCTCTTTCCACTGAAGATAATTTATTAATTCAAAGGTTTCTAAAGGGAGTGTACAGAACAAAACCAGTGTTTCCCAAGTACAAATATACCTGGGATCCTACCCCTGTGTTAGCATATTTAGAAAATCAACATACAAACACTTTATCTCTAGCAGATTTAACCTTAAAGTCAGCAGCTCTCCTTGCGCTCACTTCTGCTCACAGAATTCAAACCTTAACGAAAATAAGCATAAACGACATAAAGATTTACGAAACCGAAAGAATAGAGATAGCTATTTTTGAAATTTTAAAAACATCTCACCCTAACAGAAACCAACCTTTTCTGTCATTCAGATTTTTTACCGAAAGACCGGAACTCTGCATAGCTTCAACTTTAATACACTATATTGAAGTGACAAAACCCTTTAGAACGGAAAATAATGAACAACTATTTTTAACTTTTAAAAAACCATATCACCCAGCTTCGTCGCAAACGATAAGCAGGTGGATCAAATCTGTTTTAAAAAAAAAGTGGCATTGATACTGACGTATTCACGAGCCATTCAACACGCCATGCAATGACATCGGCAGCAGCCCGCGGGGGCGTCAATATAGACACTATTAGAGAAGCTGCAGGGTGGACTCCAAAGTCACATGTGTTTAATAAATTCTATAATAGATCGGTGGCCCCAAAATTAAATTTTACGGAGGCTGTTCTCAATATGCGAACTACACCTTTATCCGATTAGTTATTTTTAATAATATTTTTAATGGAAATCAGTTACATTTTAATTCATAAGTTATTTAATCTTAATAATAATATAAAATAATATAATATATTATATATCTACAAAAAAAAAAAAAAAGGGTTATTTTTTTTTTAAATTTTGTAATTTAGTAGTTCTTTTGTTAGTTTCTCTTGGTTAAGTGTATTTTTCTGTTTTATTTTTAATATACAGTATTATTACTTTGCAAACACTATTTCGACCGTTATTTACTTTAAACATCTACAGTGTGTTATATATTGGAAAACAAATGTGAAATATAATTAAAGGATTAAACGACTTACCTGAAGGAAGTTCAATCCTAATTATGTGAACATTTGGTTTCCAATATATAACTTCCCGCCCTCCTCATGTTATATATAATTCCTAGAACCCAAAATTTTTATAACGTTCGAAACACAACATTAATAATGAGGCAGCGCGGGGTCGGCAGAGACTAGGATACGTAGGACATAGGTATTCGGGGAGAAAAATAAAATTCTTTAAACGTTGTGGACATAATCACTGACGTGAATATACTACAGTGTGTTATATATTGGAAACCAAATGTTCACATAATTAGGATTGAACTTCCTTCAGGTAAGTCGTTTAATCCTTTAATTAAATATAATAAACATTAATTTCGAATATTCTATCAGTCAATACATACATGGTATTCTATACTCGAAACTCGGTACCTGGAGAACGAAAAGAAAAATAAATTTCAAATTTTGACTACCGCCATAGGAGGCTGCGCTGTCAGATCTACTGGTAACTGGCATCAACTTTGGAATTTTAAATGGGACACCCTGTAGTTTATTTTATTTTTAGATTCTACAAAAAAATTTAAGTTTATTTGTATAGAATAGTTTTTCATTTCTCTTGCCATTTCCTAAATATTAATTATATTATCTTTTTTTTACCAAAACTATGTGAATTAAATCGTCAATATTTTCATCGCCAGATGTCAAATTGCATATCGATAACGCAAACTTTATTTATTTTTCAAGCAAAAAATTTTATCAAGAGTGCATTTTTTCGTATCTTTCAATTCTTAGTCCATCAGACCTCCGAAGAGAATAGTTACAAGAATTAACTACTATACAGTGTGGGCCATTTTGGTGATGCATGTATTGGGACCAAAGAAACTATAGCAGATACAAAAATGATTAAATGAGCAAAGTTTTACAGAATTTTTTGGTTTTCGAGATATTTTGAAAAAACTAAAAAGTGGCATTTTCTGTAAAGAACTGTAACTTCTTTATTTGTATTTTGTTTCAAAATCTATGAACACTTTTTATAGCCATTTTTTATGTAGAAAACGGTTATTGCATTAGATTTCAATTAAGACGTTTCGGTTATCCTTCACCATCACCAACTTAATTTTTTCTTATAAACGCCATATTGGATTTTTGTATCTTTAAAGTAAGCAAGAAAAATCCTATTCATTGATGTATAACAAGTTTACATTTCCTAAAGAAAAGCATCAAAATAATCAAAAAACGATTTTATTCTAGTGGGCTTTGGATCGCCACACTAACAATAGTTTTTTGTAATGTTTGATAAATATTTAACGTAATAATCACAAGAAATACGAAAAAATAATATTAAACTGGAAACATACACATGTACAGGGTGTCCGGATTTGGTTGCAAAAGCAGGGTATCTCGCTTATTTTTAAAGATAGAACCTTGCGGTTTTCACGAACCTAAGCTAATTTTTTGTGAGACTCATGAAGCCGTAAACAAAATTTTCTAGCCTTCTTCGTTTATGAGATACAGGGCGAAATAGAAAATTTTGCATTTTGGGACCCCCTCGTATCTCGGTTATCCTTTAACTTAACGCAAAGGGAAAAATTGCTGCTTATGCAGTTTTTTACGCTGGATCCAGTGGCGTAGTCATATTTTTCATTTGAGTTGTTATTTTTTTGATATGACCCAAAGTTGTGTTTTTTTAAATAAGACACCCTGTATATTTGTCCAGAAATTGATTTGTCCTTTTAAAAGCTTCTCAAAAATATATAATAGTATGGGTTTATTTTACAAAAATCCTAATTTTTATAATTATCATCTCAAATTTTGCAGTAGGCCATGCAAAACAATGCTGCCTTTTATTCAAAGTCGTTAACAATATCTACATCCTAACAATAAATCAAAATAGATATGTAATTAAATCTATTTATCAAAATATGTATTGATAATTTCGCACCAAAAAAGTTCCACCTACCTATATTTATGTAACACAAGAACAAAACAGTAATAAATAGTCGTATAAGAACTACAGTAACCAAGGAAATCAAAAAAACTGTTCAAACTGATTTCCATTTTGTTCTATGCATGCTTCGCACAATTTTCGTATTAGTTTTAGGGAATTAAGCAAAATAAAGGGATGATTTTGTAAATAGCGAAATTTTTCTCTTATTGCATTTCCTAAATCTTGGACATTATCATAGTAGTCTTTGTAAATTCTATTTTCCAGATATCCCCATAGAAAGAAATCTAAAATCGACAAATCTGGGACCTAGTGGGCCATCTTATAGGTCCATTTGTTCCGATCCATTGATTGGTAAAATTATTGTCCAGAAATAATCTCGTCATTCCAGAATTGTGTGCAGGAGCACCGTCCTGTTGAAAATAAATTTCGTTAATTTGCGCTAGAGGAACATCGTCAAGTAATTCAGGTATAGCTGCCTCTAAAATTTCTATATAGCGATTGGCTGTTAGATTTCCCTCAAATATATAAAATTTTATATGTGTTCCTAATATGAAGCAGGACACATTTAGACCAAACCTGCCCTGCTGTCTTCTGGGAAATATTTGGTGTTGATTTTCTTGGGACCAGAATCTACTATTGTGCCTATTGAGTATACCAGAATTACCAAAATGTGCTTCGTCTGACCATATAACCTTCCTTAATCTCTAACAATATCGCATCTTTCTCGAAACCAATTGCAGAAGACTACCCGACGCTCTGCATCCCCTGGCTGCAAGTGCTGCAGGAGCCTAAATTTGTATGGGCGGTATTTGTGCTTTTTTAGAATTTTTTGAACTCTAGTTTTTGGAATCCCTATGCTCTTGTCACTGGCCCCACAAGAGTTTGTAGGGTAAGCTTCTGCATTAGCCAAAACCGTAATTTCCTCCGCCTCCCGATTTTCTTTATTATATGTTTTCGTACAAGGTTTGATAAATGATCCGTGATTAAGTAAATTCTTTTTTATCCGATAAAAAGTGGATGTATTAGGTTGCCTACTTTCTGGATATCTAAATAAAAATTAAGCAATAGTATTTCAACATACCTAAAAATTAACTATTTACCTGTTAAAATACATCTCAGAAGCCGCTTCAACATTTTCATTACTTAATATGAAACAAGCTAACATATCGTACTTTTCATAATGTTCGAAAGTTTGGTTTTCTTCCATAATAATACAAATATATTTTTACACAATAAATAAATACAAAAAACTAGCGCTATATCTTATATACGCGTACAAAATTGGGAAATGTCATTTGCTTCCAAGAAAACAAAAGAAAACGGCATCGTTTTGCATGGCCTACTGCAAAATTTGGAATGATAATTATAAAAATTAGGATTTTTGTTGTTGTTTATTAAAATAGACCTATACTATTATATATTTTTGAGAAGCTTTTAAAAGGACAAATCAATTTCTGGACAAATATACAGGGTGTCCCATTTAAAAAAACAAAACTTTGGGTCGTATCTAAAAAATAACAACTCAAATGAAAAATATGACTACGCCACTGGATTCAGCGTAAAAAACTGCATAAGCAGCAATTTTTCCCTTTGCGTTAAGTTAAAGGATAACCGAGATACGAGGATGGTCCCAAAATGCAAAATTTTCTATTTCGCCCTGTATCTCATAAACGAAGAAGGCTATGAAAATTTTGTTTACGGCTTCATGAGTTTCACAAAAAATTAGCTGAGGTTCGTGAAAACCGCAAGGTTCTATCTGTAAAAATAAGCGAGATACCCTGCTTTTGCAACCAAATCCGGACACCCTGTACACAAAAGAATACAATATTTGGTAAGTTAAACAAAATGTCCATTTTTAGCAACGAAAGCAGGACTTTTTTTAAAACACTATTTGTCGCTCGTCTAAGTGTTTCTGTTAATATTAGCAAACACTTCCTGAGCTCCCACTTCCAGTACGGTCAATGTCTCGGGAGGTCCAAATTCAAAAACTTCATTTTTAACGCGCCCCCACAAAAAGAAATCCAAGGGTGTAATATCTGGCAACCTAGCAGGCCATGATGTAGGACCACCATTGTAAATTAATTTGTCCCCAAAAGTTGTTCTTAATAACTCTCTGACAGCCCTGGAATTGTGGGCTGGGCAGCCATCCTGCTGAAACCAAACATGATGAAATTCGTATTGTGCTGCATCTCTAATTGCTGGTAGAATTTGGTTTTCTATTCTCTAAATAACTTTCACCAGTTAAAGTATGCTGATAAAAAAATGGACCTATAGGTCGATTACCTGAAAATACAAGATTATGTATAAAGTAGATAAACCAGCTAATATGAAAAACTATTTTACAATCTAAGATTCTCTGTTGCCTAATGGTGACGATTGTGTTTGTTAAAGATTCCGCAGTTACTAAAATATGTTTCGTCAGTCCATATAATGGCACTACTAAAATTTACATTTTCCTGGCATTTGATTTGTTAATGTACCAGTTACAAAAGGTAAATCTCCTTAGAAAATCTCCTTTAGTGAGCCCTTGAACAATGGTCGGCTTGTATGGGTGGTACTTATTTTTCTTTAAAATCCCTCTAAGTGTTGTCCTAAGAATGTCTAGCTCTGTACTGCTTATTCTTGTCGATGAATTTGGGTTTTCGGTAAAGTAATCTATAACTTGATTGTCGTGTTATTGTGTGTAAAAATACCTTTGGTTTAGTTGTTGCCTCTCTGGGTAAGTATCAGCGTAATTATTTAAAGCTATATCTGCATTTATATTGTTTTTAATATAACACTCTAGCATATCAAATTTATATTCGTTGGTATAACGCAAAGCCATTTTTAAGAATTTAAAATAAACGATAACAGAAAATAACTAACAAACTTTGAGATGTAACAAAATCAAACAGTCTAAAACAAAAAATTAATATTATTACCATGGCGTTTTTCTTTAGGAAACGTAAACTTGTTATACATCAATGAATAGGATTTTTCTCGCTTATTTTAAAGAGACAAAAATCCAATATTGCGTCCATAAGAAAAAATAAAGTTGGTGATGATAAAGGATAATCGAAACGTCGCTACTTTTTAGTTTTCTCAAAATATTTATCTCAAAAATCAAAAAACTGAAAAGCAACAATAAAATTCTATAATAATTTACCCATTTAGTCATTTTTGTATCTCTTATAGTTTCCGACATTCCAATACATGCATCACCAAAATGGCCCACACTGTATATGTCAGGGGTTATCAGGAGACAATAGCTAAAGTTATGATACATTATATGGTATTATATATTTGTGTAACACAGAAATAATGCAAGCGAGATACACTGAGCTAGTTAATATCTAACAAAACTTTAAAAACTACCCTCACCAAAGTAAACAAGTTTCATTTTTTGGTTAATAAAATATTAGTCAGACCAGATCTAATCATTTCGAAGACAATTATAGTTTTTAGTTTAGTGATATTTAGCTTGTCATTATATTTTCAAAATTTTGAAAAATTATTCTATTGTTTTATACGTCATATTTAACCTTTAACTGTCAAATTAGATCTGCTCTAAATTTAAACTACTTTATATGAATACAGTAAACGTTATAAATATAATAAATTTAAAAATCAATGCTTAACTATACCACCCACTTATTTACTGAAATTTCTTTTTCCCCCGCATTCATAGATCAAATGCTTTCTCAAATATGGTTTCCTTTTGTACGTGGCATTGCAACTTCTACATGCAAACCGTCCATCTTCAGTAACATAAAAAGCTAAAACATATTTGTATTTAAATAGCTGAAATTAACTCTTCCTTTTGGAAAACAATAACAATTATATTTTACAAAAAGGTATATGAATCACGTTTTAGTTCATCAACAAAGAGGTTTTTGATGAATAAATTAAAAAACGCAACATTTTAGGATAACAGTAAGGGAAATATTAAAAAAAGGTGAAAAAAAAATTAGCTGCTTTGTTTTTTATTAAACAACAATTTTATTCAGAAGGAAATGTTTCATAATGACTAGATTTTTAAAAGTATATACAAATAGAGACCAATAATTTTTTATACCATAGAGGGTGTTTACTTAATTAAATTTTATAAATGTGTGTGTTTTTCTTAGCTTAAAGAGAAAATTTCTGATAAGTCAATATCCAATATTTTCTTGCCAAGACAGGTTTTTAATTTTTCAAAATTCAGAAAAACTGTTGGAGCTATTTATTTGAAATTTACGATGAACTGTCAATTTTTTACCGCGAAAAGAACACTTGCTGACATTTCGCCAAAATCACATTTTAATGATTCGTCCCTTTTATTGAAATTACCTCGTTTTTCAATTCCCAAGGCTTCGCGGATTACTCTGGTCTTATAATGTTCTATATTGGCAATCTCCCTACAGCTATCGAAATTTATTTTGTGGCCGGTTTCCTGATGATGTAGAAATAGAGCTGTGGTTGTTTGTTTGTTTCTGATGCTGAGTTCATGCTCTTCCACTCTTGCTGATATTCGCCTGTTAATTTGCCCCACGTACATCTTTTCACAGTCCTGACACGGAATGCTGTATACTCCGTGGTTTTCCAGTTTGATTTTATCTTTTGGGTTTCCAAGTAGTTTATCTATAGTCGTTTGTAACTTGTATATTATTTTGTTGTTGTGTTTCCTAAGAAATTCCTCCGATTCTTTTGTGCCTTTTACATATGGTAAGAATACTTGGTGCTTTCCTGGTTTATAATTTTTGTTGTTCGTTGTTCTGAAATCCTGTGCATTAATAGTTATCTCTATGGTGCGATTTGTGTAGCCATTCTTTTTTAAAGAACTAGATATTATATTAAGTTCGTTTTGTCTCGACTGTGTTTCAGTTAATCGTACGGATCTATATCTATATATATATATATATATATATATATATATATATATTTATATAGTCTATAGATATATATATTTATATAGTCTATGGCGGCCTGATGAGCTCTAATAAAAGCGAAATCGCGATCGTCGTTTGACTAAAATGGATCATTGTGTCTGCTGTGATGCAGAACATGTTCCAAACAAGGATCATTTTCTTGTTATGACGTTGGTGTACGTGGAATGAAAACATACATATATATATATATATATATATATATATATATACATATGAATAAACAATGATTGCATACCCTAGCAAAAATAGAAAACAGATGAAAAACAGATGAAAACAGTGAAAGTAGTAATGCTACGAAAAAGTAGATATGTTATTAATCTATGGCGAGTGCCAAAAAAATAGTAGACAGACTGCTATGTCGAAAGATTTCCCGGTAGAAATCATCGGCCTAACAATTACTTCATGAGAGTCGAAGACCAATTTAGAAGAGAATCAAATGAACCGGACAATGAGATAATAATTGTTGAGGAAGAGATAGAAGTTAATGTATTAGCAGTTGTCGAGGCAGATCCCACGATTTATTTAAGAAAAGCTGATGAACAAATTTTAAAAAAACATAAATTCAAAGCTTTCAAAATTAAATTCACTACCATTTGTACCAAAACGACTTTCAAAGAAGATTGGATTATTACAACTGGTTTTTGGAAAGGAACAATTTGTATATACTATACAAAATTTTATTTTCGGATCAATCCAGATATACTAACCTTGGTTTGTTTAATCGTAATAATATCCGTTAATGGGCACAAGAAAAAGCGCATATCAAGACCGATTTGGTTTCAATGTCTGGTAACTGGCACACAAATTATTGGGCCAATGATTTTCGATGGACCATTAAATGGGGAAAGATATTTAGATTATTTCCAAAACCATATCGAAAACTGGTTGGAAGAACTGCCACTCAATATTGGCCCGATAGTTTTCCCACAGGATGGTGTCCCGCACATAACAGCAGACATGTTGTGAATCATTTGAATTAGAGGTTCAGAGAACTGGATGGGAACAAATGGCCCGATTAGATGACCTCCAAGGTAATCCGACCTTACGCCGCTTAATTTTTTTATTTTGGGCCATCTTAAAGAAAAAGTTTACAAGACGCCACCAACAACCAGGGAGGACTTGGAACAAAAGGTTACAAGGGCGATAAATGGAATATCTGAATTACAGTTATAAAACAGTTTTTTTTTAGAGTAAAACAAATTTTTAGTAGTGTTTTAGCAAATTACTTGTATTATTATTCCTTTGTTGTTAAAAAACCTATAATATGTATGTAATATTGTCAAAAATGTGTTTTCAAAGATGCTATTGTAAATATTTTTGCTAGGGTATGCAACTACTGTAAAATATATGAACAGTAAATGGCGATTATACCTATTAGGCGAAAATGAAAAACAAATGATTATTTTATAATTAATAGATAGAGGTTTCCAGATATTTTTCAAAATAAGAAATATTTGCTTATTTTCTGCAAATACTAATTTTGGGCAAAGAAAAAATTAAAAACTAACTTGAATACTATTGCTCTTATGATACCACAGCACACTAAGCATCAGTAACTAACACCGTCCTAGATTTGAAATAAAAAATCGGTTTTTAACTGTTGTCTAAAAAAAACCCTATGCTATATCATTGAAAAGATAATTTAAAGACGAATTCGATAGGATAAAAAAATACACAGGGTACCATTTTAAATAACAAAATCTTAGTTATTTCCGGCTAAACCGGAAGTAGAAAAAAATGACTGCCTAGCCTTAAAAAAGGGCAATCATGTAAAATATAACTCCTCCAAATTTGAAAATGTTATTTTTTCAAATAACAAAGTGTTGCATGTCTTCTATATATATATATAGAATAGGTATATATATATATTATATATATACCTATACTATGTATATATATATATATATATATATATATATCTATATAATGTACTCAAAAAAGTACTTTTTTGAGCTTGTCCAGTTATTTACACCCTTTAGCTTTCGATTGCACCACGTATCTTCAGGGAACTGTCATGGCTGCTTGCGCAGTTTGCTCGTAGAAAATACCCATAAAATAATTCAATACGTTAAGTAAACACCCTCAAATCCCATACAATTAATTAACTTGAATTTAACTGTTCGACGAAATATCACATTCATATCCTCTGACATACTTTCGTGGCAATATGCCTGTTTAAGTGTTTCCTTTGTTTAAATTTCTTCTGGCATTTTGCGCAAACAAATTTTCTTTCCACGCCACACTCGTACTCTATGTGGCTTTTGAGGTGCTTTTTGTTTTTGTAGGAGGAGCCACATTTGACGCATGCGTAGCGCCCCTCGTCGGTTACTAGGAAAACCAGAGCTGGAACATAAGGGTTCGTTAGATTATAAAGTCACAAGTGAAATAATAAGGATTTGTAGCAAAAATAGTTTCTCTTTTCTGGGTTCTGTCTTTCGTGACATTTTATTCACACTACCCGTCAATCAGTTATTATTATTTTCTAGAACAACATAAATTTATTTACAACAAATGCCATTAGATCAACAAAATCGGAAAAATGTATATACAGGACAGGGTGACCACCCATAATATCCAGCTCCCTTAACTTACCGGTTTTAATGCTATAAAACATTCTTAAAAATAACCTTGTAAAATTTTCTGTGTACTTTTTATTTATACATTCTCAGAGATCTTCAGACTTTAGTGTCCTTAGATCCGAAAAAACAAGTCTTAAACCTGTGACTACCGATGAAGATAATGTTATAAGTGTCTTGGAATACTGCCATGCAAATCCGCAGACTTCAATTCAGTGTGCAATATCAGATTTGAGCGTATCGTACTCATCAATCCAGCGAATTTTGTACATGTACAATATGCATTTATTCAAAATGTTCAAAGTTCAAGCTCTTAAACCGGAAGATTATGTACGAAGAACACAGTTTTGTGAAATTCTTTTGATTTACACTCAAGAGAATCACTTTTTTTAAATATTATTTGGACTGGCGAGGCTAAGTTTTAAAGAAAAGGGATTTTTAATATAAGAAACATATACGTTTGGGCCGATCGAAACCCTTATGCGACCAAAGAAATGGGGTTTGAAATTCATTTTAACGCTTTTTGTTTGGTAAAAGGTGAAAAAATTGGTTTCCAAATTTATGATGAACCTTTGGATTTTGCAAAATACCTACAATGAATATCGCAATTGTTGGTAACACCTTGATGGAGAATCGGTTCGTTCCACTTAAAATGTTGGCTTAGACGATTAGGACCTTGAGATTGGCCAGTGAGGTCGCCCGACTTCGCTCCACGGGACTTTTATTTATCGGGTACTTTAAAAGAAAAAGTGTATTGAAGAACTTGATGCCAGTGAAATTAGAAGAGCCACTACACACCGTGTGGAAAAGCACATTTTGAAATGTTTGGAGTGCAATGGCCAACTCTTTCAACATTTACTAAAACACAAATAGTATTTTCTTGACTCCAATTGACATGTTAATTTTATTATTACTTTTTCAAATTGTATAATTTATAAAATGGTGCTGTATTCGCACAAACGTCCTTTCATTAATTCGTGGTAATTCAAGTTATGTTAAGAAACATTTTCTGCAAGTTTTCGCCATTATTTGATCACAGTGCATTAGAAAACATGATACTTTAGGTATATGCTATAACATTTGAAAGCAAATTTAATTATCTTTTAGTTTTTAAAATGATTTACACAGTGTTACACTAGAAAACACGCATTTTTGTCCTCTTTTATAAGCAATGGAGTTTGGATCACCCTGTATGATATCGATTCTGTTTGCATATTGAAACTAAATTCCCTGGACTTACTTAAGCCACTACCCAAATCTCAATTTTTATATAAAATAAAAATAGGGATAATCAAAATTTAATTAGGGTCATGTTTCTCATCGTGTAAGTTAAAAATTAAGTAATATTACTAAAACGGGTAAAGATAGCTATAGGAAAGTATGAGAGGAAAATATTTAGAATTTATCAGCCATTGTAAAAAAGTAACAATATACAGGGTGTTCCATTTAAAATAACAAAACTGCTACGATTTTTAAGTAACACTGAATTACTGAAAGTATTTTAGATCGATAAGCAGGTCCGTGCCACTAAATACTGTAAGTAAATTTTTATAATCAAGTACTTAACACGGGTTAATTTAAATACTATGGCTGAATACTTATCGCAGCCGTGTCAGCTCGCCCCCAGCCATAATTCAGCCCATTCAACGACGTCATAAGTCGTTTCCGTATTGCTAGAGCGAAAGACAAACCTCAACAAAAAAAAAATGTTGGATGTTCAATGCAAAGCCCAACGAAACGAGAATGTTGTATACAACTCTCTAATAAAAAAAGGATCATTTAACTATCAAAACTAAAGGAAAAATCTGGGTTTTTTCTTTATTTTGTCTATTTATATCACTATCAGTCTTAATTATAAAATTAAGCATCGACATGTTTCTCTTCTATAAAATAACATCGCGAGCCCCTAATGATAACTCTATAAATCAAATGCCAGTCTCTTCACTCTATATTTTCCCAATGCCTTCCCGCATAGTGCCTCTGTAGGTTGCTTTTAAAATGCGTCTTGTAGCCACACATCTTACAAAAAAACCCTGGCGGCATTTGGCATTCATACTTCTTGTGTCTGCACAGAGACGAAAAAGCTTTGTATCCTTTTCCACAGGTGTCGCATCTGTACTTCAGCTCTGCTAAAAGTATAAACACAATGCACTCGTTCACATTCCAAAAGCTAAGCAGTATCAACGTCATAATATATTTTTTAAAACCAAATACAACCGACTTTGAAATTAACACCGAAAAATAAAAAAACAATATTACACTTCATCTTGAAAATTTTACTTTATGGAGTCGACGTCAAACTCATACTTGATTTCCACTTTCCATATCTAAAGCCCCGACGAAAGGGGGAGGTTCGTCAAAAACAGGCCCGTTCTATAGATTTGTAGGGTTTTAGCCAATCACCAGTGAGTAATGCACCGTTTCCATAGTTACTTGCATTCTTTTCATAGCCTCAGATTCGCGCGTCAAACTTTAGTAATATTGTCAATTAATTTAACACCGACTTCATAAAGTTAAATATTCAAGACGGAGTAAAATACCATTATTTACAACCACGTATGCAATGTTGACACTTCTGACATTTTAAAAGTTTGAAAAAAACATATTTCTGACTTCGGCATTTATCTGTGCGGAAAGTGATTACTTTCCACCCGGGTAAATATCACTTTCCACTAAATTGAATAACGAAAATTTTTCAATTTTATTCGCTTATTTAATTTTTTCCAATCTTTCTGCGGGTTCTTTCAGTTGAGGAGGAGTACAAATGATTTCTTCTGAATCGCTCATTGTCTTCGAACATACTTTTTTATGGCTATCAAAAATGCAATTAATTTAAGTTTGAATGCTTGGCTTGTTTAGGACCATAGCAACCACTGTTAAAATGTCAAATTGAATGTTTTATTGTTGCTGATGGCAAGGTTGGGGTTATACAGGAGTCCTACTTTGTTTATTTCTCACGTAACAGAATAGACTATAGCAATAGAATAGAGTATATAAATTCATAATTGATTTTTTTTCATGACAAATGCTAAACATAAGTATTTCAAATAAGTCGTTAAAGTAAAGCTATCTAATATTAGTTTTGAGAGTTTTTAAAAGCGAAACAAAATAATAAATAACACTTACCTCAACTGCTACCTTTCAGATTGTGCACACGTGACATATAAATTTGTCATGTTGCACCCGACGCGCGACGATACATCCCCTTTAAAAATTTTGGGTTATCATATGGCGCTTGTTCGTGGGAAGATACCTTTGCCCGCTTTCACTTAAGTTAAAACTAATAACAATTGAAACATTTCATTTGGTTTGGAATCAATTATAATAAATCGTCAATTTACTATGTTAAAGATACAATAGAATATTTATAATAGAAGGTGGTTTTGTTTTGGAAAGCATTGTTTCCCTTCAGAAAAGATTGGCTGAGAGAGTTTTTCTTTGCCTTTCTTTTTTTTTCGTCATGGTCTTTTTTATCTAGAACGCTGACAAGTTAATTTAGGTTTTAGACATTTATATAGAAGACACTTTTATCCTATTTAGAGGAAAATGTAATTATATTTAAAGTTCTTACATAAAGTAGAACTCTAGGCGACACCTACGGAGTATTTATTAATTAAGGGTTCAGAGTGCGTCTATGACGATGCATTGCGTTTTAGCCAATAAGAAGTAGTTCTTTTTTTCAAAGATATTTTATTCTCATTCTATGATTTATTTGGGGAGTAATTTTTACATATTCTCAGAATGAAATTTGTAATTTATTTAAAAATTTTTATTTTATTTTCTTTTAGGGATTTTAAACACATTCCGTCATTTTTCTGGATTTTAATTTAGATTTAATCTTTTTTTTTTTCGTTATTTTTGTTAACCGATGTTTAAGTTGTTTTCAAAAAAACAAATCTTTTATTTAAATAAACTAGTAATTAAAATAAAAATTAAAATAAATAAAATATCCGTATTCAAGAAGAAGATATCAACGCTGTTGGTGAGATAAGATGTTTAATTAAATTTATACTAACAATTAGATTTGATAACAAATAACGTCATTTGCATTTAAAAATTATGGTTGTAAATAAAGTAGTATACAAACCTCGGTGAAATGTTTCATTCCTGTCATGAGTCCATTTCTCTGGACAGGAATAAAACATTTTCCACCTAGGTATATAACATACTAATTTTTTTAGTTTCCAGTGTTATTTTTCTGTCGTTTTATCTATTCATAAAAAACTATTTCACCTTTTCTAGTTCTATTTATACGAGGTTCTATCGTAAAGGTTATACTTAAATATTTCGAGGCATTAAACCTAAATTCTTGGATGTCACTAATAAAATAAACACGTAATGGGGTCCATTGCTTATAGTATTTCGCTAGAATCACGTTAACTAATATTATGTAAATAAATGTCATATACCAGCAATTCAAATTATCAAAAAGCAAGTAGTATACTGTGACCTTTAAAAACGTTTGATAACATCGCCTCTGGAAACAATTGCCTCTGTAGCGCGATGAGTAATGCGCATGCGTCGAATATCTTGTTCTTGATTGGTGAATCGAAATTTGACGTTTGCCAAACTGACATTTCTCAATATTCATAATTTAAATTTTAAAATTTGATAATAAAAGCCCAGAAGCCCGTGAAAAACGCTATTTATTAAGACACTGTGACCGTATTATTATGGGACAATACCTTATCTCGAAACCTGTAAAAATAGCAAACAAAGTTAAATACAAAAGTTGTTTGAGGTAATCTGAAGTTTTATTTTATGTATGTTTCATATCTACAGGGTGTCTAGTTTTTCAACGACCGCCACGAACTTTCTTATTTCAAATGGGACACCCTATATATTGTTCAATTTTTGGATTCTCTACAAAATTCTAGATACAATTTATGTATATTGTTATATACCTAAACCTAACCGTTTTTGATATATATTATGTTTTATGTCAAAAATTACGTTTGCAGGCCTCAACTAAAATGTAGATTTCTCCTGCTTAAAATCGTTTTTTAAATAATCAAAACCTATTTTCTGGTAGAATGGACTCTACTTTAGTAGCCTCTGTTAATATTTTCGTAATTAACAAATACAGTGTGATCAAAAACTAGCGTTTAAAAATTAAATGAGAAAATCGTTAAAAGTCTTTTTTTAAGGAAATTATAAAATTATGGGGTTTATATTTGAAAAAAAATACTTTAAACGATTTTCTCATTTAGCTTTTAATTAAATTATTAAAATTAAAAAACGATTTTAAGCGGGAGAAATCTACATTTAAGTTGAAGCCTGCAAACGTCATTTTTGACATAAAACACAAGATTTTAAGGTTAGGTTAAGATATAGAACAATATACATAAATTACATCTAGAATTTTATAGGGAATCAAAAAATGGCACAATATATAGAGTGTCCTATTTGAAATAAGAAAGTTCCTGTAGATATGAAATATACATAAAATAAAACTTCGTTACCACAAACGGCCACCCTGTAAGAAAAATGTTGATGACTAATTACTTTCACAGTTTTCGTTTTATTATTGGCGAGCAGTCACACAAGATCGTCTTAAAAACAATTTTGACACATTTCAAAGTTATAATGAAAAGAGCAGTTACAAACAACGTGCTGTTTGATTTGTTGCATTATTCATATTCATCGTTACAATATTTTAAATGTTTTAACGTCAAAATTATGTAATTGACATAGTCAAATACTATGAATTTAGTGATGGTTTATAGCTTTAATGATGGTTTTAACAAAGAACCTGGACTAACCTATCGTCTAAAGGGTTAGATCTCTAGAAGAATATAGGTTTTGTTAAAAAAAAACTAAAAAAAGTCATCACCTGAACCGGGATTCAAACACACATCCATTTCATTGAAAGTACATAATCCTACCACTGTGCCACGAGGCCCGTACCAATGAAACTTGTTTATACTGGTCCGAATAACTTATCTTAATCAATATCGCGCAATGAAATTTCGTTTTTTTTTGTCTGTTCTCGGCCTCTAGGGCCAGACGCTTGTACACGATCTATCTGTGTGACTGCAGCGTAACCTGAAGTAATTATCAGGAACAATATAATAAACAACAAAATTAAAGGATGTTGGTCGATTTTACTTATATTTTAGCTAGTTATTCCTTAAATGACTTTATGCAAACACTTAATGTGTTTTATCAAGTTTGCTTTCCATTTGGATTTAGTAGGACAAAAGGGACAGCAAAACAAAGGCTCTTTCCCACATTCAAACTTTAAATGCCTAGTTAAGGTTCCCTTGTATTGGTAAACTTTTAAACATGAGGGGCATTCCCAGCGATCTAAAATAGAAAACTAAAATGTACAGAGTTACTGTTTTTCTTTTGAACAACTTCTGCAATAATTATTTTTATATAAGAATAATTAAAGTTTTACCATTTTTTTCTAAACTGCCCTCCATCGAAGTGACTAATGGACAAAATGTAAAAATTGTTAATTCTGGCGATACTTTTGATTAAATAAAAAGTAGAATACCCAAGACTTGTTTGCACATTTATTGTCCCTACTTTGTGAACTTCAAAGAGAAGATACATACCTAAGTATAGAGGTAAACCGAAAGCAAATCAGTGTCAGTTCCGATAAACTAAAAAGATACAGAGTTTCTTATTAATATAAGTAGACCGAGCACGACAAAAGTAACACAAATAAGTTATGAGATGTTATGTGTAATCATCTTTTGGTAATTGTTTAAGGATTTCCTATGATGTATCTTGGCAAAAGTTCTATTTAGCAAAACTTAACCTCAGGAAGTTGGTAAATATTGAATTAATTTTGTGGTAATTTTTAGCAAATTACTACTTACTATACTAATCATTTTATTATTTAAGACTATTAGTTACGTCATCATTATTAATTTAATAACATACGTTTCTAATTAGCAAGTTTAAAAAATATTTAAATATTAAATGGCCCTTATTTCAAAACATATAATACAGCAATACGGAACGAATATTTTTGTGGAGAACGTCTTTTTCCCTTTCTAGATTCATATCGTAGATATGTCAAAATATATAAAATCGTAAAATATTTCTCATTTAATGTAAATCTATAACATTCTTGCGTTACGAAAAATCTCAAAAAATTCCTTCAAAATTATTGTCATTTGAAACATGTTAATAAACTATTTATTATTGATAAATACTACCATATGGCCTTATTACATCTTAAAGAAACAGCTAATAATAATTTGTATTATTATAACAAACCATACTAGGTTAAATTCAACACAACCTGAAAATTTGCAATCATAAAAACAATAAAGCCAGTAAAAAAAGTCTTTGTTATTAAATCAAGCTTAACAGAAAAATAGTGACTAGGTAAAGGGGGCTTAAAAAAGACAATCAAAATCTGTATACAGTCCACTGCTCAATTTTCAAAAGAAGGTCGTTTCTAGTTTTTCTTATCCAGGGTGTCTGGAAATTTTTCTACATATAGAAAATTATAAAACCCTTGGGTTTTAGGATAGAGAGGGTGTAAAATTTTAAATATATTATAGTTTTTTGGATGCGAATCGTACATTTCTAGAGATATTTAATTCTAACTCGACTCACGAAATACTGTAGTTATTTTCACTAGTAATATACTTAGTGCTTGAATAATCACAGGAAATATTTCCGAGTGCATGAGTTTTTTGAAAATTTTCACGAAGCAACGAGGGACAATTTTTGTTAAAAATGTATGCAAAAGAAAATATTTCCGGTTATTCATTTAAGAACGTGGGATATTCGGTAAGAAAATTTGTTGGTCTATTTTTTTTGTGCAATGTATAAATGTTAATGGATGTCTGTAACAAAATAAATTTTCTTACTGGAATCTTAGTTTTATGAAATAGCAAGCAGTAAGTCTATATCAGAAAAATCGTAAATTATAAATGATAATTTAGACCAGGGGTGCTCAAACGGTCGATCGCGAGTGCTTTTTAAGTAGATCTCGAGAAGAAAATTTTTTTTAATAAGTAGGTATTTAACTAAACTACAAAAATTTATTACGTAATAAAATAACACTCTGCTAGCGGCAAAAGGCGGCTTTATCAAAGGAACGCGCAGTACTTGTCAAAGAAAAGCCGCGTTTTTTATTCTTGCCGTTTTGCTAGAAATTTCGGACGACGCGTTTGAGGGAACATTCGAGACTTTCGTTCACGCCGATATAAATAGAGTCATTCTCAATTGCAACTTGAAGGCAATACTACGTCGATACAAAGTTTATTATTAAATAGTACAAAATGAGTGCAGCGAAGAAATCTAAAACGTATCATTTTAATAACGATTGGAAGGAGGAATTTTTGTTTTGTATGGTAAAGGATAAGTGCATTTGTCTTATTTGTCGTGCGTCAGTTGCAATACCTTAGCTTGGTAACTTAGAGAGGCATCATAAAACGGTTCGTAAAAACTATGAAAAGGATTTTCCGCCACACCATTCGAAGATGGATCGGTTGTGAAGGAAGCATTTATTGAAGCGGGTGAGACTTTATTTGGAGATTTTAATAATAAAACAGAAATCATGTCTGCTTTTAGAGAACTTCACTTATCTCGTCCGACTGTCACAAGGCGTATTGAAGTCATGAGTCAGGACATGGCAGATAAACTAAAAAATGATATCATGGAATATACATACTTTTCTTTACAGTTCGACGAATCCACCGATATGACAGACACTGCCCAGCTGTGTATTTTTATTCGGATGGTATTCAATAACATGTTGGCTAAGGAAGAATTTTTGACAATCATTCCTCGGAAGGGGAAGACCCGTGGCGAAGATATATATGACGTTTTCTTCAATTTTGTAAAAAACTACAAGCTACCAATATATAAATTAGTGTGCATTACAACCGATGGAGCACCAGCAATGACTGGAAACAAAAACGGTTTTGTGGCATTGTGTCGAGCTAATGAAGATTTCCCTTCATTTTTTTCAATCTATTGCATTATACATCAACAAGTTTTGTGTTCAAAAGTTTTAAACACGGAGGAAATTATGGGCATTGCAACAAAAATTGTGAATTCCATCCGTGCACGTAGCTTGCAACAGCGGCTCTTTAAGTTGCAGTTGGAAGATAGGGAGTCAGCTGAACACACTGCTTCAGTTCTTCACACGGACGTAATGTGGTTGAGTCGCGGAAAATTCCTAGAAAGGTTTCAAGAATTATTGCCCGAACTAACAGCTTTTCTAGACGAAAAAGGTGATGACACTCAGATGTTGAAAAACGAAAAATAGCTCTGATTTGATTTTGTTGAAAAACGAAAAATGTTATTGAGATGATTAGCGCAGTAAACGCATTCAAAAGAAACATTTTCATTTTCCGTCTTTGAAAGCAAGGATTCCTCAGTTGAATTATGATACGTATGAGGCTGAATTATCAAATATTTTGGGACAATTCGAAATGCGTTTTTATGATTGTAGTAAATTGGTTTATGTAGCATCATTTATGATTTATCCTTTTTCATGTAAAAACATTGAGAAATTAGCTACTGAAATAGCAAGTCAGTTTAATATGAACTCATGTTCTGTTGAAAATGAGATACACATTGAGATATACATCTCAAAGCTACAGCATCAGATACAAATTTCTGGTGTTTTATATCTGAAGATAAATATCCGAATCTAAGGCAAATCGCCCCTCAACTGATAGCAATGTTTGGGTCAACTTACTTGTGCGAGTCTGCATTTTCTGAAATGAAGATAATTAAGTCAAAACATCGCAATCGACTAACTGACGATCATATATCATCATGCTTGCGACTAGCACTCAGTGGTTACGTACCATCTTATGAAAAGTATGCTTAGGACATGCAGTGCCACGCTTCAATATCCAAAGTCACTCCTTAGTTAAGTTTAACACCATATATAACTCTTTTGTTTTGTAACAACCAATAAACTAATTTTGAATAACCATGAGTTTTTTCATTGATATTGTAGAGAAGAACCTAACTAAACCCAACACAAACCTTGACTAAAATAATGTATATTGTGCGGAAACCTAATATCTATATATGCTGCGGTACACCCTACCTAGGTAGGTAGATAGGTAGGTAGGGTGTATGTATCGTGTATGTACGACAACCCTGCATCACACATACTTGCAGCCTCTCAGAGTCGATCGTAAGTATTCCAAAAATATTGAGGTAGATCGCCAGCAGTTCAAGTTTGAGCACCCGTGATTTAGACCTATCCTTTAGGATTACTTTGGCTTTTAATTAATTGCTCTATCTCTATTTTTCAAGGAGATACAATGTTTAACGTAAAACATTGCATTTTTACCATATTAACTATACAGACGCACACGTGTTCAAAAAGATATAGTAGCCTTGCAAATCAAAACTGCCAGTATTTTTCTTAAATTGTTACTAAATAGAAGGACGATTTATTTCTTTACATAATATACATAGAAAGGCGAATTTCAGTATCAATCTAATACAAAAAATTAACATATTTTAAACAATTTTGTAATTTGTAGGAGTTTATCTTGTTCAAGGAGGAAACATTTCCGGAAATAATTTCCGGTTGCCATGGTAACAATTAGAAACATTTGATTGATTAAAAATATAGGTGCGAAATTTTCTCTAAAATGGCAATAATACAGTGCAGAAAATTATATAACATGTAATTTTTTTGGGGGGTAAAGGCCCCTTTTACCGCCCCAAAAATATTATGTAGCTCCACTGAGCTAGTTTGGAACTTCTATCGGACTTCCTGCTTTATTTTACCTGCCTGTTTGACTTGAACATGAACAATTTTAATGGCTTTAGTATCATCTTTTATTATCTAAATTTCAAGTTAAAAATCAGTAAAATTGTTCATGGTTTTAAACATATTTTTTCTAAATTACTTTAGATAGAATCTCAAACTATTTAGGTAAGTGTTGCTACAGAATTTCTTTTATTTTTCGGGCGTTCAAAGCAGTCGTGACACAAAAAAACATTACACCCTGTATGATTTTGTAAAATGTATTTTGACCAACTAAAAAAATATTTAAAAAATTAACACTCTGTATCTTGAAAACGAACCCGTTTCCGGACTAATGTTCATAAACACTTTTTTTTTAGTATTTACATACATAAAATAGCTCCTCCAAATATTAGAACGAAATTTCCGGTCACCCTGTATAATTTGTTTTATTATTATCATTTTCTATAAGTTAGTTATAATAATAAAAAATAAAATCAAAACGCTGCGATTCAGGTACACCTGAGTTACAAGTGATCCTCCTTAAAAGGTTTATCTGGATGCAAACTTCTAATATGTTTATCCAAATTTCCTTTCCACTTCGACTTAACAGGACAAAAGGGACAGCTAAACATCGGATCTTTCCCACATTCGAACTTTAAATGTCTGGTTAAGGTTTTCTTGTATTGGTAAACTCTTGCACATGCGGAACACTTCCAGCCATCTGAAATTAGATTTAAAAAAATTGAATTGATATTGTAATTTTTAAGATCTGCATAATCACATATGATGCTAAACCTAACCCGAGATAATCAACAGATGTATATTTTGCAGACCTGAATTTACGTCTGTTCACAAACCCACTTCATTTTTTCTTCAGTTATAGTCAGCTCATTTCTTTTAACAATATTTTTATTTAGCCCCAAAGTTTGAAAATTAGGTTTTCAGTTCCCTCGTATCCCGTAAAACATGTTTCTTTCCGTAGGTCTGTAGTTCTGTTTGTACCGGGTGATCTCTTATATTTTGCACCCCCCTCCCACGCCGTCTCTCGGTTATTTCAAGAGATAGCAAAACACTTTAAATTCAAAAGTTCTTACAGACTTTTTATAATATGATATGAGAACAAATAATCACACACGTATTCACTAAAGAGGTTTAAATTTAGAACAGGCCTAACTTGACAGTTATAGGTTTAAGATGACATTTTTACCAACTGAATAAATAATTATACTAAGGGCCAGTATTTTCATGGCCAAAATAACTTTATTCTTCGAATATTTGCCATAGAAACGACTGTGGGGGCAATTGTAACCATGTTCAAAATTCACTAAATAAAATTATACCTACGGAAATAAAAATATCAGCCCTTAGGGCTGGTATTATCATCTTAGCATAATTTTAGTCGGTGGCTTTTTCCATGGTTTCTAAGCTAAGAGTTTTAATTACAATGGTAACCAGACCTGGTCTAACTTTTAAAGCTTTCTCGTGAATACGGGGGAATATAGTGCTTATTATCCACTCTGAATTTTCAATATCTATTTTATTTATCTCTTAGAATACGGTGGCGGCTATTCAGGTGCAGTAGGTGAAGTGCTACTTCACCACGAAAAATAAACAAGCAAACATCTAACTATATTTATTATATATCTATAAAAATTTAAGTTTTTACATTCATTCATTCACCTAATTGGCAAAAAATAAACTGTATATCTCGAATAAATATTTTACTTGACCGTTGGCGTTGGTTTTTAAAACTTTCAATCGAACTTTATTATAACAACTATAACAGTGGCGCAAACCGCTTCGACTTTGCTGGAGGTGCTACGTTAAGTTTACGATTTTCCTACTACGTTGCCATGACAACGCGATGACGTCAAGCACATGGAAGAATAATGTAAATCAGAGCCATACAACGCTCTCGGCGAATTGCTAACGCAGTACAGCGTGTCCGGATTTGGTTGCAAAAGCAGGGTATCTCACTTATTTTTAAAGATAGAATCTTGCGATTTTCACGAACCTGAGCTAATTTTTTGTGAAACTCATGAAGCCGTAAACAAAATTTTCATAGCCTTCTTCGTTTATGAGATACAGGGCGAAATAGAAAATTTTGCATTTTGGGATCCCCTCGTATCTCGGTTATCCTTTAACTTAACGCAAAGGAAAAAATTGCTGCTTATGTAGTTTTTTACGCTGGATCCAGTGGCGTAGTCATATTTTTTATTTGAGTTGTTATTTTTTAGATATGACCCAAAGTTGTATTTTTTTAAATGGGACACCCTGTATATTTGTCCAGGAATTGATTTGTTCTTTTAAAAGCTTCTCAAAAATATATAATAGTATGGGTCTATTTTAATAAACAACAACAAAAATCCTAATTTTTATAATTATCCCAAATTTTGCAGTAGGCCATGCAAAACAATGCTGCCTTTTATTTAAAGTCGTTAACAATATCTACATCCTAACAATAAATCAAAATAAATATGTAATTAAATCTATTTATCAAAATATGTATTGATAATTTCGCACCAAAAAAGTACCACCTACCTAGATTTATGTAACACAAGAACAAAACAGTAATAAATTATTATGTAACAAGCCTTTCAGCAAAAATCAACTGCCGTATAAGAACTACAGTAACCAAGGTAATCAAAAGAACTGTTCAAACTGATTTCCATTTTGTTCTATGCATGCTTCGCACAATTTTCGTATTGGTTTTAGGGAATTAAGCAAAATAAGCGAAAATTTTCTCTTATTGCGTTTCCTAAATCTTGGACATTATCATAGTGCTCTTTGTAAATTCTATTTTCCAGATATCCCCATAGAAAGAAATCTAAAATCGACCAATCTGGGGACCTAGGGGGCCATCTTATAGGTCCATTTGTTCCGATCCATTGATTGGTAAAATTATTGTCCAGAAATAATCTCGTCATTCCAGAATTGTGTGCAGGAGCACCGTCCTCTTGAAAATAAATTTCGTTAATTTGCGCTAGAGGAACATCGTCAAGTAATTCAGGTATAGCTGCCTCTAAAATTTCTATACAGCGATTGGCTGTTAGATTTCCCTCAAATATATAAAATTTTATATGTGTTCCTAATATGAAGCAGGACACATTTAGACCAAACCTGCCCTGCTATTTGGTGTTGATTTTCCTGGGACCAGAATCTATTATTGTGCCTATTAAGTATACCAAAATTACTGAAATATGCTTCGTCTGACCATATAACCTTCCTTTCAAAATCTCTAACCATATCGCATCTTTCTCGAAACCAATTGCAGAAGACTACCCGACGCTCTGCATCCCCTGGCTGTAAGTGCTGCACGAGCCTAAATTTGTATGGGTGGTATTTGTGCTTTTTTAGAATTTCTTGAACTCTAGTTTTTGGAATCCCTATGCTCTTTTGACTGGCACTACAAGAGTTTGTAGGGTAAGCTTCTGCATTAGCCAAAACCGTAATTTCCTCAGCCTCCCGATTTTTTTTTATAATATGTTTTCGTACGAGGTTTGATAAATGATCCGTGATTAAGTAAATTCTTTTTTATCCGATAAAAAGTGGATATATTAGGTTGCCTCCTTTCTGGATATCTAAATAAAAATTAAGCACTCGTATTTCAACATACCTAAAAATTAACTATTTACCTGTTAAAATACATCTCAGAAGCCGCTTCAACATTTTCATTACTTAATATAAAACAAGCTAACATATCGTACTTTTCATAATGTTCGAAAGTTTGGTGTTCTTCCATAATAATACAAATATATTTTTACACAATAAATAAATACAAAAAACTAGCGCTATATTTTATATACGCGTACAAAATTGGGAAATGTCATTTGCTTCCAAGAAAACAAAAGAAAACGGCATCGTTTTGCATGACCTACTGCAAAATTTGGAATGATAAAAATAAAAATTAGGATTTTTGTTGTTGTTTATTAAAATAGACCCATACTATTATATATTTTTCAGAAGCTTTTAAAAGAACAAATCAATTTCTGGACAAATATACAGGGTGTCCCATTAAAAAAAAACACAACTTTGGGTCATATCTAAAAAATAACAACTCAAATGAAAAATATGACTACGCCACTGGATCCACCGTAAAAAACTGCATAAGCAGCAATTTTTCCCTTTGCGTTAAGTTAAAGGATAACCGAGATACGAGGGGGGTCCCAAAATGCAAAATTTTCTATTTCGCCCTGTATCTCATAAACGAAGAAGGCTATGAAAATTTTGATTACGGCTTCATGAGTTTCACAAAAAATTAGCTCAGGTTCGTGAAAACCGCAAGGTTCTATCTTTAAAAATAAGCGAGATACCCTGCTTTTGCAACCAAATTCGGACACCCTGTACACTACACCCACGTGTCGTTCAGTTTGGGGTGGTTGTTTATTTTTATTTTCGCGGATTTCGCTGCAACTGTTTAGTTCCTTTCAGGTTGCTTGACTGTTTTGTGTTATATTTATTTATTACTTTATTTGGTGTTAGGTTTATTAATTTATATTATTGATGAATCTGATTACGGATGTGGTTTGCATTTTGTTGAAAACTCCATTTAATCGATGGAAGGAACAAGATCAGAGTTTTAATCGTCATCGTGGTTTTCGGCGTACAAATGGTTATGTAGCAGTCAAATATTACAAAAATTGTTTTGCTGGCCTTGTTTACTAGTTTCCAATAAATACTCAGTGTGGAATAAGGAAGGATTTGCAGGTATGTACTGTTAAATATATGAAGGTCTTTACACGCATTTAAAATGCGAATTAATGCTAAAAACATTTGTAAAAAAATCATAGCACTTTAAAAGATTATGCTAAATTATATAAAATACATTTTAACGAAACGTCCGATTAAATAGACTATTTATGTGCTTGGTAAATGACGCAGTTTTGTACCTTACAAAACAAGAGTTAGTCTTTCGCAGCCATGATGAGAGCAGCGAGTCAATAAATAGGAGGAATTTTAAAAAGCTTTTAGGTTTATTAACGTAGAGAAGTTCCAAAGAACTAAAAGATCATCACGAAAAACTTATAAATGTTTTTACTGGTGACTCGAAAACTATTCAAAACGAAATTATTAATTGAATTTAATTGAATGCATTTGTGATTATTTAAATAATCATGTAAAAAATGAAATAATGAACACACACTTTTTTTCTGTGCAAGTGGATGACACCACTAACATTATGCAAACCTCCCAGTGCTCCATAATTTTAAGATACGTTAATTCAGAACGTGAGAGATTCTTAGGATTTTATAATGTCAGCTCCGATAGAACGTCGGAGAATTTTTATTCTCTATTGGATCAAATTTTGGACCAATTTGACTACAAACATAAATTAATAGGGCAATGTTACGATGGCGCAATGTGATGTCTGGCCATCTAAATGGCCTTCAAAAAAAAAAAAGAAAAAGCGCAGCAGGCTGTATTTGTCCATTGTCTTGCTGCTATGAAGGATAGGAGAATTGATTTAGTAAACAAAATTAAGTCATAAAAAAATATTCTACATCTTCCACATATAAAAAAAATTCTGGGAAAAAAATTATTGCGATATTTTCTTGCTTCATTGCACTTCACTTACTTTTTCAGTTCGCGAGCCGCCACTGTTAGATTATGCGTTCTTGTATGTGGATTACGTTTTCGCTAGGTTTAAAACATATTTTCTTTTTTAAAGTTCCCCAAAGGAAGGTATCCAAGGGCGTCAAATCAGGGCCGTTCGGCGGCCATAATATAAGTACATATCTATTAATCTACAATCGATAATTTATCGATATTAATTAAACCAGCAGGATTTTAAAAAAATTCAAAACTAATGAAACTGAAACAATAATCATACCGACGGAACACGAGTAAAAATTTCTGATACTGATAATGCCCTCTGAACAGTCCAAACAATAAATAACGGTTAATATAAAATGAATGAGTAAAAATAGCGAATGCGACAGGCACAGAACAGCGTTGCCATCTTATGAATCTTAAAGGGTTATTTGCTTATTTACCTCTGGGGTACGTTAAACACAAAATGATATTAAGGTCTCTTTGAGGGTAGGAGTACATAACAATAAAACTTCTATACCTATTTAAAAAAAATACATTAGATGCGATTTTTTAAACAAATGTAAAAAAATCGGTAAATTACTTTACCTGTAACTTCCCTCGTTATGAACCTTTTCTTTTATTAAAAATAGTGAGCATGTCCAATCTATTTCGGTACTTAGTCATTTAGTAACACTAAATGTCTATTCGAATATTTATATACGATATCGTTTTGTTCTACCATAGAAGATTTCTACCAATATTTTACCAGTTTCTAACTATGCCACACTTGATTTTTGAGCATAATTTAAAATAAATTGTATGAGTAGTTTTATAGTATTAATTTTTTTAACATTTCGCTAGGCCGCCATCTTGTTTCGGCCATGTTGAAATTTTACCAAAATGTTACCAGTTCCTCCCCATATGATCCTTAATATTTAACAAAATTTGAAATCAATCGGATATGTAGTTTTTTAGCTATGTTGGGAACAGACCGGCAGACAGACAGACAGACCAACAGAATTGAGAAAACATGTTTTGAGAGAATTTTCACGACTACAATACGAGGGAAGTAAAAAGAGTACAATGGATAGGATTTTTTGAAAAAATGTAAAGCAGCTCGGAAATGGCAACGCTTTTTTAAAATAATTTATTTAACCTTTGTTTTTCCAAGTAGAAATTATATTAAAAATGAAGAGTAGCGATAATACGTTTGTAGCTAAAGAGCTTTAATTAAAAAAAATACTGACTGGCCTAAATCTCAGATAATATGGTACAATTATATTCTCTAAAATAAAAGTTTCAAATCACGAAAAACATTTAACCTCATCACAAAATTAATTTCGGGAAATATATTTTTTGTGAGATAACTGTCAAAAAGAAACATTATTTTATTTTTCTAATTATTAGAAAGTACAGTATTTCTGTGCCTAAGTATAATATGTTTCTTCAGAGTGCCCTTTTGCTTGGCCTTGTATTCACAGTACATGCAGGAATATTTTGGTTCAACTCCACACTCATCTCTTATATGTTTCTTCAGGTTGTTGCTGTATTTATACTGTTTCTTGCACTGCTGGCAAACGTAGGGATAGACTGAAAAAACGAAAACTACTAGAAGGGGTTTATTTCTGCAAAACATGTTAACAAATAGTAGGCCATTAGTCAGATTGACAATAAATTTGATAGTTAGAATATTTAAAAATCACATTTGCAGTCCGGCTAAGTAAAATTTTGGAAATTTACTTACATATTCACAAAAATATGCTATTCGCCATAGAAAAATGCATAGAATTAGCAATAAATAACGAAAATCGATCTGTAGATTGTAGAGATAAAGTATATATATATATATATATATATATATATATATATATATATATATATATATATATATATATATATATATTTGTTGCGTTTTCTTAAAACATGTCTAATATTATTTTTGTTAAAAATTCTTGGGTACTGGTTTATTTTCTTAAAAGAATTATTTATTTCCTTAACGTTTCGCGATCATAGAGAGCTTTTTCAAAAGGATATTATTGGCCTGTAAATTCAATTTGAGGTCAATTTGAGGTAAATTAAAATCTAGGAATTTTGGAACTGTGTGTGTTTACATTTGAGTAAAAATATTCTCCTGTTCTTTTGGCTTGCTAGCATTCCGTAGGCTATAGAAACATCTTTGAGGTTTTGTTCACAAATCCGTCCATAAGTTATTCGGATGTCTTGTGGGAATGTCATCTTGGTTGTTAGATAACAATTTTTAACCCTTGCTGTAATATTTTTGTTGCGTTTTTTTCTTAAACCATGTATATATATATATATATATATATATATATATATATATATATATATATATATACAATATCCTTTTGAAAAAGCTCTCTATGAAGCGCGAAGCGTTAAGGAAATAAATAATTCTTTTAAGAAAATAAACCAGTACGCAAGAATTTTTAACGAAAAAAAAATATTTATATATATATATATATATATATATATATATATATATATATATATATATATATATATATATAATGTGTTTTTATTCCGGGTGTACATTCGTTCACTACTGTCATTCTGAAAAGAACAGTTTTGCTGACGTTTCGCCAAAAACACATTTGGCATTTTCAAAGCTTAATTTCTCGCGTCCGAATAGAGAATGAAGTGTTGTTGACTGCGACGCTTCCTTTTATAGCCCCACCCGGGGCCGGAAGATTATATCTGCGCGGCCGTGGGTCGTTATTTATGTCTAGAGCATTCCGTGTCGTGACTGTGAAAATATGTACGTGGGGCAAACTAACAGGCGAATATCAGAAAGAGTGGAAAAGCATATAGACTCAGCATCTGAAGCAAACAAACAACCTTATCTTTATTTCTACATCATCAAGAAACCGGCCTTAAATTAAATTTCGATAGGTGTAGGGAGATTGCCAATATAGAAGATTATAAGACCAGAATAATCCGAGAAGCTATAGAAATTGTGAAACAAGGTGACTTAAATAAAAGGGACGAATCATTAAAATTTCCAACAGTATGGAAGACAATAATCGACAAATCTGAAATCGCAAAAACTCAAACGCAAGCTCTGCCCTAACAAACCTTCGAAAAAATAAAGACACCACAATCCTTCCAGCAGATAAAGGAAACGCAACTGTTGTTATGAATACCCAAGATTACGTACAAAAAATGCAAGATATCCTACAAGACAATTGTTATAGGCTTGTTCCAAGGGACCCGACAAGGTACCTGGAAAAAACAACTAAAAATAAAATAAAAAGTTCACCAATAAACCCCGAAATTCAACAAAGAATCATACCACGGGAAAAGTCAAGCAGATGTCCTAAACTCTAAGGTTTACCAAAAATACACAAACCAGGGGCGCCCATCAGACCTATTGTTAGTGCTGTGAATTCGCCGCTACAAAAACTGGAGAAATATCTTTCTGAAATTATGCAACCAGCTGTCGAAAAAGTTGATTCATTTGTAAAAAACTAGGAGCATTTCACTCGAATCATACGAGACATCGTTCTCGAAAAAGACGATATCATAGAAAGCCTAGATGTCAAATCGTTATATCCCAGTATTCCCATCGACGAAGCATTGGAAAAGATTGCTATGAACGAGGATTTCCAGGCACATATAATACAACTCTCGGAGCATTGCCTTAAAAATACTAATTTTTCATTCAACGGGCAAATGTATAAATAAATGGACGGTGCTCCAACGGGGTCCTCGCTATCCCCAGTAGTCGCGAATTTATTTATGATATACTTCGATAAAGAAGCTCTTGAGAAAGCAAGTTTAAAGCCCAAATTATGAATTCGTTACGTGGATGACATATTTATTATATGGCAACATGGTCATACAAAACTCGAAAAATTTCTGACTCACGTAAATTCAATCCACCCAGAAAACAGTTTACTCTCTTTTTAGATGTTCTGGTCACAAAACTGCATAACGGAGATTTCGAATGCACCGTGTACAGAAAACCAACACATACAGACAGATATTTAAATGCAAGAACACATCATCACCGAGCACAAATTCAAGCTGTGGCAAATATCCTAATATCCAGATCCGTGCGATTAACTGAAACACAGACGAGACAAAACGAACTTAAGGTAATATCTAGTGCTTTAAAGAAAAATGGCTACACAAATCGCACCATAGAGAAAGCTATTAATGCCCAGGGTTTCCGAACAACGAACAACAAAAATTGTGAATCGGAAAAGCAACAAGTAGTCTTACCATATGTAAAAGACACAACAGACAGAATCGGAAGAATTCTTAGGAAACACAACATACAAACAATACACAAGCCACAAATAACTATAGATAAACTACTTTGAACCCCAAAAGATAAAATCAAACTGGAAAGCCACGGAGTTTACAGCATTCCGTGCCAGGACTGTGAAAAGATGTACGTGAATCAAACTAACAGACGAATATCAGCAAGAGTGGAAGATCAGAAACAAATAAACAATCTCAGCTTCATTTCTACATCATCAGGAAACCGGCCATAAAATAAATTTCGATGGGTGTAGGGAGATTGCCAATATAGAACATTATAAGGCCAATAGTCCGAGAAGCCATAGAAATTGAAAAACAAGGTGACTTGAATAAAAGGGACAAATCATTAAAATTACCAACATTATGGAAGACAATAATCGACAAATCTAAAATCGCAAAAACTCAAGCAATTAGCGCAACAGCACCATCCGGAAAACATAAATAACGACCAACGGCCGCTCAGATATAACCTTTGGCCCCGGGTGGGGGTAAAAAAGAAAGCGTCGCAGTCACCAATACTTCAGTCTCTATTCGGACGCAAAACTGTTCATTTCAGAACGACAGTACTGAACGGATTTACACCTGGAATGAAACACATTGTATTTTTCCTTCAGTGAAGAACTAAAAATAAACATTTCGCTACAGGTGGCTATATGCTGCTCCGTGGTAAATAGAGTATCAAGTCCGGCGAAGATTTCGGATGTTCTCTTGGTAAACACAAATGTCGGTTTTGCTCCTGTTGGTGACTCTGGTATTGTTTTGTGTATTCATTTTTAGACTAGTTGTACTCGTCTTTCAATTAGTTGACTGTACTGATGAAGACTTTAAGTCAGAAACACGTGTCTATGGTTAACCAAATTCCATTGCTTTAGCGGTCATCTCGAAGAATCCAGAAATTTCATGTATAGAATGTTGATTTTTTGCGGGCTTATTTTTGACCCAGTGGGTTTATTGGTTTAACTACACAGTAATACAGACATAATCTTGTAAATGTAGTTGTATTTAGCCAGTTACAATAAAACTAAACTTAATTTTTTTTAAGTGATCAAATTATTTTGCGCTACCCTGTACTTCCATTAGGAAATTTGTACACATTTTTTATGCATCAAGACACATTTTCTGGTGTACAATTTTTTTTTATTTCTACCAGTGGCGACCGTACGAGATTTGCATTGCATATTTTTGAAGAAAAAAGTGGTACGCCACTGATATTTTTTAGATAGCCTAGACATTTTTAAATAAAAATTACCTCTTCCGCGTTTCTCAGCAGATGTACCGTTTATAAGTTATTTAGCAAAAGTTGGAATTTTTAAAGTTTTGTTAAGCAAAATTGGCTATACACGAATGACCATTTTGCCAAATAACTTCTAAACCGTAGAAAGACTAAAAAGTTACGGAGCAAATTAAGGAATTTTAAATTAATATTCCTTGTTTAAAATAAAAGGCAGTTTGTTATAAACGTTGGGTCGAAAGTCAACAATTAGGGAGATATTGCGGTACAAAGCTCAAAAATAATGTTTTTATTTTTTTTATCTTTAAAACAAAAGGCGATAGAAAGATGATTATTACTACTATAAAAACGCACTATCTGCATATTAGATTGAGTAGAGGGGTTGAAATAGACTACCTCTATTATTCTTGTTAATTAAATTTAAGGACGCAATGACTTGGAAAAAAATAAACTTGGACAGCTTGGTTTAAAAAACTTTTTTACCTCTTGTATTTCTTTCATAAACCTTACCGATTTGAAACTAAAAAATAAAATGTAAATCATTACGTGTCGAGACGGGGAAATTTTTTAGAAAAAAAATCTAGTGGGCCGCTGTTACTTTTTGGTGCGTTTCTAATATTGCTTTATTTGAGACTGTTCAGTTTAATTGATTAAATTAATTTAATGTCTTATCTGATCTGTTTAATTGTGCAGTAATAAGAGTTTTAATTAAATCAATAGAACAATAACGATTAATTTCACGAATGCAGAAATTGCAGATATGCATTTTACATAGGGACGTGCAAGCGGAAATTCCTTCGAAGCTTGTCGTCTTTATACACCTGCGTATCCTAGTCGTAGACCTCCTCATTACATCACGTTCTTCATCAAAATCTACATGAATCTGGAACTTTCGAAAAAAGAAGTTTTGATACTGGCCGACACGGTGAACTTCGAACACCCGAATTAGAATTTGTTGTCCTAAATAGTATTGAGGCGCAACCTGAGAGAAGTACCAGGAAAATTGCAGCAGAATGAATTACATTAATTAATTACAAACATTAAAAGAACAACAGTTTTGTCCTTACCATATACAAGCTCTCTTACCAAGAGATTTCGAACCGAGAATGATTTTTCCCATGGTTTCACCGGATGAATACCGATAATCTCTTTTTTGTTCGAAAAATTTTCTTTCGGACGAAGTTAGTTTCTCAAGAGATGCAATTCAAAACTTTCATAGCAGACACGTATGGGCTGAAGATAATCTACATTCAATAACAGAATCTAGACATCAATATCAGTTAACATTAACGCTTAGATAGGAATTGTCGATGAACATTTAATTGGGCCACATTTTCTACCTCTACGATTAACTGGTGAGTCATATTTTCATTTTCGACAAGAATTGTCTCCTCTACTAGAACATTAACCTCTGAGAACTAGAAGAGACATGTATTACATGTATGATGGTGCCCCATCACACACACACACACAGGTGGGCCTCATCTTTGGCCGTCTCGATCCCCTGATTTAAATCCTTTGGATTATTGTGTCTGGGGATATCTGAAAGAATTAATTGTTATAAGAAATAACCCAGGCATATTTCAGCGTATTAGAGGCTCAATGATGCGTAGAACATATGCATATATTCATTCACATTCACATATATCGCTAGGCAGGCATTTTCAATCCTTGCTATAAAAAATGCACTCGCTTCTGTGTAGAACGTTGTGTTGTTGCAATGTTTAAATAATTTTTTGAAACAAGTTTTTTTTAAAGAACGATTTTATTCATGGTTCATGCATTAATACATAGAGGATAGGTTTGTTTGAAACATGCTTGTTAATCAATTGTTTTTCAAATGTGGTTGTTCAGATAAAAATTTAACATTAGTAGAAAATAAAACTGTGTTTGAAAGCAGCCATTACACTGCGCTAAGTTTATCAAAAAAATACAAAAGTTAAAAAAGTCACCGCGTAAGTGTTTCTCTAAATTTACAAGCATAATAGGAGTAGTCTATTTCAACCCCTTCCACTCATTTTAAAAAAGTGAAAAAATATGCAGTTAGTGTGTATATTGTAGTAATACTCCCATTAAATTTAATTATTCTATCGCTTTTCTTTTTCAAGATGAAAAATAAAAGCATTTTTGCGCCATCTTTGTAACGCAATCTTTCCCTAATTGTTGACTTTTGATTCAACGTTTAATAAACTGCCCTTTATTTTGAACAAGGAATATCAAATTCAAATTTCCTTTTCTGCTTTTCAGTCTTTCTACGGTTTAGAAGTTATTTGGCAAAATGGTTCAATTTTGCTTAACAAAACTTCAAAAATTCCGAGATTTTGTTAGATAACTTTTAAACAGTACATCTGACGAGAAAAACGCAAGAGGTAATTTTTATGTAAAAATATCTAGGCTATCCAAATGAAAAAAATGTCAAGGGCGTGCCATTTTTTTCTTCAAGAATATGCAATGCAAATTCCGTACGGACGCCACTGGTACAAATAAAAAAAATATACACCAGAAGACACTAAGACATCTAGAATGGTATCCCAAATATTCTAAAAAATATATTTTTTTCCGAAGCGTTTAACACCCTGTATCTCAAAAGTTATGAGGTTTAGGACATATGTCCATATGAAGCTTTCTTCTTAAAATGAACTCAAGAATCACCACAAAGTATTTATTTCTAGACTCCGCAGCCTCTTCGGGCAAATGCCTTATCGGAAACAAAAGTGTATAACCATCCGTAGAGGTAACATATAACTCGGCGGTCTCTTTTACAAATTTGTCAAACTTCTCAGCATTTATTTTTTTTTCTTGAAGCCAAAACTTCGAGTAGTGTATATAGTCTTTTCAACAACCGTTCAGCGTGGGTCAAGCGCACAGTTCTGAGAGTTATTCTGTCATCAATTTTAAGTACAGTCAGCTGTCAGCTTTTTTGACAGGAATAAAATATATGTCGTTAGATAGCTTTAAAAAAGTTAGTATAGGAAAATATAAACCGTTTTTGTCTGTCTCAAACCATTTAAGATTTAAAGCACGTCAAAAATGTGAACATTTAAAACGGCAACATTTTGTTTGGATGCTAAAAAGGGCGTATTATTTTGATATCGTAAATTACTTGTTAAAACCCTTAAAATAACGTATCGTAAGATCACTTTTTCCATCAATTGTTTTTTCAAGATGACGCCCGTGCCATTTTGTAAGTCAGGGTTGTCATTTTTATGTCAAAAGGTAGTTTACTTTCGTCATTGGCTAAATATAAAAAGGGGGTAAAAATTGGTAGGTGGGGAAAGGCATCAAAGACGTGCACTTCATGAATTCAAGAATTTTTACATTAAAAACCTTACATTTGCTGCAGTGGCACTTTCGGGCAGCCAAAAGTCGAAAATACTTTATATTTTTAAGTCTTATGACATAAGTAAAAACAAATGAGTACTTCACTTCTCGCGTTATCTTTTTTTTAAGTTAGCAATCCAATACTGTAGCTCAACAACGCCTTCTAAAATTGCAATCAAATGTATGACGCTTTATCTATCAATTTGAACGATTCTTTAGTTTGCTTCAAATAATGCTCGCGCTCAACAAATAAATTACAAATATACATACTGTATATGTTTTACAATACACTGGTGTGTCTTTAACAAAAATATGTAAAAAACGTTTAAATTTAGCACTTTTCAAAAATAGCCATTGACCTAATTTTCTTATGCTTCAATCCACTGGGCGTCTGTTCGGAGTACGATCGGTTTTTGGATGGAGGTCGTAAATAAAAAATCAGTAAAATAAAACAAATTTACTTGTAGTGAGTGAGCGTAATCAAACCAACTATGTGAGCAGAAATAGGAACATCCTTACACAAACTTCTTTGGCGCTAATATATTGACGTTAACGCTATATTTTGGGTGAACTTGCTGCATGTGCCTTTTAAAGTTTCCTTTCAGTTTAGATCTGTAGGGACACAAAGGACAAACAAACTTGGGTTCTTTTCCGCATTCGTGCCTTTGATGGAGGTTCAAGGAAATTTTCCACTTGTACGTTTTTGAGCATTTGTCGCAAGCATATATTAAGGCTGAAAATAAAAACAGCTAGATTTACAATGAGTCTGAGGGCTATAAAATGTATGAGATCACAAATAAGCACGTACTGTTATAGTAATAACATTGACTTTAACACCTGTAAAAAAAAATCCTTCCTAAAAAATATGTTAAGTTACGTTTAAAGTGCAAAAAATCCATTGAATAACATTTACTTTACGCGAAAATAGGTGTAAAAAAATTAGGAAGTGTTTGATTTACAGCAATTTTAACACCAGCTTTGTGTAAAGACAGCACTAACAAAAAAAAAATACGAGGCACTGATTACACTAAATAACTGTTTCAGTCAAGTTTTCTGAATTTTTAATGTATGGTAAGGGAGTCCACCTTATTTTTGTGAAAAAATAGGGATTCGATCAGTGCTGCCAGATTTACCGATTTTTCGGCTGTTCTACCGATTTTCGACCAAATCTACCGATGTAAGTTATGTTGCTACCGAAAAATTATGTTCCATATTTTATTTAACTTATTCTAATGGGCAATTATTTATTTTTTTTTTTGGCGGTTTCAAAAATTTTTGATATTTATTACTATTTTTTTAAATAATATTTTACAATTTTACAGCTGAAACCTTTTTTTGTTGCGTAAAAAAGTGTTAACCTGATTGGTTGACTATAAATCACGCGTAAAATTTAAATCTACCGAATTTTTCTAGAATTTACCGATACATTTCAATTACGTCTGCCGATATTTTCTTCGAGGATCTGGCAGCAATGGCCGTTCGATAAACAGATTTTTGGGTACCTAGAATATTACAAATAACAATGAATTCCTTTATTACTATCGCATTATACAACATTTTTGTTTCTAAATAACGAACTGTAGATTGCTCAGGTAAAATAATTAAACATATTTTAAGTTCTTTATATGAACTTGTAAAAAGAAGTAGTATTTAGTAGTATAGGAGTTACTAGATTGAAATTAAACTATTTGCAGTTAATTAGTCAAAACAAGAACTGCTGAAAAAGATTTTGCACTACCCTGTATTTTTGTCAGTGTTGCGTCGAAAGGAAATAGTGCTTAAGAAAATGGTAATATCGCCAACAAAGGAATCGACACACCCCTTTATTTATACTTCTATTTTCTAGCCCAAATTTCAGAGGCAATACTATCAGGAAGGAAATTTAGATTAACCAAAATGTTCCAAAACTGGAACTGGCAAAAATAATCGAAATACAATTTTAACCTTTTTTGAAAAAAAGAAAGAATCATTCTTTATATATATATATATATATATATATATATATATATATATATATATATATATATATATATATTATATATAATGCCCAATGTGATTTTGGCGAAACGTCAGCAAAACTGTTCTTTTCAGAACGACAGTAGTGAACGGATGTACACCCGGAATGAAAACACATTGTATTTTTCCATCCGTGAAGGAGTAAAAACCTCAACATATATATATATATATATATATATATATATATATATATATATATATTATTTTAGGGTGTACTACTATTGCTATCTCCTAAACGGCAAGAGATACGATATTAGTTAAATTAGAGAGTATCCTTTATAGAGGACGTTAATAATCAGTTTACAAATTTTCTATTTTTTTTTGTTCCTGAAATACCGGGGATTTTGCAAAAGTTGCCCAAAATTATTTTATTAAATATCTCAAAAAGTTTGTATTTCAGAAAAAAGTTTTATACAACACAAAACTTACTTTAATGTTCTCTACAAAATGGCGCCTCAGACTTTCAATCCGACGTTTCGTCTACCGGCCACCACCATCAACCGTAACTCCAATGGATTTTTCCATATGGGGATACATAAAGGACTTGGTATGTTTAACGACTCCTACAAATTTCAAAACTTAAACCATTTTAATATATATATATATATATATATATATATATATATATATATATATATAGGTATTTAATTATATATATATATATATATATATATTTAATGTAATTTCAATTGTGATGAAACATGAAGATGTATATAATAATACGAAACTTCGATAAAAATGTCCTTGGTGTATGTTGATGTATTAACTGTAAATAGTTCTTCAAGAAAATGAAATAAAAAATGCAGGTCCGTGTTTTAAAAAAATTGATGCTGGTGGCCGGTAGACGAACCGTCGGATTGAAAATCTGAGGGTCCCATTTTGTAGAGAACATTAAAGTAAGTAAGTGCTGTATAAAACTTTTTTCTAAAGTACAAACTTTTTGAGATATTTAATAAAATAATTTTGGGCAATTTTTTCAAAATCCCCGTTATTTCAGGGACAAAGAAAAAAATTAAAAATCAGTAAACGGATTATTAACGTCCTCTATAAAGGACACTTTTTCTCTAATTTAACCACCATCGTATCTCTTGCTGTTTATGAGATAGCAATAGTGGTATACCCTAAAATAGACACCCTGTATATTAAAATAGACACCCTGTATATATATATAATATTTTTGTCTAGTTATGTATCATAGAATCACGCTTTCAAGTTGGTTTTACTTTGCTTTTGTGATGCCCATCATCTGAACTGAAAACTAGAATAATAGTTTGCAATAGACTTGGTATCTACCTTTCTATTTCTTCATGAGAAGAGAAACTCTTAAGTTTAATTGGATAATGATAATAAATCTGCCAGGAGGTTGTCCAGAAATGAAATTCTCAACTGTTGTTGATTATTAAGGCGGGATTTTTAAATTTTTATGTTATACGCTTAAATGAGTTACTGATGCCTAGTATTGATCCACCTATGTAAAAAGTGCAAGAAAGCACACTGCCTTTTAAGTGAAACAACCAAACACAATTTAAACAAATCGACAATTTTCGCAACATTATATAACTCCATTTCGTTAATCAGCTACAATATTGTAGTTTTTATGCAAATACTATATAGGAAAACAGCAGCAAGATATAAGTACTTTTAGAGCTGAATGAAAATTGGCAACGTTGAGGATTTTATGGTGTTTTGAAAGATTTCTTTCTAATGTATCTCTATGAACTGGGCGGCTTAAAGTTATTTCTAATTACACATGTGTTTGTAACAAAAAGGTAATGTAAAGGAAGGAAATTAGAAAGAAAAATAAATAAACTGAAATGCCATTTTTTTTTATTTGAGTCTAGATATAAATTTGTACAATACTATACAACCCTATATTTATTGCTTCCTGGATCATTATGATAGAAAGTTGTTACAAAAAAACTTTCTCGAAATGAAATTCCTATCAGACATTTCGGTTTGATTATAGAAAACAACATATTGTTGAATACTTCAGACAGAATTTTAGACCCGTCTTATATCAGCGTTTCTAACACTAAATAATGCTATCAAGTGACAAAAAGTTATTTAGTGTCATTGTCAATCTACAGGGTTTCTATTTATATACGAAATAGCTTTGCCTCTATTAGTGATATAAAAACACCTTTACATATAAACAGGTATTAGTTTCACAAGCCACTTTTAGTTGCAATATCTTTGTGCATACACTATCTCTGAAAAGTATACTTTTTAATAACAACTTTGTTTTCATTTTAAATTATTTAAATTTTGTATATTATTGTTTCAATAAATGGGTCTCTTTTTGTTGGATATAAATAATGCACGTCTAATAACTTTATCTTTAAAAACAACCAATAAAATTGACAAAAACATAGATAACTAAATGTGGAATTAGTATGAAAACACTACCTCTCGTAGCAGAATTAGAAAAAGTGCAAATACAAAAAGTCTAGGGTAAGAAATACGTTTTTTTTTTAAAGGAATACCCTGTATATTGTTTATTTTGATGAAAGGCCATTGTCTGATTTCAAAAATATGTATATATTTTGTTTATATCGGCGTAAAGCTTTTATTTATTATTTTAGTTTGACTGCAATATTACTTGCCATATAAATCTAAGGTAATATATAATATAATGCAAAACTTGTTACAGTTAAACCAAAATAATGGAAAAACGGGTTGCAACAAAGTAGTCAAACTATATATTTTTGAAAGCAGAAAAAAAAACATTCATAAAAATTATAAAAATACAGGGTGTTCCATTTAAAAAAAAAACGTATTTCGTTATAGTTTTTAGGGCATATAGATAGGCATGCGATAGTCGTTTATTTTTTTCATAACGAATTCGGGCGTTTTAAAAGAAATTCTAAAGCTTTTATATTTACACTTTTTCTCTCTCCTCGTTAATAAACCCTGTAAATAGATGTCAAAATATAATGACTCACCCTGTACATTTTTTGAAACAAGTCAAAGAGTAATTGTCACTTTTTTGAATTAGGTAATCAAAAAGAAGCTAAATAATTTCTTCTTACTAAACATGGAAAAGTAGAAACTTTAAATTTCGTGCAAATATTTATTAAATAAAATCATAGCAAAGCGCTTTCGTCTTTCGCTATCTTCAGTGCTACCTGAAAGGAAGTAAATAACATTCTCTTAGAGAATTCAAATGAAAGAATGGTAAAACGTTATATATTGATCAATTTGATAGACTCACAGTTAGTAGTTTAGAAATATAAATGTATAAAAAACATATATGAAATTTAGCAAACATATTATGTAAGACAACTAAAAAATGTTTATAATTTTCTTTACTCTTTCGATGTGAAAGAAATTTTTAATTATTTTATTATATAATTTTAACAAAATATAGCGAAAAGTTTTTTGGCAATTTATTAAAAAATTGTTTAAATTTCAAGTCATCTTATTTCCAAAATAACCAATAAATATTTCGCTACATTTATTACAATCATACAAAAAAAGATAATTTTTTTTACATTGAACGACTAAAATAAATTAATTATAAATATTTTGTTGTTGTTTTACCTATATTTGCTAAACATATATGTTTTTCACACATTTAAACTTCTAAACCAGCTCTGGGAATATCAAATCGATCAAAATTTAACTTTTTACCATTCTCTTAATTGATTTCTCTAAGAAAAAGTTATTTCTTTGCTTTTAGGTAGCACTGAGGATGGCGAAAGCCGAAAACGCGTTGGTATAATATTATGTAATAAATATTTGCACGAAATACAATGTTTTAACTTTCCCATTTAAGGCAGTCTACAAATTGGTTCTCCGTAATCAGCTTCTAACACCAAAAACTTCGTCAAAGTTAAAAGCCTCATTTGAATGTATATGCACGATATGCCGTTTTAAATTCCCTCTGATTTTCGTTCTGTGTTCGCAAAAAGGGCAAGCAAACATAGGGTTTTTGCCACATTCGTATTTCTTGTGAACGTAAAGAGCATTTTTCCTTAAGTACTTCTTTGGACATATATCACACACAAATTTGTATTTGTCTAAAAAAAAATAAATATTACAATTTTTTTTTGCTTAAATAAGAATCATATGTAAATATATATACCTTACTAATCATATATGTTAAAGTTGTAAAAACTAGTTGGTATTTCTGATAAACGTGTGAATAAAATTTAAAAAAATAATAATAAAACTGTACAATATACAGTTACATACGAGTGTTGGTTGCAGAAAGCTCAATTAAAGTTTAGAATGTTTAACGGAATGTCAAATTTGACACTGGCTTGCTAGATTTCTGTACGCAACTTGTCAAATCCGAAAGCTCGGTTAAATATTCCAAACAGCAATTAAGTTTTGTGCAACCGGAGGTTAATATTGAATGATGTATTTCCTACGAGCAGCAGGCAAGTACTGCAAATCATACGAATAGGAAATGGTCATTCCATGAGAGTTTTACACTATATTTTCAGTATACAGTCTTATTATTATACATTGCTTGCGTCGATAGGTGGTTGCTATGGCGGGTTGACGCGGCGCCGGTCAACGCCACCTTTGTTAAAACAAACCCGTGCACAATGGGAACACCATGGTTATTGAAGCCCAATGAGAATATGTATAAAACAATGCAATACGTTCGAAAATAAATATTGAACATACAATAAAGGCTTTTATTGACTGTCATAGAAAAAAAAACATTTTAAACACGACCTTAAAAATATGTTTTATAAACTTGGTGTCAAACTATTATTTGATTACTAGATGCTAAGAAAAGCCAGTTCTCCGTCATAGTGAAAGCCCTATTCAAATCCGTTTACGTCGATTAAAAACCAACTCTATATTCTGTCTGTAACTCTTTGGGTCCAACTTGCAATTTTACATTGAATACTAATATTAATATTTATTTGACGTAGAAGTGAAGTTAAATAAAAGCTTTTAAAAATAATGATTTGCCATGTTGTCTTCACTTTATTTAAAAATGTATCAACATTTATTTGTGTATGACACACTAGCGTTATTAAAATCTCAATTTTACCTACACTGGAACCTTTGAGGCAAAGTTTGTTACAGGTGTGTGTCTTGTCTAAGCTTAGTCCAGATTTCCACTGACCCCGTAACTCCTATAGTGCATACGAAGAAGATGTTTCTTCAAATTTCCCTTCAGCTTAAATTTTAGCATGCAAATCTCGCACGTGAACTGAGGCTCTATGCCACATTCATACTTAACATGGGATCTTAGAGCGATCTTGCTTTTGTATACGTTTTTACATTTGTGACATGGAAATGTGTCTCCTAAAAATCAATTTAAATACGTTATAAATCTAAGAAATCACAGTAAATGTTGGGAGTTATAATATGCAACATAACGAGACCCCTGCTATATTAGATAACAAGTACTGAAACCGGAAAAGTTTTCTATTTTTAAAACGATCACTTTTACAGGACAAATGTACACCGTGTTACAAATAAAAGTACCCACAATCTGTAAGCACGTATCAAATAAAAAAAATTCATACAGAAGCTTCTTTAAATTTGAAGTTCTAATGTTTCCATGTATACAGGGTGTCCCAATTTTGCTGGGACGACATCAAATATAAAATTTTAAAAGGTACACTGTGGATTTTTGGCCATTATTTGACTCCTTATCAAAAATAAACATAAATTACCAATTTAAATTATAGTCGATTTCTGCGTAGTTTCCGAGGTAGTTAATGTTATGTGTGATTTTTTGAAAATTGGAGCTATTTCGTAAATCACAATAAAAAATAGCAAAAATTTAAAAATGGGCATTTGGGTGACAATTTCCCGTTTATAAAGCATCAATGCATATACGGAATACAACATACAGGGACATACTACAAAATTAATCTTGCATCTTTTAAACTTAAACACTTATGGAAAAATATGATGTGTTTTCATTCCGGGTGTACATCCGTTCAACGCTCTCGTTCTGAAAAGAACAATTTTGCTGACGTTTCGCCAAAATCGCATTCAGCGGAGCTTCCTTTTATACACCCACCCTCGGCCGAAGGTTATATCTAAACGGTTGTGCGTCATTGTTTATATTTTCGGGACATTGTTGTTGGACTAATGCCGCTTGATTTTCTGTGGTTTTCGCTTTATATATTATTGATTTCCATACTGCTGGTAACTTTAAAGATTCGTCCCTTTTATTTAAATCACCTTGTTTTTCTATTTCTATGGTTTCTCGGATTATTCTGATCCGATAGTGCTCTATATTGGTAATCTCCTTACACCCTTCGAAGTTTATTTTGTGGCCTGTTTCCTGATGATGTAAAAATAAGGCAGATATTGTTTGTTTATTTCTGATGCTGACTTTATGTTCTTCTACTCTTGCTGATATTCGTCTGTTTGTTTGCCCAACATACAACTTTTCACAGTCCTGGCACGGAATGTTATATACTCCGTGATTTTCCAATTTTATTTTATCTTTTGTTGTGGTTGTTTGTTGTCTGTGGTACCTTTTACATATGGTAGGACTACTTGTTGTCTTCCGGGTTCATAATCTTTGCTGTTTGTTGTGGCATGCTTTGTGTAACCGTTTTTCTTTAAAGCACTAGATTTTATATTAAGTTCATCATGTCTCGTTTGTGTATTAGTTAAACGGACGGATCTAGATATGAGGGTATTGGCAACGGCTTGAATTTGTGCTGGATGGTGGTGTGATCCAGCATTCAAATATCTGTCAGTATGTGTTGGTTTTCTATAAACGGTATATTCAATGTGCGCATTGTCCCCTTTATATATATATATATATATATATATATATATATATATATATATATATATATATATATATACAATGAGGGTATAAAGTCTGAAAACCTTGAGATATGTCAAAAACTATACAACTTGGGTAAAAAAGTTTCATATAAAAGTTGTATAGTTCCTTACGATTTATGATTCAAAAATGTCTTGAAATATACAGGGTGTTTTAAAATCAAATTACACGCCAAAACTTCAGAATCTCTAACGGAACACCCTGTATATTATTTCATTTTAAGAATCTACATGAAATTCTGATCATATTTTATTAAGTATACCTTATCCCCAAAGTCAACTGTTTTTGAGAGAACTGTTTTACAAATTTTTTTTAATAACGATTAACAACGATAGTCTAAAATTCTAAATAATGCGTTTTAACGTAATAAATGCTGGAACTGTTGTCCGTTCATTTCCTGACAATATCCTAATCGATTGATGAACTCTTGTTGTAGATTTCGAATGAAAGTAGGTGGGATTTGTCGGATTTCATCTCTTATACGATTTTTCAGCGCATCGAGGTCTGTTCAAATAAACTTTGCTCTTTAAATATCCCCACAGAAAATAATCTAGGGGAGTTAAGTCCGGGGACCTGGCCGGCCATTCGTAGGGACCACGACGTCCTATCCACCTGTTAGGAAATATTTCACTGAGATACTGCCGAACAGGTAGCGCGTAGTGAGGTGGTGCTCCATCTTGTTGGAACCACATTGTTGCAGTAGGCATATCGGGCTCATTACCTGGATACAATTGAACTAAGGAAGGAATCAACTCGAGTTGTAAAAAATCAAGATAAATTTCGCCAGTTAAATTTACGTCGAAAAAGTAGGGACATATAATTCTATCTTGAAATATTCCAGCCGAAACACTGATTTTCTCGGGATATTGCGTATGAGCCACTTGAGCCCAATGGGGATTCTCTGCAGGCCAATATCTACAGTTTTGTCGGTTGACAGTACCATTAAGAAAAAAGGTGGCTTCATCGGAAAATAAAATATTTCTACAAAAGAATGGATCCAGGTTGCACCGCTCTTGCATACTTTCGCAAAACTCAAGTCGGCGGGCAAAGTCGTCTTCATTTAATTCATGGATTAATCTTATTTTGTAGGGATGATACTTTGCCGTGTGCAGAATATTTTTTACCGATGATTGACTAAAGTTTAAATCTAATGCTACTGGACTTGTAGGTAAATGTGGATTTTCGTTATAACTGAGTAAAACATTCAATTTCATATCGTCATCTAGTTTTGGCCTACCTGTCCTGGGAAGATCTTTTACACAACCATAATCACGAAATTTTTTGATAATTTTGATATAAAAAGTTCACATACTTCGTCAAGATTTTTTTGGCGATCTCCCCATCCAAACATCATAAGAATCTCTATTCTTTCTCTTTCTGAAAGCATTTTTATCAGGAAAAAAGTAACTCTCCAACAATATGTTAAAAATTGACACAGTTTATTGTCAGTACATGACAGTTTCTATGTGAGTTCTAAAATAATCCACCAGGTTTCACTATGCATAGGGAAATGAGTTAATTTTGTTTAAAGCCAAATTTCCATTTTCTCATTTTTTTATCTCAAAAACAGTTGACTTTAGGGATAGGGTATGCTTAATAAAATATGATCAGAATTTCATGTAGATTCTTAAAATGAAATAATATACAGGGTGTTCCATTAGAGATTCTGAAGTTTTGGCGTGTAACTTGATTTTAAAACACCCTGTATATTTCAAGACATTTTTAAATCATTAATCGTAAGGAACTATATAACTTTTATATGAAACTTTTTTACCCAACCTGTATAGTTTTTGACATATATCAAGGTTTCCAGACTTTATGCCCTCATTGTATGTATATATATATATATATATATATATATATATATATATATATATATATATATGTAGAATAGCAGAAATATCCAACTACTGCAGGTGCAAAACGGCCTACAAGAAGAATTGCTTTCGATTATGTCACAGGGTACCCTCCTGCGATCATGATTTCCGGGCCTTTACCCTCATCAGGCAGGCTTGTACCCAGGGAGATCTGAAATAGCAGATTGCTCGATATGACAAAATCGAAACGTCTATCATACTGAAACAGTACTACATGCTAAGTATAACACTTAGCGCCACCTATTGGGGCTCCGGTGTTTTCCGGCTGCAATCCCATAGGAATTTGGCAAAGTATGCACTAGCACCATCATACGGAGAGTAGATACTAAAATCAATAAAAATGCGCTTTCACACACCTTTATCAAAAGTTCTTGGCCGGAAACGATATATGTAGAATAGCAGAAATATATAATTTCTGCGGGTGCAAAACGGCCTACAAGAAGAATTGCTTTCGATTATGTCACAGGGTACCCTCCTGCGATCATGATTTCTGGGCCTTTACCCTCATCAGGCAGGCTTGTACCTAGGGAGATCTGAAATAACAGATTGCTCGATATGACAAAATCGAAAACGAAACGTCTATCATACTGAAACAGTACTACATGCTAAGTATAACACTTAGCGCCACCTATTGGTGCTCCGGTGGTTTCCGGCTGCAATCCCATAGGAATTTGGCAAAGTATGCACTAGCACCATCATACGGAGAGTAGCTAAGGGTAAAGGCCCAGAAATCATGATCGCAGGAGGGTACCCTGTGACATAATCGAAAGCAATTCTTCTTGTAGGCCGTTTTGCACCTGCAGAAATTATATATTTCTGCTATTCTACATATATCTTTTCCGGCCAAGAACTTTTGATAAAGGTGTGTGAAAGCGCATTTTTATTGATTTTAGTATCTATATATATATATATATATATATATATATATATATATATATATATATATATATATAAACGTTACCTTAAATTATCTCGAAAAACTACGCAGCAATCGACTACAATTTAAATTGGTAACTTATATTTATTTAGGATTCAAATAATGGTTAAAAATACAGGGTGTCCCATTTAAAATTTGATAGTTGATGTCATTCCACCCTGTATATATGAAAGCATTATGTTATAACAGAATTTCAAATTTAAAGAAACTCTTGTATGAAACTTCTTTGCGCATGTATTATGGATTTCCAGATAATATAGTGGATAATTTTATGTGGAACACGGTCTACGCTATTTTTTTTCATAACCACGAATAATCTTCGGAAGGATTTTTATTTTTATTTGCTTTTCAACACTATTTGAAAAAAAAATGTTTTTAACACTAGTGTTTAAAAAATCTAGTAATTGGTTTGATTATTTTCTGATAACATAAGATAAAAGTAGGCCTTGCTAGCAATCATGCTTTTTTCCTTTACCATTTTTTTAACTAAACTCCAGGTTAAAGTGATACATGTATATCTAACAATTATTTTAAAACTTATTGAAAAAAGAACATACACAACATCAATAATTACTGATAATATTTATATTTCTATATAATAAATTATAAAATACGTATATAAAATTAATTTGACAGATCAAAATATCACAAACATGTCTGTGGAAAGACTAGAATGAGAAATAAAAAAAAATCGATCTATTTCTAACAACAGAAACGAACACCAACCGCAAAAATCAAAATACAGGGTGTTCCAGAATATTTAGGTAATTTTTTGAAAACGAACATTACATAGCTCCCAATATAGACAAAACGCTTGCCATATACAGGGTGTTTCAAAAAACCCAAGACTTGGCTTCATGGGAGATTTTTTGGCACCAAACAGGCCAAACATTTTTTACAGATGTAGGTCTAAATGACTTCATTTATAAGACATACGGTTTTAAACAACTTTTTGTGATTTTTTTTCCCAGTATATTCCAATTTTATATTGGAATAAAATATAAACAAAAATACATTTTTTTTATAATACATTTCGATCATATTTCTTATTAGTGAAGTACAAGGGAGTAAGATTATTATTTTTACCATTATTCGGCCATTCGTTCTTTGGTATTAGCATTTTTGACAATTTAATATACAGGGTCTTCCATTTTGGGTACGTTTGCGGGCTATCTCCGTTATTTTTATAGACAGAAAGTTGCGGTTTTCGCGACAGTTTGCAACTTTTTCGTTAAACTAAAGATGCCGTTAACAAAATTATCATAGCCCATTTAGTTTTTAAGATACAGGGCTAAATTGAAAATGTTGCATTTTCAGGCACTCTCGTATCTCAACTATCAGATAACTTATCGAAAATGTGGAAACTCTTTCTCATATAACTTTTCCCGAAGAACTCAATTCCGCCTTCGGAATTAATATACAGGGTCAGGTCAAAAAGTTATCCGAGCCTACTTTATTTTTTTAAATGGAACACCCTGTATATTTACAGACTACAAAATTTGTATTTTTTACATTTTCAAAATATATAATAGTATGCACTTTTTGTTAGAAACACGCAAATAAATGAAAATTTTCTGAAATTAAATGCATAATTTAAAAGTAGGCCATGAATAACAGTAATAAACAATTGAAAGTTACATATTGCTAAAGAAGAATTGGAAACCTTGCATAAAGGTATCTTGTTTTATAAAAATACCTATAGAGTTTTTCGATAACAGTAAGTTTGTAACAATAATTTTATAGCATAAAGTAAAAATATATCAAACAGAAAAAATAACATTATTAAAAAAAAAAAGAAAACAAATTTAAAGGTGACATTTAAATAAAATTGACGAACTTTTTCTCTAATCCAAAATTAGTACATTCTTGTAATTCGTTGAATGGCGTTAAAAAGAACAATTGGTCTCATTCATAGATTTCGAAAGGCTAAATGAATTTCCTCTCGGAGTTCGGCTATGCCGTCGTATCGTGTTTTATATTCTTCATTTTGTTGTTTTGTCATAATGATATTTCATAAATAAATTATAAATAAAAGACGTGAGGAGTTAAGTATACATTATTAGAAAGCTACTTTTATTAAATTCTCAAAGCAGTATTGATATACAGGGCGTCCCATTAAAAAATATTTTCACGCGCTTTTATAAGTTACCAACATACATTTATTTCTGGAGCGCCCTGTATGCTTCAACTGAGATATGACCAAAAATCAAATACCTAAAGGTACTATTTAACCGTAGTCCAAATTTAAGATTAAAATTGCATTATAGGTGGAAGAAATTCAGATTTATTTGAAGCCTCGTTTTCGTTAAAAAAATTCCGTATAAATTAATTCTTGGAAAACGGCTACTGATAGGTAAAGAGAAGTATTCAAAAAAAAATGGTCAGAAACACGTGTAGTTTCAGAAAAAGTGAAAAAATAAAGGGCAATTCATTTAAAATAGCGATGTTGCCACCTGTTTTGTGGTAGAAACGGCAACACTGTAAGCCTGAATATATTAGACCAAGATCATTTATGGACCTGAGCGAAATTTTAAAAAGATCTATCCACCCATTCTTCAGAAACGTCTAAGGTTCGTGAATCACTTATATATATATATATATATATATATATATATATATATATATATATATATATATATATATAATCATTAAGAACAGACCCATTTGATGGATTGAGTTTATAATTAACCATGTGTAAATTGTACTTTACCTTGACACATTTTTGGTAACCTTAAAAGTTCTGTATATAACGTTTTTTGTTAGAGCTAGCATGACTTATCTCATTAAGTGATGACAAATTTTATTTTTGAAAAACCCTGTATAACTCACCAACAAAGCCAATACAATATTCTGAACAAAACCGAAACATGCGTTAGCTCTAGCTGAGCCAAACCGTAGTTAGCATTATTTATAAAGAAAGAGGGAGGGGAGATTATTATTGATTCAGGAACATCCTGTATAATTAGGCATTAGACATGGTTAATTCTTACTATTTTCAAGTCCAAATAGATCAAACTTAATATCACAAAAAAATAACGAGAATTCTATGGGAATGTATACAATTTGTTGAAAAACATACAGCAGTAAATTAACTAAATTTTCAAATGTCTGGCACTTATGTGTCTTGTAAGGTTAGACTTAATTTTAGTGGAATAATTACAGAACTGACATTGAAGGAAGGGCTGTTTACCACACTCGTTTTTTCTGTGACTAACCAGGGAGCTCCTGTGCTTGTAAAAGTTCCCACATTCCGAACACTGGAATAAAAACTCCATTATTAACCCTAAAAATATGCACTATAATTAATTACCTAAAAACTTTGATATATTCAATATGTTTTTTTCAGAAATATTTAATCAACAGCAAAAGTTATGGTACGAGCGGGCATCGAGCCCGCACCTCTGGAACTCTAGCTCATTGCTCTAACCAATTTCGCTATCTTACCACTGATAAACAATTGATTAGAGCTTGTACATATTCAAACCCACCAGAATCATAATCATAATTCTAATAAATAAATAAACTGACAAATTACTTCTATTCAAAATTTGGCTTATACGGGTTTAACGTGAAAATTATAAATTTTCTAATATCTAAGTTTACTTAATAAAAATTTAAGTTGCAACACTTGAACACGTGACTCGATTTACTTATTCCTCGCGTCCCGCCGCGGCTGGTACATTCTGCGTACTGGCGCGACCACGGAGCCTGACCAACTGAGACGCCACTAAAATCAACTCGATCCTCGGCTTTCTTCGTTGGATATCGGGTGTCGTTGCCGTTTGAATTTCTAACTCTAATCGAATGACAGCTCTATCCTGTCATTTTCAAATCACACTGACAATTTGAGGTTATGTCAATACGAAGAAAGTAAAGACCATCGAACTGCTATATCTATGTCCGAAATTAAAAACAACGCATTTTATTATTTAAAGTGTTCGTGTACCCATGGTTATTAGAACAAACTACACTCACACTCGAACAAAACGTGCCCACCTGAGATTGAATTTTCTATAGAGTTTCTAGAAAGTAGAGGCGTTATATGAACGGGAGCTTCGTTCATACAACGGTAGAAACGTTCATAAACATAAACAAAATCGCTAATATATCAAAAAGCCACACGTAATATTATGACCTTTGTGAAGAATTATACAGATAATACATTTATTTGTGACATACAAAAGACTCATCTGGAACAGAAGTCATACATATGCAGAGCTGCTGGACCTTAAGATAAGATCAAAGGCAATAACACTTATCGAAAAGAGAGAAGACAGTGACAGTGAAAATTGGGACCCTTACCACATATGTTGCAGACTTATGAAGAAACACAACATAGCCAATGGGATAAAAAATCTATATTAATATCTATTCCAATAGGTTTTCCTTATTATTTTTAATGATTTATAGTTTCATATATAATAATTATTATAATAAAATTCTTGGTCATTTTGAGAATTTCCTGAGGACATATTGTAAATAAATTACTGTCTTCCCATAAAATGTGTTTACATCAAATTATTTCCATACATTACATTTTTGATTTAAAGTTGTTTTCTTTTTAATAATTTTAAGTTACAATGGTGGGTTTTTCTCAATGGTGAGTAAATATACAGCATATCCCAAAAAGTTTTACCCATATAAGATTTTTTTTTATTGATAAAAAAAATGTTATTTCTGATAAAAGTTGGTACATAAAGAAGAAATAAGTTTGATAATATTAAATCTGTCAGATACAAATTTTTTAAAACTGGAATTTCTGTGATAGAAATTTCTTAAAAGGCCAAATATATTTCTTTCAATTTATTTATAGTTAAGGAGATATGAAGGCTCAATTTCCATTTTTGGGTCTGTCACTAACTGTAAATGATATAAAACAACTGTACTTAGCTTTTTATTATGAAAATTTTATACCCTATAATTCTGGTAACATAACAATTTCAAAAAATATTTTTTATTTTTTAAATGTCTTGTATATCTATCTGACTTATATTCTTATTTGATACTTTTTATAGTATCTACAGATTACAAAAATAAAACCCAGTAAAAAAAAGACATTTTGATCATTTTAAAATTGTTTAATGTAATTCAGATAATATCCACAGTTTCGATTAAAACTCGTAAGAAGAAACTGCAAGAAACTTGCGAGTGCATATTTTTTTTGAAATACAAAAAGAGTTGAAATTTATTATGAGATTTAATATTACAATTTGAAATTAAACCCAAATCTTAAGACAGAACAGAAGATAATCACAAAACCAATATACAACATAAACAATAATACATATTTAAAAAGCTACATAACATTTGTAAACTAAATAAATTAAACATTTTAAATTATTTATAATATCATTATTTATTTGTGAAGGAAAGAAATCTTGTTTCTCCATTTTTCTTTTGCCCATCTTTGGTTTACTTTACTTACTTGCTCGATCGTTGCACCAAATTGCTTCACGCATCTTAAAATTATAATAATTAATTAGTATTAAGGCACTACTTTGTTTAATTATGCAACATACTTATCATAAGTATCATCATCCAAAGATCTTAAAAAGTAGTGTTATCTTTTTGTCAACTGGTACCTTAAGGTTACACTTGTTTTTTTCCTTCATAAATTTCTCAATTTCATCATTATGGTGATTCTTAATAGTCAATGGCCTTTGTTCGGCAAGCATTTCAGCAACATCACCTAAAACAGAATCACTTCCCTGCCCTTGCTGATAGAAACATACTAAATGTATGTGTTTACACAAGGTCTTTATACTATATTGTGAATAGTCACACATAAAACGATGAATGCAAATCTTGCATACTCTACAGCATAAAGTTTTGCATTCTAACTAACATAATTCATTATAAGAAACATTGTAACGCTCATCACCTGTTGAAGAAATTACCTGATATTCCCCAAATCCATTGTTTCTGCAATTTTGTGTGCTTTTACAATGATTTTATCATGGTAATTGTCTAAATGAGGGCGCTAACCATTTCTCATATTCTTCTTTGTATGTATGTTGTACGTCCCACAGGCAAATTCATTGTCTGTACATAAAGGACATATAACGTGTGCCTTTCTGCTACATTGAATATCTTGTTCCTGGTTATGAATGTTTTTAATGTGTGAAAAACAGTGGAAAATTCAAAGTCACATATTAGGCACGTTTTATTTGAGGGTGTAGTTTACACTTTCATGATGAGAATAGTTCCACTAGACACTATTGACACCAAACCAAGGGCTGTGTTCAAATAAAACACTTCTATAACAAACTGAAATCCTAAACTTTCTAATCTCGGACACAGTTTTTATAAAAACTCTGACTTTGAATAAAAAAGAAAGGCAAAAAATTCGCAGTAAAAAAGCACCAAATTGAAAAAATCGCTTCTTGACAACTTTCACATTAAAATCGCTCGCGCTGAAATTTCAAACGGCCAATGACACCCGATGTCAAACGAAGAAAGCCGAGGATCGAGTTGATTTTAGTGGCGTCTGACCAACTGTGTATGTGCCGGAACATACACAGTTGGTCAGGCTCTGTGATAGCGCCAGTTTGTTATTGTGCTATATAGTGATTTTTGACAAATATGACCAATATGCCTATTAGATATTGCTCTGTAGATGGTTGCAAAAAAAATGTTTTACTAATTCTGTCATTCCGTCTGTCTGTCTGTCTGTCTATTAGTTCGCGACATAGCTTAAATATTACTTACCCGATTGACTCCAAATTTTGATAAAAAATTAAGGGTCATATGAGAATGACCTAGTAATATGTTAAAAAAATTGTTAGAGTGGTGTATTATTTGGGGTTAAGATCCAGTAAAAAAAGCCAGCAGTTGTCTTTTGCTTATGTCTCTGTCATTTTGTAATTTAGACATTTAGAAAAATTATTTGTTCAATTGTTGCTTATGTCATTTTAAACCTAGAACTGTCAAGTTAGATATGGTCTAAATTTAAACCTGTTTAGTGAATATGGGGGTTAGATTCTAAATGGTTTTCGTTAACGATCTCAGACTTTTTACTTCCCTCACTTAAACTGTCGACGATTCGCTATTTTATTGTTGTATCCTCAGGACACATATAAATTCTATATCCTGCATGAAACCCACATTATCAGTCTTTACGCAGATATTTCTTAGATATTAAGTTTCTAAATGAATTTCGTTAACGCTCCTCTTGTTGTTATGTTAGAGTGGTGTATTATTTGGATTTGGGATCCAGTGAAATGCAATTAGACTTTCTTAAACTCTCGACGTTGCGCTATTTTATTGTTGCATCCTCAAGACACATAAATTCTATCCTGCACGAAACCCATATTATCGGTCTTTATCTACTACGTTGGTCCGTACTTATTTCCCAGATATTAAGTTTCTAAATGGTTTTCGTTAACGATCCTCTTGTTTTTATGTTAAAGTAGTGTATTATTTGGGATTAGGATCCAATAAAAAAAACAGGACTATTTTTAAATTGTCGACGTTTCGCAACTTTGTTGTTGCATCCTCAGAGCACATATATAGATTTTATATCCTGCAAGAAACCCATTTTTTTTACCTACTCCGTTGGTTCGCAGATATTTGCCGGATATTAAGTTTCTAAATCGTTTTCGTTAACGGTCTTTTTGTTGTTATGTTAAAGTGGTGTATTATTTGGTGTTAGGAAATATCTGCGGACCAACGGAGTACGTAAAGACTGACAATATGGGTTTTAATGTAAGATGGTGAAACATAATGGTGACCAAATAATTTTTTTTGATTGACTTTAAATTTTACAGAAAAATTAAATGTGCAAATGGGATAAACTGGTACGAATTCAACATGACGTAACAAAATGGCGGTATGTGTCAATGTAAAACTATTTAGTGAAATTATTTTAAATTACGCCCAAAACTTAAGTGTGACATAGGTAGAAAGAAAATGGTACAATATTGATAGGAAGCCAATATCATGAAACAAAATTGTGCCCCATCTAATTGATACCAAAAATTTTGCAGCTCACCAATAGGAATTTCTTCTATAAATTCAGAAACCGTCCCCCGTAGAATTTCCAAATACTTATCACTGTTTAAATTGTTTTCATAAATACAGTACCGCACCTGATCATTTAATACTATACCGAAAACATTGAAGCTAAACCTCTCTTGAGAACGAGTTTCGCGTAAAGCGTGCGGATTTTCTGCTGCCCAGAAATGTTCGTTTCTTCTATTTGTTATTCCTTCTCTAGAAAATTTCGCTTCATCGGTCCAAAATATTTTTGAAAGGAATTGAGGGTCCTCTTGAATTTTCAAAAACATGAATTCGCAGAATTCTACTGGTCGTACATCATCACCAGTCTCAAGGCTTGCACGTTTTGGAAGGCATAAGGGTGCATATGATGTTCGCTCAAGATTCTTTGGACAGATGAAGAAGAAATTCCCAAATCGTTTTCTGCAGACGGTATTGAACTTTGCGGGTTTGCGTGGAAATAAGCTAATGTGTTTATTACGTTATCCTCGGCATTTGTCACTGGTTTCGGAACATTTTTTGTAACTTTAACCTTGCCAAAACGCAAAAAGTTCGTTTCAATCCTCTTGAATTTTGACTTGTTCATTGGCGGCAAATCAGGGTAGCGTTCATTAAATACACGACGCGATCTCTCCAAAATTTTATAACAATCTCTATGAATATAAAATAGATTGAGAATATCAGCGTTTGAGTATTCTTTCATTTCGATTTAGAAGATTTAGTTTATCACTGACAGCTTTCGATAAATAATGCATACTAATCATCGGTCATATTGGATATTGGATCTCAATTGTTTTTCCATGGCTCACCATTGGAACATGTAAACATTTAAGCAAATACATACGATATTTTTATAAAACCCAATTATTTCGAAAATGGTTACGAATAGGTATAGGGAACCTTAATACAGTTCGATAGAAAATGAAATTCTACTTTTGCTAGTGCATAAAGTTAAAGGGTGTCCCATTAAAAAAACGGACTTTAGCGGCTTTGAAAATGTGAATGTTTGCCGCTGAATTTAGGACACCCTGTATAAAAATAGACAAATTCAATAAAAAAAATAGAAACCTAAGATTATTTACCGATCGTCTGCAAAATATTAAGATTATATCTTCAAAACTTACAAAAATATGAGATTTTAAAATTTGGTACCCCGAAGGCTCACTTTCGGTTCAAGGTTAAGTATCTTAAGAACGCTTTAACCTAGGTATAGGACATGCTACATAAAGTAGCATTAAAATTCTCCGTAGAATCCAAAAATATCATAAAATACAGGGTGTTCCATTTAAAATAATCAAGTTGATACCAACTTCCCGTTAAACCGGAAGTAACAGGAAGTTGAAAATATTTCAAAAAAGAAGTACCCCTTGACCTTACCTTAATCCCAAAATTTGAAATTTTTATCTAAATGGCATCATCAAAAACTTTTAATAAACGGGTTGCGTGAATAACCCTGTATAGTGTGACTATGTACTGAAGTTTCCAACAAATGGAAAAAAATCATACGAGGGAAGTTCCGGGTAAAGGAAATTTACCGATTTTTTATTTATATAATAAAAATATTGCATTCTTAAATTCGACAAACAGGTAAGCAACAATTTAATATTAAATTCACTATATTTAAATAACATTTAAAACTGTAATTGTGAAATATTAAACTAGTCCGACGACAAAATTCAACTCAATAATTCTTGTCTAAAGTTATTATTTATACTTTTAAAATTCCCTGGTATATAAAAATTCGTAGCGCGAAGCCAAACTACTTTTAAACAGCTCGGTAACAGCGGCTCGCCTTTTATCTGCGATTTTCAAAGTGCCGACGGCCCGGAGCGGCAACTTATATTTTTATTCAGTAAACTTTGCTAATATGGACGCCATATTAGAATATTTGGCAGGATCAACAATGGTTATGATAGTGGTTTTGAATGTGTACAAGCTCTAACGAACTGCTTATCACAGTGGTAGAATAGCGCAATTGGTTAGAGCAATGAGCTAGAGATCCAGAGGTGCTGGTTCGATCCCCGCTCGTACCATAACTTTTGCCGTTGACTAAATATTTCTAAAAAAATATTACACAGTTTAAAAACAAATTGATAAAATACTTCTATGTCTAATATGCTTAACAGTTGCAGCTTAGTCTACGTTTGAGCTTGGCGAAAAACTAAATTTTTACTATAATTTTCGATGGGTCAAAAAGACTTCACATCTGTACTAAGGTGATAAATACTTATTGTCTATGTAAAATTAAAAAAAAAAACATATTTTTTGTTTTCTAATAGTTCTAAATATTTACTCTGATATGAGTAAAATTATTTGCAAAAAGTTTTAATTTAAACCTATTGACAATTTTATTTCAGCACCTGAAACCCATCGGAGAAGTATAAGAGTTTGTTGAAATGGCCTAGCTCCTTTAAATTGGATGTAGAACACTTAACTCTTTAAAGATTTAAAGAAATACCAGCTGAAGGGTGAACAAAATGCAAAGATGTCCAAAAATATGAAAACACCAAAATTATATAAAGTTTAGTAATTGTATAAACCATGGTAAATTATTTAAAGTTTCCTGTAAACACCGGATCATTAAAAGAATGGTCTACAGATATTGAAGACAGGCGATGGTAGTTTTGTTGTTCAAACCATTCTGCCACTGAATTCCCATTCAATCCACTAATCCTAATGTAGTCTAAATCCTAATAAATACCTTCATATAAAATATTTCTATTAAGGAAATAAGGAAACGGATAAATATCTCAGCTGCCGCTTACAAGAATTTTAAGAAAATATGTACACTTAGGTATGAAATTATGCCGGATCCGTTCCGCATTGCTGCCAAGTTTACCGTTTTTCTTTTATTATAAGGAAAATATTTTTCTAATGGAAAACCCTATATTATATTACTTTTTCAAATCTGCGTAAAATTCTCAATACTTTTTATTAAATGCACTTTCTATGAGAGTCGAGAGTTTTTGCGAAAATAAGGGTCAAGATGTTTTGTAACATTTTTAATGACAAACATGCTAACAAAAATCCAATAACTAAACCTAACGTAGTTAAAATGAACAAAACGTTTCCTGAAACTGGAAAGGTAAAAGATGCTGTACCTTCTGGCAGACCGGAAAGCACAATAATCCCTTATCTTGCTACCAAAACACTAGCAAGTAAAACAGCGTCTCAACTTTAAAAGCAGGTTGTAAAAAACAACGGAAACAATACAGTACAAAAAAGTAATACCAAATGCAGCAAACAATATGTAAAGTGTTTAGAATGTTATCAATTTATTTCCTGACGGTAATGTTTAAGGTGTCCCCACCAAAAGTAGTCGAGAAGCGTCAAGTCCGGAGACCGAGGTGGCCACTCTATCCCTTATATTTTGCACCCCCCCCCCCGTATCTCGATTTAAGAAATACAAAAGTTTTAGGGGTTTTACAGGATTTTTATAACATGATATCACAAAAAACAATTGAACATAAAAAATCGGACTTATTTACCAAACTTTTGTTTTTTATTATGGAATACCTTGTATATTATTACATTATATATATATATATTATCACATATGTCGACGGTACACAGTTGTTAATACGTGTTTTGTTGAGCTCCTACGAAAACACCAAAAAAGTTAGTTTAAAGTGCGAATTAAACCGTAAAAATTAGTGTACGTGTGAATTTTTCATCAAGCAATATTTTGAACCGCAAATTATGGCCCCGCAAAAACCCATTCAAAAACGCCGTTAAAGAGGCTTTAAAAGAATTACTTTGTGATGACGAGTTTGTCAATAAATTTTTAGCCAAGGTCCCCGATAAAATCGCACAGTTGGAATCCGAAGTAACAAAAAACACCCAAAAAATAAGTCAGCTGGAAGGTCGCCTTGAAAGTATATATATATATATAGAGGAGGAGGAAAATGAGATTCTGCCTGTAAAAATCGACAAAATGAAAATGCAACTAAAAAGGGATAATTTAGTAAAATGTCACCGTATTGGCGAAGCAAGAGAAAAACCACGACCAGTCATTATGCAGTTTGATTTGTTCCAAAACAAGCTTAATTTGTTAAAAAATGTCTCCAAACTCAGGGGTACGAAGATCGGAATTGGCGAAGACTTGACAAAACCAAGGCTAGCCTTATACAGAGCGGCGATGCAAAAATATAGCGGTAAACAGACATTTACGCGGTATGGAAACTTGATAATAATACAATTAAAAAAATCTCTAAGTTTGAGGATATATATTATAATCCAATAAAAATTACTTTGAATTATATAATTAACTAAACATATTACTTAAATATTTATCATGGAGTCTCACATAATATAATAATTTGATTCTATATTATATATATATTTTTTTTTTTGTAAGTGTAAATTTATATTTTGAACTTATTTTTTCTTTTCTTTAATTTTTATATATACAGACCTTGAATTTGAACTATTCGGAAAGATTTATATAATTTTTGGTGTATTTATATTCTAAATAAAAAAAACACTTGAGTGCTAATGAGGGCAATGTTAGATTATAGCTACATGATAGATGCGTTTGGCAGGTTGGACACTTTAGTAGAGGATGATGCTGGGAAGGTAAGATCTTTATTTGCTGGTCAAAATAAACTGAATATTTTACATTTAAATATACGTAGCTTAAAGAAAAATTTTGATGAACTGCTGATTTATTTAGATCAAATTAATCAAAATACTATTGACGTTATGGTATTTTCGGAAACTTTTAATTTAGAAGGCATAACTAACTTAGAAATTAGGGGATTTAAAAAAATATATAACGAATCTACATTTAATAAAAATGACGGGCTAGTAATGTATATAAAAGAACACTTTCATTCAGTAACCACAATCTTTAGATTTTCAGAAACTAATATAATACGGTGTGAAATAAAACTTAGTGATACTCTCTCTTTTGGTATAACTGCCTGTTATAGGCCACCCTCAACTAATTTACATACATTTTTAAACGAATTAGAAGATTTATTGTGTAAAATAAATTCAAACGACATAGAGTTCTTTGTTGGTGACATAAATATTAATTTGTTGGACATAAATAGTCAAGAAGTGAACATGTATCTAAATATTTTATCACAAAATGCATATTTTTCTGGCATTAACAAACCAACTAGAGAGTCTGAACTATCTTCTACTATTATAGACCACTTATTTATAAAAACAAAAGATATTCATGATAAAATAAACAACATTACTCCCGTAATCTTAAGATCTGCTTTAACTGATCATTATTTTATTGGTTTATCGTTAAGCAACATACACATTATTAAGAAAAAAACTAATCCTAGCAGTTTTAAAAAAATAATAAACTATAATAAATTAAATGAACTCTAGCTGATAAAGAACATAATTGGGAAAAAGTTTTAAATTGTAATAATACAGAGAAAGCTTATCAAAATTTTATAAACACATTAAAACTCTATATAGAACAATCAACAACAGTTTTAAAAATAAACAGTGCGAACAGGAAGCGGAAACCTTGGATGACTGAGGGATTACTTAATTCTATTAAAGAAAGAGACCGACTTAAAAAAAACCCTGTTACAAACTATTCATTGGAACTATCAGGTCAATATAAACTTTTTCGTAACACGTTAAACAAAATTATAGAACATGCTAAAAACATATATTATAAAACAAAAATAAAGGAGTCAAATCAAAATTATAAAAAAATATGGGAATTTATACACGAGGCAACTGGGACATGTCAAAAAAACAGACAACAAACTTTTGACATTATGCATGACAATAAAATGTATGGGGAAGACCAAAAGGTAGCTAATGTTTTCAACAATTTTTTTATCGATATAGGATCAGATATACAGAAAAATATTATCATAGACCAAGATAAAGCTATTAACCCGCCATGTAGAAATCCCAATTCCTTTTTCTTGCGACCTGTAACGAGAAATGAGCTAATTAAACATATAAGCACATTAAAAAATAACTCTTGTCCTGGAGAAGACAAAATTACTTCTGAATCTATTAAAAAAATTCACCTTAATATATTGGATCCACTTGTACATATAATTAATCTTTGTTTTGAAAATTCTAATTTACCGGAAGTCTGAAAAGTCTCAGTTGTCACGCCAATATTTAAAAGCGGAGATGCCAAATTAACCACAAACTACAGACCAATCTCGGTTATAAACAATTTCGGTAAAATTTTTGAAAAATGTCTTAAGTGTAGAATTGTAAACTTTTTAGAAAAATATGACCTTTTATATTTTAAACAGTATGTTTATATATTTAGAAATGAAAAAAGTACTGAGGATGCAATTTTCGAGTTAGTAAAAGGTATAAATGAAAACCTACAGGATAGAAAAAAAACTCTAGCAATTTTTCTAGATCTTAAAAAAGCATTTGACACTGTCTCACACAAAATCTTATATGACAGATTGGAAGAGCTAGGAATAAGAGATGGTGCATTGAACTTATTGAAATATTATTTAACACATAGGCAGCAAAAAACAAAGATTAATAATTCTTTTAGCACCCCTAAAACAATTACAACCGGAGTGCCACAAGGTACTGTGCTCGGCCCTGTACTTTTCTTAATATATATAAATAAAATAGGTAAATTATTAGATGTATCTAGTGTCATTTCATATGCAGATGACACTGTACTATTATTTAAAGGTGAATCTTGGCAGGATGTTCGCAGGCAAGCTGAAGAAGGTTTGAGTATAGTACACTCATGGCTGGGTTCGAGTTTGTTAAGTCTTAATTTATCTAAAACATTTTTTATTACATTCTCTGCTACAAGTACGGATCAGCCAAATTTTGATAACATTTGTATCCATGATAAGAATTGCCAAGGACAGCTTGTAGGTTGCGACTGTACACTGCTTATAAGAAAGGTGGTTAAAATTAAATATTTGGGTGTAATGATGGACCAACATCTAAAATGGAATCATCACGTTTTTTATGTCAGTAATAAAATTAGAAAAATATTCTATAAATTTTACCAGCTAAGAGATATTTTGAGCCAAAAACTACTGATAACTCTATATAGGTCTTTGGTTGAGTCTATTCTAAGATATTGTATCATAGTGTGGGGTAGTGCTTATAATAACACGCTGAATATATTACAAACGTGTCAAAATACTGTTCTTAAGATATTGCTAGGTAAATCCCGATTATACCCAACTATCAAATTGTATGCAAACCATAGTGTATTTAATATTAGAAACTTGTACGTTTTCACTAGCCTATCATACTTGCTGAAAATAAAAAACACTTTTCCTACAATTTCGCACCAGCATCAGACTAGAGCTAATATAAAACAAAATTTAAGCCTTCCATTTCTACATAACTCAATATGTCAAAGATTTATAATTTATTATATACCAAAAATGTTTAATATGTTACCAGTTTCTATTAGAAATAACCTACAGCGCGACAAAATATTTAAAAGAGAACTAAAGTTGTTCATTGAAAAAAATCCTGACTTTTTTACTCCATTATTTTTAAGTTAACTGAACATTGTCCTGATCCTGCCTGCACGAGTTCCGTGCTATCGGAGTGTGGTTGTGGCTGATATTGTTCTCATTGGCGCAAGGTGCCGTCTTCGAATCGATGGGTGGGGTAATACCACACAAGTTGTATCTTTATACATCTTAGGGGAAAAACCCGGCCCTGAGTTCATGGGTATTTTGGATTATATTTATGATATTTTAGAATTATTTAGGTAGAATAGCAATTAAAATGTACCATGTGAACCTTTATTAACTTATACTCTGTACGAAATTATGTAATATATTTTTGAATTTGAATTTGAATTTGAATTATATGTTCATCAAAAGGGTCTCTTCTAGCTGATTATAAATATACCAGGTTTAATACCTTTGTCTCTAAAGATGCCTGAGTAATTTCAGAAAAACTTTGCCATAAGAGGCAATATATTCCATTTGACTCTCTATAGAGTGGAGCATTCTCCCTCTCTCTCATTCACATTGCCTCTTATGGCAAGGTTTTTCTTAAATTTTTCGGATATTTTTATAAAAATGGGTATCAAACCTAGTATATTTATAATCAGCTAGAAAAGACCTATTTGATAAACATGTAAAATAGAGGGTATTTCATAAGAAAAGACAAAAGTTTAGTAACTATTTTTTATGACATCATATTATAAAAATTCTGTAAAAACCATATAACTTTTGTATTTATAGTTTTCATCTATCTTCTTAAATAACCGAGATAATGGGGGGTGCAAAATATAAAAGATCACCCTGTGCATATTTTTATTAAATTCAGGTAAGAGGTACCTGATATATTTCGCCGTTTCCTTATTTTTGTTACACTCTGTATTAATACTGCATAATAAATATTATTCAGTATTAATATAATTCTCACCCACTAAAATAAAAATGCGATTTTTAATATTACTTATGTCCAATCGAATGTGTCGGAAAATAACAAAACTTTTACCGCCATTTTGAATGTATGGAATCTTAAATTGTTTGCGAACTGTGCCAGACGAAGAATCACACAACAACACACAAACACACGCACTAGTGAAACAAAGAGAAGCTTGTTAATAATTTTAATTCAATTAACTGCTGCCTTTTGGCAAATTAATGTCTTCAATATTACAGTTTAATGTATTTCGACGAACCGCTACTGACTGCTAAGACTCGCCTACTCGCACAGTTGGTCACGTGACTCTGTTACAACATTTGCTGTGGGCAACTATACAGATCCTGCAGGCAGTGTCCTACATTACGAGAAAAAACTCCTGCACGTGTCTTCGACTCATGTGGCACGTTAGTGAGGACTTCTGGTAACACACGTATTCGCAATATTGACATTTGAAGGACGGTAGTTTGCCGCATTCGAACTTTCTGTGACGCCATAGGGAACAATTCTGCCTATAAATCTTATTGCAGTCCTTACACTGGTACACCTTCCTTTTTGTTTCCAGCGGATCTAAAACAAAATAAAACAGTAACACATGTCGCGGAGGCTTTCACCGTTCAATGGTTTTTGGGAGTCGACCGTGTCAAATGGTAATTACATTGAGAAGACTGAAGATCCCTGAAGATGCTGCAATCGAAGACGAAACTTCATACACTAATTACTAATTCCATTTGGCATTTTGACACTGTCTAATCCCAAAGATAAAGTAAGATTAAAAAAAACTGCTATGCCAAAAAAAAGCGTCCAAATCAGTTATACCTGTGAGTGAAAAATTGTAGTTTCATTATTTTACTTCCCCCCTAAGAGCGAATTTTATTGTAATCGTAAAAAAATATTTTCCGATATTTGAGCGGATATTTCTGTTCAGTGATCCGTAGATATCAAAAAACATGTTTTCTTATTTCGGTGAATCTTTTGGATGTTTGTGTCAGCGTTACTATCCGGCTAGTTGGAAAAAGCCAGTCGGTTCCTGGACATACAAATGGTTTGTATCATCCCTTTCCGCTGTTTCTCATGTACTATTGTGGTCAAAAAATATTCGTAAAAAAGAAAAAAATCAATATATGTTGCTCCTACGTTTTAGACCATCAGGAAAATCTTCCGAAAAAATGCATGAGTATTATTTTTATTATTATCACGATATTCTGTCTCACAGTATTCCTGTGGTTGTATTTTATACTGACGAGATTATACCACGTCAGTACAAAAAAAAAGGAAAAAAAAAACAACTATTGTGTACCTAGAAAACGATGCTACATGTTTTCAAAATGACCGATTTTTGTATCCTTGATGGTGTGCTTTCGGTAGTTTTTGATTGCTATGACTTTGTCCTGGATGGCAAGCAGGAAGCCTTCTGTTTCGGGAAACAGCTGCCCTTCTTGTATGAAAGTTTTTTATGTGTATGGTCTTGCTTTATGTGGTATCTGTGTCTTCCGTGAAGTATTTTTTCAGACCAGGTGTTCATTTTTTCTAGTCGTGATTGGATGTGGCTGTGAGCGTCTGCTGTGTGTCTCGTTTGAGACAGGTCGAGCGGTGTATAATTCTTGTCTGCCTTCACTATTACCTTGTAGAGGTTAGTTTGTTTGTTGTGGAAGAAATTTCTGAGTACGTAAATTTGATTTTTATTTAGCGATTGTATATCTATAATTCCCCTCCCTCCTTCTTTTCTCTCGATGATGAGTCTTTCCAGGCATGCGTTTGGATGTAACTTCCTGTGTTTAGTAAATTCAGAGCGTATGAGAATGTAAATATTTTCTATGTCTGTGTGTGTGACCATTGTGTTAATAGCTTTCGTTAGATTTCTGGGGTTCAGTTTCGTTTTTAGTAGCTTTGTGAGTCTGGTTTTAAATTCCGTCTTGAGCTCTGATTTGATATGAGTGTGGTTAGTTTTGGTGCTTTTATGGAAGCCTAGGTATCTGTTTGTTTCTTATCTGAGCATATTATCTATGGTTCTATTATTGACTGTTTCCATCCTAGGGTGATCTTTCCACTATCCCTTGTTGATATGAAGTAGCTTGCATTTACTTATACCAAATTCCATGTTGATGTCCAGGGTAAACGTTTCTGTGATTTTAAGGAGTTCTTTTAGCTGTGCTGAGATGGTTTATTTTGTGTAGGTTATTTTTTTGGTGTTTAATTTGAAATCCGAAGTTTGTGTTATTCAGTGTGTTTGAGAGTGGATTGAGACAGAGGCAATACCAACAACAAAGCGCTGACTGAATCCCCCTGGAATATACCTCGTCTGATGGAGATCTCTTTTGTTTCGATGTGTTCTTTTTGTGTTCTCAGGTTGATTTTAGTTTTCCACGTACGCATAATTTGCGTAAGAAATTGTCTTATATTTTTATTGACTTTGTATCATTCTAACACTCTGGTTAGCCAATTGTGGGGTATCGATTCAAAGGTTTTTTTATAATCTATGTAAACACTATGAAAGTTTCTATAATTTTTCCTGCTTTGTTCCATGATGACGCTGTCTACAATTAGCTACTCCTTGCATCCTCGGCTGTTTTTCATGCACCCTTTTTGCTCATCGGTTATTATTATTAATCTAATTAAGAGGTATCTACGATGAAGGTCTTCAATTCTGTTTTTGAACAGTTTTTCTGGTATTTTGTAGATCAATATTAAAATTAAGGCATTGACTGGCAAATATTATAATACTTATTTAACTTTTTAATTATGTGTTGCTGAGATACAAAAATGAACCTCTTTAGTCCCGAAAGTACAAAAAATATATTTCTAATTTTTTTTTTGTAAGAAACGCTATTGACGCTGGAAGTATATTTTTGGTTACATAGTATATAAATGATTATTGTTAAATTGTGGACCTTGCAACTATTCGGGATATTACTATATTTAGAACTAAAGGAAAAAGTGAGAGTTCATCTGCTTTCTTTAAAAAAAAAAAACAAAAAAAGTAAATTTATATGAAATATAATAATAAGGAATATATTTATAAAAAATTTAAATTTTGCGTTACTCTGTGTATTGTTAAAATAATTTTACAAAAAAAATCTAGAACTAAACTTTTCAAATAATATTCGAATTTTATATAAAATTTAAGAATGTAAAACTTGGACTTTAAATAGATTTGTTAAAGACAAATGATATATATTTTCATTCTAGCATTCTGTTGATTTAACTAAATTAAAAACCACACAAACAAATTCATTCAGAAACTTATCTTTCCATTTTGGTCAATTAGGACTATGTTTCTATTTTTTACAGATTTGAGTCCAAAAGAAAAACCACCTATTTTAAAAATAAATATTTGTTAGACTTTAACCTAAATTATTAACTTGTTATATAACATATTTATATACATAACATAACTAACCATAAGACTGTAGTGTTTACATAAATAAGAAAAAAATCTTGTAAATAATTATTTAGAATATTCGCTTCCTTGTTTCGGACATTTGTCTAACTCAGTTTTAAAAAATCAATAAATTATTTGACAAAATAAATATGAAATTACAAAAAGTCTAACAATAAAATTTGTTTGTACACTGATTTTGTGCATACCCAAAGAGACAGCATACTCCGAACAGACTATCCATCCCATGCAAAATAAAATACCTCCTAAATGAATCCCAACTTTGTATTGTATTTCGTATAGTTGGGATCCATCGAGAGATTTCCTGGTAACTCAGCGCTTAGAGTTGCCAGTCTGCGATGCACTGCATCCGATCAGCTGGTTTAATTCGTCTAAAAATCCTATTTATTTCTTAAAAGCACAAGTTTTGAACTGTATTTTTAACAAATAGATCTTCACGGTATCTCTGGCAATACCAAACCAAATATTGTTGCGGGGTTTCAATTAAACAGCGAAACGAGCATTAAATGTGGTTAATTTATTTATACCTGATGGATTGTCTGTTCAAAATATGGGGCATGTCTAAAAGTTAATGGTAAAGCATCGAATTAGTCGAAACCTTTCATTTTGCCAGGTCTTTTTCGTAGTTTTTTGAGGCACAACAAAAAATAAAAAGTATTTGCAGTAATTACCTAAAAATAAACATTCCATTTTTTAACCATGAGCTTTTTCAGATTTGTGTACTGAAATATCCAGGGAAGCATTATATAAACGAAACAATTGAAAAAAACGAGGTTATGTTGAGCTTTCTAATGGCCAATGCAAATTAGAAAGAGAAAGACACACTAAAACTCGTCATATTTATGTTTGTTGAATTTATAATTAACATTTTAAAAATAAATTTAAAAGTTTAAGAATGAACAGCTACTTCTCTGCTTTATTCAGAAAACATGGCGTATATTTATAATAAAAAATAAATAAATGTAATGATCATTGTGATCCAAAAATGAAAAATACTACAAATTTAACCGAATTTCCAATACCACAGGCAATTCAAGTAACATTTTGAAAAATTATCTGACACTTCCACTTTACTGAACTTTGTCGTTTGTTTTAATAACATTTTATTTTACAGTCACCCATTTCGATAAATCAACAAAACATATTAACCCAATAAAATTAGACTTTGACTTTGATCAACCGGGATTTCTGTGTAGATATTTATTTATCTTATCTTCATATTCTAGAAAGCATCTTTAATTTCAGAGGGTGTTTAATCTTTAAGAGGTGAATGACGCATAAATCCAGTGTTTAAAAATTATCTCCAAAATGAGCAGTTTTTTCGAGGAAAATAACACAAAAACGTCCTTGGACTTTCTCTGACATAATCAATCGTTTTAAACATATTAACAGATCTATTTCTGAATACAATTAGTTAGGTTATAGGGAAAAAACTTAAAAAAATAAAATCTGCTGATGCATAAGCAGAAAGTAAACATCAAGCAGTTGTTGTTAAGCAGCAGAAAAAGTTCTTTGGACAACCAAAGACCAGTAAAACCGTCACAGGAAGCAGAACAATCCGTCCTCACAAAAGGCCAAAACTTCACCAATACATCAGTGGACTTACCCGTAGAAGACATAGTGTCCGTCGAAGCGACAATTAGAAGACTTCCAGCAGAAGATGCTGACGTAATAAGGTATGAAACAGCGAAGATCATCAAACATTCTTAGCCGCTAAAGTCGATCCTATTAGGAGCGAAAAAAACGGCGATAAAAATATTAAAGAACAGTATAGCCATTTTGGTTCTTCCAACCACTTTCCAGAGTAACCCAGGAGGAAGAAAATTCCCGGAAAATTTTCTAGATATTTTCAAAACTATTATTCACACCTTTTCTGCCCCTAAGAGACAAAAATCCATGACTCAAATTAAGATATTATTTTGGGATATGCTTAGAACATCAAGATAAAGATATCCACAAAAATCCAGATAGTCGGAATTCTCTTGAAGTATTTCGTTTATTGTGTCTAATTTTACAAGGATATATGACGAATTGTCTAAGGTAAATACTAGTTGATTTTGAGGCCGTGTATAAATAAACTATGCCGTATCAGATGGTCTTTCCTCTTGAAATTCTTCTTACAAATTGAACACGGGAAAGGTCTTCCAACCATGAAACATTCGAACCTCTTGTGCCGATACAAGGAACTGTCGTGTCTATAGGTTTTTCCACAGTTTGTACACGCGTAAGCGCACAAAGATCCTAAAATGAAAGAAAATGTTAATAAAATCGAAAATAAACATGTTTGGAGGGTTAGGTATTTAGTAATGTTACTACAAAAAAATGGATGCTATGGAGTCATTGATAGTTCACATTGTGAATAAAAATTAGCTTTTACCAGAGATATTTACAAACCCGCCTATATTTTTAACACTACATTAAATCTGGCTAAAGAAGTGTAATGAGTGCCTCATGGATTTCTAATTTTCACATTTGATTCACTAATACGGAAGAAGCTTAAACACATCTGTATAAAAATGGTTGTAATTTAAAATAGGCTTCAAATCTTTGGAAGAATTTTAAATCAACACACAATAAAATCGGTACTAACTTGCCGACAAAGCAAATAAATTAACCACATTTATACTTTAATTAAATTAAATAAGCTAACAGAAATACTACAAACAGAAAGAGAACCAAATATTAATATATACGAGGGATAAACCACTAAGCCTAAGCGTGTATAGAGTTTTTTAAAACTTCCAAAGATTACTAAACACTTTCGAGATCTCCACAGATTTTTTTGGAATTACCAAAGATTTCCTTTCAAACGTACAGAAATATCTGAAGACTTCTGTAATGGTTTACCCCTCAAATATATATTTTACGAAATAATAAATATATTTATTAGCTAATATAGCAAAACGGGAGGTAGATCTAAAATGGAAACCGTCTCTATACATTTATATAAAAAAAAACACTTTTGTTTATTAAATTCTCGAAATTGTTTTACTAAGAGTACCTAAAAGTGTCATTTGCATGAAATTGCTTGAAACAAGTTCTCTACCCTGTGTATTTCGAAAATAATAATCAAGCTATTAGTTACAGATTTTCTACATAGAAATTAAAAAAAAGTTTTTATAACATAACACTAAAAATGATGTCCTGTGTCGCAGAAACGAAGCATGTTTATAGAAACTCTTCTTATTATGTTCATGTAAGAAATCTGCTACCATAAAATCATCATTCGCAACAGTATCATCACATCATCATGTTTTGAAGAGAGTTAAAAAATGCTTTAAATTGGCGATGGTTAAGACTGCGAGATCTAATGAAATTGATAGTATTTACTACCACATTCATAACGTTCTTCAGTTGAATGGACTTAGAGCACAAGTTTTGTTGGTAAATAATGCAATGCAGAATTATTAAATCCCATTCTTGCACTTCATAGCGGTTGCTCTTTTCTTCAGAATTCCGATAAAACCTTTTCGTGAACCGACCATTAAAGGCGCATCATCTGTGCACTCTCCAACTAATTTACGCCACTGCAAACCATATTGCTCAAAACTATTTTGCACCTCGGCAAAAATATCTTTTTCAGTAGTGGTCCCTTGTAGTGGCCGTACAACCAGTAATTCCTCTGTCATTACAAATTCTTCATCAACACCTCGCATAAAAATAGCTAACTGGGCTGTGTCAGATAAATCGATACTCTCATCCAAAGCAATCGAAAATGCTTGAAAACCAGCCAATCTATCAGTCAATGTGTTTTTGATATCACTAGTCATCATATCTATACGTCGAACAACAGTACGTCGCGATAAGCTCACTCTGTCAAACTCTTTCTTCTTTTCTGGGCACAAAAGTTCTGCAACATCTGCTAGGCTACTGACTCTCCCTCAGGAAATCTTGGATGTTTCCGCTATTGTGGAACTAACTATAAAACTAGCTTTGCAATACTGTCTAGATTTGATCTTTGTGAATGGAACATTTGTTGCTGTTTCCCTAAATCGGTAATGAGTTTTTTAATTGTATCCTTTCTTACTTGGCCCGTAAGTAAATTATATTGAGCGAAATGCTTGCTGGAGTAATGCCGCTTCATACTGTATTCTTTTAAAACAGAAATTGTATCATTCCACAACAAACACATAGGTTTACAACTGTGCATAATAAAAACGTATTCATCAGTCCATTTGTTTTAGAATTGACAACATTCTGTGTCCACTCTACGCTTAAAACCAGATAGATTTTTTTTTTCTGAGCTGAATTTACTTGAATATTTCCAACGACTTTTCTTATTAGTTTTTAAGAAGTAATGAGTTGATACGCGCGTTGAGCGGTTTATAAAGTGCAGGACATGAAAGAAAACCGAGCGGAGTCAATCAGTTTAGGAAGGTCGGCCAAGAAATCTGTTTAAACCAGTGGTGTCCCGTCGTTCTTTAAATAATATGGCACTTCTTTTTGACTATACGCACTTGAGATAATTAAACAATGTAAATATGCTTAATGAAGCTTTATCTATATTTGCCGGTTTTCTTTCGTGTACCGCACTTCTATATCTCTTTTGTGTTGCAAAAACGGCGAACTTTCGAATTTTAAAATTATTTAATTTTGATTTTTCTTGATCGATTTACCTATAAATATATTTTTTCTTGAGTTCTGTCATTAACGGTTCCCGGGCTACTGCCTACGTCCACTATTATTGGACCACTCAGTATAGTGATACACGATTTACAAGTTCAGATTTTACAAAGACAGCCAGCATCAGATCCAGTGAACGAGATTTATCAAAATTTTAATTTATGCACTTTGGGCTACTCGGGTATGCTAAAAGTGGCCGTCTGTATCCGTTTGTCACATTACTTTATACAGGTGCCGTCATTGTGAAGTACTGTACAGGGCGTTTCCTAATTGCGTGCTGATGTTAAAGGGGGTGTTATTATGTGCTAAAAGTCTTAACCTTTGGGATACAGGATGGTAAAGTTTAAAAAGAAAAATTTTTTTTCATCCCAAGTCTGATGCTATTGTAGACAACTGCATGAAATTTGATACACGTCTTCTATACATTAAGGAGCATACGGATTCACCCAGGTTAATTACATATGCACTCCATGCATAAAAGACGTATCAAATTTCACACAGTTAAATTTCAAAAGAGAGAGAGAATTGATTGTTAATAAAAAATGTCCTTTTATCGAGGAGTGAACCTCGGCCATCCCCTCCACCTGAGAGGGTATGAGTGTGATGGCGGGGAGTGTGATTTACCCCCAAACTACCACGACGTGGCCTGGTTACCGGCGTGAATGGCAGCGTATCAAATTTCACACAGTTATTTATCTATAATAGCATGAGAATTAGGATTAAAAAAAAATGTTTTTTTAAAACCCTGTATATCCAAAGTTAAGACTTATAGGTTCATCTTAAACTTTTTTCTTAAAAAGGTCAAAGAATCACCCCCCTTTAACATTAGCACGCAATTAGGAAACGCCCTGTATAGTACTTCACAATGACGCCCCCTGTATAAAGTAATATGACGGACGGAGACAAACGGTCACTTTTGGCATACCCGAATAGCCCAAAGTCGAACTGCCTAAGTTAACATTTTGATAAATCTGGAACTCACTGGAATCAGTGCTGACTCCCTTACTATAACTACATTTACGTGTTAATTTTGGAAAAATATGAGTTCTGTAGTTTTTCAAATATTAATTGCAATTTTAGATATTTTTTGACACCCCGGTGTTGAACAAAAAATTAATTATTTTGAAGGAGTTTATTGACATCTACTTTATGAACAATTTTACAAAATATATGAAAAAAAAACTAAGCCATTTTTGAGGTTGACGCCTGTGATTCTAATGGTTCGATTCCTTCTAAATCGTTGTCTTCCTCTGAAAATGATGAGGTTTTGTCGTCACTACTTGAAGATCCCAGTGTGATAACTAAATCATCAATAACCGTTTCAATTTTGCCATCTACTTCCCAGTATTTATCTTCAATAGAACGAACATGTTTAACATACGATTTCCAATTTTCAGCCGATATTGAGTCAATCGCTTCTAATGTTATTTTATTTAAATCTTTAATTGAAAGTTCATCGGTGTTGCGCTCTCGAATATATTTTTTTAGTCCTGCCCATGCAATAGTGTTGAAGTCGCGCATGTATGGAGGCAACCTTAAAGGTGTATGACCGAGGTTACGTAAAAGACCGCCAATTTTATACTTTTTTTCTCTAGGCTGATATTACTTCATATAATTGATATTTTTTCCATGTTGGATCCCATACAAGATTGTCCGATTTAAGCCACGATACCATATGAACTTTTGTAGAGTATTTAGTTGGCTCTTCATTTTCTACGTGAGAATGATAAGACGCATTATCCATTACCACGAGTAATTTGGGAGGAATGTTAGGTAGAAGCTTCTCGAGCAACCACTTTTCAAAATTATCTCTATTCATCTGTCCATGATAGTCTCCAATTGTTAGTCCCGAGCGAAAAACTAAAGCAGCACCTGGAACAAATCCGGCTTCTGAACCAGCATCAACTATAATAAAGCGACTACTAGAGCGGATTCCCCGAACAACACCTGTAACACTTTCACTTTGCCAGCATTTGTTCACCGTCATATCATTATCTACCCAGGTTTCGTCTAGATACACAATACGTCCTTCTTGCCTATATTGCCTTACAGTTGATAGATATTTCATCCGCCAGTGAAAAATATTTGGTCTCTCAATGAGCAATTTTCGTTTATTTTGGCACTTGCGCTAAACCAAACCATTTGATCGTAAAAGCTGATTTAAGGTTTTATACCCGTACGGAAAATTTATTTTGTTCTTTACAGTACAAAGTAGGGGTTTGCAGGTCGGAACCTTCCTCAAGTTTATTTAAAAATCCTCTATTGTTCGTCGAATTACTTGAAAATCACCATCGTCAATTTTATCTTTGTATGATAATCGGGGTCTTTTTTTACCAGGAGATTTTAAAGGTGAAGTAGAACATGAGCGATCATTATGTTCTCTTTGAATTTTTCTTACACTACTTTCCGAAACATCAGTGTAAAATGCAGCGCGTTCTGTTCGATTTTGAATTGGAATAGTCAAACTATTATTTTTAGCTTCTCTAGTACAGGCCTCTATAACGCTCCCAATAACTTCACGTGCACCGCTTCGAATTGTTTTTCCTCTTTTGCTCGCCATCATTACTTCGAAATAATAATTCAAATTCAACGCAACGCATTTATATAGAAATGAAAACAAATGCTCGAAATGTATAGGCCTCACTGGAAATAGCTAGAACCTTCTAGCGGAAAGTGCATGGAGACTCTAGGCACATCCCAATTAGAAGTGGACCAGTGCGAAATTTACTAAATCCTCGATTAATTTTCCTTACCGCTTAGCTGGCGCACTTTATAGGTGAAGCGGCAAACTATTACGACAAATAAAATAGTATAAAATTTATTTGCGTAAACAAATTTTACTTTTCCGCTTGCTTAAGACTATAAACCTTTATTTTAAGGACCGCCCGGTTTTCTTTTGTGTTCCGCACTATATTTTATCCGCAGTAAGCGACTAGAATCCTCTCGATCGTACGCTAATATGCAATGCGAGCGCTCAGAGCCGACTGTTATTCATAAGGTATCGCTAGGAGCGCTTCAAGGTCATGGGGCAACTTCCCGAATGTTTATCTGTTTGTCTCTTTCTAACAACTATTCCTGACTCGATCTGTGGCGTTCGATATTTATTTCTTTATGATTTGAAGAATACAGTTCTAGGTTAGTTGACAGTAATTACAAATAAAATAAGTGTGATAAATCTTTAATTTTTTTGTGCGTTATTTAAAATTTCTGAAACTCTCGCGAGCCGGATTGAAGCTGGTGGAGGGCCGAATCTGGCACGGGAGCCGGGGGTTGCCCATATATGATTTAAAAGTTAGAGACAAAAAGGTACATGGTAGAGTACTCCTTTGGGGTTCCGTATCTCTGTTAAGGGGCACTTAAGGATTTTTTTTCTATAATAAACTAGAGCTATTTTGACCTCCCCTATACGCTCCGGGAAGTAAGCCATATACCTACCAGACACTCTGTATGTAGTGGTAGAATCGAGAATTTAAATTCACTCCGGTATCCTCTTAAAAACAAAAATCCACGGCCCAAGTGGATGACAGTTTTACAGGCCCCACAAAATTCAAGATTGATAAGCATGTTTTCAAAGAAGTTAAATTTGATTGGATTAAAAGGAAAGTTTAGGTCAATAATCAAGTTAGCCAGTGTGTAAAAAATAGTTTCGTGATAGTTTTGAATGAAAATTAAATACAATTACAACGAGTAACGACGTTTAACTAAAAGAGCTTCTGCTGACTGTGTTTTCTTCCAATATGCCTCACGTAGCTGCTTTTATAGTGAAAATCTATTCCGCAGAGTGTACAGGCAAACGTCGGGTCCTTTTGGCACTTGTATTTATTGTGAAGGTACAGAGCTGATCTAGTGTTAAATACTTGTCCGCATTTTTTACACAGTCGTCGAGGTCGAGCTAAAATAAGTCAAAACAACAAATTTAAATAAGACTTAAATGTTCATCAGAGACGTTGCCAACACCAGAAATTCTACTCTTCTTTAAAAAAAAAGGGAAATTTGAGAAGTAGGTATAAGAATGGAAATCTAGGCACTGCAAAAAAAATTGTCACTCCGTTAGTGGTTTAGATTCACAACAATATTTTTCTCCTGTCGTATAATTAATGAAAGTAAAAAATAATGCGCAATCAGTTAAATAGATTAACTAAAAATACGTTGGTGAACATGATTCCTTAACATAAACATCTGCCACTTGATAAAAAGCTTGTTTGTAATTTTGTAAAACAAAAACCATCAGCCTTTTTTCTGTGAAATGATATAGCGTATGTTGTTCTTTCTTCTGTTTTTTTTGTGTCTCGGTTATAGTAAATTGTCAAATAAATTGCGTCGGAAATCTTATCTGATACATTTTGATGTTTTAAATAAAAATATTCTTTTGAAATTTTGGGTCAGGGTACAGCTTTCTTTCTAAAATATTTTATATTGCGCCGTGTTCAATGGCGTATTTAGGAGGAGGCAAAAGGGATAAATGCCCCACCCCAGAGCTAATAAACCGGTGACAAATAATTTTTTTATGGTCAAGAATGAGCCTGTATATTATTGCCTTTTTGTATTTTGCTGAAATATTTTAAATACCATAATTCTATACTAATGCTAAATTCAACTGTTTTCCAGAAAATGACATTAGAATATTGACATTTTTGACCTTTGTAACCACGCCAAATAACAAAATAAAAAAATGTTGGTACATTTTTCAAAAAATTAGTTTCATCAAATAGGTTTTTAATCCTTATAATTATTTGTACGGATATATTTCTATGAAAATTGGCAATGTATGTTCTTCTTGCTTCACTGGCGTGTTCTTGACACTTATAATACAGCGTTACAATCTGTAGTTTTTCATTTAACGAATATCTCATTACGGCAAATTAATATATATCTACAAATACGTCAAAATTACAGTGAATTTGAAATAAGGTGATTTGACTGGCATCATAAGATAGCTTAACAAAAACTAAGATAAAAATGTGAAAGTTGTTTTGCTCTAGGTCCAACCGTCCAGGTGCTATGACGGCCCAAAGAAGCAAAAATGTCAATTTTCAAACATCAATAAATCAAAAGTAGCTGAAAATAAACATAGGGTACCCTTATTAAAAATACTTATAATTGACCATAGAATGGTAAGTCTATTGTTTCTCATTCAATTGTTTTTTTGATACGATTTTCGAATTCTCCGAGCTAAAATACATCGATTGGCTATTGAGAAATAGAGGGTAAGTCAAAAAAAATCCGTTTTTCCTCCTCAATGGAAGACCCTGTATATACAGACATAAAAAATACATAGGGTCAAACTGTTATCCTTTTTCTTTTTTGAAGTCGGTAAAAAACAGATGAATTTAGGTCTAGGAAATATACAGTGTGGCCATTTATGTGTGCAACAAATGGGATTTTTGTTTATTAACTACACAATCAAAATAAAAATATTGCCCTAAGTTGGTGCATCCTCGGTAATCATATAAAGTGTACTTAGAATGGTTGCAAGTCAAACAAGCAGCAAGAATAACGTACCCTTATTCCGAAAAATTCATCAAAAGTTATGTCTGGATACCAAAACATAGCCTCCTGAGAAAATTTTTTTTTTGGAAAAAATCAAAAAAGGTTTTGAAAAATTGATTTTTTTTGATAATTATCATAAGCACTTTCATAGTTTAATCAAAATCAAATCAGATTCGCATAACTCCGTTCAAATTTAAGTATACTTGTGAAATTAATTTAGTTTTTTAGGAAATCACAAACTTCAGGTTTGTTGCAACGATATTAAACACAACTTGGAAATTTCGCCAATATCCTTTTTAACATTTCTGAAGAAAATATACACATTAAAAAACTTTCATTTGAAATGCAAAATTTTCATTTCAAATAGTTATTAAAGAATTGTACATATAATTGACAAACTGGAAATCCTTGAAAAAACAAATTAGAGTTATATTAATATTGACAAAAAATCAAACGCATGGAGATCAAATTGAATGTGATCAGGAGGTTTACCGAAAATGTTTATTATAACTTAAAAATTAACAAATCAGCATGAAGTAAAAAAAACATTTAAGGAAGTACATAAAAAAATTAAAATTATCTAAGCGTTTCTGCTATGCATCTAATTGTCCGGTCATAAAATTCACTAAAATTAGATCGCAAGATATTTGCTGGAATATTTCTGCAATGGAAGCGAATCAAATTTTCAAGTTCCTCAACATTATTAAATGATCGATCCTTATAAACTTTTTGCCTTAAGTATCCCCATAAAAAAAATCTAATGGCCTAAGATCGGGGAACGAGGAGGTCACCGTGGATCGGTATTTCGTCCTAACCATTTAGTATTAAAGTTCTCATTTAACCATTCAGAAACATTTCTAGTAGAATGAGCGGCACATCCATCATATACATACCATAGTTTATACCGTTCTTGTAACCTTATATTGTCCAAAAAATCCAATATTTCGTTTTCCAGAGACTGTAAATTGGTATCACCAGTTAGGTTTCGGCGAAAAAAAACGGACCCAATAATTTTTCGTTGATGTTGATGACGGATTTGGTTTTGGATTGCAGAATGAGATTTTCGAAACACGTCTCTGCTGTTATCAGAAGAGAGTTTATGAACCTTAAAATGATCTACCTTAACAGGCACTTACTAAATAAGAAATGTCGCCTAATTCTCTGCGAAGCTATGGTTCTCTCCCACTTGAACTATGGCGATGTTGTTTATGGGCCTAACATAATTCACGCAGAGGCCCGGCGACTGCAACTTGTTCAGAACGCTTGTATCCGGCTTATTTGTGGTCTTAAAAGGAGAGATCACGTATCATTGTCCCTCAGGAGCTTGGGATGGCTTAATATGGTGGATCCCAGAACATTACACTGTTCAGTCAAAGTTCAAAGAAAAAGCCTACATACCTTTACGACAAATTAAAATTTCGCAGTTCAGTCCATACGATAAATATTCGGCATAAAGACCAACTGACTATTCCAACACATAAAACCGCTCAATTCTGTGGATCATTTAGCTATAATATTGCTAAAGTATATAACGAAATTCCCGCGAATATCAAAAACCTTTCGCTAATTGTTTTTAAGAAACGTCTCAAGGACTAGTTAAATAATCCTTTGCAGATTTTTATTATGCTTTTCTCGCTATTTGCTGGTATCTGCTATTGTATTGTTTCTCCTGCTCTCTTTTACATTCATTGCTTTTTACTGTATAAATTGTTCATTATTATATTTACATTAGGTTTACACGTAGTTTTATATGCTAAATGTAGGTAAAGAGCTTCTAGGGTGTTTTGTACATTTCAGTCTTTATCTTATCATGAGTAAAGATCTTTGCGCAGTCCATCATATTCCATTTACTTTTCACATTTGTCAAGTAGTCTTCGTGATTAGCCCTTGGGAGCAACAGGACATCGAATGGATCTTTACATCGTAGATTTGGGTTGAGTGGAAGAGCGCTGCTCTCCGTGAAAGCGGTAGTGCGAACTCTGCCTTTGTTATAGATGGTGGTAACATTTTATGTTTTAATATAATATCATTATAATTATTATATGCTACTCTGTAACAATAAAGCAATAAATAAATAAATAAATAAATAAATAAATAAATAAATAATACCGCACCACACGTTTGTTTTTTGGTAATACTGGTTTCTATTGTCAATAACAATATTTGGATTTGCGTCCGATCACCATCTACAATTTTGGGAAGAGACAGTGCCATTTGTTGTGAACGGGGATTCATTTCCAAAGAGAATGTATTTATGAAAATCACGCTGATCTTCTATTTGTCCTTGAATCCATATGCAGAAATCATAGCGGATATCATAGTCTCGTTCTTGAAACCAGCAAATAAACATTGGCCTATAAGCATGAAACCTGGTTTTCTTGAGAATGCTCTTAACAGAGCTTTTTTTTATACCCGTATAAGCTCTTTTTCTAAACAACTGAGTGAAGCTTAATTGATTTTCTTCAGGTTTTGGCACGTTCATATTTATATTTATAGTCTAAAGATCCTGTCTGTTTGAAGTTTATTAAAATTTTACTTACAGTTGAGTAGTGAACTTGTTTGTCTGGATATCGTTCACTGAAAATATCTGTTGCGTCACGCATTGTTTTATAATTATCCCCATATATCAAAACTAATTCTGCCTTCTCGACTAGCGTTAATTGTCTTGGAGGAAGCATTTTAAATCAAATAAAGTTAATATGTAATAATATAATTGTTCTTCTAAAATGAAATATTAACGCCACTGAACTGTCATAATGTTTACTTCTAACCTTCATTTGTTTTGTCCATGGGTATACGCGATTATCTTAGTACAGGATTTCAGGTTTGTCAATTAATGTGTACAGTTATTTAATAACAATTTTATAAATTTGCGCTTCAAATGAAAGTTTTTTAATGAGCATATTTTCTTCACAAATGTTTCATCTTGTTAAAAAGAATATTGGCGAAATTTTCAAGTTGTGTTTAATATCGTTGCAACCAACCTGAAATTTGTGATACCCTAAAAAATTAAAAATTTTAGTTAATTTCACAAGCATACTTAAATTTGAACGGAGTTATGCCAATCTGATCTGATTTTGATTAAACTATGAAAGTGTTTATGATAATTATCAAAAAAAATCAATTTTTTAGAAACTTGATTTTTGCCAAAAAAAAATTTGAGGTTATGTTTTGATGCTAACAACTTTTCTTATTAACATTATGGTAAATCTTTCGAAATAAGGGTACTTTACTCTTACATGATTTTAATATATTTTGACCTACCCTGTATGCCGTTTGACTTTCAACCATTCTTAGTACACTTTATATGATTATCGAGGATGCACCAACTTTTGGCAATATTTTTATTTTGATTGTGTAGTTAATAAAAAAATTCCCAAATGTTGCCCACTTAAATGATCACACTGTATCACAAAAAATATTTACAATGTTCAAAAAAAAACAAAAATATGCAAAGCATGCCATTTAGAAAAGAGATGTTGCCAGCAGTTTAGAGTAGATGTGGCAACACCGCACAACCAAATTTATTAAAACAAACTTTATATTCCTCTCTGTCCAAATATTTTAAAGTAATCTATTTATTGGTTCCCCATAGACTTCAAATAGTTCAATGAGTTTAGCACACCCTGTATATAATGCAAAACACTGTATCTGGAGAGTCCAAAAAATAGGAGGCTAGTTTTATACAATACAATACAAAAGTTACCATATAACTATTTTATAGCTGTATTTATTAGCTATACGCAACAAAAGGTATACAAAAATGCTTATAAGATAATCTGAGAAGCCATCCGGAAACAGTTTTATAATTAGTTTGTAACAATAATCTGCAAATCGAAGAATTTTACCCAACAGCTTGGCTATACAGCTCTTATAGAGTTTTATATACATATCACATGTCACTCATTACCATAGAGTACACACAAAAATAAGGAAATGGCGATATATCTCAGGTACTGCTTACCTGAATTTAATGAAAATATGTACACTTAAGTATGAAATTATGCCGGACCAAATGGCACATTGCTGCCAAGTTTACCGTTTTTCTGTAACAAAAGGAACAATTTTTTTAATGGGACACCTTATATATTACTTTTTTTAAATCTTCGTAAAATTTTGAAAACTTTTAATCAAGAGAACTTTTTGTGAAAGTCAACAGTTTTTGACAAACAAAAATCTTTTTTGGCTTTTTCGCAACTGAATAAAAATATTTAACTTTAAATTAATTGAAGCAGATATTTAATATAATTACATACCTCAACATGTAATATATATTATGTATCGAAACATTGCGTAGACAGACTAGTCTACATGTTGAGGTATGTAATTATATTAAATATCTGCTTCAATTAATTTAAAGTTAAATATTTTTATTCAGTTGCGAAAAAGCCAAAAAAGATTTTTGTTTGTCAATCTAAACGCAACAAATAATCTTGACACATTTAAAAATAACATTATAGATGGCTGCAAACTACCATTTTTTTCATATCTAGGTTACATGTCAAACAAACTGACACATTTTAATATTTTGAAATCAATTCTTTTCTATTATTTAATGTTTTTCTCTTATGATCGGCGCACTGATGAGTCCCGATAGGATGAAAGTATTTGTACAACTACTATGTGTCTATAAAAACTTAAGGTAAATGATATAATTTCTTATGCTTGCTTAAATAATATTGTTTATATTATGTATCGAAACATTCCGTAGACAGACTAGTCTACATGTTGAGGTATGTAATTATATTAAATATCTGCTTCAATTAATTTAAAGTTAAATATTTTTATTCAGTTGCGAAAAAACCAAAAAAGATTTTTGTTTGTCAATCTAAACGCAACAAATAATCTGTACACATTTAAAAATCAACAGTTTTTGCCAAAAAGGGTTTAATATCCATAATTTAATGTATTACCTTTTAAAAGAATACCTGTACACAAAAGGTTACCTGATATGTTTGACATTGTCAGTTTTGTTGATTCACAAAAATGGATCGTTTAAGTGAAACCCAAAGAATTGAAATTTTAATGATACTGGGTTACGTGGAAAGAATGCGAAATCTGCAAGATGCTTGTAACATTTTTATTGACGAATATCCTAACAGAAATGCAATATAGTCAAAAGCAGTGTTATCGTGCGGGTCATACTATTTATCAACGACAAACTTTTTAAATTTGTTTTTCTTTTATTACGTGTAATCATATCCTCCGCATAAAATCCGGAAGATGAATTAGATAGACCTATGATATTTTCATATGAAAAAAGAGGATAAACATATAAATACCAGCAGTTGCAAAAATCTTTGAGCGATGTCACTTCAAAGTCACATTGACAAGTCAGTGACAAAATGAGTAATAGAAAACCATTTTCGAGTTTTTTGCATCCACAAGCGAAAAAATGTATGGTATTATGTATGGTCAATATCCAGGAGACAGTAGCAAAAGCTCTGGGAATCGGTATAAGTATTGTCCAGAAAATTGTGCATGAAAAAAAGCATAATTTACTACCAAAGAAGATTAAGAAATATACACGAAAAAAGCCAAAGACAGAAGACGGGTACGGTAAACAATCCTGACGATTTTTTCATATTTAATTTTTTTTTCAGAAAGTACCTATTTGTAACAGTATATTTCAAAAATAAAAATTGAGGAACATGCAAGAATTTTCCTAAAAAAAATAAATTAAATATCACACTTTGATCACATTTGACAGCCTTAAAAACTAAAATTTAGCAACGTTGCGAGATTTTAAATTTACCAATTGGTTAAAGAAAATGAAATCACTGAATTGAAAATAGGTTTAAAAAAGAAAGTTTAATCAAAACCAAGTAAAACAATAACAAACCTTACCAAATATAATGTAATAACTGATTAACAAAATAAACTTAAAATTTCATACTTTTACAAAATAAGAGTATTTTAGTTAAAATTGCACAAAAAATTAAAAAAAAATCATTTTCTAAATATTTCAACAAATTTAACAATAAAAAAAAACAAAACTAATATTTTTCGGCAATTTGTCGGGTAAAATTGTGCATTCTTTGATATGCCGTTTTTCCGAAAAAGCCGTTCCACATGAACTGATCTACATATTCAGGCAAAAATTTTGAACCGATCATACCCAGTCTCCTAAGATACTGTTTAAGGGTGGACCAATAACCTTCAATTTGATTAGTACAGACACCAGTTTGCGGATCTCGAAAAAAACGGCTGTGGTTTACTGTTTGGTGTTTGTAGCCCAAATGTTGAAGGTTATTATATCCCCTCCATTCGTCGGTCCAGATTTCAGATCCAGGTCTTACAATATCCTGGATAACACGAATCAATGTACCAGCGGACCTATCTGGTATATATTTTACATATCCACGTTTTAAAGTACAATCATAAATCCCTAGTACCCATTTTTCGCGGACGATGCGACCCCGATGATATTTTCTTTTGGTTACAACTGACTCATCTATTTGCACTAAATGACCCTCACCTCCTAATAAAAAGATAATATTTTTGAATATCCTCTGTTCGTCATTAAACGTAAATATTACGACTTACCAAGTAAAAACCTCTCCTCATTTTGTAATAATTTCCAACTTAGAATATCCCTAAAATAACGATATTGTTGAATCATTGTCAATTTAGAAATCCCCATTATGGTCGCTGCCTAACCCGCTCTTACTTCACAACACCACAGCCACATTATTTGTAAAATTTGTCTTAATGGGATAGACATTTTTGAAAAAAACGTATCAGCAAAAAGGCCATAATCCTTTTTACAATTCTTGCAATAAAAACAGGAATTTACGGAATTTGTAAGATTTTTCTGCCTTACAACACAAATCCGCCGGCAATTTCTATTTTTGCACCTAGAATTATTCTTTAAAAGACCAATTTCTTGAAGATATTGCACTAATTCGGCATCCGATTTATTGGTAATTTCATAAATATCATTTATGCTATAAATTTCCATTTTTAAGTCCAATAGTTTTAAAAGACTGTCATTTAAAAAGTCCAAGCTACAAAACCGAATGTAACATCGCAGTGGCTTTAATTTTTGACAAGTTACGTCTGTTATACAGCGTTGCCACATGAAAATATAAACGCTGCTTCTGAGCTTTATTTTATTAGGTATTGTTTTATTTTCATAATTATTATTGCAATCTTTTTTAGAACTTAAACTTTTATTATATAGATATCCGGAAAGGAGGCAGCCAAATAAATTAATATTCTATAAGCTGAAATCGAATTTAATAAATTTTGGCTTTTTTAAAAAGCCCAGTTCAAAAAAATATAACAAAGAGAATCGTGAGGCTGATGAAATTAACGTCTTAGCAAGTGTAAATGTAACGCCTATAACGTCCTGTAGAAAAATAGAGAATGAAATGGGTGTAATCAGGTCTCAGGTTCAAACGATTTTAAACAAACATAAGTATAAACCTTATAAAGTCAGAGTTGAGCAAAATCTACATCCTGAAGATGCAGAATGACGTATTGATTTTTGCCAGTGGTATTTACAAAAAATTAATATTAACCAAAATGTTGGAAGGGCGGTTATATGGTCCGACGAATCGTATATAAGTAGTGCTGGAATATTTAATAGGTACAATACGAGTCACTTGAAAATCAACATTTGATATTTCCACGCGAGCAACAAGGAAGATTTGGCTTTAATGTCGCTTGTTTCGTACTAGGAACCAAAATAAAATTTCATATTTTTGAAGGAGGTCTCACTGCTAATCGCTACCTTGAAATATTGCAAAATATATTGCCAGAAATCATAGAAGATGTCCCTTTAGCACATGTGAATCAAATATATTTCCAACAAGACGGAGCTCCAGCACATAACTTCCAAATTGTGAGGCGATATTTAGAAGAGAACTTCCCCGAACGCTGGATTGGAACGCACGGACCTGTCCGATGGCCTCCTAGGTCGCCTGACTTGTCCATATTGGACTTCCTTTTATGGGATCACCTCAAAAATTTAATTTTTCGTACCCGACATAACACAGTTCAAGACCTGCGTAACACCACTGAGCAGGCATTTTTGCAAATACAAGCACGCAATGTAGTCATTTCAAATGCACTGGGTAAAATTGCAAGAGTGTGTGAGAGATGTCTAAGAGAAAATGGAAATCAGTTTGAGCAGTTCTTTTGAACATGGCTAATTACGAAAAATAGATATACTTAATATATTCTTAAAAACCTAAACTGTAGCCTTATTTTTAAAACAAGTATAGATAACTATATATTTTTGAAAAGCTCATAATAAGACGAATAGGACTACGTAAAAATATACAGGGTGTCCCATTTTAAAAAAAACGTGATTTTGGATCATGTATCAAAAACGACGGCCCCGAGTAAAAATCTGTCTACGCCACTGGATTCTACGTAAAAAACTTTATAAGAGCCAGTTTTTACCTTTCCGAAACGTTAAAAGATAACCGAGATACGAGGGGTGTCCCAAAATGCAATTTTTTCAATTTGGCCCTGTACCTATCTCCGAAACGAGGCGGGCTATGGAAAATTTGATTACGGCAGCTTGAGTTTGACAAAAAAGTGGCACGGTGTCGCGAAAACCTCAACCCTAAATATTTGCAAATAACGGAGATACCTTGCATTTACAACCAAAATTGGACACCCTGTACAGTATCTTTTACATTTCCAGTTTCACGAAATTTTTTGTTAATTTTACTTAAGGTAGATTTAGTTATTGGATTTCTGTTAGGATATTTGTCATTAAAAATGCTACAAACATCTGGCAGGTTTCGCATTCTATCCCAATAACCCAGTATAATTAGAATTCTTTAGGTTTCAGTTAAATAAATCACTTTTGTAACTTTTTGTGTGCAGAAATTTTAATAAAAGGTAATACATTAAATTATGGATATTCTTTTGCAAAAACTTTGATAAAAACTGCTCTATGTAAAAAGTATTGAGAATTTTACGCAGATTAAAAAAAAATAATATAATATAAGGTGATCCATAAAAAAATTTCCTTTTATAACAGAAAAACGACAACTTAGCAGCAATGTGGAACTCGCCAATGGATCCGGCATAATTTCATACCTAGATGTACATATTTTCACTAAATTCAGGAAAGAGGTACCTAAAATATTTCACAGTTTCCTTAATTTTGTTACACTGTGTATGATTAAAACAGTAGTTTGCTTGTAGAGATGTTTTAAAAACGCATAACTCTGATTAAATCCAGATCAAATAGCTGCCTATACTCCAGACTTAGCATTTATAAAGTTATTCGGAGCCATCATTGACATTATCAAAGCTGCTGACACTGTGAATTCTTTTTAGGTGACTCCGTACGTGGACCTTTTGCCTGCCTTTGTAGCTGCACATCGGACACGCGTGCTTCTTCTCGGCAATGCTAGGACAGCCGAAGTAGATGTGATTTCGGAGGGCATGGCTGTTTTTATATTTTCGACGACAGGTGTCGCACTGAAACTGGGAACCTAAAAATGACGGTGCCATTAAGCAAATAGCATTGTGTAACATGGCTTATAAAACTATCAATTGAAAGAAAAACTTAAAACGGAAACATGCTACAAATATTGAGTTATTTGAGACCATCACCCTAGGTTGGCTTGACAATATTTTTTCCTATGGACGGGTGGAAAGTAAGCACTTTCCGCACGCGTGTTTGAAAAAACCCGCTTAACAGAAATAAGCAATTACTAATCTAGATTTGTAATTCTTCAATATTCTAAAAAATTCATCCCATTATTTGTATTGCAATTTTGACTTACATCGTATTATAATCATATATCATTCCATATTGGAACAAGCTGCCACAGTCAACTTAGAGGTGTTGCCCGAAAAATCCCTCCGTAGGTATGAAAAGGAATACAAAGTTTTTATACAGTAGTCCGAGAAGAAAGAAATAAAATCTCTAAAAGAAGAAGTATTTCTGACCCTATAGTCAATTTTTTCAATGCTCAAATTGATCGTCAAAATAAACAAAGATGTGGATATAGGTAAATATTCAAAATTAACAGCATATTTGAAAGAGAGAAACGTAGGACACCGTCCAAAAAAATCTAAAGTTTTTTTAAAAGCGGCAATTGCAAAATTTTTCCGAGGCACCTGATGATGTCTATTTGTTGATAAAGTTGCGAAAAAAAATCAGTTTTTACTCGGTTTTGTAATGTGTTCATAAAAATAGACAATACAATAAAAAAAAAGCGTTGCTGATTTATAATAATAAAAAAATCCCTGTATAAAATATATAAATTAAAAATAAAAAAATATTTGTATAATAACAAAATATTTTTTATAACTTTATGTTACGGAGCGGATTCCTTTAATCATCAGATAATTATTGCTTCTCCTTTTTAGAGAATAAGATTATTTTATTTATTTATATTATGATACTCGATTTTTTTGACGAGGTGGATGGATATGGTAGTCTGGACACAGAGGTTTTTGATGGAATTCGAGAGTAAAAGTATTTTTTAGATGAAAATAACTTTAATATTCGTAGGATCCAAAAATTTTGAAGAATTAACAATATATTTAAATCAGATAGAATTAGATAATATAGATGCCATTGTGCTGTCTGAAACTTTTAAGGTGAAAAACTTAGATAATTTTATGATCAGGGGTTTTAATGTTTTTTATAATGAATCATTAAATAACAAAAATGATGGATTGGTCTTATACGTAAAAAACACTGTTACTATTCAAAGTAAAACTTATAAAATTCATGAAACAAACATATTAAGATGTCTTTTGAAAATGGGTAAAGAGACTTATGGCCTAACAGCATGTTATATGTAGATCACCAAATTCAAACTCAAAAATTTTTTTGGAGGATTTTCAAAATTATTTTTACAACTTGGATATGCAGAAAACTGAAATTTTTGTTGGGGGTTTAAATATTAATATAAAAGATAACAAATATTTTAACGTCAACACATACTTAAACATTATACCTGAAAATAGTTATATTATTAAACCTTTTATCATACAGAGTTCAATAACAAATCACTATTGTATTGGCCTAAGCCTTCAGAATATAAAAATACCTGAAAAACAGGATACATTGCAAATGAAAAAAGAACTTGACCATAACAAATTGTTTAAAATGCTAGAAACGGAAACATGGCAAGATGTGTACGAAGTTGATGATTCCGTTGAAACTATGTACCAAGTTTTCATCAATAAACTTTTGTTAATAATAGATCAATGCACTTTTGAAAAACACTACAACAACAAACATAAAAAAAGAAAATCGTGGGTGACGCAGGGTATCGTTAACTCTATAAAAGATAGGGACTACCTTAAACAAAAATTAATTAAAAATTATTCTTTAGAGTTGGCGAATGAATATAAGAAATACAGGAACTTCTTAAATAAACTGATAAAATCGACAAAAAATATATATACTACAACAATAAAATAACTGAAAATAAAAAAGACTATAAAAGACTTTGGAAAACTGTAAATGAAGTAACTGATTCAAATAAAAACAAGCTTACATCCAAAAAAAATTGTATTTTTGAAAACAAGATATTACGAAAACGTAAAAGATATTGCTAATGTATTTAATAATTTCTTTATAAACATAGGTAAAGTAATAATATTAATCAAAATTTACAACTGCCATTTTCGGATAATCAATCTACTAGACAAAATAATTCAATATTCCTAAATCCTATTACAGAAAACGAGTTATACTTACATATTAAATCACTGAAATATCACTCTTCACCTGGTGAAGATGGAATTACGGTTACTATAATTCACAACACCTTTGTTGTACATATTTAATAAGTGTCTAGAAATGTATTAAACAGCGAATTGTAGAATTTTTTGAAAAAAATATTATATGGGTTTCGTAAAAATAGATCTACAGAGGATGCTATATTTGAACTTATTAAAAACATTTACACCCATAATTCTAATAATAAAAAAGCTCTGGGAATCTTCTTGGCCCTATCTAAGGCATTTGACACGGTTGAACATAGTATTCTTTTTGAGAGGTTGGATAAACTGGGAATACGTAGAGATCCACTGCTCCTTTTGAAAAATTATTTAACAAATAGAAAGCAAAAAGTAAAAATAAACAATACTTTTAGCGAATATGCAACCATTACTACAGGAGTACCACAGGGAACGGTGTTGGGTCCTGTACTATTTCTGGCTTATGTAAACCAAATTGGTAACATTTTACCAGACTGCAAAGTGGTGTCTTATGCTAATGACACAGCTCTGCTATTTTCAGCAAATACATGGAATGAAGGATATAGACGGGCAGAGTTGGGATTAGACAAGGTATATCGATGGTTGGGTATCAGTAAATTAAGCTTAAATTTTCAAAAAACAAACTTTATTACTTTTTCTCCAACCAGTGTTGATCAACCTAAAGCTGATTTTTTAACAATGCATCTGTTATCGTGCAATAAAACTAAAAACTGCAACTGTGTAAAAATTAAAAAAATTAATAAAATAAAATACCTAGGAATAATTGTCGGTCAAAATTTAAAGTGGAATGAACATATACTCTATCTAACCTCAAAAATTCCAAAAATGTATTATAAATTTTCTCAACTCAGGGGTATACTAAACAAAAAATTAGTTCTTTTATTATATGATTCGTTGGTAATTTTTGTCAATATGTCAGAATAGTGTTCTAAAAATTTTATCAAATAAATCTCGTAGATATTCTACAATAAAATTGAATGAAGAACTAAATATCTTAAATATTAGAAACCTGTATGTATTATCGTGTCTAACGTATTTGCCAAAAATAAATAATTCATATCCTATTATATCGCATAATTATTCTACAAGGATAAATATAAATGAACATTTTTGTGTACCAAAATTTCAAAAACTCTTTTGCCTGCAGATTTATCACTTACTTTGTGCCTAAAATCTATAACATGCTACCATACTCTATAAAAAAAATACTAATAAATGGTAAGAGTAAAAAATCCATAAAAAATATATTCAAGAATACAATGAAATTTTGCCAATATATTTTCCACTTAAATAAAATTAGTTTATGAAACAATTAAACTCTTTTAAGAGACTATTAGTCGCCGTCGAGGGTCGTTCCTCTGTGTTCCACCAGCTAACTGTACCCAGATAATCAACACCTTGTGCGTGCTATATCGTATTTTTAGTCTGAGAGTGATCTCGGCACACAAATTGTGAAATTTAGGCCCGATCACTTTCCTCCAGCATATTTAGTATATTATATTAACTTTATAGTAATACGATGTCAAAAATTTACACAATAAGTTTTGAGTTACATAATTTACTGTAATATGTAATTTACGTAATATATAATTTTCAAATTTCAAAATTTCAAATCTAGCCCTACGGCATTCGAAAATACCTCATCGTCGTTTTTTTTTAAACTACAAACAGGGAAAATGCACAATACAATGTATGGGGATTGATACATTTGGGAAGATGCTATCCAGTGTTGCCGGATACCTGGGATTGCTAGATCCAGAAATGTACACGGGTCACAGTTTTCACCGATCTCCCGGCACAAAATGTTAGCTGATTCAGGAGGAAATATAACTAATATCGAGAGGCTTGGCGGATGGAAATCCACTACCGTGTGAGAAAACTATTTGGAAGACTCAATAGAGAACAAAAAACAAATTGCAAATAACATTTTTACCGAAAAGAAAGTTGAGGGTGGAGCTGTTTCTTTTACACTAACAAGTAGTACAACAATAAACAGTGCTTAGAACTGAAATCTCTTCTAAATATAAATAATCCGAGAAACTGTACTTTCAATACAGTGTGTCCCAGATTCGCTTATCTATACAGGGATCTCGGCTCCTATTGTATCTACAGCAAAGGTTAAATGAGGAAAGTTTTACTTATTGCATTCGATATCCGGCTTCAGATTTACGATCGATAAATTGTTTTTGGAAATATCGGGGAAAAACCGAAAATAGGGGATTTCGTTTTTGGCCCGTATATCCAGAACGGTAAATTTGACAGCTGCCCAAATGTGACATTATTCGGACACATTTTTAAGACAAATAAGATGGCGTATACGACACGTCTTCATTGTTTTTTGTTAACCCGCAACCCGCCTCAACTTTCATTTTTCTTATGGCCGCCATATTGGATTTTTCGATTTTTGGAAAGAGCCTAAAATTTCCAGTCTAGTGATATCTCACAAGTGCATTAAAGATTTTAGTATCATCGAAATATTACACTTCGTAAAGTTAGGTTTCAGATTTTTCTAAGGAAGCCATGATTTAAAGTAATGTTAGCTCTAAATGCATTTCTAAGGAGGCCATGATTTATCTGTAACAAAATTGGATTTTGACTTTGACGTTAAGTTAAATAGTTGAAAGTATCAAAGTTGTGTTTTAATAAGTAGTAGGTACGCTTTTATCCCAATAAAATCATAAATCTGACACATAAATTGTCAAAACCTATAGAAAATGGCCGGCATTCCGTATTCAAATGCAAGGTAATTGGAGATGTACCCCGAACGACGGCAGCCTCATAAAATCCAATTCAGGAAAATCGTAGTTAATTTAATTAACCATGGTGCCTTCGAACAACCTAGAAGCGCATACAATAATAACGATGAAAATCGAGACAGAAACATTTTACAAGCTATCAACGAAAACCCTAGTGCATCGGTAAGGAAACTAATATGCCAAGATCAACAGTACAGAGAGTATTAAAAAAGAATAAGTATCATCCATACAAACCCATCATAGTACAAGGACTTAAGGAAACTGATTTTCCAAGACGACTACAGTTCTGTGAGTGATATACTAGGAGATGTAATAAAAATCCTGACTTTGTAAATCATGTCTTGTGGTCCGATGAGAGCAGGTGCATGAATTGTGGAGTCTTTAATAGGAACAACCGTCATCATTGGGCTGTGCAAAATCCTCACGAAGTGGCAGAGAGACATCTACAGATCAGATTTGGAAGTAACGTTTGGTGTGGGATCATTGGTAAGTTAATCTAACCAATCTTTTTTAAATAGGCACCAAATGATGGTCAAATAATAATCTTTTTTTTTTTCGTTTAATTCTTTAATGATACTAAAAGAGTATAATCTAATAAAAAAAAGTAAAACTTACTTACTTTTTTGATATTGTATTACATTTTTACTCAATCATTTTTTATTGTAGTTTCGAAGAACCTATAAAAATAGAATTGGGTTCTATAAATTTATTAACACTTTATCTTAATTTTCTGCAGATTTAGCTAATTCTCTAAAATAATTTTGATTGTCTGAATTTAATGAGTTATTATAACCCGGGAAGCCTAGTTCTTGCGTTATGAAAAAAATACCTTATTAATCAAATGTCGAATTATTTTTCGATTTTCATTATGAGTTATAGAAAGGCGTTCAGCTGTATTTCCGAATAATTTAAATTTTAAAGCGCAAAGGGTTTGCTGTTTTGATATTTTTTGTTTTATTAAGGCACGGTGTACTTCTTTAAGTTTATTATATCACTGAAATAAATTGATTTAGTATTTCCGAAATTATTATACAATAGCAACAAAATAATTTATTACGGCTATTACTTCCCGCTAACCAAATATGTTTTTCTTTTTCATAATAAAGCTGAATAGGTTTCAACTGTATACAAGCTCATTCATTACGGGATGTTTCGATAATTATTTTTGGAAAGAAAAAATCTGCTTTTTAATAAAGATAATTTTCCCTTTATAATTTATAGTTTCTAGTACCACCCGGCCGACCCTGCCGCCCTTGACTGTTGGGCACCTATTTATAAATTATTAATCATTTCAGGAAATAGACTTATTGGACCATTTTTGTTTGACTACAACCTAAACGGCCAGAGGTACCTAGAGCTTTTGCGAAACCAGGTTGTACCAGCCTTACTAGCTATTCTAACAAAACGGATGTCCGGCTCACAATACCATTCAAGTCAGGAACTTTTTAAGAGAACAGTTTGATGAAAGAATAATTTCTTTACATAGTCCAATATCTTGGCCTCCTAGATCTCCTGACCTGTCGCCCTTGGATTTCTACCTCTGGGGTCACACGAAGAATGAAATCTATGAATTTGATCCCCCCGTGACCATAGAAATCCTGAGACAAAGAGTTCTAGACACATTTAGAAATATTAACCGAAATACACTTACCAGAGTTGTACGAAAAACAGTCACCAATTGTCAAAAATGTCTCGATGCAAATAGATGTCATTTTGCAAATTTGTAAATTAATGTTACCCACTTACAAAGTAGTTAAGTTTTTTAAGTCGTTATTTACGTTCATGTTGTATTGAAAATTCAGTGCGTTCAATACATTACTTACTTATTAATGTAATCTTGTGACAAATAAATCATAGCCTCCTTTAAAAACATTGAAACCTAATTTACGAAGTGTGATATTTTGATGACACTAAAATCTTTAATGCACTTGTGATATATCACTAGACTGCAAATTTTAGGCTCTTTCCAAAAATCGAAAAATCCAATATGGCGGTCATAAGAAAAATGAAAGTTGAGGCGGGTTGCGGGTTAACAAAAAACAATGAAGACGTGTCGTATACGCCATCTTATTTGTCTTAAAAATGTGTCCCAATAATGTCATATTTTGACAGCTGTCAAATTTACCGTTCTTGATATACTGGCGAAAAACAAAATCCGCCATTTTCGTTTTTTCGCCGATATTTCCCAAACTTATTGATCCATCGTAAATCTGAAGCCAGATATCGAATGCAATAAGTTTTCTTTAAAACTTTCCCCATTTAACCTTTCCTGTATGTATAACAGGAGCCGAGATCCCTATATAAAGAAGCGAATCTGGGACACACTGTATAAACGTTATAACCAACAATAAATAATGGTTTAATAAAATAATAATTTAAAAATGTATTGTTATTTTTATTTGCGAATAAATGCAAAATGTATGTGCGTTTTGTAACTATTTTTGAACGTCGCTAAAAGTAAATACAACTTAAGAATTCCCAAAATCACATTTGACATATTTTAAACTTCTAAATTGTGATCAAATCTAATCTGAAGTAATCGATTCTAATAAATAAAAATGTAACATACTTCTTTTCACCCTCCTCACTTAACTGCATTTGCTAATACATCGGTACGTAATTTAAACACGCTCATAGGAAAAATTATGTACCTAACTCGTGTGGAAAGTGAGTTTTCCGCACTCGACTGCAGTCGCGTGAGGAAAAGTATCACTTTTCGCACTAGTTAGGTAAATAACTAATATGCAAGTCTCCAAAGGCAAATAATAGTTTTGACATACGATGCGTCATTTTTCTCCAGTTATTATCGTTTACCATAGCAACATATTATGCCAGATGCCCCAAATAATTGGTCCACCCACATTTTCATATAGGTCCGTTAAACAAACATGCATTTTTAACTATTACGGAAGATTAAATCTCATCGTAAAAGACGATTTTTACTAGAATTTATTGTCGCAAGTTAACAAATATGAATCAATTCCTGCTTTAAATCCCATGTGTAACAATTACCCGTAAGTAATTGTTTCTTATAGGTTCGTCAAATCGTCATTTTTTCATGATGAAAGTTTAAAACTAGTATTAAACTCTCGAATGAAAATATTTTTAGCGCAATTAAATATTTATATAAAAAATAGAAGAACAATGACATTTTACACGTGTTTTTCTCCTGATATTTATCCAACACGTTGTTATTGTTGGGTACAGCGACATCTACCAAATAAACTGTCTTTGATTCCTTATTTAACAGAACCACATCAGGCCGATTTATTCGTCACCCGTCTCCAGTGTCCGGTCCTAGTATAGTTTGAAGGCGCTATTTTCAAGCACAGGTTAAGTCAACAAAGGATCTTCCACCTTCTCTCCGTGGTAAGGTCATTCGGAGAGTTGTTGACCTTAAGTGGTGGACTTGTGCTTGGCCATCATTAGGCGAGTAGTTCGTAGCTCCATGTTCAAGATTCCGAAACTGTAGGTCAGGCACGGGCACACCATAGGTGTTAATTGCTGTAATGAGATTTCCGGCGTTCAGTTCTGTCTTCAGAAGAGCTCGCACTCTTTGAACGTACTGATCTTTCATCTTGGTATTTCCATGCTTATCTTGGAGCAGTCTAGCTTGTTGGAATCCTAGGTATTTGTAGCTCTCTCCTTGGTTCATCGCTTGAACTATTTCTTCGATGGGTAGAGCTACATCACCATTAATGACTTTGCCTTTTTCGATGTTTAAGGCTTAAGTATGTCACGTCAATAAGCTTTTTTAGTTGGTTATGGTTTCCACCATAGAGCTTAATATCATCCATATACAGAAGGTGGGCTATGGTTCGAGAATCATCTCTATTGGCTTTCATGTTGAAGCTATGCCCTGTATCGTTGAGCAATGTGGAGCGATGAACCCCCTCATCGCTAAGGAGAACCAAAGTTGACTCTTGGGAAATTCCCCTACTGATGTGTATCTCATCGGTGGTAAGAGATTAATAGCCATTATAGATCCTCAGGTTCGTTCTCCACTGGTGCTTGATAGTTGCCAGGAAATTGTTGATCATAGGGTGAATTTTGTATATTCCTAGTACGTCTATGACCCAGGAATGTGATACACTATCAAACGCCTTTTTATAGTCTATAAAAGCAGTGTGTATGTTGCGTTGTTTTTTCTGTGCTTGTACCACACAGTCGATGATAATTTGTTCTTTCCATCCTTGTTGGTCTCGAATGCATCCCTTCTGTTCCTCAGATAATAGGTTATGACTGTCAATATGATGATAGATACAATTTGCAATGCATCATGTTAGGATCTTGAACATGGTGGGCAGACAGGTTATGGGCCTGTACTGGGACGGGTCTTCTGTCCTATTGATTTTGGGTAGCGTAGTTGTAGTGCCTAGCAAATGCGGCGGTTGTCTTAGGATGATGCATTATTTTAGTTAAATGACGGGCGATAAGTTCATGGAGGACCTCAACTTTCTTGTACCAGAAATTGTGAATATGGTCAACTCCTGGCGATTTCCCGTTGCTCGTTCCCCTAATAAAGCTGCTAACTTCGTCCTTGGTGATAGAGTCAAATTCCATTTGTGGTGTTTCAATCGGATCACGTTGAGATTGGTTATGCTCTTTTGTTTTTCCCAGATGTTCGACCAATACTTGGTCAAATGTTCTTTGTTCGGTAGCATCTTCTCAGTATTAGTTTGATCTTTGGTGTTATTGATATCCCGATAGAATTGTCTTTGGTGAGTGTTTATTATGTGTGGTATGTACGGTGTTATTATTATTCTTAAAGTTTCTTTATTTTATACACGCGAGGCAGAAACCAGAGACGTTACTACAGATTTTGGACCCCCTGCAACTGTCAACAAAGAGCCCCTATATTTAGGACAATATTTAGGACTTATGGGACCTAGGAATTTACGTTTTTAAGGATCCCTGAAAAAAAAAACCAATTTGTACATGTTTTTTATATTTTTTCTTTTATTCAATACTGTTTATAATATGTTCCGCATGTCTTCTTTTTATGTGCTGTGTCAAATTCGATTTCCACCTAGCTACGTAAGAACAAAACTGACAGGGCCATTTTTTGTCTACACCGCAGGACCATCTTTGATGTTCTTTTAATCCAGTAATGTACTTGTACCTGCTCCCACATTGGCATACAAAAGAACAATCTGCAATTATGTATGTTCGGTAAAAAATAGTTTACATGCTATAAATATGATAATAATAAAAGTTCCTTTTATGTTGTTGACTTTGCAGCAGGAAAAACAATGTATGGAAAAACTGAAATTTTTATAATAACTATATAGTATATAGCCACGATTTGACTGTGTTAATTATATTTTGCTGCTAAACAAACTTAAAATCTGCAAGTTTAGGGAGGAAATTCAGGAGATCGCTGTTAAAGAATTGGTTTCCAGAATATTACATTATCTGATCAAAGTGTGGTAGCCGGATCAAGTGTCTCGAAATGTGAATTCGTTATTGGTCTGCTTGAGCATTTATAAATGTCCTATAGGAAGCCAATATTGCCATATACTTTATGCTCAGCGATTGGATGGGACCAGCAGTTTGCGCTTACACAGTTTCACAGGAAATAAAGAACAACTACACACAGTTTAAAAAGCACCTCAATTCAATACATTTTCTAGACATCACATTAAAAATATTGTTTAATATCTACAGAAAATCAAATTATAGAGATAGTCTCTCTTCATCCCGCAGACCATAAACTTTCAGCATTTGGGTCTATGATTCATAGACCTTTTTCCTATGCCATTAGACAAACGTTGCCTAAAAAAGTCTGGAGTTTATAGGTTAAAATGCGACGAATGCAAAGCTCAATACCTACTAAACAACCAGGCCTACGCGCCTACGCGTGACGTCATCCCATTTAGGCCTATGTTATTTCAAGACCTCTTAAACGATTACTTGTTTTTTTTTTGTTACACGACGAGGAATGCATTTACGCACGAACTATTATGCACGAGACACTCCAGAATAGTGTGGGACTCGGTAAAGCCCCTACTCACTAAACCCCTCCGTGTTCTTACCCGACAACGTTTGCCCGCATCTACCGCAAAATTTCAAACAGATCTCGATGTATGATTTTTGCTTATTAATTGTCCTATTTTAGCCAATTAGTACACTGTCAAAGCCGAGTTATTTGTTCAAAATCGGGTAAGGTTTCAAGTCCAGGTAAGTAATATAGGCCTGTGGTGAGTCAATATGATCAAGAATATAATAGGTTACTATTTTATGTTGTCAAAATCGGGTACTTTTTCAAGTTTGTGTGAGTAATATATACCTGTGGCGAGTCCTTATGATCAAAAATACAATAGCTTATTATTTTAACTTGTCAAAATCGGGTATGGTTTCAAGCTATGATCAAGAATATAATAGGTTGTTATTTGCTAAATTCTGAAAAAGATTGTACTGATGATACTTGCTACTGGCAATACAAAAATGCGAAACTTGTCTGTAGTTTCCTTTTTTTGTTTTTATTTATTAAATTACGATTATGGTTAGAGCAATAATTATTAAGAAATGTATTTCAAATGGTACTAAAAAAGATTTTTGAAACATTAATATTTAGGGGGCTTTTACAACTTTCAAAAGGAGTTAAAAGTGTATTTTTATTAAAATAACTTAAAAACAACTCACAAAGAAAACATTTTTTTGTTGTAAATAATCAAAATTGTATCTTCAAATTCATCAATTAGCTTTTCAAATATAATATATGCGGTTGAAACTACATCTACTACCTGTTCTCAAGTATATAAAAGAGCACCTCGACTTGAGGAATTAATTAAATTATAAAAATCCTCTACAACCCAAGGTTCATTGAGAGTTAAGTTTTCTTTGCAAAAAGTACAACTAATTTTTTTAAAAACAATATAGCAGCAATATCCGCTTAAATAGGTTATTACTGGGAGTTCTGATTGTATAGCTTCGGTATCAGACTGTGATTTTAGATAATAAATTATTAACATGTTCAGAATTTAAATTGGTGTGTAATGATTATGTTTCACATTCAGGAGGTTCGAAGAACTGATTTATATTAATGTCCCCATAATGTCTAGATTTTAGAGATAACATAGATTGAATTCTAAGTCTTTTTTATGATTCATATAGCTGTCGAACTGAGATATGATACATGACACCAGCTAATTGCCTATATTTTCCAAAACGCCCTTCCAATGGGTCTGTTTGAAATTTGCCCAGTAATACATAATTCATATTAAGCTCAGTTAAACAGTATTCAGTAACTTCAAGAAGCCCATGAATAATATGGTTTAGTGCAGTGTGGGGGTTTGTCGAGTCACTGTATTTGTAAAATTAATTGGACTCCAAGTATTTAGCCAATTTCGCATAAAACAAAATATAGGATCATCATTGGGGACTGTCTTTCGGGAAACTAAACACGTGAACTTTTGATCCGGTTTTGTAATTACCCCAGCAGTTAGGCGCACAACACTTAAACGGCATGTTTACGTGAATTTAAATATACAAAAACTAATAAATATAATTAAATTTTTACCAAAAATGGAGACAAAACTACTCTACTTACGGGAGGCGACTGTCGGCCTAGATGTGGTGACGTAAGGCCTATTTTAATTTCAGCTGGTAGGCCTCGTTGTTTAGTAGGTATTGAATAGCTGCTATACGGGCAAAACAAGGAGCAATTTCGATGTTAGACTAAAAGTGCATAACGCCTCATATAGAATAAAAAAACAGAACTCCTATTTGCCAACCATTTCTTAGAAACTTCACATAAATTCCCTGACATTATTAAGTAGATGTATTACATTATGAGCAAAAAAAGTTGCAAATTGTTTAGAGGCAACAGAAATTTATAAGCACCACAAAGACCCAAATATTAACCTTTTAAAATCACAAACAGATGTTGGAAATGCCACCCTATTAAAACTTTTCGACCATAAAAAATGTACAGTTGGTTTTCTCTAATCGTACTCTTAAGAATTTTTGTTTGTATGTATACCTAACTTCATTGTAAATATCTTCATTGCGATTGAAAATGTATTAGTAGTACGAAACTGAAGTCACGCCTAGGGCAAAAAAAAAGTAAAACTTGTGTTAAACTAAAATTGAATCAAGAGGGCCAGAATTACAGAATTTGGAAGAATTGGTAATTGCAGTTAGGAAGATATTGAGGCTATTCCTCATGTTTACTGGAACGAGTTTATTTGGAACATGTTGAAGACAGCCAAACTTATACGAGTACGTAAAATAGGCACTTTCTGAAACTACCCTATGACTTTTAACTTAGTTATTAGCAAAAGTATTTCTTTGTAGAGCACTGATACAACCGTTGTATCTTGGTCGTTGTTTTATGATAACGATTAAAAACTACTTTAAATCTGTTTCTATATTTTGGTTTTATTAGAAATTAGATATAGTTTTAATAATACTTCCTTTTGATATGTTTTGTTAATCCGTGGTTATCCTGGTTTTATGATAACGATTAAAAACTACTCTAAACTTGTTTCTGTAATTTGATTTTATTAGAAATTAGATATAAATTTAATAATGCTTCCTTTTTATATGTTTTGTTAAATCCGACTTCCATCGAGCTCTGTAAGAACACAGCTGGCAGGGCCATTTTTTTTCTACACCACATGACCATTTTTGATGTTCTCTCAGTCCAGTGATGTACTTGTACTTGCTACCACAGTGGCATACATAAGAATAATCTACAAATATGTATGTAACAATGTATTTGTTTTCACATGTGAGACCTTTTATAATACTAAACATATTAATAGATTTTGTTATTTGCATTTTAAAAATATACACTTTTATGAAGTATGTATATCGTACGTTATACATATATTTCAACTTTTTTGTGATTTTTATTTTATATTTGATTTCTCCAACATATATAACAAAAGTTTAACAAATTTTGTTTTTTTTTACTTCCTGTAGTTAAAACTCCAAGTAGGTGTTAAAATATAAACGAAAACCCTGTAAAACGCGTTCGTTTGACCAGTGGCGCGCCTAGGGGTGCAAGGGAGCATTTGCCCTTCCACCCCAAGACACGAGAAATAACGCAAAAATATTTTTGAAACCAAAAATTTTGACGTAAATAAATTGTATAACTGTAAATAGTTATATATTTTGGTAAATATGTAATATATTAATTTGTTGTTTTAATTTTGTATAAGTTATATTAAATAAAAGTTACATTTCAAATCCTTGTGTTTTTATACTTTTCAGTACTTTTGCGTTTCAATATTTGTCCCTCCAAAGCTTTTCTCTGGGTACGTCACTGCTTTTGGGCGCAGAAGTACGAGAAAACATAACAAAAGAAAACAAATAATCTGGATTTTTATTCTGTATCAAAAAATACTGTACTTGCTTTGGAAGAAGACAGCTATTTTTCCATTTTTTCATGTATAATTTAATTTTTGGTTAAGCAACTTTTAAGTACAACCGATGTAATTATGTTCATCAACAGTTTAACAAAAAATACGGTGTTTAGATTTAATTTATAAGGTTATTTCCTGTTTTTTTATTAATTGTAATATTTTATATAATGTTTCTGTGTTTTCTTTAATACTTTTATGTAGAAGATCCATTAATACCTCTAATTTGCCCCAGTTTGTGTCCTCTACCACCTTTAATCTACTGATCAAAAAGCACTAGGACATTGTGCTAATATAAACTATATAACCACATAAATACTAATTTTTATCAGCTTATTTTGTTGATTTTAATAGGTTGGTAGGATCTAAGTTTAATAAAACCCCTTTTTTACTAACCCGACGTTTCGAATAATATATATTCTTCCTCAGGTCCAATTAGGGTAGGTTTTATATGTCCACAAACGTTCATTTTTAATATAATTAAAATCACAGGATGCGAATAGGTACAGCATAAGCAAACAAGCACATCATGTACGAGTATATCGGTCAAAATATAATAGCCAACAACAGATAGCTATCGTATTCCAATCGATATACTTGTATATAGATGTGCTTGTTTGTTTTTCCTGTACCTATTCTTGCCCTGTGATCTTTATTGTATTAAAAATGAATCTTTTTGAGACATAAAACCCACCCTAATTAGCCCTGAAGAAGAATATATACAATTCGAAACGTTTCCTTATTAAAAAATGGTGTTTTATTAAACTTAGATCTTATCAACCTATCAAAATCAACAAAATCTACAAGATTACAGATCATTATCATAAAAAAAAAATTATTATGAGTTAGTTTATTTTTATTTTTGCAGTACTGTATTATACAATTTGTTTAAAATGTCTCCTTTTAACATGCTTTGTTAAATTCGACTTCAATCTAGTTTTATAGGAACAAAACTGACAAGGCCATTTCTTCTCTACCCCGCATGACCATTTTTGGTGTTCTTTCAGTCCATGGACGTATTTATACCTTCTACCACAGTGGCACACATAAGGACAATCTACAAACATTAGGGTAAGAGTATATTTGTTTTAGATGTGAACCCTATAATAGCGATAAATTTGTTACCTAATGTCCTTTATTAACTACAGAAGATTATTATATCACATTTCTTCTAGTGATATAGGTAATGTAAGGGTTGCAATGGATTAAACCATGTATGGACAATCGGTACGGCTTTTTTTTCTTATTTTTAATTAATTAGCATTAAAATCAATATGATATCCTTTACTAAAAATAACCACAGTTCTTATATTGCAATCAATAATCATACTTTAGAAAAAAAAGAAACTGGAAACTTCTGACCTTAACAATAAGAACCCCAAAAATACCGTCAAAATTTTATATTTTTTTTTTTAAACAGCTTGTGCACAAATTGTTCTAACTTTCTAGAATTTTTCCAATTACAGTGACACAACAGATACAGGATATTACATTAAATAACAAAAGGGTAATTTACATAGAAATTCTTTGATACAAATGTTTTCTTCTATTTTTCACAGATGTTCTCCCAAGTACATCGCATCTAAAGCGATTTAGTGCACCATAGTACCTACCTGTAGTGTTTTTTGTGTTTGGGTATTTCGGGTTTGATACTGATACCTCCCAAGGAAAGTGCCTGATGAGCGTTGCCGGGGCAGATACCACGGTAGCAGAATGGCTCCTTGGTGAAGGAGTAATTTGCTCATCTTGAGTTCTTTCGGTTAAACTTTTACGACTAGGAACCGCACGGAAAATGATATTTTTGTTTTCTTTAGAGTAGAAAGTAATAAAGATATTTTAAAGGGCATATTTTCGTTTGAAAAAAATCCGAATTAAATAAAATGTTAAAAATGACTACAGAGTGTGGGGAAGTATTTAGAAAAAAAATCTAAAACATTAAGTAGATTTTCAAAATTAAAAATAAACAAAGTGTTCTATTTAGCTAAAGCTATTACTGAGATTATTCTAGAACGATAGATCATAGTCGCTATCGGATCCTTTTTAGCCAAAATTTTGCACTGACCTATCTGTCAGTTCCCAATGCCCAATACTTCATCCGCCATGAACCAGTCGAAATAGTGACAATACGAAAAATGTTCATCAGGTTGTGTTTTTATTTTATTCGATACTGTACTGTATATGTTCAGTTTGTTTTGTTTTCAAATGCTTTGTTTGACTTCCACTTAGTCAAATACGTACAAAATTGACAAGGCCACTTTTTTTCTCCGCAGCAAAACTATTTCTGGTGTTCCTTCAGTCCGGTGATGTACTTGTATCTACTCCCGCAATGGCATATATGAAGAAAATCTACAATTATTTTTCGCATTACTGTGTCCGGATTCAACTTATTTTGAGAAAGTTAATATTATTTATTAAATCGAATGAATTTAGGAAGAAAAAATGTTATCTTTAAGCCCTTACATTGAAAACAAACAGGGATAATAAAACCATTCATAAACATTTAAAAAACGTAGCTTTAGTTTACAACAACACCCTAAGCAAGCTGGACAATACTGTATCTGGTTCCACACTGGTAAATACAGAGTGGAAAGGAAATAAATGCAAACATTTTAAGAAGGAATTTCTAATAAATAAACTCTTATATATAACAACAGTAGTACCACAGTTATCACGAAAACAGAACTCTAGAAATCGACCACAGTTTGATGATCATACCACGCGTGTCTAAGTTAAGAATCCCCCTCCTTAAGTTTCGAATAGTCGAATTGAGGCCTTTAGTAAGACAATTTATACCAAACTTTAAGCAAAAAATTACAGATAAAAATGTCAAGCTGGCAGCTAGGCGTAATTTAGGCAAAAAAAATAAATAGAAAAGTTGTCCCATAATACCATGTTTAAAAGATCTTTTCATCTGTATTTCATCCTTAAAGTTTGAATGCGCCATCATTTTCCAAACAAAATAGCGTCATGACAAAGCTTCAGGAATCCTGAAAAAAATATATTTTAGTTTCATTTTTTTCACTTTTCACTTTCGAATCGATCTATTTCCATGAAATTTGAACCATTTTAATAAGGCAAAAAAATTCTGAGTAACAAATCATAGCAAATAAAAATGACATACATTTTATTGAAATGGTATTAAGTACAAAGTAGGCTCTGTTGCCAAAGCAACGGTGACATATTTATACTTCTTTCGAGAAGGCAATACTCAATTTCCTCAAAAACTCAACGTTGGGAAAACCACATAATAATGAGAGTAATTTAACTGGAGCATTATATCTCAAAATGCTTGAAAATGCCGTAGAATATTTGATTCTGGAGTGTGTCGCAAAAAAAACCTGGAGAATACGATATGGAAATTATATCCCAGCAAGACGGATTGCTATGGATTGGTCGTCGTGGCCCAATCGAATGGCCCCCTCGTTCGCCAGATTTGACCCCTATGGACTTTTTTGTGGGGATATGTTAAATCGAAGGTGTATATTACATAACCGAACTCGTTAAATGGTTTACGCCAGAGAATAATACAGGTATGTGCATCAATTACACCTGAAATAATCCACAACGTTCGGGAAGATAGACTGTACCTGCGTAAGATGTTTCAAATAAAATTATTTTGTTACTGTTGCGTTTCGTAGGATGTGTTAATTAAAATCACAAGATCAATAGAAAAAAGTATTTAACTTTAGTCTGACAGGCACAAATTTAATAAATTGCATTTTTATTACTAATAAATAATGATAATTTAATTAATGCCAATTAAACCGAAATAATTAAATTTAAACTAAAATATTTTTTGAGGATTCCCCAAGTTTTGATATGGCGCCATTTGGTTTGAGAAAATGACAGCGTCTTCAAACTTTGAGAATGGAATACAGGCGAAAAGGCCTTTTAAATAAGGTATAACTCGACCCTCTTTTCTGTTTAATTTTTTTTTTCTTCAAAATGGCGCCTAGCTGTCAGTGTGACATTTTTACCTGTAATTTCTTGTTTACAATTTGGTTTATGTTGTCTTAATAAAGTCCTTAAATTTTCATCAAAATATACCAAACGATTAAAAATTTAAGGGGAGGTTCTGACTTTAGACACGCCCGTTAGATAAAAATGATTTTTTTTAATTTTATAAGCATGTCGCGATACACACTGTATAACTGACAAGTTATTTTTTCAACGGTCACATTTCACGAGGCATGTTCTTGGGGGTTTGGACACCATTTGAACAGTTTGCCCGATTCATTATTTTTAGTAGTAATAAAAATATTGAATATCAAATTTTGACTGAAAAACTCATAAATATCTAGTAATGAACGGCAGTTTAGATTATTTCACGATACACACACTTTAGGATATTCTGATTAGAAATTCATCTGAAATTGCCACCACTAATTTGATGAGTTTAATGATTAGGTGTCATTTTGAAATAAAGTAAATGTATAATAAAAGTTTTCCACACAAAAAAATCTCTCTACAAATAATCAAATACTAGGTCAAAACATTACATCGAGGGCTTTTTGTCAGAAGGATATCATCAGAATTAGCATTTTCGTTTCATTAACTTAAATTGACTGCTTTGGCCTCTATATTTTCGTGCCAAAAGTTTGGATAACATCTTTTGGCACGACTTGGAGGGAAAAGCAGACAATTTAGTTAATAAAACCAAAATATTGGTGAATTTGCCCCATTGGCAGGAAACCATCGATGTTATAAAACAATTAAGGTGAAGGATTTTACTGAATAATTAGTCTGGCAGTGGGAGGACTTACGGCCTTCCGATTTTTGACCTTTTCTTGGTTTCATTAGGATGTTTATCTAAAATTGAACACATTAACGCAAAAACATCGTTGGATGAATCACTTTTTTTTTAAATAATGCAGGTTAAAAATCTATTAGTTAGTTGCGGTTGCAACCCAAAAGATTAAAAAAAATTTAAAAATAATATCAGCTTGTACAGGTTTTTTTTTAAATTCCCCACTCCGTGAGAGTCTTTTTTTTAAAGCTACAAAAAAAATGTTTATATGAAACTTGTAGGATTTTTCCTAGTTATTTACATGGCGGTAAATTTAAAAACAAATGACGATCGGAAAATCCAGAATATTACCATGTTTGCCGATTCACAAACCATATCGAGCGTTTAAAAAATTTGTGACATCTCGGATGTTGTGAGGTGGTGCGCCATCTTGGTGCCCAATTACTTGATTATAGGTATTTATGGGAAGCTGCTCTAGATAGTGTTTAATCTCGTTACCTCTATAAAAATTGGGTCAATAATTTGATCTCTTAAAATGCCGCACCACACATGCAACGACTTCCGCCCTTGATTCTTTCGATCTTCTATTATTGTGAGGATTTCTTGTTGCCCAAAAGTGTTTATTCTTTCTATTGGACATTCCGGCAGCAGTAAAACAAGCTTCATCTGATCACAAAATCCATTCAAACTACAGCCTATCTTGTAATCTCCGGTCTAATTTTATACAGACGGTACTGATGCTTATTTTTAATCTAATTGCAAAAACAAGTTAGTACAGTCAGATTCGCAAAAAAGTGGTCTTTTCAAAAAGTGCTTGTCTAAAAAGGATCGCCATTTGAAAAAAAATAATTAGGCACAAAAATTTGATTTTATCAACTTCTCTTGTTCCTAGCTATCAGACTAATCACTAAAACTTAGCGATTGTATTATTCTGTCATCAATTCAGGTCCTTAGATTAATTTTAAAAATTGCTATAAAAAAATCAAGTAGGCGTAAAAAGTTTTTAAAATGTCACATTCTGATTCAGAATGTTCTCAGGAATCCAAAATGAAAAAATATACAGAGTGTTCCATTTAAAAACTCGAAGCTGGAGTCATTTCCGGTGAAACCGGAAGTGACCGGAAAGTAAAAAATAAGCGAACTCGCCTCTTTATGTACCATTTACCTATACCAAATTTCGTTTTGATACATCAAATACTATAAAAGTTATGGCTCGTCTAATAGATTCGTTGACACCCAGTATACAGTGTGTCCCAGATTCGCTTCTCTATATAGGGATCTCGCCTCCTATTATACCTACAGCAAAGGTTAAATGGGGAAAGTTTTAGGGGAAATTTATTGCATTCGATATCTGTCTTCACATTTACGATCGATCAATAAGTTTGGGAAATATCGGCGAAAAACCGAAAATGGCGGATTTCGTTTTTCGTCAGTATATCAAGAACGGTAAATTTGACAGCTGTCAAAATGTGACATTATTTGGACACATTTTTAAGACGAATAAGATGGCGTCTACGACACGTCTTCATTGTTTTTTCGATTTTTGGAAAGAGCCTAAAATTTCCAGTCTAGTGATATCTCACAAGTGCATTAAACATTTTAGTGTCATCAAAATATTACACTTCGTAAACTAGGTATCAATGTTTTTAAAGGAGGCCATGGTTTATTTGTCACAAGATTACATTAATAAGTAAGTAATGCATTGAATTTTCAATACAACCTGAACGTAAATAACGACTTAAAAAATCTAAATGAGCTTTAACTACTTTGTAAGTGAGTAACATTAATTTACAAATCTGCAAAATAACGTCCATTTGTATCGAGACATTTTTGACAATTGGTGACTGTTTTTTGTACAACCCTGGTAAGTGTATTTCGGTTAATATTTCTAAATGTGTCCAGAACTCTTTGTCTCTTCGTTCTTCGTGTGACCCCAGGGGTAGAAATCCAAGGGCGACAGGTCAGGTGATCTAGGAGGCCAAGATATTGGACCATTTAAAGAAATTAGTCTTTCGTCAAACTGCTCTCTTAAGAAGTTCCTGACTTGATTGGTATTGTGAGCCGGACATCCGTCTTGTTGAAACCAAGTTCTTCTTAATTCATCTTCCGTTAGAATAGCTCGTAAGGCTGGTACAACATAGTTTCGCAAAAGCTCTAGGTACCTCTGCCCGTTTAGGTTGTAGTCAAACAAAAATGGTCCAATAAGTCGATTTCCTGAAATGATTAATGATTTATAAATAGGTGCCCAACAGTCAAGAGCGGCAGGGTCGGCCGGGTGGTACCAGAAACTATAAATTATAAAGGGAAAATTATCTTTATTAAAAAGTAGATATTTTCTTTCCAAAAATAATTATCGAATCATCCCGTAATGAATGAGCTTGTATACAGTTGAAAACTATTCAGCTTTATTATGAAAAAGAAAAACATATTTGGTTAGCGGGAAGTAATAGCCGTAATAAATTATTTTGTTGGTATTGCATATTAATTTCGGAAATACTAAATCAATTTATTTCAGTGATATAATAATCCTTAAGAAGTACACCGCGCCTTAATAAACCATAAAATACCAAAAGAACAAACCCCTTGCGCTTTAAAATTTAAATTATTCGGAAATACAGCTGAACGCCTTTCTTTATATCATAATGAAAATCGAAAAATAATTCGACATTTGATTAATATGGTATTTTTTTCATAACGCAAGAACTTGGCTTCCCTGGTAATAATAAATCATTAAATTCAGACAATCAAAATAATTTTAGATAATTAGCTAAATCTGCAGAATTTAGATAAAGTGTTAATAAATGTATAGAACCCAATTCTATTTTTATAGGTTCTTCGAAACTACAATACAAAATGATTGAATAAAAATGGAATACAATATCAAAAAAGTAAGTTGCCTAACTAGAGTAAACGTTTAACTTTTCTCTAACTCTTTTAGTATCATTAAAGAACTAAACGAAAAAAAAAAGTTATTATTTGACCATCATTTGGTGCCTATTTAAAAAAGATTGGCTAGATTAACTTACCAATGATCCCACACCAAACGTTACTTCCAAATCTGATCTGTAGACGTCTCTCTGCGACTTCGTGAGAATTTTGCACAGCCAAATGATGACGATTGTGCCTATTAAAGACTCCACAATTCGTGAACCTGCTCTCATCGGACCACAAGACATGGTTTACAAAATCAGGATTTTCAGTACATCTCCTAGTATACCACTCACAGAACTCTAGTCGTCTTGGAAAATCATTTTCCTTAAGTTCTTGTACTATTATAGGTTTGTATAGATGGTACTTATTCTTGTTTAAAACTCTCTGTACTGTTGGTTTTGGCACATTAGTTTCGTGTTCTACAGTTCTTACCGATGCACTAGGGTTTTCGTTTATAGCTTGTAAAATGTTTCTGTCTCGATTTTCATTATTATTGTATCCGCTTCTAGGTTGTTCGAAGGCACCATGGTTAATTAAATTAACTACGATTTTCCTGAATTGGGTTTTATGAGGCTGCCGTCGTTCGGGGTACATCTCCAAATACTTTTTCTTCATTTGAACACGAAGTGCCGGCCATTTTCTATAGGTTTTGACAATTTATGTGTCAGATTTATGATTTTATTGGGATAAAAGCGTACCTACTACTTATTAAAACACAGCTTTGACACTTTCGACTATTTAACTTAACGTCAAAGTCAAAATCCAATTTTGTTACAGATAAATCATGGCCTCCTTAGAAAAGCATTGAGAGCTAACATTACTTTAAATCATGGCCTCCTTAAAAAAAAACTGAAACCTAACTTTACGAAGTGTAATATTTCGATGATACTAAAGTCTTTAATGCACTTGTGAAATATCACTATACTGGAAATTTTAGGCTCTTGCCAAAAATCGAAAAATCCAATATGACGGCCATAAGAAAAATAAAAGTTGAGGCGGGTTGCGGGTTAACAAAAAACAATGAAGACGTGTCGTATACGCCATCTTATTGGTCTTAAAAATGTGTCCGAATAATGTCACATTTTGGCAGCTGTCAAATTTACCGTTCTGGATATACCGGCCAAAAACGAAATCCGCCATTTTCGGTTTTTCCCCGATATTTCCAAATACAATTGATCGATCGTAAATCTGAAGCCAGATATCGAATGCAATAAGTTTCCTCTAAAACTTTCCCCATTTAACCTTTGCTGTATAATAGGAGCCGAGATCTCTGTATAGAGAAGCGAATCTGGGACATACTGTATGAAACAGTTTTTCTAGAGGGAAGGATACAGCATCTTAATTAATTAATTAAAAAGCATTTTATTAACTCAATAAAATGTTTTCTTAACAAATAACTGTTTTTTTTTCATGGGTAAAGCGATTTTAGTATCGTCGATATGCTTCACGGTTGTCCTATGCGGCAACTTTAAAGCCGAATAAGTCAAAAACTGCCGTTCCGAGTAGACATTATATATTTTTGAAAAGAAAATAATGAGAAAAATCCAAAAATGTCAAAAAAATTCCACTTAAAATAATATAGTTTCTAGTGATTTCTTGATTTTCCGATCGTCACTTGTTTTAAAATTTACCACTATCTAAATATTTGTATATGTAAATAATATATATATTTCAAATAAAAGGCTCTCATGCGATGACAAATGAGAGGACTAGTGATTTTTTAAAAAGCTTTTATCATTAAGTGTTTCTCGTAGACAATTTTTTGATGATGATCAAAAAAGTAAAAAAAATCGATGTTTCTACAAGCATCGAGCTAATGACTAATAAAAAAAATTAAACTAATAAAAAATATTAGATTTGATAATTTTTATTAATATTTGTTTAAATTACATTTATTTATGTCTCTTGCAGGTAACTGCCATCTAGTTTTGATAATGCCAGTCGTCTGTTTTTAAAACATCTTTGACTCATAATATGCGGATTTAAGTTTGATTTGTACCTAGCTTTGTACGGACAATGTGGGCATTGGAACTTCCTCTCTTTATTATTGCAGGAATACTTTTGATGGGCATACAGACCCGCCGCATATTTATATCCTTTTCCACAGATACAGATAAAGTAATCCTGGCCTGGAAAAGAAAAACAGCAAATTAAAATGTAAAACATTTAAAATGTAAATTAAAAGACTTAAATTTCGAACTTACACAGCCTCTTTAGAGATTTCATGCATTCCTACCGGCGGCGTGCAGTCCATGGAAGCAAGGAAAGCAGTGCTTCCCCAAAAAAAAATTACAAAACATCTTCTAAAATGTAATTTTTGAAATAGGAAACCATTAATTTAGTTTATATTAAAAATGCTAAAATATTATCTTAATTATCAAGCCCATAATAAATGCGGCCTTGACTCCACAATAGAAAATCGAATAAAACCTACGCGGGCCGCTAGCTTCTCTGCAGCCAAGTCCTGTATGCTTAAGTGGGGGCGGAACCTATCGTTGTAGTAGGTTCTTTGTTTGAATGGCTATCCGTGTGTTGTATGATACGTACGTCCCGTGTGGTGTGTGTCTTAATAATAAAGGGATTTTCCACATTAAACTTCGCTGATAAGCTTCAAATAATTTCCAAAGAAAGGGCAAAACCGCCTATGAAAAATTTAACCACAAAAATGAAAAACTGTATTAGACATTTTTATCCGGAAAAACAATACGAACAATTTAAATGGCTAACAGGGTGTGAAAATATAAGTAAATTATTTTGTTGGCAATGTTTACTTTTTGAAAATGATAAAGGTCTCTGGAATAAAACTGGTTTTTCCGATTTAAACAATTTCCATAAAGCTGTAAAAAGACACATTATGTCCAAAGCGCATTTACAGGCTGTCATAAAGGAAAAAGTCTTCGGCAAAACCAGAATTAAACACGCCCTTAATAAACAGTCGGAAATTAGTCACGGCCAACACAATGAACTAGTCGATAAAAATAGGCAAATATTAAGAAGACTTATCGATGTTGTTTGTTTTCTCGGACAGCACGAATTGGGATTTAGAGGTCATGACGAAACAAGGGTTTCTTCAAATAGAGGAAATTTTCAAGAATTACTTAGTTTTGATGGCTAAATATGATCATTGCTTAAAAAAATCTTTTAGAGCAGTCTTTTTTCGCGGAACGTCGCATCGAATCCATAGTGATTTAATTTCCGCTGTTGCAACCATTATTCTAAAAATAATTAAGCAGGAGATTGGCGAGGCGCGGGTCATTGCTATTGTTCTGGACGAAACAACTGATATCACTAATTTTAGCCAATTATCTATAGTAATACGCTACCTTAAAACAGACGGAAGTATTCAAGAACGATTTTTAGGTTTTAAGAATGTGTCCGAAAATCGTACAGCAGATGCATTATATACCGTAGTTTATAACGTTACTAAAGAAATTAATGGAGAGAAAAAATTAGTTGCTCAAAGCTATGATGGAGCTGCAGTGATGGCAGGACAATTAGGGGGTCTGCAAGCTAAAGTTCGAGAAACTTTCCCAACTACTCTGTTTGTCCATTGTTTTGCTCATAAATTAAATTTAGTTTTATCCTAGTCCATCAATCACATTAAAGAGTGCAAAGTATTTTTCGTTACTTTAAGTGGCATGGCTGCTTTTTTTTCCAAGTCAACAAAACGTACACAAGCTTTGAACTCCATCCACAAACAATTGCCCAAAGTAGCTCCTACTAGGTGGAACTATAATGGAAGACTTGTTGTGTTAACAGTATCTGAAAATCGTGAATCACTGATTGAACTATTTGAGAATATAATAGAAAATAATGAAACGTGGGACTCAAAAGCAATAAATAGTTCGAGGGGGTTTTTGGACTGTTTGAAACGAGATTTTAATTTTAATTATTTGTTGAACATATTTTCAGAAATATTTCCATTCTCGGACAATGTTTTTAATATATTACAAACTAAAACAAATGATATTGCTTTTTGCCTAAAAAAAGTGGATGATTTTAAGCCCATGTTAAGCCAAAAAAGTGATGACTTTGACCTATTTTGGGAGAAAACGATGACGTTAAATGTAGAGCCACAAGCCAAGCGTCTTCGAACAGACAAGGTTGGGAGATGTTCAAACATCATACAGACGCCTCTTTTATGAAATAATCGACCAAATTCAGCAACAAATAAACTATAGATTTAACGGTTTAAATGATTTTAAATTCCTGAGCTCTGCAATTTTGATGCATTTAAAGGAAAAACTTTTCCAGAAGATGCGTTTAAATCTCTTTTTCTTCATTATGGCCAGTTCTGAGTGTTACTGCGATCTGAACTGATCTGATTTACGAAACTGATGACATTAGCGCAAAAAATAACGCTAAGGAACTAATGCAATTTTTAAAAGACAAGGAGCTGGAAGATGCTTACACCGAAGTGTAGAAATTGTGTGAATTAGTATTGACAATACCTGCCACAAATTCATCAGCATGTCCATTGAAAATAAACTTCTCCAAAATATGTCGGAGCATCGACGTTTTTATAATGACATCATTGACGAAATTGCAAAAAATGATCGAAGAATCGAATTACATTACAAATAGGTAAGTTTCTAAAAATTGCTTCCCTTTCTTAAAATTTCACCGCAGGCCCCTGATTGCTACCAACAATTATTTGCCGCTTGATGATCTTAAGATATATAGATATAGTTCTCATCACACTATCATCTGTATGGAGGCTATGATTGCTGTAATGTCAGGACCTAACCTTACCCCCTGAGAGAAACAATTATAACACATCATGTTAAAGGCTACTAAAACCGGAATAGTGTCACCTCTTGTAGCTAGGATAGCGCCGAATATTATCAGCTCAGACCAAACACGCCTCAGTCCGAAATTCCTATTTATATGCATGTAACAGCCTTAGTCGTTTTAAGGAATAAAAGCCTTCCATTGGCAGAGGACACCTTGATCCTCTTCTCGTACTTTCACATGTTAACGGCCAATATTATAAGAAATATAATGTTAGTCTTACTATTAGTAATTAATTAATTTATGTTTTAGGAAAAATGTTACTATTTAAAAATTGTAAAATTAATAAAATTAAAAGATAAGAAAAAAGTCAATATCATAAACAGTAAATTCTTGTTATTTATTATATTTTACAAGTAATTATAAATGTTATTGGAATTCTTTAGCCACTTCACGGAGAACTCTGTATATGGTAGAAATCAATAGCATGATGTCCAATTAAATTAAACAAATTCGACGAATAGACATCTGACCCACATTCTTCTAATAAATACGTTAGAAACTCTAAATTAGGATGATCCATTTTGATCTCACTCGACCACTAGCACTAGCAACTTGAACCGTAAAGCGTAAGGACGTCAGTTTGAGCTAGAAGCGGCTTTCATGTGTTCCATCCAGGCTAGGCTTACCGAAAATACGTCGATTCCTTTCTTGAAAGCTGCTTCTATGAAGCTTCGTTTTATCAAATGCTGCCTATGCAAAACTTTGAGCTTCCTACCATCTGTATCCGGTGTTGGTTTATTCAAACATGTCCCGCTAGGACTGATTTTCATGTTGAGCATAAGTTTAATAAACTTTTATTGACATTACTGGTTATATTCCTCGCAGGTTATAGCTAAGTGTCTTTTAGCTCGGACGATGCCAAACGCCTGTTTCTAGAGCACCGTTGACTCAAAACATGGGCTTTTAAGTTGGATTTGTATCTGGCCTCATAGGGACAATATGCACATTTAAACTGTTTTTCCTTGTTATCGCAAGCATACTTTTGATGAGCTGTCAGACCTGTTGCATGTTTATACCCTTTTCCGCAATGGCAAATATAGTTATAGACTAAAACAATAATAAAAAGAAGACAAATTAGGACAAACAGACGTACAAAGTGACAAGAAAATGCCAAGCAATTTCAGGATGTTATGGATTCTAGTCTTCATTACCAACCTTTCCGTAAATATCTTTGAAAATTTCTTAATCCATCTACAGGAAAAACAGATTTTTATATCAAGAATTTATAGCGTAACTCTTAACCCTCCAGCCAAAGGGCAGACAGTAATTTTTAGGAGAGCTTTGTTGGCTGCAGATTCCTGCTACAGAAAAAAATCAAGTGGGCAACACCTAATTGACTAGGGCTCAATTAGAAAAAAATCTTGTGTCCGATAAACTAAAATTCAAACTAACACATAGTAACCCACAGTTATCTAAACTTTATTGCCTTCCCAAAATCCATAAACCTGGGAAGTCCATGAGACCTATTGTTTCAACTGTTGGATCACCAACGTACAATATTTCAAAATTGTTAGTAGAAGAATTTAGCAAATTAAATAACTCGTACGATAACTTTGAGGTTACTAACTCGTTAGAATTCTTAGATAAAATTAAGAATGTTCATTTAAAAGAAGGTGAAATTTTAATATCTTTTGATGTAAGCTCATTGTTTCCTAGTGTATCCATACCACTAGCTTTAGAGTACCTAAAGGAACTACTTGAATTCAACAATTTGAAGAAAGAAATCATTGATGAATATTTGCTTCTCACCAAATTATGTATGGATCATTTTTTTTCAGTTTAACAATAAATATTATAAACAACTTGAGGGAACTGCGATGGACAATTGCTTATCTCCGTTCCTTGCAAATTTGTTTGTGGCTAAATTAGAGACCCAATTCATGCTATTTTTGTTACTAAAACAGAAATTAATTTTATGTACGAAAAGGAGAACAATGGGCAATTACCTTTTCTCGATACGTTAGTTATTAGAAATGGCGATAAATTAGAATTTGATATTTATAGGAAATTTAGTAATACTGATAGGTATATAACATCCGACTCATTTTATTGACGTCAACACAAAATGGCAGCATTTAATTTCTTAACTCACAGGTTAGTCAATTTTCCATTAAATAAAGAACGTTTTAACAATGATATGAATCGGATTAAAAATACAGCTAAAAGTAATCGATGTAATGATAATTTTGTACTAAATTAGTAAATAGACATAAGGATAAGAAAATGTTAAAAGATGCCACTACTCTTCAAGCATCTGAGGCTCCCAATAAGTTCATAGGAATCCCATATGATCCCAGATATACGAAAGGTCTAGAAAAAGTATTTAAAAACGTAGGTTTTAGAGTAGTCTACAAAACGGAGAACAGTTTGAAAAATCTCTTTGGAAACCTTAAAGACAAAGTCGACTTGAAGAAGAGGAGTGGCATCTACCTGTAGTGACTGCGATCTAAAATATGTTGAGCAAACTAAACGCTCCATAAACATTCGTTTTAAAGAACACATGGCACATTTAAGATACGGAAGAACAGAAAAGTCAAGCGTTACCCAAAATGCTTTGGATCACAAAATAGGAATAAATAATCTTAAGTTGATTAAAAATGTGTGTAATGTAATGTGCACTAAATAAAGACAGAGGGCCCATTCCCTATAGTCCCCTCTATCGTTTACTTGACAACGGTGCAGTCGGGTGCAAGCAAGTGTGACCACATTTACCTATAAATAGTCTCGGTTAGGATAAGTTACTTTAGTTTATATCATCTGCTGATGATGCTAACTTGGTTAGCGAAACGCGCGTCCAGAACGTAACAAGTTGTGGTGCAGTGTGGTTAGAACTCTTGTTTTTTGACCTATATCGGTATTAAATTATTGAATCGAATTTGAGAGCTTTTCAGTAGAACAACCGTATGGGGAAGGATAACTAGAATAAACCATTATACTGTAAACAACAAATTGTTAATTTTATCATTAAATATTACATACTTGTAATATAAAGGTAAATCGGATAATATTCTTTAAGATGAATAAGATGGCAACGCTACGCTATGCTGCATTTATTAGCCCTAATATTCGAAATTTTGACATCTTGATACAAGTGTAGCATTAACTTAACAACCTGTATACGTATTTGGAAGTATTTATACAGGGTTCAACAAAAGTTAGCCCGAATGATACGGGTGAGTAAAACCCGTTGAATATCGATTAGTGTCTTGGCATATTAGGGCTAATTAATGCATCATAGCGCAGCGTTGCCATCTTATTCATCTTAAGGAATATTAAATGATGTACCTTAATATTTCGAGTTGAAGGAAAGTTTTATTCAAACACTGTAATTGTAGTGGATAAAAAATTAATAAGTAAAAGTATTGGTTTCGGCAAATTTTATTAGAACTCGTTTATTTTCCAGGATTATATCTCTTGCAGATTATTACTGTCTTCTGGTTTGGTCGATGCCAAACGTCTCTTTCTAATACAACGTTGGTTCGAAACGTGAGAGGTTAAATGCGATTTGTATCTAGCCTCGTATGGACAGTGCGGACATTTAAACTGCCTTTCCTTGTTATTGCAAGCATATCTTTGATGGGCTGTCAAACCTCTTGCGTGTTTGTATCCTTTTCCGCAATGACAATTAAAGTTAAACACTAAAACAATAATAAAACAAGTCAAATTAGGGTAAAAAGTTGAAGGATCTTAAGGCAGTATTTTATCTTATTTGTCGTTTGGTACTGAGCATGATACAAATTTGTAAATTACTATAAAAAATTAACAAACTGAAACCACATTAGTTTTGCCAGGTTATCGCCGCTATTTTCGATTGAGTATTAACCTAGTATTCTTAAGAGTTTAAAGCTTACAAAAAAGGTTTTAAAATAGCTTTAATGCACTTATTCTATAAGAGGATCGATTTTTCAACGTCTAATTATCTAATTATCCAAATAAACTTCTCGTTAAAATTAGCGCATAATGTAACATTTAAGAAAAGTTTAATATTTTTCTAACCGCTCTACCGATTTCGATGATCTTTCTTTTATATGGTAGGCTAATATGTCAGAATTCATACTAAGATATTGAAGTTTTTTTTGTGACAGTGTTTCGCTGATATACAGGGTGTTGTAAGTATTTGTGATTTTTGTCCAAGGATTCAAAACACCCTGTAGAGAGAACTGGTATGTTTAGTAGTTCCCCGCAAAACTCACGTGGTAGTTCCATCCTTTATCGGTATTATCTTTTTTTATTCACCCATTTATCTTTATTTTTAGCGGAAATATAAGGTTTTTTATCCCTATATGTTTTTATTGTGTTTCCCTGTTCACACATTTAAAAAAGTATCATTTATCTAGTATGCTTGGCATGCAAGAAAAACATCCATATGTCAGACGAGACAAAATATCAATCACAAGTTAGTTTGTGTTAAATTTTATTTCCTGTCAGTGTTTTATATTATTGTAATAATGAACCCATTCCCAGAAGGTTTTAATCAAGGTGAGTTGGGCCACAGATTTGGAGTATCTCAGGCAAACATTTCTCGTATGCTACAACGTTATAACGAAACTAGGAGGAATATTAGAAGACAGGGGCAGGGTCATCATCGCGTAACAACCCCCAGACAGGACAGTTATATTCGTCTCGAAGTTTTAAGAAGAAGATTTACAAACAGTGCGTTGATTCGTCTGGAGCTTTTAGATCGCTACAATTTTTCAATTAGTTAAAGCACTATTATAGGAAGATTGGCTGAAAATCAATTGAGGCCTCATAAGGCTGCTACTGGACCTATAGTTACAAGGGAGCACAGAAGACAACGTTTGGAATTCGCGTGTGAGCACCTAAATTGGCAAGTTAGAGACTGGGCCAACATATTGTTCTCAGACGAATTTAGGTTTACAGAAGACCAGGTGAAAGATATGCCCAATGCAACTTTGTACCCACTGTGAGTTATGGTGGTGGGTCAGTTATGGTATTGGGTGAGATATCTTTTAAGGACCGAACGCAGTTAGTGGTATTGAATGCTGGAAGATTAACAGCTCAACGATACATTACAGATTTTTTGGATCCACAAGTTGTGCCATATGCGATATTTTTAGGGGGACAATTCATGCTTATGCGTGATAATGCACGCCCTCACGTAGCTTGGGTTGTGCAAGATCATTTTCAAGAGGTAGGCATTGACACCATGGATTGGCCGCCTCAGAGCCCTGACCTTGACCCCATTTAACAGTTAAGGGATACGGTGGGAAGAAGAGTAAGAGCACTGCAATCCCAACCTAGAAACCTAAACCGGCTGTCAGAAAGGCTTAGCGAAATTTGGCGACAGATTAAACAAGACGAGATCCAACGGCTAATTTTAAGCATGCCACGACGCTGTCAAGCTGTGATCACCGCAAGAGGTGGAAATACTCGTTATTGTGTAAAAGTTGTTTATTTTGTTCATATTTATTGTAAATTTGTTCATTTAAAATTAAATTCAAATAAAATGAAGTCTTGGAATTTTTGTTAGATAAAAAACATAAAGGGATAAAAAACCGCATATTTTCGAAAACGAACTACTGAACATACCAGTTCTTTTTACAGGGTGGTTTGAATCCTTGGATAAAAATCACAAATACCTATACAAAAAAACTTACATATCATAGTATGATTTCTGAAATATTGGTCTACTATATAAAAAAGATCATCGAAATCGGTAGAGCGGTTAGAAAAATATCGAACATCAAACTTTTCTTAAATATTGCATTATTCGCTAATTTTGACGAGAAGAATATTGTTTTTCGTAAAGATTGTCGGAAAGTCAATAGTTTTTCATATTTTATTTTAGTCGGTTTCAAAAAAAATATCTTTTTTATAATATTCAAAATGAAGATAATTGGTTTGCCGGTCAACCCCCCCCCCCCCCGAACCTCTATTATTTAAGCCTAAATGGAACAAATAGTATCAAAAGTATAAAATAGGAGGAATTTTCGAGATTGCTGGGCAAAACCCCCACAGAGCTAGTGTTAGAATGTCTTAGGTACATAAAAATGTAGTAAAAACTCTTTTTTTGGCCAAATTTCATCGTCTCAAACCCCCCCCCCCCCCCATCAGAAGCAAAATCTATATATGCCACTGATTTTCCGATATTTCGTCTCAAAATCTAGATACATTTTATTTGAACACTTTTCAAAAAACACTGCGTTTTTTTGTGGTAAATGACACAATTGTCTGGTTTTTTTTTGCTAAAATAATATTCTTTATATTATGTATCAAAACATTCTGTGGCCAGGCTAGTTCACATATTGAGATATGTAATTTATTTACAACCATGTGTGTAATGTTGTTATTTCTGATATTTTAAAAGTTTGAAAGAAACATATTTCTGACTTTGGCATTTATCGAGATGGAAAGTGACATTTAATAGGGAGTTCAATATAAAAAATTTGACCAATCTTCAAGAAGGCTATGAATCAATAATTTAAAGAAAAAATCGTTAACAAAAAATATATTTCTTGGTAATTTTACATCACATAACTCCTTTATATGGTTACAAAACATCAGTCACTTTAATACTGGCGATTGAAAACTACTTACTAAACATGAAATAAACACTTATTTCTAAACAAATTTGATGCTGAAAAAAAAAATAAAGTGCAAACTTGACGTTGTTTTGAAGGAAATAAATGTCGAAACTAAAAATCCTTAAATAATACTAGTGACAATTTTTCTTGTACAAAACCTAATCAGTACATAAACAATTCACAACTGCTCCCACTGAAGATTCAGTAATCAGCAAAATCCACAAAAAAACCCAAATATAAAACTCTATAATAAAAAAATAAATTATATTTCCCGATATTTATACTAATCTTGAAAATTTTCGTAAAAAAGGAACTCTCGGATTCTAGAAATGAATATTTAAATACTAAACAATAATTTTGTCAACATTTTTGATCCTATTATAAATTAAGAAATGAAGTAACAAATTTTGAATTAATAAATAAATGTTTAATGTTATTTTTAAGGGAATAGACAACTTAATTACATTCAAAAACAAAATCATTCAATTTGACGGGTTTGCACAAAAATTTTACCGATCCAGTTCTCAATTTGAATTCCAGCTCTTAGCCGTGCTGTTACATACGATTTACTTGCAATTTGGTATAGTTAATATTGAATACAAAATATATTTTCCCTATTTTTCATTAATATGTATTAGACACAAGTAAACTTATGAATAAACATCCAAATATGCGGTTTTTGTTTTTTTTTGTAGGTAATGTCAAAATCTCATTTGGTATTTTCGATGCTTGCCAGGGCTAACCTAAACGCAATCCACTTTTTAAACCATAAGTTTTTTTGTGCCAATAATAAAAAAGTAACACCAACCATATGTCATATACAGGTTTGATTACACACACACACACACACACACACATACACACACACACACACATACACACACACACACACACATATATATATATATATATATATATATATATATATATATATATATATGTATGTATATATATACAACGAATAGAAGAACATGAACATCTTCGACCTCTCTAAGACCCCTGTAAGCAGATGTATATGGAAATATCTGTATCAAAAGCCATAGCCAACCTCTTTGTGACATATTTTGAACAAAAAGCATTGAGCGAGGCTTATCTAAAGCCAAAACTATGAGTCAGATATGTTGACGAAGCACTTGCCGTATGGTCTTTTGGCAAAGACGAACTCCTCAAATGTTTAGATTATTTTTTATCTTCCAAAATAAGAAGCTGTCTTTCTTAGACGTGCTTATCAAATATACAGAAAGCTCACACCCACAGACAGATACCTAAACGGCGCCCCACATCACCATCCATCACAAATATAAGCAGTAGCCAACACACTGATTTCGAGATCCATCATCCTAACAGATAGTTCCAACAAGCAAGAAGAAATCGAGAAAATTACAACGACGCTGAAAAAAAATGGCTACACGACACACACTGTTAAAAAAGCTTTAGAACATCAACGAAGAGAAGAAGAAAACAAATCAACACTCGTACTTCGCTATCTTAAAGGAACTACGGACCGCATAAGAAGACTTTTCCGAAAACCTAATATATTTACAGCCTAAAACAATTAAAACATTAGGATGCTCTCTGAGAAATCCAAACAAACCACGTCGGTCTTGTTTGTAAGATCAAATATGAGATACGAAGCAGTAAAGAACTAGAATAATTCGAGAAGCAATAGAAATTGAAAAGCATGGCACACTAGAGAGAGAAGATGCAACAAATTTGTCCTCTGTCTGGAAATACCTGCCAAAAAGATCAGACAAACCGGGGTGAATGGTAAACAAACAAAACGAAACAAGCGACAGCAAGGCGGAGGACCCGGTCTTAACGTCGACTCTAAAGCGGTACAACCTTCGGCCGAATCGTATAAATATTGGCCAACCTGCTCGAATCTCTCAGCTTACCGACAAAAATTAATGAGCAAGCATCGAAAATGACAAATGAGGTTTTGTTGAACCGTCTGCACAACCCAGTTCAAGCTCACCCCAAGCCAAAAGAATAAAAAAGAAATAGCTTCTGGTTGTCACCAACATATTTATATAAAAAAAGCTCGAGAGAAAGAAAAGTTTCTTTTTCACAAAAAAACGCCAGTAAATTGACTTCAGTAGTAAAAAGTAACACCTCAACAGTATTTGCATTCTTCATAAAATGTTGAATTTCTAACCTTCACTACCAATAAAAATGAACATCAAAAATATTAATAAATACCTAGAATCCGTCGTAAGTGGAGATTCTTACGATAACATTGTCAATATAACATCTTTTATATCCATTTACAAAAAAAAAAACAAAGAAAGATGTACCAACAGATTCAAATCTGTTTCAAATAATAAGATAACTACTTTTATTTTTGTTAATTTTTAACCCTTGAGGTTTTATTCCTTGCGATGGCGAGAACAACCATCGATTCTTGATTGAACATATCCAACAGCCTATCGAAATCCTCATAATGTTTTCGGAGTAGATGTGTCTTCATGTAAGCCCTACGGCAACATCTGAACTCACAGTCTTCTTCTGGGCACTTGAAGGATTTCTTGCTATCGCCGCAGTGATACTTCTGATGTTCTTTCAGACCCTTTTGGTAACAGTATTTCCTTCCGCAAATTCTGCAGGAATAATGTTTTTCTGAAACCAAATATTTCTAATACTAAAAATTCGAACAACTTTCATGTCACAAACCCCTAACTACTGTAACTTGACAAGCTGCAACAGGAAACTGTGTATTTAAATAAGAATTATTTGTTAATAGTGCAACTCCTGCTAAAAATTTAAAAGTGAGATATCTTCTATTGAATAGAAAATTGTGTATATAAATAAGAATATTTGGTTTGGTTAATATTGCATTAAATCAGTAGAAGCCCCTGATGAGAATGTAAAAGAAAGAGATCTTTTATAGGTGAAGTCTTCCGCATTTTACAATTCAGGTTATGCTTTTTATCTTTTCGGACGACACAACCATGCTGTATCAATTTGCTTGATGTTCTGCTTAAATCTTGTCGATGATTACAAAATACATGAGCAGGTTGTAGATAGATCTCACAAATACCTTAGAAATAGACTGTAAGGATGTCCTATGGTAGCGAACATCTTTATGGAGGCTTTCGAGGAAATACTTTAAGCTCTGCTCCTTTATAACCTAAATGTTGGTTTAGATATGTAGATGATACTTCTGTAATAAGGCCTCATGTAGAAGAAAATTTAACTGTATTTTTAGATCATCTAATTTTTTTGTAACATTAGAACAATGTAAAAAGTGTCAATTTACAAAAATTTAAACATAACTTGCATATTTTTATGAGACACCCTGTACATTGTACTTTTAATAATATATAATCTAAGCATACCAGTTTTGTTACCATTATCTTTAAAAATAGACGTGAAAATAAATAAGAACTTGGTTATACGAAAAATGTAGTGGTTGTTGGTCTTATCGCAGCTGTTCTTCATTTTTTTGTTTATTGGTTAAAGATATACCCAGTATATTTGGAATCAAGAAAAAAAATTACAGGGTGGCGCTTTTAAAGAAATGCAAGGTGTATTTATATCTTTAAAAATTGATATTTCTCTAAATTTTCACTCAATGTTTCACAAAACTTGGGAACTAGCCAGAGAATTCATTTTTGGAGTTTGATATCCTAAAAAACAAACAGATCAAAATGTGGATAAGTTAAAATAACCACGTTGTATAAAAGCCTCTACTACATCATTAAAACAGTGAGTAAAAAAATCTTGTACAAAGGTTATGGGGGTTTTTGTTACCGTTCAGGGTACGCCATGGAAATAATAATTTTCTTATTTTAAAAGACACTATTTGTTGTTTAGTTATCCCCTAAAGTTCAAAACTTAATTCGCATAACATATGCTATAGCCCTTAGCCAATTAGTTTATGCATATTAAAAATTGTGAATTTCGAATCTGTAAAATCTAAAAAGTTTTGTATTAAGATAATTTTTTTATGATCTTATTAAATGTTTGATTAGTTTTTGTTTAAATTAGTAGTTAATATCAGTTAATAAGTATTTTAGTAATTAGGATACACATTTTTGGTGTGTTTTGTCAAACTCTAGAGATTTTAATAATATGGAAGAGTTGAAGATAAAATGAAAGGAAATGTTGGATCCCAAACTATTGCTGCTAATTTATTTGAGACGACTTTAATATCATGTTTCTGATTTCTGACAAAATATCTGTATATTTACAGAGAATTGAAAAATGTTATGTTAAAATAACTCTTGTGTGATCTTCATTGATTGATCTAAATGGTTTGACAAGACGAATAACAAATTCCTATCTTAATTTGTACAAAACTGATTGTGGTATCAACCATTAACTTAGCATTAGGAAAACAATAAATAATATCTATACATTTTTAGTAGTGCATTTGAAACAAGCAAAAAACTCTTCTGTTTTTCCTTAAATATTAATTGCTATTTCCCGTAATTAACATGCGCGTTATTTTTCGTTGCATAACACTGCAGCCTTACAAGTTTTGTAATTATAGGAACTTTTTATTCATTAATAGGATTTATTACCACTTAAATATTAGTCTAACGACTCAGACTTCAGGAAAATTACGAAAGCCATTTTTTTATGTAACTCTTAGAGGGGTTTTAAATAAGCCAAACAATTCAGTGATACACTGTCCGTAAATAAAAAGACATTGCAAAAAGTCGTTTGTTGCTAATGTCTGTCAAAATATGGCAGATAAAGAAATTATCTTTAAAATAATTAATAATTAATTAAAATCATTTTGAAAATAATTTAAAAAGAGAATTCGTGGTTACAAGTGATAATTAGTTTTTAACTGACTTCAAAAATTCCTATGTATTTTTTTAAGTATGTACAGATTGTCCTATTTTCGGCACTTTTGCGGGGTATCTCTTTTATTTTTAAAAATAGAGGGTTGCGGTTTTCGCGACAGTGTGCTTTTTTGTGATATTAATGAGGCCTCCGGCCGAATTTTCATAGTCCTTTTGGTTTTTGAGATACAAAGCGTTTTTGAAAATGTTGCATTTTCAGACACCCCTCGTATCCCAGCTCTGATAATTTTTCAGAATAAGTATACGGGGTTAGGTCGAAAAGTTATCAGACCCTAGTTTATTTTTTTAAATAGGACATCCTGTATATTATTCTTTATAAGTTCAAAATTCGAGATTTTTTTAAATTGTCTTTTGTGTCCAATTAATAAGTAACATCTTTTTTAATTCTCAACTCTTAATTATTTATTACAGCATTTAACTTATGATAAAATTATTGAATTTTACTCAAAACAAAACAATAATTACCTATCTTACTTGAAACTTACATTAGGAAAAATCAACAGTATTTTTCGCCGGATATACAGGGTTATTCACGCAACCCGTTCATTAAAAGTTTTTGATAATGCCATTTATATAAAAATTTCAAATTTTGGGATTAAGGTAAGGTCAAGAGGTACTTCTCTTCTGAAATATTTTCAAGTTCCTGTCACTTCCGGTTTAACCGGAAGTTGGTATCAACTTGCTTATTTTAAACGGAACACCCTGTATTTTATGATATTCTTGGATTCTACGGAGAATGTTAATGCTATTTTATGTAGCATGTCCTATACCTAGGTGCAAGCGCTCTTAAGATATTTGTCCTCGAACCGAAAATGAGCCTTCGGGGTACCAAATTTTAAAATCTCATATTTTTGTAAGTTTTGAAGATATAATCTTCATATTTTGCAGACGATCGGTAAATAATCTTAGGTTTCTATTTTTTTTATTGAATTTGTCTATTTTTATACAGGTTGTCCTAAATTCAGCGGCAAACATTTACATTTCCAAAGCCGCTAAAGTCCTTTTTTTTAAACGGGACACCCTATAACTTTATGCACTATCAAATGTAGAATTTCATTTTCTATCGAACTGTATTAAGGTTCCCTATACCTATTCGTAACCATTTTCGAAATAATTGGGTTTTATAAAAATATCGTATGTATTTGCTTAAATGTTTACATGTTCCAATGGTGAGCCATGGAAAAACAATTGAGATCCAATATCCAATATGACAGATGATTAGTATGCGTTATTTATCGAAAGCTGTCAGTGATAAACTAAATCTTCTAAATCGAAATGGAAGAATACTCAAACGCTGATATTCTCAATCTATTTTATATTCATGGAAAATGTTATTAAATTTTGGAGAGAACGTGTCGTGTGTTTAATGAACGCCACCCTGATTTGACGCCAATGAACAAGTCAAAATTCAAGAGGATTGAAACGAACTTTTTGCGTTTTGGCAAGGTTAAAGTTACAAAAAATGTTCCGAAACCAGTGACAAATGCCGAGGATAACGTAATAAACACATTAGCTTATTTCCACGCAACCCCGCAAAGTTCAATCCCGTCTGCAGAAAACGATTTGGGAATTTCTTCTTCATCTGTCCAAAGCATCTTGAGCGAACATCATATGCACCCTTATTCCTTCCAAAACGTGCAAGCCTTGAGACCTGGTGATGACGTCCGACGAGTAGAATTTTGCGAATTCATGTTTTTGAAAATTCAAGAGGACCCTCAATTCCTTTCAAAAATATTTTGGACCGATGAAGCGAAATTTTCTAGAGAAGGAATAACAAATAGAAGAAACGAACATTTCTGGTTAGCAGAAAATCCGCACGCTTTACGCGAAACGCGTTCTCAAGACAGGTTTAGCTTCAATGTTTTCGGTATAGTATTAAATGATCAGGTGCGGTACTGTATTTATGAAGACAATTTAAACAGTGATAAGTATTTGGAAATTCTACGAGAGACGGTTTCTGAATTTATAGAAGAAATTCCTATTGGTGAGCTGCAAATTATTGGTATCAATTAGATGGGGCACCAGCACATAATTCCGCTGCAGTTTATCTCCAATTATCTCGAATTTTTAAAGATCGCTGGATTGGTCCCAATGGCCCTTGTAGATGGCTCTCGCGATCGCCTGATTTAACACCCCTAGACTTTTATTTATGGGGATTTATCAAAGGTAAAGTCTATGCTTCCCCAGTAAATAACCAACAAGATTTAGTGGACAGGATACGAACAGCTTTTGCCGAATTAGAAAACGGACAAATTCAACGGTACAGAGCAACTGTACAAAGAAGAATTGAAATGTGTCTTCAAATGAACGTACAGTATATAGAACATTTGTTATAATTCAATTTTATTATTTTATTTATTTATGTTGATTGTTAGATTGCTATAATTTTTAAGTTCACTAAAACAAGTTTAGAACAGTCTCTAACTTAGTAGATACGATTAAAAATAATGTAAACAATTTATTACGTTTTTTATAACTTTAACTTTTCCGAAACGAAAAAATTTCGTTTCAATCCTCTTCAATTTTCTCTTGTTCATTGGCGATAAATGAGGATGTTTTTGATTAAAAACATGGCACGTTCTCTCCAATATTTTGTCACATTCTCCGCGAATATAAAATAAATTGAGAATATCAGCTCTTGAGTGTTATTTTATTTTAATTTAAAAGTTTCAAATCAGCTGTCATGTCGAATAGAAAAGCACAACAATTGTTTTTCCATGGCTTACTACGGGAAGGTGTAAGCATTTAGCAAATACATATGATAGTTTAATAAAAACCTGATCATTTCGAAAATGGTTACGAATAGGTATAGGGAACCTTAATAGAGTTCGATAGAAAATTAAATTCTACATTTGATAGTGCATAAAGTTATACGGTGTCCCATTAAAAAAAAAGGACTTTAGCGGCTTTGAAAATGTGAATGTTTGCCGCTGAATTTAGGACACCCTGTATAAAAATAGACAAATTCAATAAAAAAAATAGAAACCTAAGATTATTTACCAATCGTCTGCAAAATATGAAGATTATATCTTCAAAACTTACAAAAATATTAAGAACGCTTGAACCTAGGTATAGGACATGCTACATAAAATAGCATTAAAATTCTCCGTAGAATCCAAAAATATCATAAAATACAGGGTGTTCCATTTAAAATAAGCAAGTTGATACCAACTTCCGGTTAAACCGGAAGTGACAGGAAGTTGAAAATATTTCAAAAAAGAAGTACCCTTGACCTTACCTTAATCCCAAAATTTGAAATTTTTATCTAAATGGCATCATCAAAAACTTTTAATGAACGGGTTGCGTGAATAACCCTGTATATCTAAATTTAAAAGCCCAGTGCCTCTCACAAAGCTACAATTTAAAAAAATGGCCTGCTTCCCAATTTTTCTGATTTTCGAGCTAAAAATGGCTTTGCAAAAGTAGGCTATGTGTAAATTTCAGTAATCAATTATTGCATTTCGAATCCGTTGATATAATGAAAAAATTTCTAACGGACCCAAATCAGTGCAATCATGCGTTTGTAAGATTTAGATTTTTTCTTACTTAATTTTTTGGTATTTTTTGCAATTAAACATAGTTCGAATTTATATAATTTAAGTGAAACATAAACATTCCGTAGTTGTAAGTTTAGTGTAGATATTTGAATCTCATTTTAGACAGATTATTTTAAAATGTTGAAAAACCATGGGTATTAAATATCGTAATTATATATATATATATATATATATATATATATATATATATATATATATATATATATATTAATCATTAAATTATGGCAACTCTTTAAAAGCGCATGAAAGTATTTGGGGTGATTCAGATATCTGTGAAGAGCTCATGTTGTAGGAAGATACGTCATTCCGTATAGACTCTACTAAGTGGGTATCTATATTTATTGACAATCAAGAGGGCTTTTGATGTCACAAGGTTCAACTTCCCGAGGGTCTTTTTTCATCAAGTTTGGCTAGATCAGCGCACCTAGTTGACTTAATACATGTTTTTGTTGTTGCCAGCTTACTAGATCAACAATATTCTAATTATGGAAATTTAGTCAGATGATGTCATTCTCTTCCTTGATGTGTTAGTATAAAAGAAAGAGAACGGCACCCTAGATCAGGGGTGCTCAAAAGGTCAATCGCGAGTGTTTTTTGAGTAGATCTCGAGAAGAAAATTTTTTTTAATAAGTAGGTACTTAACTAAACTACAAAAATTTATTACGTAATAAAATAACACTCTGCTAGCGGCAAAAGGCGGCTTTATCAAAGGAACGCGCGGTACTTGTCAAAGAAAACCGCGTTTTTTATTCTTGCTGCTTTTCTAGAAATTTCGGAGGGCGTGTTTGACGGGAACATTCGAGACTTTCGTTCACGCCGATATAAATGTTGCGCCTGCAGGAATTGGAGTCATTCTGAATTGCAACTTGATGGCAATACTACGTCGATACAAAGTTTATTATTAAATAGTACAAAATGAGTGCAGCGAAGAAATCTAAAACGTATCATTTTAATAACGATTGGGAGGAAGAATTCTTGTTTTGTATGGTGAAGGATAAGTGCATTTGTCTTATTTGTCGTGCGTCAGTTGCAATACCTAAGCGTGGTAACTTAGAGAGGCATCATAAAACGGTTCATAAAAACTATGAAAAGGATTTTCCGCCACAGAGTGAATTAAGAAAAACGAAAAGTACGTGATTTGATATCTTGTTTGAAAAAAGAACAAACCATGTTCACAAGACCAGCCAAACAATCAAAAGCTGCTACGATCGCGTCATTTAAAAATCTCATATATTGGCGAAACACAAGAAACCATTCGAAGATGGATCGGTTGTGAAGGAAGCATTTATCGAAGCGGGTGAGACTTTATTTGTAGATTTTAAAAATAAAACAGAAATCATGTCTGCTATTAGAGAACTTCAGTTATCTCGTCCGACTGTCACAAGGCGTATTGAAGTCATGAGTCAGGACCTGGCAGATAAACTAAAAAATGATGTTGGCTAAGGAAGAATTTTTGACAATCATTCCTCTGAAGCGGAAGACCCGTGGCGAAGATATATATAACGTTTTCTTCACTTTTGTAAAAAACTACAAGCTACCAATATATAAATTAGTGTGCATTACAACCGATGGAGCACCAGCAATGACTGGAAACAAAAACGGTTTTGTGGCATTGTGTCGAGCTAATGAAGATTTCCCTTCATTTTTTTCAATCTATTGCATTATACATCAACAAGTTTTGTGTTCAAAAGTTTTAATCACGGAGGAAATTATGGGCATTGCAACAAAAATTGTGAATTCCATCCGTGCACGTAGCTTGCAGCTGCGGCTCTTTAAGTTGCAGTTGGAAGATAGGGAGTCAGCTGAACATACTGATTTAGTTCTTCACACTGACGTCAGTATGCTGAGGACATGCAGTGCCACGCTTCAATATCCAAAGTCACTCCTTAGTTAAGTTTAACACCATATGTAACTCTTTTGTTTTGTAACAACCAATAAACTCGCAATTTTGAATAACTATGAGTTTTTTCATTGATATTGTAGAGGAGAACCTAACTAAACCTAACCCAAACCTTGACTAAAATAATGTATATTGTGCGGAAAGCTAATATCTATATATGCTACGGTATACCCTACCTAGGTAGGTAGGGTGTATGTATCGTGTATGTACGACAACCCTGCATCAGACATACTTGCAGCCTCTCAGAGTCGATCGTAAGTAGTCTAAAAATATTGAGGTACATCGCCAGCAGTTCAAGTTTGAGCACCACTGCCCTAGATCATACCGTTAACAGGAAACTTTTTTGAGACACATATATACGTAAAAATATATGCGCCAAAAGCTATTAAAAAAATTCAACAATTAAATCCTACAACTTTTGTATTTAAATTTATTTTCTAATATGTGAAGCCTTCTGTAAACCAAAAAAGTTTGTACTTTTTTCTTAAACCAAAAAATACGAAAACAGCACACTTTTGTGTACAGAGGAACTAGGATAATAAAGTCCCAAAAGCTCCACATTAATAAAAAGAGCATAGAGAAATTTGTAACTTTTGTTAAATAGAGATTTTTGAGAATATCCGATAACTTTTTTTTTAAACAAAAGAGTGCAAAACCGCCATACTTCTGTGCACAGAAAAGCTGGGTTAATAAAGTCCCGAAAGTTTTATATTAAATGTAAGAACTCATAGAAATTTATAATTTTTTAATTTAAAAAATACCGACTTTTTGAAAATACCCTGCAACTTTTTTTCTAAACAAAAAAATAAAAAATCGCTAAATACGGCCCCGAGATATCGAACAAAGCTTCTAAATGTGAATACCATGAAAGTTCTAGAATAACTATTCCAAGAAATGCAGTTAAAATTTCTCATTTGTATATTATATTTTTTCACACCCTGTATAAAACATAATAGTTAATTTTATCAAAGACCACTGCAGCCTATTGATTAAGCAAATAATGGTCTTTCGGAATCTTTTTAACTTTTAAAAGTCGGCTAAGGCGTTTCTGAGATACAGTATCCTGAAAATGAAGAAAAAATTTGCTGTGCTGACAAATTTTTTAAGCAGTTTATGTCACATACTACATTAGCAATACAGTTATTTAAAAGATTAAATTAAACGAAAGTTTACTTGATTTTGGAATTCAGCTTTTAAATGCAATGTTTCGATTTTCTTTCAGGATCGTCACCAGTTCGATTTTACACCTCAAGAAATGGTGAAATCAAATTGTGACAAAATAAATGTTTTTTGGTTAAAATTTAAAATTTTCCAATTAATCCCGTTCTATTTATTATAAAACAAGAACATTGTTAACCCGTAATGGTATTGCTGTTTGCAAATTAATTGAAATTAACAACATACTTAATGTATTTAGTACAAAAAAGTTAATTTTTTTGAATAGTAATACAGCATATATTACTTTTTCAAAAAATGTAAAGAAAGTGCTAATTGAAAACTCAATAAATCACTGTTTTACGACTGCTAAACCTAAACCTAAACCTCGATGCTACTACTACTCCCACCACTTTCACTATTCCCGATAAAACATTGTTTATCCCAGGTTTATAATAACTTCAACGTTCAAAAATTTCAGTTTTGTATTAAAACACAAAATATAAGTTACATTTTAATTTTATATTAATTTAAAATTATTCCTTAGATTATTTACATCAATGTGCAATATTGCTGTTTTGTATTGATGCCGTTGTGACAGCACAATGGAGCTTTGACTCTGAACCTAGTTTAATTAAGTTATCATATTCCTTGACAGTCAAAATGGAATCACTTTCCAACAATTCGCTTTGATCGGAACACTGAATATTCCGATCTCGTGGAGTAAATATCCCTGAAGATGCCTCGTGCAATCGAAGGTGAAACGTCGGATAGTGATCCATTTTGACACGATCCAATCGCAAGGGCCATGATATCTTAATAGGCCGAAGCCGTGAAAGCTTCCCGTTCGAAATCTAGTTTATTTAAAAATACCGTGTTTTACCTGCAGATGTTTAGTCAGAGAATGTTTGTAATAGGCAAGGTAATTGCAAAACTGACAACTATATGAAGGCTCTTTTCCACATTCGTGTTTGACGTGTTGATACAGTCCACATTTTCGTCGGTACGTTCTTCCACATTTGCACTGAAATCTGCCTAAAATCATTTATATAAGTAGAAAAAAAAAACACTCATAAACAATCGGATAAAACTACGAAATCGGTTAAAAAACTTCAAACCACATTATGCTATTGAAGGTTCCAATAATGAAATGTAACTTTAAAAAGTATGATATCAGTTAATAAGTTTTGTTCATTGTCAGTGCCGAATATGATATATAGTCGGCATTTAATAACATATCAGCATTAAAAACAAATGTGTTCGTCTGAAATAATACCTGTCTTGTCCCATAATGTTCTGTGTTTTTAAAATTAATGTAACACAGAAGATCTGACTCGTTTTTTTTCTAAAGATGGTCTTTTCTAGACACGTAGAGAATTAAACAGATCTTTAAAGTGTATGACTTTGTTGTTGAACAAATTACTGTTTGAAAGTAAAAAAATAAGCATCGACTTTGTTATTTTAAATAGAGTACCGCGTATATCATGAATCTATTAAAATGATCTTTTCTTGTTGATTAGAAATATACGGGGTGGCCAACTAAGAATGGACGCCGGCCATAACTCGCTAACCGTTAATCATATAACTTGGGGGAAAAAAAATTATTAGCTAAATCGACTAAGAGAAATCGCTGGAAAATATTTTGAAGTTCCGCATATGGCCGCTAGGGGGCGCAACTGTTATGGTCAATCAGAAAAAGGGCTGTTTCTTAAAAAATATTCATGTAAAGGTATATTATAAATACTGCCATCGTAAAGAGTAGAAAAATTGTGATTTTTTTGTTAAGGATATTTTGCTCTATCTCGTAAAATGTAGTGGTGGGGGAAGGTCAAACATGTTTTTATTTAAATGTCAATAACTCCGTTATAAGTCAACGGAATTGAACAAACTAGGTCTCGTTTAAAAGAGCCCATCTTAACTAATAATCTGATGTAAAAAAAAATCCGATTTGATTTCGCCGTGGTAACTAGAGGGCGCTGATTGACATCACAACAATTATTACGCATTATTTTGAAAATTTTAAATAGCACGCTATATCTCTTTTAACACAATTTAATAGAGGAGGAAATTCTCAATAAGTCAGTGCAAATTTCAGCTTCCTAACTTTTTTCAAACCGGAAATATAAATAAAACAAATATTAGGGCGCTGGGTACGCAACATCTCCCTAATCTGTATGGACATAGCCTACATCACAATAATTCAGTAATAATACCACAGATAATATTCAACGCAAATCGCTAAAAATTATACTAATGTTCTGAAATAACCACCAGGTGGCGCAGTAGACGTTAATAAGCATAGTTTTACTCGCAATTTTACTTTTCTCTATATTTTTTTGTAGTTTACTCTATTTTCAGTAAGTTAGATATTATAAGGTAATAAATAAGAAAAATCCTAATATATTCGACCGTTGCAAATCTCCGTCTTTCTTAAAACGACAATTTATGCACAAGAATAACAATAAACTAAAAACATAGATAAATAATAATTCCTTAGCAATTTTCTGCTACATCAAGCAAAAAAAATAGTAGGCTGTGAAAACAAAATTGAAAGTAATACGTCAAAAAATAAACAATAGTTTCTTGTCAGTGCCTTTTAGTCGCTATTTATCGTTCTTGAATTTCCTAATAGTATTGCTATCATTTCGCGTTTTTGTCCGAGATTTTCGTGTTTTTTGAGTTTTTCTAGTTGCTGTTGTTCATGTTATTGTTGTAGTTCGTATTTTTCTTGTTCAAGATTTGTTATTGTTCGTGTTGCGTTGTGTTAAGAACAAAATGATTTATACAAATCAAGAACTATTCGACATGATAGGTGTTTATTTTGAATGTTTGAGAAATGCTACGGTTGCTGCAAGAGTATATGCGCAGGAATATCCGCAGAGACGCCACCCAAGTAAAAAGGTTTTTCTTCGAGTGATCCAACGTTTGCGAACCACTGGAAACGTGCATATTCCCGTATACCGCAGACAACGCAGAGGACGCACCGAAGAGAATGTAATTAATATGCTAGCGTATATCGAGTTTAATCCTCAACTAAGTACTCGAATTATTGCGCTAGACCTAGGAGTAACGCGAACCACTGTTCAAAATATACTCAAAGAGCACAGGTAAGCCACGACATTGCAAATATAAACTGGACATATTTTTTAACAAAAGTCACGTGATTCTGATGTCACATAGGTCTTTAAGCCTAGAAAACCAATAATTTCCTGGAACATCAATTAAATATCTTCATCTTGTTTTAGGTTACATCCATATCACTTAGTGCTGCATCAGGAATTGACTGCTGCAGATTTTGATCACAGACTAAACCATTGTCACTGGCTTTTGGGTGTAATGAGGGAAGATCGGCAATTTCTGAGGCGAATATTGTGGACCGATGAGGCTACCTTCCAGAGCGATGGACGTGTCAATCTTCACAATACACATTATTGGTCCAGAACAAATCCACATTGGATGCGCGAAGTCCAGCACCAAGACCGTTGGTCTGTAAATTGTTGGGCAGGGATTTTAGGCGGACGAATTATCGGACCATTTTTTTTCGATAATCCATTGAATGGTGAGAGATATCTAAGATTTTTAAGGGAGGAATTGCCGATTTTGTTGGAGGACGTACCTCTGAACGTCCGACAACGATTGGTATACCAGCACGATGGTTGTCCAGCGCACTTCGCCGTCAACGTTCGGGAATTTTTAGATGCCCACTATCCTGGCCGATAGATAGGGCGAGGCGGCACCCTTCCATGGCCAGCTAGGTCACCCGACCTAACGTGTTTAGATTTTTATTTATGGGGTCGAGTGAAAGATTTAGTTTTTGCCACCAGACCCACTACACGGGAAAATATGATTCAGCGAATAAGAGACTGTATAAATACTATTTCAGTTGCTGAACTGGAGGCTGCAGTTTTATCCACGCGAGATAGGATGCATAAGTGCATCGAAAACGATGGCCGACAATTTGAACATTTAGGGCGACATTAATTGAATTATATTTTTATTATCGTTTCTTTCACACGTTCCATTTAAATGGCTTTCGTTTCCCATTATAATGAAAATTTAATATTGCACTTATTGACTCCTACTGCGCCACCTGGTGGTTATTTCAGAACATTAGTATAATTTTTAGCGATTTGCGTTGAATATTATCTGTGGTATTATTACTGAATTATTGTGATGTAGGCTATGTCTATACAGATTAGGGAGATGTTGCGTACCCAGCGCCCTAATATTTGTTTTATTTATATTTCCGGTTTGAAAAAAGTTAGGAAGCTGAAATTTGCACTGACTTATTGAAAATTTCCTCCTCTATTAAATTGTGTTAAAAGAGATATAGCGTGGTATTTAAAATTTTCAAAATAATGCGTAATAATTGTTGTGATGTCAATCAGCGCCCTCTAGTTACCACGGCGAAATCAAATCGGATTTTTTTTTTACATCAGATTATTAGTTAAGATGGGCTCTTTTAAACGAGACCTAGTTTGTTCAATTCCGTTGACTTATAACGGAGTTATTGACATTTAAATAAAAACATGTTTGACCTTCCCCCACCACTAAATTTTACGAGATAGAGCAAAATATCCTTAACAAAAAAATCACAATTTTTCTACTCTTTACGATGGCAGTATTTATAATATACCTTTACATGAATATTTTTTAAGAAACAGCCCTTTTTCTGATTGACCATAACAGTTGCGCCCCCTAGCGGCCATATGCGGAACTTCAAAATATTTTCCAGCGATTTCTCTTAGTCGATTTAGCTAATAATTTTTTTTCCCCCAAGTTATATGATTAACGGTTAGCGAGTTATGGCCGGCGTCCATTCTTAGTTGGCCACCCGGTACATAATTTTATAAAGTTATCTTTGATAACAGCCCATCAAACTGTCAAAACCCTGCAGTAAAAAGGAATATATTAGAAAGAGAGAAAATATTTTAACTACACACTAGCTGGCCCCGCAGAACTTGTGCTGGCTTTTCCGTTCGATGGCGCGATAAGTTTCCAGTGAAATTATAAGAATATGTGGCGCATTCACCCCACCGTCCAGAAATGTTATTGAAGAAAAACATATTGGTTTTACAGAAAAAATATGCAATAAAACAATACAAAAAATGGTGTAGAAAGGCCTCGGTAACCACAAGATAATTTAAAAAAAAATCTTGTAATGTGGTGCACTACAACTCTCTCACAAACTTGCAGAAAAATCTGGCTTAGTGTTTTAGATATATGAGTGCAGTGCATTGCCATTTATGGCAGGACTCCAATTTTTACGGTTATCAAAGATATAGTGTTAAACTGGGGATATTTATAAACCGCAGAAAGGAAAGGCCCATTTAATGAGAGATATTATACAGGGCGTTCCATTTAAAGGAACTTAATCAATGCTTTTTACTTTCCAATTTTCATTTGTTAATTTTTTAACTGATTCTGTCGGTTCGGTTAAAACCTCCAAAGTCTTTGTATTTTTCATATTTTTTTAAAATAAAGCTGCAACGGGTGATTTATAAACCACTGTTTGGCATTCTTAACACAAAAGTTAATTAAATCAATTTGTAGGTTGTAAATATTCTGTTAGTTAATATACAATGTCTGCCAGTTATTGTTTTTTTGTATTTGATTCAAAATTTTTAAATGTCCCCATAGAAATTTATCCATCGGTGTCATATCAGGACTATTTGCAGGCCAATGAATAACCACGTTTCGCCCATTCATTTTTCATAATTTTTATTCAAAAATTTTTGAGGGGGAGGACCGTCATGTTGGAAAATTAATCTCTGATACTGCCTTACTGGTATATTCTCTAGTGTTTCAGTAGCTCGTTTCTCAAAAATTGGTAATACGACTGTAATACGACTCCTCGGTTAAACTACCTTTAAAGAAATATGGACACATGATTTGATTTTTCAGTATCCCACACCACACATTGATAGACTGACGACCTTGGAAACGTAAACTTCTCACGTAAAATTTGGATTTCTTACTGCACAATTCCTAACATTTTGTTTGTTGGGTACACTAAAGGTATAAAAACCGTATTCGTTGTTTTTTTTAAACTCTCTGTCATTATTTAATCTATTTGACATAAAAGTGCGAAGGTTAAAGCTTATGGAGCTGTAACAGCTTTTGAACTTTACGATATTTAAAAGGTCTAAATTTATTTTGACTCAAAATTTTAATTTTAATCTCTATTTTCCTAACACCCATATTCCCTTTTTGCTTTCCAAAATTAGAAGTTATAATTTGTCTGGTACTAAATTACTCTGAGTATGATTTAAAATATATAAAAAAATGTTTTTTCAAGTAGATTTCAAAGGTGTTCCCTTTGAAAAACACTAATTTTCTTTTGAAACTTTTTTGTACAGACCTTGTATATTACCGAACAGCATATTTGAAACTTAGAAATTAATCTTGTATTAGTCATTATTTTCCATAATTTGCAACAAAGGGGTTAAGTGGGTGTATATAAATGTATACACTGTGTGTTAAATACACTGTTGTACATAGAAGAAAAAATCGTAGCAGAGACTTTTTTTGTCGTGCAGCCACTTAAAACTTTTAACTATTATGTACCCGTTAAAAACCCGTGTATTACTGGTCCTACGCGTCTTGGTAATCCGGCTCGAAGGACCAGTATTATGTACGTTTTGCGGGTACGTAAACAGTTAAAAGTTTTAAGTGGCTGCACTACAAAAAATAAAAGTCTCTGCTACAATTTTTTCTTCTATGTACAACAGTTTATTTAGCACACAGTATATGCATTAATATACATAAAGACCTATTAGAAGAAACAGTTTAAACTAAAGAAAGAAATGGCGAGATATGACGAATTTAGATTATTTTTGCGATTGGGTATTAATTTTATTTTATTTTGCGAATGAGCTTAGAGGCTTCCGTGAAGCTCTCTTAATGAATGTATTTTTCTTTTTTAACGGCACTACACCTCTCATTCCCATATAGGTGACGCAATCCTTCAGGCGACACAGTGAGAAATATTAGTTTGTTATGATAACTTAACATGAAAAGCAAAGCAGTTTTATGTATATATGATACGAGATTTTAACTAGAAACGAATTTATTTTGATTACTAATAAAAACAATAATAATACCAAAAAAATTATAATTTTTCTTGAAAAGCAATTTTCAACAGGGGGTGGAATTTGTAAATAGGCATCCAATACATCTTAATACTTGTTTACCAGGTACTGTTTTTTTTTACTTCCCGCATCAGTCAATATTTGTAGCATGGCAAAGTCTTAATTAAAGACAAAACGTCGCGAAGAAAACAACTGTCCTTTTTTAGACTAAAAAAAAACAAGATTCCTTCAACAAAAACTTGGAACAGGAACAAAATGTTTTATATATAAAAAAATACGTTACAAAAAAATGTCAAAAATATAGCATTGTGGTCACTGGATTTTCAAATCCCACTAGTCTATTTAATACCAGGCTGTATGTAAATTAAATAAAAACAAGTACAATTAGCTTTATATTTGAGATCAACTAATATTCAAGCTTGTTACTAAGCCGACAACTTTAAAAATTACATTTTTTGTTTAATATTATTGCAAATATTAAATTCGTAAAAATTAAGCTTTTCCTGAGATTCTTATGTACACAAGAAATCTAATTATAACATCTACAGCAAAAATGCAAAATATACATGAATCACTTGTTTACAGCAAAGATTTACCCTTACTGGATTTTCTAAAGCCTAATGTCAAAATTTTCTTAAATACAGTACTAGATGTTTAACTCCTTGCATTACAAAAAATGGAGGTTGAATTTAAATACTTGCTATTTCCTAAAAATATGTACACCCCTATTTCTAGAGTCATTTGAAAATTTTGAAGCAAATGAGAAATAGGTAATGAATTCCTTCAGTTTTGGTGAACACACTTTTTTAAATGTGTACAAAAAATTCTTCCTATAAGATCAGAGATTCTTAATTTACTCTGGTTTTTAAAACAGAAAATTACTCAATCTTTACACATTTTTATTGTATATATAATTTAATTCATTATCTATTTTAACTTTTAGTTTACAATTTTATAATATTTCTTAACCTGTAGTATAGTCTGTTTCAGAAATGTAATAGAGTAACAAAATGGGGAATTCCGTCCAGTTTGGCTAAATTTCGGAGTCGCCTATAGGTAAACTTTGTTTATAGAAATAATAATAAAGATTCTTTTAAATCCCTGTTCTTTTGCCTTGTCCTTTTACATACCTGATGTATGAGGTTTTATTACTCTTTAGATTACATTTATTACTCATTGTTCAACTCAAAGTTCATCGTTTCAAATTATGGCGGGAGAAAAAATTAGCAAGTCAAGTGAAATCTCCGAAGAAAATTCCAGGAAGATCTGCAAAAGTCCTTGATGAAGACACCAAATGTGCAATTCCAAGAAAAGGTCAGTCTTTTTATTTTAAAAAAGAAATAACCACTGTAGATACAATTTTGATAGAGCTTGGTCAAGGTGACAGTACTCCTTAACTAGAAAACTCTTGTTGACAACTTTAAAAAATATGGATTTTGCCTGGAAAAAGCATAACCGAAAAGCACTTTTACTGGAAAGCGATGAAATTATTTGCTGAAGACGAAAATACTTGAGAAGTATAAAAATCAATCTGTATGCCAAAATTCACCTTTTTACCTCAAGCGGTTTGAGCTGGAGCCAGATTAATGTGTAAGTCAACTACGTCTTTTATATATTAGTATAGATTTATTATTTTAATATATAATAATATATAATTTTATATAATTAAAATTTTATTTTAACAAAATAAAAATTATATTATTATATATAATAATTATTATTTTTTCTATATATATATATATATATATATATATATATATATATATTATGTACATATTATATATAATTATTAGTTTGTTAAAATAAAATTTCGTTAAATTTAAATTATTTCTATAATTATCCAACCGTACGCCTTTGGCGTACCATTTTCTGTGTTTATGAACGGATAACAATAGGTAAAACGCATAAATTGACCCAAACACGAGTGTACTATTTGCATTTAATGAAAAGAAAGAATTTTGCAATGAGATCAATTCCAAACTATGGAAGTGGCTGAAGTTATTGGTAGATCACCCTGTAGTCCTTTTGCATAAATAATGAAGTTTTATTACTCTATACATTTCTGAAACACACTATAAATATCAGCTTTGATGACAGGTTTCCAAGTTTCGGCTGCTAAATTTTTTTAATGACACATCCTGTATATGTTTTCATTTTTTCATTTTATAATTATGGCATTCTTATTACAAATATTATGTCTGATACTATTATCTCATTCTAACGCGAAAAACTATTTTTATTTTACAATTTTGAAGGTGGTGATTTATCAAGAACAATTAATCTACGTCCCAGTAGTCTGGATAACATAAGACCTTCTTTCTCTTGTCCACTAAACAACCTTAATACCCATTTAAATATCACTTTAACATTCTTTTTAATGGAAAAGGGTTGGATTATTTTTAGAGATCAAAATCTAGTTTACAAAAAGTAGCATTAATATCCCTATGGCGTCTCTTTAAATGGGCTTTGATATTTTGCCTGAAAAAGGACTTATAATCGCACAAATTACACGCAAACTGAGGTTGTTTTCCACACTCCCATCGCATGTGCTGATTCAAGCCATTCTTAAACTTGTAAGTTTTCTTGCAAGTCGGGCATTGATGTCTATCGGTCAAATCTAAAAAAAAATATTTTTTTTTTATTTCACGAAAGTAAAAAAGCAAAGAAAACATCCAAATATTTGTAGAGAAAGTTTGACCTACATAAAATTAAATAGTATATTACAGCCCTTATTTTGAATGGTGTAAATTTTTTGACCGTATGTTCAGTGTTATAAAAAGTAGAAAAAGTGAGAAATTTGGATTTTTGTTATCTTTTCGTCGAATAAATGCTCACAGATGTGTTTGTTTTGCAAGTCAACGTAAGTTCAGAAGTGAGTCTTTACAGGCAAAGAGGGGTGTAGAAAGATGAGGATTAGTAGTATCGAAAAGATTTGGAGTAGTTTGTGGCATGCCTATAAAAACAGAGGATCATCAAACACCCAATCAAACATTGTCCATTCAAAATGAAGTAAAAGGACAAATTCAAACATGTGAAATTCTCCCAGCAGATCAGAGATAGCTAATCAAGAATGAAGCATAGGCGCTATATTTTGCTATGTATCTAGGATATTCAACAAGTTATAGAATCAGAGCATTCTTTAGTTAGATACACTGATGTACAGGGTTTTTTTTTATATATTGCCACCCCCTTATCTTTTTTATTTGACATTTTAGAAAAATGTGTCCCAAATAAAAGTTTAATGGTTTCAAATGAATTTTTATGAAAACATTTTTTTTCATATACAGGGTGTTACAGAAAGTCTGGGCGTGGTCCAAGTTTCTTATTTCAAATAGGTACCCCATTTTTTTATTGAATTTTCGGATTCTCCTGAGAATTTTACACATTTTTTATAAGGGATATTCTATACTTAAATCTAAAGCCTAAAGAGATATTGTTATTTTTTGAAAACTATTATGTAAAACAGGTAAACATTTTTCTGGTCGTAAACAGGTCATTGACGGTGACTGTTTTACTGTTTGGTAGACTTTCTGTCAATTTCTGGATAAAATGTCACATTTCCGATGAGGAAAAATCCGACAACCTTCGCATAGCTTATGAGAATAACGAAAATACACAGGCAACCAGAACAGAAATCACCATCTTCCAACGAATCGCCATCTAAACAAACATTTTTTGAAATATCAGACGTGGATTTTTTTCCTTCTACGGGGTATTCCAAAAACATCGAATTTTGGAAATATGCATATGAATCTAATTAAGGCAACACATGTTTTTAAAAAATATATGTATAATATTAACGAAAACAGAAAAGAATATTTTAAAAACTACACACAGCGTCAAAAACCTTGGACCCCTTCATAAGTCGCAATGCAAATAAGCTTTCCTCAAGACCGCGTATCTTCAGTAATAAATGAACCAACGAAGTGATTGAAAAATGATTATGTCAACGAATAGCGGGACTACCACTTTTAGTTAACTGAGCCATGATATTGTAATCAGCAAGCTAATAAGGAGAGTTTAATTTTTTTTAGCCAGACCTCCCATTTAATTTGCATTAGGTCCTGTGTTGAGAAACTTTTAAACACTCTGTAGAGCGTTCTAATTACAATAGAATATTTCATGTGGCTAAAAGTGGCAGCCCTGCTATTCGTTAACATACACTTTTTTTAATCACATGGTTGGATCATTTATTACTCAAGATACAAGGTCTTGAAACAGAGCATTTTTGCATTGCGTCTTATGAAGGGGTCCAAGTTTTTTGACGCTGTGTTTATTACAAAAAACTACATATTATCAAATAATTCAATAATGAAATGAAATATAAATATTATAATTGCTGAATATGTCCACCATTCATTTCAATACAATTTGTATAATCTGCTTCGATTTTATTAATCGCATTAATAATGAATTGTGCATGATTATTGTTTAAATCCTCAATGGCTTCAATTATTCTCCTTCTTAACACCTCTATATCTTCCGTGGGAGTTTCATATATTTTATTCTGCAAAAATCCCCACAGAAAAGAGTCAAGAGGTGTTAAGTCGAGACTATTGGGCGGCCACCGAATCGGTCCAGTCCGACCAATCCACGTTTCAAAATTTTGATTTAAAAAATTTAGGACCGCAAAAACATTGTGTGGTGGGGCTCCATCTTGTTGCCAAATAATTTGGTTGTATTGACGGAGGGGTAAGTCATCCAAAATAGGTTCCAGATCATTATTTAATAAATTTAGATATTTTTCTCCATTTAAAGATCCATCAATGAAAATCGGTCCAATAATTTTGTTGTGAAGGAGCCCGCACCACACATTTAAAGTTTTCCGACCTTGGGTTTTAATTTCACGCATGGCACGAGGGTTTTCCGTTGCCCAAAATCTAACATTTTTCCGGTTGTGAATCCCGGCAGTACTAAAGGCGCATTCATCTAACCATAAAACTTTTTAAAAAATATTGTTATCTTCATCTTTCATCAGCAACATTTCCTGGCAAAACATGGTTCGTTGGTTTTTCTGATCTTCAGTTAATTTCTGGACGGATAAAATTTTTTATGGGAAATATCCATGCTTTTTTAATGTCGAATAAATTTTGAAAATAGATTTATTAAAAAAAATTGATGCGTCTTTTAAGGCTGCATTTGGATTTTCTGAAAATAAATAATATTTGCGTAAGTTACTTTATATCCTGTGGGTAATTTCTATTAACCTACCTTGAAAAAATAATAAAATATTTAATTCCTCCTCCTCATTAATAACCGCAGTACGTTTTTTTCTTTTAACAGTCATTCGATTTCGAAAGCCAAGTTCAATATTTTTGAAAGTTTTTCGAGATGGAATAGCTCGCATGGGGAAAAGCCGCTGATATTCTCTTCTTGCCGCGCAAGCATTATTATTATTCTTGTAGAAAATGCGAAGAATATCACATCACACAGAACGACAGATCACCGTCAGTGACCAGTTTACGACCAGAAAAATGTTTACCTGTTTTACATAATAGTTTTCAAAAAATAACAATATCTCTTTAGGCTTTAGATTTAAGTATAGAATATCCCTTATAAAAAATGTGTTAAATTCTCAGGAGAATCCGAAAATTCAATAAAAAAATGGGGTACCTATTTGAAATAAGAAACTTGGACCACGCCCAGACTTTCTTTCTTGGAACCATTAAACTTTTATTTGGGACACATTTTTCTAAAATGTCAAATAAAAAAGATAAGGGGGGTGGCAATATATAAAAAAAAACCCTGCCTAATCCACTTAATACATTCCTTGATTATGTTTAAAAATAAAACACTGTAATTAAAAGTGGCCGATTCTGGTGCCAGAATAATTAGGATGATGCACATACGGAAAATATTCTAGATTTTGTGGAAAAAATCAATTTTCGAATTAGTTTTGCACAAAATGTACTTAAAATTATTCCACAATAACTACAACATTTTTAAATAATTTACAAAATCAATTTTTATTTTTTGGTTGCTGTATTAAAACAATCGTTATTGAATTTATAAAAAACTATTTCAGCTATTTTTCAATACTTTGAGTTTGTTTCGAAAAAATTTTGTTCGTAAAAAAATGATTTGTTACTTCCCTCGTAAAGGGGATGTATTGCAATCTTGAAAAAAACACCCTCTTTACGTTTCAGGTTCACTAGATGCCGAAAAACATGTTTTCTCAATTCCATCGGTCTGTCTGTCTGTCTGTTGGTGGCATAGCTAAAAAAGTACTTAACCGATTGACTTCAAATTTTGATCGAAAATTAAGGGAAAAATGGGAATAACCTGGTAGCATTTTAGTAAAAATCCAATATGGCGAAACAAAATGGCGGCCTAGTAAAATGTTAAAAAAGTTCTTTTTAAAAACTACTTCTCCAATTTCTCTCAAATTTTGCACAAAAATCAAGTATCATTTAAGAATCAACCAATAAAATTTTGGTACAAATCCAAGATGGCGATTAATAAAATATTTACGACTTCAGTCTGACACAACAACTTAATGGATTGATTTCAAATTGTGTGGCATAACTAACTGTGGTGTAGAGATGAACTAGTAAAATTGTGGTACAAATTCAAGATGGCAAACCAAAATGACTACCAAATAATTATGTAATGGTGAAAAAAATTCAGATTTTACATATCTTCACGTTTTAGTGTCCCTAGATGTCAAAAAATATGTATTATCAATTCTGTCAGTCCGTCTCTGTCGGTCTGTCTGTCTCTCAGTCAGTTCGCGGCATAGCTTAAAAACTACTTACAAGATTGATTTCAAATTTTAGTCAAAAATTACGGGTCACATGAGGATGATCTGGTACTATTGTATTATTATAAAAAACTAATTATTCAATTTACCTCAATTTGTATTAAAAATGATGTGTGACACAGGAACGAACGTGTAACATTTTGGTGTCAATCCAAAGCAGCAAAACAAAATGACGGCCTAATAAATTATTTTATAACTGGAATAATCTGGAAAAACTACTTACTAGTTTAATTTCAAAATTTGTACAGGGTGTTCCAGCGAGGACTGAACAGGGACCTATTTTTGACCTTCCTTGTATTTTGGAAAAATTCAAAATAGCTAATCGATGTATTTTTTCTTGTAGAATCCAAAAATGTCATCGAAAAAATATTTGAACCAGAAACAAAAGAGTTACGCTATGCATCAGGTGTTTTTTAAATGGAATGTATCGTTTTTTATACGATTTTTGGAAAGAGTGATTTTTTTTATGTCCGTTCTGATTAAAAGATTTGATTTTGCGATAGCTGTTTATATTACATTTTAATGTTTTACAAACTAAAATTTTAGCTTCACCTGTTTAAAATATACGATAGGTTGGTATAGGTGATCAAGGTAAAATGACGTTTGAATGCTTTGTCAATAAAAATTGACATTATTTTAATTATTGTCGAAGTCTTCACCTAAAATATATATATTTGACTCTGATCGAAATGAAATACTCTTTGGACGAGAGACTACAGATTGTTATGCTATTTTACAAGTGCCAAGAAAATGCAAGAGAAGCAAGAAGAAGATTTATTGCAAATTTTCATACAAATACATCCATCAATACAATTCTAAGGATAAAAAACCTATTTGAGGAAAATAAAACTTTACATGATAGAAAAAGAAATATACAAAGAAGAAGAAATCGAGACCAGGCTATTATAAATTATTTTCAAGTTAATCCAACCAAATCTATTTCGGATGCAGTTCGGGAAGTTCAGTACGGTGGCGGTGTAAGGCGCAGAAGAGTTACCCGAGGGACTGTTCACAGGACTCTGAAAATTTATAAATTTAGGCCTTTTCGTATCCTTCCACTTCAGCACCTAACACCGGCACAAAAAGAACTTCGCTTCCAATTTGTTTCTCAAATGGTAATTCGGCAAGAAAACGAAGACCCTGATTTATTCAAAAATATTGTGTGGACCGACGAAGCTACTTTCACAACATCGGGAGTATTCAACAGACATAATAGTCACCACTGGGCCGTTGAAAATCCAAAAAAGTTCCAGACTATTAAATTTCAAGGGAGGAATTCTATTCATGTTTGGTGTGGGATAAAAAACAATAAAATTTTGGGACCAATATTTTTTAATGGGACTTTAAATGGGCACAGATATTATGAGTTTTTAGAAAAGGAAATTGAAAATTTTTTGGAAGACTTACCATTGGCAGAATATCAGAATTTAATTTGGCAACATGATGGGGCGCCTTAACCAGGAAAATCATATTGTAACAGCAAGTTTAGAAAGGCTACAAAGGGGTTATCGATGTTGTTTCGAGAAAAACGGCGGTCACATTGAAAACTTATGTTATTAGTAGTTTTATTTTATTATTTAATAATTATTTTTTATTGAATTTCTTTTTCTATCATGTAAAGTTTTATTTTCCTCAAATAGGTTTTTTATCCTTAGAATTGTATTGATGGATATATTTCTATGAAAATTTGCAATAAATCTTCATCTTGCTTCTCTTGCATTTTCTTGGCACTTGTAAAATAGCATAACAATCTGTAGTCTCTCGTCCAAAGAGTATTTCATTTCGATCAGAGTCAAATATATATTTTTTAGGTGAAGACTTCGACAATAATTAAAATAATGTCAATTTTTATTGACAAAGCATTCAAACGTCATTTTACCTTGATCACCTATACCAACCTATCGTATATTTTAAACAGGTGAAGCTAAAATTTTAGTTTGTAAAACATTAAAATGTAATATAAACAGCTATCGCAAAATCAAATCTTTTAATCAGAACGGACATAAAAAAATCACTCTTTCCAAAAATCGTATAAAAAACGATACATTCCATTTAAAATAACACCTGATGCATAGTGTAACTTTTTTGTTTCTGGTTCAAATATTTTTTCGATGATATTTTTGGATTCTACATGAAAAAATACATCGATTGGCTATTTTGAATTTTTCCAAAATACAAGGAAGGTCGAAAATAGGTCCCTGTTCAGTCCTCGCTGGAACACCCTGTATAAGCATTAAGGGTGATATAGAAATTAACTGTTAAAGTTGTGGTACGAAGTCAAGATGGCGGCCATAAAATTTTTAAAAAACCAACGTAAAAAAAATCTAATTCAGTTGACTTTAGATATTCAAGAAAAATTAAATGTGATGTACTGGTAGGAATTAAATGTGAGGTAATAAAATGGCAGAGTGTTCAATGTATTTTGGATAATAATTTTCCCGGAAGATGGATTAGTACTAATGGACAATAAAATGACCAGCACGATGACCAGATCTTTCTGTCTTAGATTTTTTCTCGCTATCGTTCTATAGAAAAACTTGGCGAAGCTACATATTTGGCTTTTCAGTTTTTGCAATGTCTTTCAATATACAGGGTGTCCCATAATTAATAGTACACAGCGAAACTGCAGGTTCTTTGGGTAAAAATATTGCGATTTAACCATACTTTGCTTAGTCCAAAAGTTGACATTACCCAGGATACAGGGTGTCAAAGTTGTAATTTTTATTTAGTTTTTTCTTCACAATTTATGAACAGGTCGACTGAACGGCATGAAATTGGGAATTGGGGGGTTACTTGAAGCGAAAAATTCAAATCTGTGCTTAGTTCTGATGCTGCTTGTAGAGGGCACCTCTTACAGTGCATTAAATTTTTTTGTCACGGTGTATTGGCCTAAATGTAAAGGATTATGTATTTTTCACTTCTTCTACGCAAAAAAGGTATACTTTGTAAATGTCCGCTGAGTTCAGTCTCTATTCGGACGCGAGAAAGAAAGCTTCGAAAATGCCAAATGTGATTTTGGCGAAACGTCAGCAAAACTATTCTTTTCAGAACGACAGTTGTGAACGGATGTACACTCGGAATGAAAACACCCTGTATATATATATATATATATATATATATATATATATATATATATATATATATATATATATATATATACGCAGGGTGTTTCTTAATTGAGTGTCAATATTTAAGGAGGTGATTTTTGGGTCCATTTTAAGAAGAAAACTTCATATAAACATATGTCCTAAACGGTGTAAGATACAGGGTGTTAAACTCTCAATAATTTCATAATTTTTCGATAATATCTCGAACACCACTCTAGATATTGTAATGAAATTTGGTATAGAGGTACTATGCATCTAGTAAAATTTTTTGATGTAGAACATTTTTTTTTATTTCCATCAGTGGCGTCCGTACGGAATCCGACCTGCATATTTTCCCAGACATTGATGGTACGCCACTGATTTTTTTTAAATAAAAATTATTTTTTAAATTCCCATTCATTGTTTAGCAAGTTTGATATCTTGGTAATTTTGAGTTGAACGCACGGTTTTCGTTTTAAAAAATAAAAACCGTTTCTCTGCAGAGTTTTAACACCAATCGCCATGGCATGCAAGGAAATTTTTTTTTCGACTGAAATTCAAGAAATCAAATTTTCTTATGAATAACTAAAACCCAAAGATTTCTAAATTATTATTTAAGCTTATAATTTTTTAACACGAAACTATAAAATACTATTAGTTCATCAATAAAGAAAGATTACTAATAATAATTATTATTGTAGTAGGCTTTGGCTGTCAGAATTAATACTTCTCTTGTAACTTAATTTGACTGTTCAGCTTTCAGATTCAGTCTGGTTTAATTAATTTTGTGTTCTAAATATCTGATATATCTGAGAAAAGAAATGGTTAAGTTTACCAATAAAGAGTTGGCAGACATGTATTATATATATATGCTTTGGCTGATGGCAGTTCACCGGAAGCTAGGCGATTATATCAAGAGCGCTTTCCTGGTAGAGTCATACCAGATAGGCGAATATTTGCAAATGTGCATAGAAGGTTGACTGAAACAGGTACATTCAAGCTAAATAATCAATGAAAAAGGGCCCATCGGACTGTAAGAACTCCAGAAATTGAAGAGGCAGTATTAAATTCCATAGATGAAAATCCTGAACTGAGTACTAGGAAAATTGGAATTAACCTAAATATTTCGCACATCCTAGTTTGGAGAATTCTACATGATTTTTTTTTATACCCATATCACATTCAACGAGTGCAAGCCTTACTTCCCCGAGATCTTCCTTTCCGAGTTAATTTTTGTGAATGGTTTTTGGAAAAAATTGCGCGTAATCCCTTATTTGATCGCGAAATAATGTTCACAGATGAAGCGAACTTCTCCAGGAACGCTATCAGAAACTTCCACAATAATCATATCTGGGCCGACGAGAACCCACATGTCATTGTATAACATCATCATCAAGAGCAATTCTCTGTAAATGTTTGGGCTGGCATTATCGAAAATCACCTAATTGGACCTTTTTTCCTCCCAGAAAGACTAAATGGCCATAATTATCGCCGGTTTCTTAAGAACGATTTGCCGATATTTTTAGAAGATATACCAATTCTGATTAGAAACAGAATGTGGTTCATGCCCGCTCACTTTAGTATTGAAGCCAGAAAATATTTGAACCGCACATTTAACAACAGATGGGTAGGTCGTGCCGGACCCCAACGAATGCCCCCTAGGTCCCCAGACCTAAATAGTTTGGATTTTTTTCTATGGGGGCATCTTAAATCTTTAGTTTACCGCACCCCAGTAAACACTGTAGAGGAGCTGAAGGATCGTATAAAAGATTCTTGCGATATTATCAGAAACACCGAGGGATCCTTCAAAGAGTTCGCGCCAACATGAGGAAAAGGGCTGAAGCGTGTATTCTCCAAGGTGGTGGGCATTTTCAACAACTTATCTAATTCTTTCTTCTATTTGGTTTCACAAAGTGTGCTGTCAATTTGTTAAAACCTAATTATTTTTGTTGAAATTATTAATTATGTACCTAGTTGTATTAGTATAGTTTTGTAAATAACTTGTTATTGTTGAAGAATGTCATATTATTTTAATAAAATTTATAAAAAGTATTTATGAAGAAACAGACTTCTGAAAAACATTGACATGGTGGTCCTAGATTGGTGGCTGAAGACTACATACTATTATCTACAAATATCTCTCACTAAGATAAAGCGATTTCTGATTTTAATAAGAATGGAGATAGTAATTACTTTCACGCCACTGATTTTTCTAAAATAAAGCATTTTTATTGATTCATTTGTTTGTTTTTGAAAGCTTTTAGTATTTATTTTCGACAAGATTTGATTTCTCGAGTTTAATACAATAATATTCCTCTGCATGCATGGTGATATCCGTCTTATGACCAGAATTTTTTAGACCATGCAGAGAAACGGTTTTTATTTTTTAAAACGACTACCGTGCGTCCAACACAAGATTACCAAGGGATCAAACTTGCTCAAGAATGAATGGGAATTTCAAAAATAATTTTTATTTAAAAAAAAATCAGTGGCGTACCATCAATGTCTGGGAAAATATGCAGGTCGGATTCCGTACGGACGCCACCGATGGAAATTAAAAAAATGTTCTACATCAAAAAATTCCACTAGATGCATAGTACCTCTATACCAAATTTCATTACAATATCTAGAGTGGTATTCGAGATATTATCGAAAAATTATGAAATTATTGAAAGTTTAACACCCTGTATCTCAAAATTTACACCTTTTAAGACATATGTTTATATGAAGTTTTCTTGTTAAAATGGACACAAAAATCACCTCCTTAAATATTGACACTCAATTAAGAAACACCCTGTATATATATATATATATATATATATATATATTATATATATATGTATATATATATATATATATATATATATATATATATATATATATATATATATATATATATATCAATAATCCATTTTTACTTTTTCATTAGCCTGTATGATATCTAATCACCCTTGTTTGTGTTTTAAAAACCAAAAAGGCCATGGAAATTTAGAAAGGCTTCTGTTGCGACAAATTAGTCACACTTTAAGTAAAGTTTAAGTTAAATTTTCTGTAAAATTAGCAAACTCATCTCCGAAATGGGTAGACCAATTCAACTGTGTCAGTGAAAAGACACAGTAAACAAAAAAGCTGGTCGATTAAAAATAATAACAAATCAATTTTAGCAGGAAACCTTCTTCCTCTTTTTTCGGTACCATGTCAAGTCTCCTAACGTTGACAATTACATTGGCGAGTAGTTCACTGTTCTCGGCTAATTTAAATAGTTGTTCCGCAATAATTTGTATCGTTCTCCTGTAAGAACATGTCCCAAGTATATTTTCCTGATTTTAACAGTTAACAATTCAAGAACGCCATTTGCTCTGCTGAAAACTGCTTCGTTAGTTTGCATAGCTGTCGAGGGTATTCAGAGCATTCTCCTTTTAGTGTCCAGGTCTCTGCTCCACATAACAATATAGATCAAATATAACACTTCATCATTCTTTGGCGTTATTTTAGGTTTAAATTATCATTACAAAAGAGTGCACTCAAACAAAAGAAAACAAAAAGAAGACTGTTTTAACTATACTCGGAAATAAGGAAAATGTAGCAACTAGTATCCAAAAACTGAACCTATTTAATGCAAGTTCATCGCAAGTTATATCAAGTTCATCAAGTACATCTGGTATTAATTTAAATAACTTAGTGTGTATCTGTAATTCTGTTATAATTTTAATATTAGTCGATATCATTATGATCAATATCTAACACTACCTAACTAAGATCAGGGCGCTAATGGCTAAGATAAAATTATATTACATTTGTAATGAACATTACAGATTACTCCTCAGGCAAAGGCACTCCTAATTCTGCATTAAAATATTTATAATTTAGAATAATTTACGTTATTTCTGTACAAAGTTCTTCATTTTTTCTGCGAATCGGTTCAAATATTTAAAACTTATGATATATACTCAAATGAAAAATAAAAAAAGATTATAGATCTGATTTGAAATCATTTATTTCTATATTAATAATTATGTTATCTACGGAAATTCTGACGAATCTGTTCTAGGATTCTTTTCTGTGTACAGTAGAGACGTGTCTATTTACGTTCCCTTGCAAATGGCTTTTATACGTACAACCTGATATCGGACAAATCAAGCTGGGACTTTTTCCACAGAACTTTCGCACATGGTAGTAATATGAATTCTGTTTGTCATAACCTTTGCCACATTTGCTACAGACAAACTTATATTCTAAAAATGAACTAATTTTATTTATTTATTAAAATATCTTTTACATTTAAATGGTAATGTATTAGACCCGGTACTATTTGGACCCGTCAAAACAAAGCAACTGAGCTCAAACACGAGGGGTTTAGTAGCTGGTACCAAATTATTCTATTTTGATCCGAATTATATAAACATGCAAATTTTCAAATGCGATAATTAAAAGTGGGTTAAAACGACAAGTACGATTTGATACATAATTAAAAGTTAAATTCGACAGGTACCGTTTGGTAACATCGAGTACCAAATTATTTTATTGACTTTCTCTATTTCTTTACATACATAGTAAGATATTTACATTCAAGTGCTCCTGACAGCAGCGGTAAAATTCATGTATAAAAAATACAAAGATAAACAACAGCAAAATTCGGCAATCTCTACATATGGTTTTCAGCGAACATAAAAAAATTATGACATTCTTTAATAGCTTATTTAGGTAAAATTCGATATGACAGTAAGCTTACTAATATATGTACTAAAGGTTCAATAAAATATTTAAAAAAAAATAGTTAGAATTCAAAAAAAATTGCTAAAAAGTAAAAAATAATATTTTTGAAGTCGACACCCAAAGTAAAAAATAAGTAAAATATTATTTTTTACTTTTTAGCAACATCCCCTATGTATGGGTCATAATTATCTTAAAAAATAAAAAATACGCATTTTAGTTTTAAAGTTAAATTTTCTGGTATTTCGGTACATTTTGGAATGAAGTGGTAAATTGGAAAATTATACAAAATATATCGAGACTTCTGAATTTCATCTTTTTAATAAACTTTTCGAATTTTTATCTAGTAAAGTCGATTTTTTGGCAGGACCTCAAAGCAAAGTTATTCATTTTTAGTCATTAATTAAAAAACACCTTGCATATTCACCACGATACCTTAAAAGCTAAATTACTTTTTGCTCTATGCCGTTTAATACTAAGGTTAAAAAGAGTTAAAACAAAAATATACAGTTTGTTACTTTGTAATAAATCTGGCCTAAATTTAAAGTATATCACTAAATAATACTGAAATGAAACATATAATATTTAGTTACAGGAAATATTTATAATAAATATCTGTAGTTGTATGAATCTACAATAAATCTATAAAAAACAATAATTAAAATTGGGAATTAATACTTGCTTTATTTAAATATAAAAGAAATGCAACATTTCAAAAATATATCAAGAGAATATTAAATATAAATAAGACAAACAAATAAAACCAAGCCCTTTCGGTTTCAGAATTCTTAAAAATTTCGAAAGATTCTCAGATCTTTCGTTTCGAGCAACATGACTGACTTACAAACTTTGGTTTTCTTCACATCAATAATCTACCCGTAAAAGGTTTGCTTTAGGAGGTTCAAGAAAAAAGTTCTTCAGCCTTATAAACGCCTCGGTGTACTGTCAACAGATGACGTTTTAGTGTGCTCTTCAAGTGGCTCTTAAATTGACAACTAAACACAGGACATAGAAACTCTGGTTCCTTCCCGCAAAATTTCTTGACATGATAGTAGAATGAATTCTTAATGTTGTATCCTTTGCCACATTTGGGACACACAAAAGGATACTCTAAAAATATACAGTCAAACAAGTAATTATAAAAAATATTTCAAAAAATGTGACAACGAAATGAATAGAGCGTAGATAAAATTGGTTATGCTAAATATCTCTGAAATAAAAATTCCCTTCGAAAGAATATATTTGGTTTTCGATGTGCATTTATTCATTTATTTTTATTACTACATAGTTAGAATTAAAAAATATAGGCTCTCATTTTTTGTAAACTTGTACATAGTACATTAATACCATAGAGCTAATGTATTGCTCCTTATCTAAGGAAGTAATAATATACAGGGTGATCTGATAACAGTCCTTAAAATACTAAAAATGTCTAATTCTAATCGAACAGGATCACAAATAACAATACTGTAGGCCAATTGTTGTATTGCAATATCACGCAAGCTGTGTAAACGTACTAAATTTCAAGTAAATTTGTTATGTGGAAGTATAAAATGGCGTAGGAACCAAGTAGGGGCAAAGAGGGGAACCCGAAGAGGGGCGACAGTAAGTAAAATTAAGCAAATATAATAATAAATTTTTAACAGACATCGAAAATACAAAATAAAAACATGCGACTCAAAATGTCATTACGCCATCTTGTTTAAATACCTTGCTCTGCTCGCCCATAAGACTGTCAAAATAATAGTTAAACGAGAAAGTATTTATTTACTGAAAAGGCTCTCAGGAACGAAAGGCACCGTTCAAAGGGTGCAAAGGGAGCCCCTCCTAGTAGCTTTGGCAGGCGCGCATTATTATGAATACTTTAAGCAATGAAGTAAATACTTTTCTCATTAAAATATGATGGTATTTGAAATGATCAAATCTTAATACATTATAATAGAAAGTTAGGCAAAATATATTTCCTTTTAAGCATTACTATTTGCACACTAAAATATAGAATAATATAATAACACTATTTTTTAAAAATATATTTTACATATTACTAGGAAATACCCGACATACGTTGTAATGCCACTCAAACAAAGAAAGTATTTGTGATGTTGAGTCACGACCGAAAAAAAAAGTAACACTCTGTAGATTATTTGAAAATGTATTACGCTTATTTCATAGACACTGGTCACCCTATGTTGTGTGCCAAATTTAAATTTATCTCTAGAAATGTACGCGGTGATCATTTATAATGTCCCCCCTCTCTAACTTTTTTATTTGACGTTTGGTAGAAAAACGTCAAATATAAAAGTTTCACAAAAAACAATAAGCTATTTGCAGCATACATTTTTATATATACAGGGTGTTGCCGAAATCACCCACAGATTAAAGTTATATTTTTTTAAATGGAACACCCTGTATATTATACGCTAAATTAAATCCTATGAAAATTCTGCATATTTTTTGTATAACATGTCCTATACCCAAATACAATAGTTCTCGAAATATCTGCGATTTATTCTAAAGCTTATAATTTAGCTTAGGTGGCTGTGAAGTAGATCGATACCAACAAACAAAATGTTTGTTTATAACTGACAGTGACAGTTACACATTTAGCAACATTATACGTTCTTTTTATTGTAAAATGCCCTATTCGGAAAGAGAAAAACGATTAATTTTGGAAACTTTTATCAAAGCAAATAAGAGTTATAAATTGGCTCAAAGAGAATTACGTGTAATTAACCCCCGGATGCACATTCCGGACAAAAAAACCTTTCATCGAATTTATGAAAAATTTCAACAAACATCCAGCCTAACGAGAAAGAAGAGAACAATGGAAATTGATGAAGGTAGTGATTTAAACATTTTACTAAAAGTGGAAGAAAATCCCAATATTTCCATAAGAAAAATATCGGGAAGCCTGAGAGAAGAGCTTATTGATCCAAAAAATACATCTTATGGGAGGATTCAAACCACTCTCAAAAATGCAGGATACAAGGCATTCAAAATTAGGCCTACCACAAAATTAACGCCCAGGCATCGAGAAAAAAGGGTTGAATTTTGCCATGCAATGTTGGAAAAAGTTAATGAAAATGAAGATTATTTAAAAAATGTTTTTTGGACCGACGAGTCATCGTTTTCTACTAGTGGAATGATAAATCGAAAAAATAGCAGACAGTGAGCCACAGTAAATCCCCATTGCTACAGGGAATTTCAATTTCAAGGACGTCAAACTGTTAATGTGTGGTGTGCTATTTTAAACAATAAAATAATAGGCCCTCATTTTTTCGAAGATACTTTAAACGGTAATGGTTATATGAATTTTCTCCGGAACGAATTAGAAAACTACATGGATGAGCCCCATTGGAGCATCTGAGAAACCTCGTCTTCCAACAAGATGGTGCTCCTCCTCATTGTGTCGTATTGGTTAAAGACTATTCAAACCAACAGTTCACGGAATGGATTGGAAAAAATAGTACGATAAACTGGCCACCTAACAGTCCTGACTTGACGCCGATGGATGCATTTTTATGGGGAACTCTAAAAGATCGTGTGAACGCAAATAACATCGAAAATAGAGAACACCTAAAAGTCTTGATTAGAACGGAAATTCAAATTCTAAATCAAGAATATTCCCAGTCTATCACTGCCGCTTTGGATCGATTACGAAGAACATACATCAAATGTATTGAAGAAAACGGGGGACCAGTTGAACAATTCCATTTGTAAGAATAAATGTATTATATTATTATCTAAATTATTAATTAAGTTTTAGAAGTTTTTTTTGTTTTTGAAGCTTTCAGGCTTCCCGATATTTTTCTTATGGAAATATTGGGCTTTTCTTCCATTTTTAGTAAAATGTTTAAATCACTGCCTTCATCAATTTCCAATGTTTTCTTTTTTCTCGCTAGTCTGGATGTTTGTTGTAATAAAAATTTCCAAAATTAATTGTTTTTCTCTTTCCGAATAAGGCATTTTACAATAAAAAGAACGTATAATGTTGCTAAATGTGTAACTGTCACTGTCACTTATAAACAAATATTTTGTTTGTTGGTATCGATCTACTTCACAGCCACCTAAGCTAAATTATAAGCTTTAGAATAAATCGCAGATATTTCGAAAACTATTGTATTTGGGTATAGGACATGTTATACAAAAAATATGCAGAATTTTCATAGGATTTAATTTAGCGTATAATATACAGGGTGTTCCATTTAAAAAAATATAACTTTAATCTGTGGGTGATTTCGGCAACACCCTGTATATATAAAAATGTATGCTGCAAATAGCTTATTGTTTTTTGTGAAACTTTTATATTTGACGTTTTTCTACCAAACGTCAAATAAAAAAGTTAGAGGGGGGGACATTATAAATGATCACCCTGTACACGGTTGATAAAAAGTAAATAAGAAATATTAAAACTTTAAGAACCTGTATCTTGGATGAGTTTCCAGTGGAATTATAACAATATGGAGCGCATTCATCATATCGTCCAGAAATGTTATTGAAGAAAAACATATTGCTTTTATAGAAAAAACACGCACAATACAAAAAATAGTGCATTTCAAAAATTGGTGCAATACAACACTCTCATGAACTTCCAGTGTTTTAAATATATAGAAGTTAATTTGTAAATTATTAATAATGTTGAAAACAACAAAGTAAATAGAATTAGCAATGAAATAGACGAAATCATTAAGAAAAAAAAACAAAAACTAGACAAACTTAACACAAAAACGATAATAGAAACCGAAGCTAAGAAAATATGTATATGTATATATCAATATAGTAAATTCCATAAATATGTATCATAGCAATTTTATTTGTAGCGTTAGTATCTTAACATGAAAGTATAAAGAATGTTTACCAAAATAAAAGATCAAATGTTATGAGGATAAACTTTTCTCAACACTCTCTCGAAAACTTTACCCATACGTCAGTAACTGACATCCGCCAAATTGCCGTCAGCAAAATTGACGCATCCAAAAAATATACTATTGTTCAATTGAAACAATCGCTATTTTTTTTGGTAACTTTTAAGCTATCAAAACTTATAAACAAAATATGCTACCACAATGAACCCAAGATATGGGTTCTTGTATTTTTTCAAATTTTTGATAATATATAAAAAAAGGAATTTCTCAAATTTTCGGTCATGTTTTAATACCTCTTTTTTAAATATGCAGTTCCTCGACATATCCTGTAGGTCTAACGGTCCTTTACCTTAACGAAGAGGGTCCCGGGACAGGTGATTAACTTATAAAAAAAGCTGTTAGCAATCGGTTAATTTTTAAAACAATAAAATATTATGTTGCATTGATTTTTTCCGTAATTATTAGTTGTATTCATCAAATGAAACAATAACAGCTTTCCTGGACAAATTCTATATACTTTTATCACAAAGCCAACGTTTCCGCACCAATTGGTGCCATCATCAGGGCAACTAAATTCAAATTTGGTAGGTACTCCACAGTAACATGAGTGGTGTTGACAATCAACACCATCAGCCATGATGGCACAAATTGGTGCCGAAACGTCGGCTTTGTAATAAAAGTTTATAAAACTTGTCCAAGAAGTTGTTGGACGATAAAATCAACTATAAATTTATTAATTTGTATTCATTAAAAATATTGTATTAAAATAATGTTACTAATTTTATTTGTTTGTCGTGAGTAAAGCGATTTTAGTATCATCGAATTGCATCAGTTGTCATATGTGACAACTTTAAAGCCAGATAAGTCAAAAACTACTGTTCCGAGTATAGACATATTATATATTTTTGAAAAAAGGAGAATGAGAAGAACCCAAAAAAGTCAACAAAGTTGGTAGTGATTTGTTGATTTTCCGATCGTCACTTGTTTTTAAATTTACCGTCATGTAAATATTTAAGAAAAATCCTACAAGTTTCGTATAAAACATTTTTTGTAGCTTTAAAAAAAACGCCCTCAGGGAGTGGCAAATTATAAAAAAACTCTGTACATGCCTAATTTTAAAATATTGGATAAATGAACTAACATATCTTTTTTTTTTTTTGGGAGAAATAGCCTCCCTAATACCAAAAACTACCTTTGATTAGTTTATTTTGTAAAAAAATTATGATAACTGGAAAAATACCAAAAAAAATGTCGGTTGCGTTTTAACTGAAAAATAGTTTATAACCTAATATCAAGGAAAGAAATATTCCATGAATGAAATGAGAATAATAATATTTATTAGGTACACAGCACAGTGGAACGAGGTATAGGGAAATATGGACATTGGCTGTTGTTTTAGAACTATTAGTGTGATTTGGATAATTTTGACCATTTTGAAACGAAACAACCTTTAAAGATTTAAATTCAGTCCCAAATTTGATTTTTTTCAAAATCGAAATACAGGGCGTTGAATAATGCACTGTCTTTTTGGATTTTTTAAAATACTTCAAAAGCGTAATAAATAGTGTATTAAGTTTTGTTACATGTTATGACAACACAAAAATTCATTTTTTCTGATTAAATATTTTTTCAGTTCCACCAGTGGCGTTCGTCTAACAACAGTGTTCAATTATGTTTTGCAAAAAAAATTGTGGATCTAGTAAAAAAATGTTAAACATGTACATTTGGGAGTTAAAATTAGACCTTCGTCAATAAAATATCGTTGACGTCCAATGTAAATATTAAGCACTTGATATACGAGGCGTTTTAATATAATGTGGTCCACTAAGTAGATACGGTACACAGAGGAAATCTTTATAGTAACCCTATACAAATCGAAATACTGTCATAAATTCGTGTATATACATATTTGAAAACCATATTAAGTATACTTGAAATGGTTGCAAATCAAGCAACCTTTATACAGGTTAAGCAAAAAAATCATTCAAAAGGAGATTACTTTAATTGAAAGTATTCGGGAAAAATATTATTAAGAAAACTTCGAATTAAAATATCCCAAATATATCCAATTCAAAATGCTCCCATTTAAAAAAAAAATTCAAATAAAAAAAACTTATGAGTTCTTAGTGGCCTATATTGTACTACCATAAATATGGTCCGATTTTATTAAATTTAAGAGAATCCCTGTATAGAACGAATCGATTTACAAACACTAAGTATAGCAGAAAATTATTTTTGATTGAGAAGCTGCTCATTGCTGCTGGATTTTTAATTTTCACAATACAAAGGATATCTCATATAAAGCATTAATTCGAATTTAAATTATTATTTTAAATAAATTCTACTTTACCTCAAGGGAATTCTTCCAGCAGCAATCTGTTCCAAATAAAAGACTTTGCAGTGAATAACACAAAATATATAATAAGGTAGAAACAAACTTAAACACCAATAACGTAGAAAGCTGTCAGTCAAAGCTTATATTATCTAAATAATAACAAGTACACAATTTACTACAAAGCATATTCTTCATTTTTAGTACTATCTAGTAGCAACAATACTTCTGGTTGTAAGTTGTCAACATTTATTTTATTTCTAATTGGTCGGAGATTAGAAATAACTGGATCAGATGAAATTAGTAAATTGTTTAATATATCTTCGTTGGTAAATTTTCTGTTGCATTTCCGGGATCTGAGCTCTCTATACTTTCTGAAGTCTTTGTTTCTAGCTTCTGCTGCTTCCTCTGAAAGGTGCCCAATAGGTATAAATACATCTCTAATTATTTCAGCCCCATGAAATAAGATCTTATGGACCGTAGCTGGCATATAGTACCAGCTGTATAATCTAACATATAGCTGGGTGGTTTGTTTTGCATAGTTGTGAAATGCGTTAACATCTATGTTGCGACCAGAAGGTATAGCCTGTAGTATGACGTAAAATCTTTTGACTAAATGAGTATCCAAACCGGTAATTTCCGCAGATTTTGTAGTATTTCTGAAAAACTTTCTTGCGGTGTTACCGTCATTGGTTGTGCCAAATCCTTGTTTCACCATATCAACGTTTAGTCCCAATTCCCTTTTAAACCTTTCTTGAATAATCATTTTGGTTTTTTTCTTCATATTTTTTTCTTCTATGGTTCTTGCTGACCATTTCTTAAATCTCATATTGTACGAAATATGGAGCAAACATTCAAAAGTTCGTATCCATGCGTGTAGCGAGGACATTCCTAATTTGTAATACTCCTGAATTGGTACTTTACAAGCTATTAAATCCAAATTGTTCATTTCTGTAGGTTTTGCTCCACAAATATAGCAATTCATTGTGGATTTTGATCCTGCTATTGTAGAACAAATTTTACCATCGATCATTGTTAAAAAAATTGTGTGTTTTATAGACGTAGTTTCAGAAAGTTCTGTATCATCCAGTAGATTGATTTCATCTTTTAAAGATTCCCATGCGTTATTTATTACCTCTTTAGATTCTTTTATAAACTGAAAGTTAATTGGGCGACAATAAAACGGTGATGATGGCCGTGGATTTTCCCAAACAACAATTGACTCGTTAGAAAAAACCAATTTAAGTGGAACATAGGCGGTCATAAAAATACTTGAGTCATCCGATTCACTGTTTTGAAAATTTTGCTTGTAGTTAGATTGGCCAGAAGCGCCATCAAATCCACATTTACCAAAAAGAGTGAGTCTGCCAGTGACACTATTCTCTAATGATTCTAGAATTCTCCTAACTGTGTGATCCAAAAGGGACTGCAAAGTAATTCGCGCAAACGTATCGGTAATCATAATGGAACTTTGTGGAGGGTAGCACTCACGTTTTGCTTGTTGAACCTGGTAATATGACGGATACAGGAAACAACCTTCTAGCTCAGCAGATCTTCGTAAAGTTAAGTAGTCATTTTTTGAAAGTTTTAAGGAAACGTATATTGCTAGTGACTTTTCCTTTGAGTAGGAATGCTTGTGATACTTCTGAATGTTTTCACAAAAATGTCTTACTTTTTCTACGTGTTGGGGATGTTGAGATAAAAATTTAAATATTTTATTTATATCTTCATTTTTACAATTGCTCATTTTGGTAGTTATGGCAAAAGATAATTCTTCCACGTTTTCTTGCTTCAGGAAATTCGTTCTTCTTTTCTTTTGCCTTAACGAAAGATCTTCAAACCTCTTTCGTTTTTTCTGTAAAATATTCGATGCCGGTTTTATTGACTGAGACATTAAGACAAAACGAGGCCAAGCAAAGTCTCGTTTAATCCACAATTCGTTTTTCTTTAAAAAGTAATCATACGTACGGTTACATTCTCTCCATCTTTTTGACACATTTAGACAAAATTTTCTTAGGCACTCACTTAAAACGCAAGTCTCCGTTTCACTCAAATTGTCCAAATTAAGTTTTTTCACGGTAACACTAAGTAAAGTTTTAAAGTCACTTAAACTAACGTCCAACGATCTTAATTGTGTAAATAAATTAAAGTTACTTCTTAGTTCTTCCATATTTTACTTGAAATGAATTAATTAAACGTATTTTATAATGCACGCACCAAAAAAATAAGTAATACAATTTTTGACAGCTCATATACTGTGATAATGTAAACAATTTCTCCAAAGCCCACTATGCACCAAGGCACTCTACGACCTATAAACTCCAAATAGGCGCTTAGTGGCGGCCAATCTTTTTATATTTGTTTTAAGAAACCTTTGAACTCAATAACAGATATAAAAGAAGTTTATGCATATTTAAGCATTTTTTTAAAAGTCAAGATAAATTTTAGTTTTATGCAATACACGTATCGTAGAAAACTTTTAAAAATCATTGGTGCTAAATAAGTGTTGATATTAAAGTAACTATGCAATTTGCAAGCTCATATATCACATAGAATAAAACTATAAAAAATAATATAAGTTTTTGTTTAATTACGAAATTATGCCGTTTAATTTGCAAGTCAGTTTAATAGGAAAATCAAAAAAATAATTTTCTTCTCAGAAAACACCCCGTGTATTACTTATTAAGTTGTCAAAAAAAAAAGTAAGAATTATTTCAAACAAATTTGATGTTTTTAGAAGATATTTATTTAAAAATATATATCAAGTTAGGAATTTTGCATAATTGCTGTATGTCCATCTAAATACATTGGCTCGATCCACTGTGTACATTTGCCGCTTTATTTCTTTTAAATTAATTTATACCTAACTTAACCTACCTTACAACGTATATTTATTTAGGTTTATTTTTCAAAACGCCCGATTGGCGACGAACGAGTTGACAAAACACCTTTCTTAAAATCCTATTTAGTCACTGTTGCTTAAACCCAAATTTATGTACCGCGGCCACGTGTTTCTTCAGATTACATTTTAAATGGGTTTTAAATGCACAAGCTGGACAAAAATACGATGGTTCCTTACCGCAGAATCGTTTGACATGATAATACCAGGAATTTTGCTTCATATAGCCTTTCCCACATATGGGACACTTGTAGGGCAGATCTAAAAAATTAAATTATTAGAAAAATGTATTTTATTATAAGTTGTCCAAAGAATTACTGGACTCCTTTGGAATACTTTTTATTTATTTATTTTTACAGTGACAGAAACATTATCTAATGGTACTTTTGTATCTGAATATCTACTGGCTACTGTTTTTAAACCCAAATATGTGTTTCAATCCAAAACATGTTTCGAAGCAATGTGTCTGTTCAAGTTGCCTCCATAGTAGCATGTATAATTACAATGCAAACACCTCCTCTTTGGCTGCTTTCCACAGTATACGCTCTTATGCACCGTCAAAGAATTTTTGTTTTTGAACATTTTACCACACCTGTCACATTTTAGACGTACTAAAAATACCAAATATTAGATTAACTGGGAACAAATGTTGGTATTAATATTAGCAAATTTAACCGATTGAAATGGTTCATAATGATACTTTTTGAACGCTTTGAAAGGTTTGTAAGGCATTTGACAAAAGGTGGATGATTTTCCGTTATATATTACTTACTGCTGGTTTATTTCAAATTCATCTGGAACGTTTCATTTCTTTCGTTAATTTTATAAGAAAGTTATTAATGTATATGAATCACCTTGTATATAGAGCACTATAATTTTGGTTTCTTATGGAACTAATTCAGAAGAAGTTATTTTGCCAAAAAAACATTTTTCTTGTGAGAAAATAATATTTATTTGGTTCAAAAGCTGATTAATCTTGGCTCATGACAAATTATTTAGAAAAAATGTTGTTCCCAAAAAATGTTTTCTCTATTTAAGTATTTACACATTTAAATCAAGAAATAAGTTTCAACCAATCAACAGCGATGGTCTTGGAAGAAAACAACAAAGTATTATGTCAAGCACTCCTTTTCTTTAAACGAAGTTAATTCTTGAGCAAAGTGTATTGAAGATCCTCACAAAAGATATTTAGTTTTGCATCCCTTTACCTTCCAATTGCAAAGACCAAAAAGTACTTAGGCCTTCGTCCTTAGGATCTGTTTATAGACAAAAAAATTTTTATAATAAGATTTTTAACCTTTATTTCAAACTTGCCATGGGTTGATACAAGAAAAAAATATATTTGATTCAAAATAATATGGCTGACCTGCTGCACCAGCTAAAATATTTTAAAAGCATTCCGTACCGCAGAAAGTTTCGTAATTAAATTAGACCAGAAGATACAAACTTATGTAATATTTACTGATATTAAAAAGGCATTTAAAGGAAGTAAAATTTAATGTTAATTATGAACAACAAATACCTTGTTCTTTGTGTCCCACAGGAATATTTAGGATCCTTACTTTTTGTTGTGTTTATCAATGATCTTCCTGATATCTTTCGGCAAACCAAGTGCTTACTGTTTGCACATGATATGACATATTATGCTCCAGTAAAAAGTTGGAATGATTGTTAGAGTATACAGAGCCATTTGGATTGCTTAAGAGCATGGTGTAATATAGCATACTGTGAAGTAACGCATGTATTAACCAAGCGAAAAAAGCGATATTTCTTACCCTCTAAACAACCAAATATTAAAAAACAATTAAATTTGTTAAAGATTTTGAGATTCACTATGATAAACATTTAAATTCAGGAGAACACTATGAAAAAGTTGGACACACACAGTGCATTAAAAACGTAAGGGTTTATAATGAGAATGTTGACAAAATTCAAGAACATTTCTACAATAAAAGAACTGTATACTACATAGGTCGAAACTAGAGTAACTATTTGGTTTCCGAACAACATTTATAGATGATTTGGATATTGGAAAAATTCATAACAAATATTTAAGATATCTCTATGATAAAAAACATAATTTCTATCTAGACTACAGAAGTATAACGTCACAGCTGAAATGAATTTGACTTTCAGAGTCTACATGGGCGAGCAGTTTAGCTCCACGCATTGTGTTTTATTGATAAACTAATTAACAGCCCTATAGATAATTATTTCTTGCTTTTTCCAAACAAGCAGGATTGCCCCCCCCCCCCTTTAATAATACTCTCAAACTAACAAACGAAATAATGCTTACTTTTTGCGGAGTATATGAAATGTTATGCCCTACAAGAAAATTGGAATGATTGTTTGAGTATACAGAGGGACTTGGATTGCTGAAGGGCATGGTGTGATATCACAAACTGTGAAGTCATGCATCTATTAATCAAAGCAAAAATACTCAAATTTTTTAAATCCTAAACAATCAAATATTAAAAGAAATTTAAACTACACTGCTGGAACTTTGAAGTGCATCAAGGAAATTTTTACCGGAAATTCAAAATTGAATATTTTCAATACGGACAACGATTTTGAGATACGGTTTTCGGCCTTTGTTTGACTAATTCCTAGAGTATGCAGTCCGATAAGAACCACCTCAGGACTCCATCGCAACCGTCGTATACAGGTTGTTATATAAGACCCTAGCATTTTTTGAAAAGTTTATTTAACCAGAACTCTTACTGTGGATGATTTCTTTTTTTTGCAAGCAAAATAATCTAGAGCTAGGTAAAAACAAGCAATTTGCCGCGGTTTTGACATACAGAGTTTTTTAGAAAAATTGATTTTTTTTTGAAAAATTGGTCTGCTGAACAAAGTCTCCTTATGGCAATCAGATTCAGTATGGTTTATCAGATTATGAACAGGGTTGGCACCCTTAAGTATTCCACCATGCATATTGTATACAGGGTGCACCAAAAACTCTACCGATTCTAAATTTTAACAATGATGAATTTCTGCTCCGCAGACCTTTGTTACCCCTGTATTCTTGGAACATATTCTCAATTAATTCCAAATGATATGTAAATAGTTTAAGTTGGTCTGTATAAACAAATATAACATGTGAAACTGTATTTTAGAATCATATTAAAAGGTGATTTTTCATTTTTTATTAAAAAAAATCTGTTTTAAATCAAAGGCAATAGAAGCAACATCGAATTCAAGATTGACAAAAAAAAACCAAACCTAACAAATCACTATTTAACGTACACCTCTTAATTTTTGGTGAATCCTGTATACAATATTCATGTTGGAAAATTTAAAGGTGCCAACCTTGTTCATAATCTGATAGATATAACTTTGATTATCACAAGTGGGCTTATTTTAAACAATCAATTTTTAGAAAAAAACCCCGTATGTCGGAAACGAAGAAAAAATTTCAAAATCGTTAGAAATTGTTTTCTCGTACCTAGCTCTAGATTATTTTCGTTGCACAAAGAGAAAAAAATCTTCCATAGTAAGAATTCTGGTCGAACAAACTTTTAAAAAAATGACAGGGTCTTATACAGACTCCTGTATAAAACGGTGCGATGGTGCACTTCGAAGTTCCAGCAGTTTAGTTAACAGTTGATCTCTAGAGAATACTATAAACAGACTAGACGTAGTGCAATAAAAACTGTTGGATTTATAATGAGATTGTCGATAAAATTCAAGAACATTTCTATAATAAAAAGGCTGTATACTACACAGGCTGAAACTAGAATTTGGATCAACTATTAGGTTTCTAAAAACATGTACAGTTGATTTGGGTATTGGAAAAGTTCATAAAAATTGTTTAAGATATCTATATTATAAAAAAAACATAATTTTTACCCAGACTACAGAAGTTTAAGAACATTACAGCTGCGAAATTAATTTGACTTGCAGAGCCTACACAGGCCCAGAAAGATCCACATATTGGGTTAGTTAAGAATCCTATGAATAATTATTATTATTTCCTGCTTTTCCCCAATAAACAGCATTAGCCCTCTTAATAATGCTTCTAAACTAGCAAACGAAATAATGATCTTAATTGGATTTAGCCTTCAGGCATAACTTATTCTTTAAAAGAGTCACGTATGAAATTAAAATTTTATGGCACGTCGTCCCCCCAACATGGTCTACCACCACGAATCAATTCGAAAGAACTTGAAGTATTCTAATATACAAGAACACAATTTTACTAAAACCAGTAAGTATCGATTTACCAGTATATTTCCATAACTCGTAAGGAACCTAGGACTCTTCCAAAAAAAAAATAGAATAATCGTTGCCACAAATATACGGTTTCTAAGGTCATCTTCATTTCCACTTTCAACCCTAATATACACTAAAGTTTTCATGTAGCCCCAAAAATAAAAATCAAAAGAGTTTAGATCTGGTGCGCTCGGAGGCCATTTTCTACGTTCTGGGGTATTTCGACCTATCCACGTATTATCAAACGTATGATCCAGATGTTGTAACACATTCCTATGAATGTGGGCAGGAGCTCCATCATAAAGAAACCAGGCACTGGTTCGCTGAGCTAAAGGAATATCTGCTAAAAGAGTGGGAAAGTCCTTAGTTAAAAATTGGAGATATACCCCTCCTGTTAAACGCCTTGGCAGCTCAAAAGATCCGATTAACCGATTGTGGATTATTCCAGCCCAAATATTTATTGAAAACCGGTATTGAAATCGGCCTTGTTGAATCGTGTGTGGATTTTATTGAGCCCATGTATGAGTGTTGTGATAATTTAAAATTTCTTCTCTCGAAAAACAATATTCATCGGTTGTCAGTATGTTTAAAATAAAATTTTTGTTTTTTTTCGGAGAAAGCACCACCAAAATTCTCTTCTTCGGGGTAAGTCCTCTAAAGTCAAAGCCTGTACCCACTGCATATGATAAGGGTACAAAAGATTTTCACGAAGGGTACGATGAATTGAAAATCCAACTTGTCGCGAGATTTCCCGAGGGCTCGAATAAGGGTTTGCCTCCACTAGGGCTAAAATATGTTCCTCGTTTTCGGGTGATATTTACCTTTCAGGCCCCCGATTAGTGTGACGGACGTTTACACCCGTATCGCGATCTCTTTGTAAAACCGCCACAAACGTTCTGTCATTAGGAGACCTCCTGTTAGTTCCTGGTATGCTTGGGACACCAAATGAGCATTCTGTCTACACTCTCCTTAAATAAGTGACATGTCTGCATATTCAATATTCATATACATTTTACTACTTGTTAAAACGGTATGGAATTGCCTCATACGGCAAAAAAATGAGGTGAAAGAACCAAAAAAAACAAGAAAACTGCAACTGATATGTGTTCGAATTGTTATGTTGGTTGAAGCCTGGTCGTTTTTCATCGGTGGGCAGTGTTGCCATTTTCAAATAAGCATTCTAAGGTAAAATAAATCAATTTATTCGTTTTTAAATTTAGGGCGTTCAGATATTTTACTAAGAAAAAATTTGTAGGCATTTTGTAGAAAATCATATAATTAATTGTTTTACATAATAAAATTAACAAATGTGTTAACGATGTGCTTAAAAATTAATAAAACAAAATACAACTTTAAGGCCGCTTTTCTCAAAAATAGTAAGGAATTGACCTTATGTTATTTAAGCATTTTTTAATCAAAATGATCCATCCTATCACGTGTTACAATATTGGTAGTCAAACCCGTAACACCCTGTATAATTTGGAACAAATAAAATGAAATATTTGTGGTTGGAAAAATATAAAAACCTCATAGCCATAAACGATTTCAGATTAATAGAAAATGCTTGGAATTAGCAAGATGAAATATACAAGTGTTCAGATTCAACTTGTCTTATAAAATTAAACCTCTAAGTTAATCATTTATTTTGCTAGAAGTTTGTTGTCTGGTCCTCAAAATCTGATCACATTTTTTTTTTAAATAGATTTTTTTATCTAAATCCTCTGAGTTCTAGCTTAAATTCCACATTAATAATTACTATGTGGAAAATGACTTTTTGTCAATTTGCCTTACCAAATAACAAACGTAAAGAGGCCTTACTGTAATGCAATTTGTCGACTATTTTCGAAATTGAAATGATACTTACAAATATTTTTATGTATCTATTCCGTCAATTTTACATAAAAGGTGAAGGTTCTGCGAAAACCCTGCCTCCTGCTCTCTCTTCGGTTTTTCAATCTGTATGGTTCCCTCAGTTCAGCCAGTCGTTTCTTGAGAATTGTGTGTAGGATCCGGCAGAGATAAACTTTGGATTAATATTGTTACAACTGGCCCTTAGAATCAACTCCATGGCATTAGTTGTTGTAGTAAATGTGCAGTGAGTCTTGGCAACGCATTTTATTAAACAACAAAATATATTTATGAACATGTTTTATTTCTATATAGAACACTTACACATACAAACAATATCGACATAAAAGACTAGAATATTTTATTTAGCAGGTAAAAGTAATACTGATGATTATTTAAAAAACCTAGAATAATGTACAAGATGTAAACTTATCCGTGTCCAAAACTCTCAGAGGTGATTTCTCTCATGAAGTACAAAGTAGCAAAAAAAATGATATAGACAGAGGTCCGCTAAAACTAGGTGTACCAAGTTCACTTAAAAATATCTAAAAATATACGAGGTAGAGAAGAATTATCAAATATGGAATAGGTGCCTTATATAGGATATTCTAAATTTAGGAAAGTAAAAAGAGGTAACATCGCAAAGCTAACATGTACCAGGTGTCTTTTTATTTTTGATATCTTATAAATGACCTGTAAATTTTTTGTTTTTAAAGCAATCAAAATGACATAAAAATCATTTTGCATAATTATCTAACAAGTTTTTTTCCTGTTTTAAAAATAAAACACAGATTTTAACTTATATTTTTTTTAATGGAAAGCCTTATATGTTTTAAAAATAAAATCTCAAGTACACAAAACACAATGTTTGGGAGAATACAAAGATATTTCACCATTTTATGTATTATTGTCGTTTAAAAGGTATATGTCATGCTGGACGTTATCCAGAGCGTCAAATCCCCTCAAAACAAATATTTGCAAGATTATTTAAAAAAAATGCAAGAAAGAGGAAGCGTGTTTGATGTAAAAAGCCTTGGACTTTGTAGAGTTTTAAATGAAAAAACCAACATACTCGGATTTTATGAAACATATCTATCAACATCACTTAATAAATGTTCTCGGGAAATACCGGTCTCCCGCAGTTCAGTCCAAAAAGTTTTGAAAAAATACAAATATAGACCCTTTAAATTTCGGAAAATCCAGAAACATACCGACCAGTAGTGCCAGATAAGAGTTCTATTTTGTCAGGACTTCATAGATAGAAAGTACACCAATCACCAAACATAATTGTAATCGTCAGAACACCCGTCAATGTTCTACAAATAGTCCTCATATAATCCAAAAAATATAAAGTGAAGGGTAACGGGGAAAATAATTCAGTTTAAAAAATTTCAACGCAGATTTAACTTCAAACCCTTTTTTATCCAAAACGGCTGCTTTTAGCGACAAATGCTAAGAGTAACTTTTTTATGTAGAATTGAATGGAGAATAGGTCTGCCTAGTCAAAAATGACATGAAAGACTTCACAAAAAAGTTATGGTTAATTAAATTCAGGAACAACACTGTATGTGGCGCCCTCTAACATTAAATAAAGAACTAAGCTAATATTTAAATTTCTCGTCATCAATATACCCAGAATCCCATATTTTGTCCTATTGTCATCTTCCTTAACAAAAATATAAGCAAAAAACCAAATAAAATTGTTTTTTTGGACGCCCTGTATCTCAGAAACAAAGCCGTTTCAGACTCATGTTCATATGAACTTTTAATCTTAAAATTAGTCAAAGAATCACCCGTTAAAGTTTGTACAAGTACTTAATTGACACCCTGTATAAATAGGTAAACAGTTTGTAAAATTTGTAAAACTCGTTGAAAAAATATTGTTCCTAATACTTGCGCAAAGTCTCTTTCCCGGACCTAAAGCTTATCCGAGTTTGCGTACGGGAAAGTATCACTTTGAGCACTTGTTAGGAAAATAACTATTACAGCAGAAAACAAAACGTTCTACCGTATTTGATACTTTTCCTCTATAAAAAAACTGTTTATTACTTTTGTTTTATTAGGTAAATCATCAACAAGAGCTTTGGACATGAATTCATTTAAACCCTGTAAAAGGAACTAAAAAGCCTCTCAGTTTTATTGGAATGTGGATTTAACAATTTTGTCAAAATCTCAGTACTCCCGATAAAAATATACAGGGTTGTTCAAAATAAACGCACAAAATACATATTTTCTGTATGAGTAATTTTTCACCAAAAACGTTGAAACAATTGAAGTGGTTTAAATAGTTGTTCGTCTTTTTGTAATATTTTCAACCCTTTAATGTGACGGCACACCACCTTTTTTCCAAATGGCAACCTAGGTCCTGTGAAGCTCTATGAGACGTTGTTCTAAAACTGAATCCGATACTAGCAACGAATTAGGAATCTGCTCATTTCATTAGACTAAAACAAGCCCACATAAGTTATTAATTAAAATAAACTATCCTATGGTGTAATGCGAAACGACCTTGATTACCATCGATTACTAGACCCCATCAGCCTATCCAGGAACTTTCATTTCATTTGAAAATTTCATTGAATTAGGTATATTGAAAGGGCTGATTAAACGATAGTGGTATTTATTATTGCCCCATACGTTAAGAAGCAACTTCCTAATATCACAAGTTTTTACGTTGCAAAATGCATATAAAAAGGTACCTTAATTCTTGACATTCTAGGAAAGCTTTTACCACATTTGGTTGTTTATTCAGCAAATACCTATACACACAATAGTTATTTACTTAACAAGTGCGAAAAGTGGTATGTGTTAGGTACAAAGAGCTTCTTACAAAAAGAATACTTACTTTGCAAGTATTTCACCTTATTGAGTGTTTTAGATAAAATATTCATTAATTTAAGAAATCGCGCGGAAAAGTTACTTTGGAACTTTGACATCTTTGAATTATGGTGATTTGAGAAAGGCAGCGTATTGAAATTTGGATTATTGATGTGTGGAGACAAAGTACGGAGCCAGGATGAAGGTTGTGTGTTCTTCAACGAAAAGTATCCCGAGAATATATTTACGCGATTAAGTGTGAATAGGATATTTTGGAAATTTGAACCCGCTTTAATTCAAGATAAAAAATTTGATATCCTCCTATCAATATAAGAGAGCCCACACTATTCAATTGATACGTTAGCGCTAAATAACAATGTCAGTAGAGCTTCTGTACTGTAAATGGAATGATAAATAGACATAATTACAGATTCTGGTCTGATCAAAACGCACAGTGGATACATGAGGGACATACATAACATCCCCAAAAAGTCAATGTATGGGCTGGCATAGTAAATAACCGAATTTTAGGAATATATTTCTTTAAAGAAAATCTTACTGTTGAGCGTTACTTTTTTTAATTTCCTCTCATTTGATTTAGAACCTAGATTAGCAGTAATGTTTCCTAACAAGGGTGAGATCCAGATATTCCCCATGAACGAATATGGTTTCAACAATATAACGCACCACGTCATTTTGGTATAAATGTTCGAAGGTACTTGGACGAATTTTTCCAAATTGGTGGATAGGTCGACGGGGTCCCATTGAATGGCCATCAAGGTCTCCGGACCTTACATCACTGGATTTCTTTCTATGGGGGTATTTGAAGGAGAGAGTGCTTCAAAATAGACCAGAGTTGAGATAGAATAAGGATGGAGGTTTCTAATATACCAGCCAAAAGAATTCGAAGTGCGATTTATAGTATTTACCACAGACATGTCCAGTGGAAACTGCATGTCAAGTAGAAAGTCGAGATCACTTTCAAGATTTGTTACTTTAGGCAAATCAGGTGTTTGCTAAGGATGATTTATTTTAATTGAAAAACTTAGGTGAACTCGTTTTACTGTAATAAAATGAGAATACTTCTCATTTGTCGCTAGTATCGGATTCAGTTTTAGAAAACCTTCTTATAGAGTACTCACATGAACTAGGTTGCCGGTTAAGAAAAAAATTAGGGTGCCTACAAATTAAGGGGCTGCAGGGAGGGGGCTGAAACTATTACAAAAAGACGCACAACCATTTAAACCACTTCAAGTGTTCCAGCGTTTTTGTGAAAAATTACTCATACAGAAAATATGAACTTTGTCCGTTTCTTTTGAACAACCCTGTAAGAGAAATTCATGGACTTGCAGAGCTGGATATTTTAGTCCAAAAAAACTGGTGTGTACAAGAATTTTTTATACCACATGAAAAATGTTCCGAGAGATATGGCAAAAAATATAATTTTTTTTTTACATTTTACTTTGTTGTTAAATTCGACATGGCATATTTTTCAAAGAAATACGGAATTCAGGTATATATTTTTAGCAGTTTTTAATATAATGTTGGCATTGTAAAACAAATTTCTTGTCATTGAGGAGGATTGGTTTTTTGGTAATTAAAAATCCAGACAAATTTAATGGTGAGAAAAATCAATAAGTACCATTTTTTCTTTAAAAAAAAGGAATCTACGTATACGTACGAGTATGGTTAAGTTAAAACATAGCTATTGCTGGCAAAATATAATTATAAACTATTAAGTTGTGCTTTAACTGAAGAGTTATTTAGCAAATGTCAAATTCCTTATTCTGCTCTAAACTGATTTTTCGATATTTTGCAGCGTTTAGGAAATATTTAGGAATATCCCCAATCGAACATTGACAATTTAATGAGTTATGGGAATGAACCTAAATTTTGTTAAATAATTTATAAACCATGCAAAATATCGAAAACATATAGAAGAGCAAAAATAAAGCATTGAGGAATTTATTTTTTTTTTGTAAAAATGACCAGTGATGGTTAAACTGATCAGGACCCGAAAAATATCTTGAAGATATTTAAAAAAATAATTATTTGACCTAATTTAACTTTAAAGCACCAAATTTGATTTAGATATCTTTCCTAATCTTGGAGGTATATTAAAAACGAAAAAAAATATCTTTTGAAAACAAAACAATTGCGGACCCATGTTTAGATGGATATTTTTTTATTATTATTTTGCTAGAAATAGAAAAAGAAAAAAACAAGAATGAATTAAATCCTGTATAATAAATATCTTCTTTAAGTGTCATATTTTAAAAGTATTTTTTCAACCACCCTGTTTTGTACCAAGTGATACAGAAAATATATAAAAAGCAGCAATCTTTTTAGTTTTAGACATATCGATTTGCTATTTGGCACATTTGTATAATTTGATATGACGCAAATTGTTGATGAAAAACAATTAAAAACTAATTCCGGTTGGACCGGAAATGACCCCTATTTTTGTATTTTAAATAGAACCCTGTATATTGTAATAGACTATCCTAATCATCTTAAAATTTACCGATATATCTCTAGGTAGGTTTTGTTTTTAAAATGGCGACTGAAGAACCATTTTTTGAAAATTATACAATACGAAGAAAATACAGTCACTATTTACAAGAAAAAACGTTTAGAACAGCTCGTTTTTATTGGAAGTGACCCTTACTTTCTTATTTTAAATATCCTGTATATTGAATTATTAAGTAAATTAGCCTCTCAACAATATGTCACAGGTTAATTTATTTTCAAAATGGCGTCTGAAAAGCCATCTTTTATGAAAATTAGACATTGTCGCTTTATTAAGGAAACACAGTCACTATTTATAAAATACTCGTTTTGAACAGTCCAAAATATTCTTATTTATTGCTTTTTTAGAACGGTTCGATCTAAAAATAGTTTTGAATAATTATAAATTTTTTATTTTGTTGAAACAGCAATTTTGAACTATATTTTTAACTGCACCTTGTATTTTTTTTGGCAGTAATTTTATGCGAAAACTTAGCTATTACTATCGCATATTAATCTTTATTTTTAAGATGGCGATAAAGCGACTTTTCCAATAACGTTCGTCACTTGAAAATGAAGGTTAAAAAGGTAATTTTATACGGAAAAACATTCAAAGTCCTGTTGAAAATATTGGACTAAATTGGTCTTTTCATAAAAAAAAAGAAGTGAAAAAAATTTAAAAAACATATTTATTAAAGTTTTTAGATCAAAATTGTCATGTTTAATTTTTACAAAGTGGCTCTTGATCCGCCATTTTGAATTTGAAAAAGACAACTTGTCGCATATTGTCCTATTTAAAAGAAAAAATAGGGATCACTTCTTGTAGAACCAGAAGTAGTCTTTATTTATTATTTTTATTTTAAGATTAAAAAAAATGGCGGCTTGTTACATGTCTCCTATATTGCCCAGTATATTGATGCAACGACAAAAAATCCTTGTAATACAACAGCCATTAACATACCTATCAAAATTCAAAAAAAAATATATTAAAAAGAAATTTCTTTAAATTAAGACCAAAATACTTGGATGTAAGGCTATTTAGTTTGCCACAAGAGATATTTATCAGCCATTATCAACAACGTTGTGCTTGATCCTAAGGTGAGTGGCCAGAATATATTTTCGGGTCGTTTTGTAGTTGCATCTGGGAAAAACGCAAGAATATGGCTTGGCAACATTGGCACATTCGTACTTTTCGTGTCGCCATAACGACCTTTTAACCCAGTAACCCTTGTAGCATAAACGACATCTGTACATCTCACCTAAAAATAGAAGAAAATTTATTTAATTATTTTAAGATTTAATAATCAAAATGAAATACACATAACTAACAAAAAAAACGAGTATCCAATTCTTACAGTACTGGCTGGCTAACATATCTCTATTAATACTTTACAAAATCTATATATTTAAATTACTAAGCCAGATTTTCTATAAAACTAATATGATTTTCTTCAATAACATTTCTGGACGATGTGGTGAATGCTCCCCATGTTCTTATAATTCCACTAGAAACTCATCGCGCCATCTAACGGGAAAGGCAGAACAAAATCTGCCTGGCCATCTAGTGGACATCTGGTGACATGACAAGATGTATAAAACTTAGCGGTGAATAAAATACGCCTGTGATGTCAGTCTTGGCCATTTACGACATTTCTTAGTCCAATCAAACTGTCATTTTTTAGGAAAATTTCTCTAAACAGTTTTGTTTTTGGAATCACTAGATTTTGGGATTTATATTAAGGGCCCGACTTTGCACCTGTGCGGGACACCCTTAAAAGTGGCGATTTTAGCCTTTTTTACGTTTTTTTAACAGTTTTTTTGCAGTTATTTTCAGTTGTAGATGAGTAAATCAAAATCGGCCAACGAATTTTGATTCAGCAGTTAAAAACCAAGAGTTATTTTGGATGAAAATTGACCATTAAAAGACATGTTGGATGAAAATTGACATTAAACACGAGAAATCAGCTATTTTTTAGCCATTTTTCTGTATATAAAAATATCTTTATTAGCGTTTAGCATAGCATTAGTTTTTGTTATTCAATTTTCTTTTACCTATAAACCATTTTTTACCAATTTAATGTCCATTTTAATACATGAAAATAAGTCATATTTTACGAAAATGAATTATCGTAAAGCTGTTTTTTTTTCTAACTATTTGGCTCCACTTACTGTTTATGAAACTTATTGGTCCTAATGATTTGAGCCCTTATAGAAGTCGTTTTGACCATTTACGTCCGATAAATCGTTATTTAAGCTCAATTTTTGGTTTTTACGTAAAATTTCGCGTTTATAGAATAAAAAAAATTTTACTGTCGATTTCATAGGTCCAAATGATCAAATTTACTTTTAAAATTCCCTCAAATTTCTATTTTGAAGTACTAAAGAAATTTACTTTTTTACAAGTAAGAAAACCTTGCGCAGATTAAGTTAAAAATAACTATTTTTCAGGCCCAAGCCAAGAAAATGATATTTTAAATTCCTAAAAATGTTTGTAATAAACCTTTCTATATTCTAAAATACATATTTGTAAATTAAAATATAATAGCACTAAAAAAAATTCATTAATAAAATAACGTATATCGTATATTGAAATGGACATTAAATTGCTAAAAAATGGCCATCTTTATGATTGAATCTACTAAAGTATACCTTACCTTATTAAAGACCCTTCAATGGCTTATAGGTCAAAAAAAAAATTGATAACAATACCCTAGTTTCTTTTGCTAATAAAGTTAGTTTTTAAAAAAATACAAACAAACAGCCAAAATTAGCTAATTCCCCGGGTTTAAATAGGTTCAGTTACATCCAAAAGGACTCAAACGCCTCGTTTTTAAGTCCTTATTCAAAATTCGATAGCCGATTTCTCGTATTCAACCTTAAATAGCTGCAAACAACGCTAAAAATAGCCAAATTTACACCCCAAACTACCAATAAAGAAAAAGTTACTGTTTAGAGAAATTTTCTATTTTCGCCATTTTCTTCAACATTTTGACTGGATCATCTGGTAAGATTACGTCACAAAATTATTCCATATATACGTTGTAAAGTTTGTGCATGCAAATGTTGAATATGGTACTAATTAAAAACCATAAGCTCAATTGCCAACTATGACAATAGCATATTAAATTTTATGTTACTGGATATGTACGAGGAGGGTTTTAAAGGGGAAAGGAACTTATTCACGACTATTAATCATCTACCCTATAAATCCACTAGTATAAATTATTGTGCTTTGTTATTGAACTCATGGCCTTCGTGGCTCAGTGGTCAAAGGGTTCAGGTAGGATGTAAAAGGTCCTGGGTTCGAATCCCATCAAGTTCACTCTCAGTGAAAATCCCGATAAAATAATTTTGAGAAATTCGTCATAATAAAATACAGATCATCAAAAAGCCAAAACAATTTACAAATTTTACATCTTCCGCTAAGGACAGAACATCTCTTATAATACAATAAATCATTTTTGCGATGTTATCAGGTAAACAAGTTAGTAAACTCCGGTATTTTGATTTAATAGCACTTAATGAAAATAAACAGCCTAATAGGTAACTTCTAAAGGTATTTTTGTATAAAAAATAATGTCAAGTTTACAACATATTAATGTAAATAATATTTAATAATTACTAGGAATAACATAATTATAATTAAATATATTCTTTCCACCTTAAACTATATTTATATAATTATTTACGTATGACTTGGGCCCTGAAATTATAACTATAAATTTGATAATTTTGATTTAATTTAAATTTATATAAACTATTTTTCACTGAGAAAAATTAGGCATAGTAAATTTAGAAAAATGGTTCTGAACAATGACTACAATATAACTACCTGAATTTATCACATATCATATCCCTCAGTGGGGGACTGAAACTAGAGGGTCAAAAATATACGAAAACAGATTCCTCCTTGAAAACAAAATCGACTGGTCCCAACAATTTTTTAAAAATTTCGAGACATATGAGAAATCGGGCTTGTTTCAACTTCATTGTCCCACTCATTGGCGTAACTATATATATATATATATATATATATATATATATATATATATATATATATATATATTTTTTTTTTTTGTGTATTGTGCATCAATATCTAGGGTAGTTACTCAGCTAGTTATGGAAGACCTCGAAGAATCTGTAATAAGCAATGTAAGTTGACAAATAGCATTCTTCTACTGATACGTGGATGATTGTATATTAGCAATACCAAAAAACAACCATCTAAATATACTAGAACAATTTAATAGTTACCATAAAAAACTTAAATTCACAATCGAAATAGAAAAAGATAACAAAATAAATTTTTTAGACTTAACGTTGCACCGAAAAACCAATTTTATACAAACAGAATGTTATACTAAAGAAACATGGTCCTCTAGATACCTAAATTTTAACTCCCAACATCCACTTTCACAAAAAAAGTCAGTTCTCATAGGACTTGCTGATCGCGCAATTAAAATATCTGACACAGAATTTAGACAAAATGCTATAAAAAAAGCAAATGATGCACTCAAATTAAACAACTATCCTGAACGTCTAATTAACATCATTTTCAAAAAAACGTATTCATATTTTTCACAATCAACTACAAAAAACAAATCCTTTGGGACACCAAAAACAAAAAAATAAGTATCTCTCTTTGCCATATGTTAAGGGTCTATCAGAAAAGTTAAAAAATATATTCAAGCCTCATAACATTACAATCGCACATAAAGGATATCAACTATTAAAAAATAATTTCAGTCAACTAAAATCAAAAATTCCCAAAAATAAAAAATCTCACGTAGTTTACGAAACCCATGTCAAAATTGCAATTTCTTGAACATCGGTCAAACCAGTCAATATTTGAAAAATAGAATTAACAGCCACAAATACGACAAAAAAAATAAGACCGCCGTTACTGACCACTGTCAAGAAAAAAATCATACTTTTAACTATGAAAACACTAAGATATTAAGAACAGAAAATCATACAAAAAAGCGAGAGTTTTTAGAAATGAATGAAATTAAAAATAACCCGAACGCTATAAACTCAAAAACCCAAATAAAACATCTTGGTAAAATATATTACAACATCTTAAAATAATAATATTTAAAAGGAATTCCAGTTTTGTGTAGCAGATACCTTATAATCTAATTAAATCTTAGAAAAAATTTACGGAAGAAGTCACCCATAGCAATAACAATAATAATCTCACATCGACATTCAGTCTGAAAATTTCTCTGTTCCATATATGTTTACTAATTTTATTTTACTATTGTGGATTGTCATACTAAACGTCGTGTTAAGTGTACTTACGCATAATGACTAAAACTAAAATCAATTTGCCGACATTTTTTAAATATTATTTTTTAATATAAACAAATATATTTATTGTTTCAGATGAAGAATAGTTTATATAAATAGGTACTCTTTCCTTTATTGCACAACATCGAAAATTTCATTTTGAAGCCCAAGTAACATAACTTAACAATAAAATTCTTAAGTTATTAACAGAAAAAAATGACAATAGGACCTTTCAAATGAAATAAGAGATTCATATATAGGCTTTCAAAAATGCATTCATGTGTTTTATTCAATGTGGATTTACAGTAAAATAAATTTTTTATTACATCCTGTTTTTAGCTTTCTACAAAAAAAGAGGTAAAGCTTGTTTTTGCTATTGTTTCTTGGCATAAACTTTTGTAAATAGTTTCTCTAATTTTTTGCCAATTTTAGCAAAAAAGGAAGCACATATTCACTAAATAAAATTCTTCCGAAGACTTGATATAACCCAAAATATCAATAATACCTCAAAGGATATTAAAGTGGGACCAAATAAGAAAGAAATTACCTTTTACAAAATTGAGGTACTGTTGTAGTTTTTTTTTTGAATTTACGTGATCTATTATAGCGCCTTGTATACTGACCAGAAACATATTTCATATAATCGTTTTAGGCTTAAACTATTCAATAATCTATTTAAATCAATCGAAAAAACCGAATTCGATTTGTTTTATCTAAACGAGCGAAATTCTTTAGCAATTCATCAGCATTTAGCATTCCTGCACTATTTTGAAATATAATCCTTGCTAGCAAATTTAAACTACTGCCTAAAGACACATAACTGATATTTATGGATAAATCGCCTAAGAAAAATCGCTGGAAATTATTTTCGAGAAATGGCCGCTAGGGGGCGTAACACCAACTCAAAAAAGTAAATGCCGATTTTCTCTTGAATTTTCTTAGTTAAGGGTTAGATATTAAGTTTCTAAATGGTTTTTGTTAACGATCCTCTTGATTTTATGTTAGAGTGGTGTATTATTTATTATTTGGGATTAGGATCTAGTAGATAAAACAAATGTCTTTAAAATTGTTGACGTTTGGCTACTCTATTGTTGTATCCTTAGGATACCTATATACAGTGTGTATCAGCCAAATGGAATAAATTCGATAATAAATAAATGGGGGCGTGTTCGGAAAAACGCTTGGACCCGTCGATTGGTATTTTTACTTGCTCATTTTCTCCAATAAAAACTTTTTATACAGGGTGTGTCCTGTAACAGTGGTCAATGCCAACTTTCTTATTTCAAATGCAACACCCCGGATATTATTTAATTTTTGGATTCTTTAGGAGATTCTAAACATATTTTATGTTCAATGTCCTATACCTATCTTCAACTATTTCGGCAATATTAAGTGTTTTCAAAGTTATTTTTATTTTATTTATTTCGAATTTATTATTATTCATGAAAGTGGCTCTGGTTACTGAACTATTTATTTGATTACAAAAATTCGCTACAACACACTCAATACTTATTTACCATTTAGGTCTTCATATTAAGAATGTAAGCAAAAACCATTTTAGCGTTCCTTTTTATTGATATGGAACAAAAAGAGCCAGTTTTGTTTACTTTTAAGTTTTGTTTACTTTTGTGTAAAATGCCTGGCCTTTCTCTTTGCAAGACAGTAGTTGTCAGTGTCAGTGTCATAGTCTTTTTTGAATTTCGTTAACTGCATAATACCTAATATCAGAAAAATGGTTCATTTAACAGAAATGCATAAAATAACAATTCTACAAATGATTGGTTATGGAGATAACACACGAACACAAGTGGAAGTTGCTCGCTTATTTCATGAAAAATTTCCAAATTTGCCGCATATATTTCCCAAGGGACAATTAGTAAAATAGAAAAGCAGTTTCGCGAGCTTGGACATGTGAGGCAGATAAAAAAAGCAGCTGCCAATTCAATAAATGATGATACTAAATTGGATATTATGCTTGAGTTTGAGGAAAACCCACATATTTCTAGTCGACAAGCCGCCGCAATGTTCGATATTAGCCATTCGTCGATTATTCGAACATTAAAAGAAAATAAAATGCATCCCTATAAAGTGATACCAATTCAGGAGCTCATGGAAGACGATTATGATAGGAGAACTTATTTTTGTGAACAAATGATGGCTATGTTAGATAACAATGTTATTCAATTAGAACATGTTTTGTTTTCGGATGAGTGCACCTTTACACTTCACGGTCATGTAAATCGTCAAAATTGCCGCTATTGGTCTAGGGAAAATCCTCACTGGATCAGCGAAGAACATACTCAATATCCTGAAAAGGTTAATGTTTGGGCAGGAATTGTTAGGGATCATATCATAGGCCCCTTTTTCATTGACGGCAATTTGAATGGCGATAATTATTTAGCACTGCTCCAAAATAATGTCGTGCCAACTTTGACAAATTTGTATCCGGATCCAGCAAACCCACAAGTTCCAGCGAATATGATATGGTTTCAGCAAGATGGAGCACCCTCCCATTACCAAATTAATGTCCGGCAGTACCTCAATGGAATATTTCCAAATCGGTGGATAGGGAGACGAGGATCGATAGAATGGCCAGCGCGATCCCCTGATCTGACGCCATTAGACTTTTTCTTATGGGGACATATTAAAAATGTTGTATACAAAACTAAACCCCTCGACTTAGCTGACTTAAGAAGACGAATAACTCTTGCGATTAGATCGGTCACGCCTGAGATGCTAAATAACGTTAGAAGAAATTTCTATTTAAGATTAGGAATTTGCCAAGACGTTCGCGGCGAGCATATTCAACAGTTCCTAAATTAACTTTTTACTTTTGTTTATACATTATGAAGAAATAAATAATTTTATCTTTTTAATCTTAATTTTTGCAATAAATTTGAAAACACTTAATATTGCCGAAATAGTTGAAGATAGGTATAGGACATTGAACATAAAATATGTTTAGAATCTCCTAAAGAATCCAAAAATTAAATAATATCCGGGGTGTTGCATTTGAAATAAGAAAGTTGGCAATGACCACTGTTACAGGACACACCCTGTATAAAAAGTTTTTATTGGAGAAAATGAGCAACTAAAAATACCAATCGACGGGTCCAAGCGTTTTTCCGAACACGCCCCCATTTATTTATTATCGAATTTATTCCATTTGGCTGATACACACGGTATATATATATATATATATATATATATATATATATATATATATATATATATATATATATATATATATATATATATATATATATATATATATATATATATATATATATATATTATATATATATATATATATATATATATATATATATATATATAATTTTTTCTTGAACAGTTGTTGTATACAAAAGTGGAAAATTCTTGGGTTTAGGTTCGAATTAAATACCAAAATTTTAATTTCTCATTTATTTGACGTTTCGCCCTGTAATTTAGGGCATCTTCAGAAAAAATTTTTTGATGCTAAAATTATAAAAATAGACATTAATATTTAAAAGACACACTGTATATAAAATAATATTACTACGTTAACACATATTTATATTCAACACTATAAAAGTACATACCTTGAAATAAGCAGATATTTATTGACAGATTTGTTTATACTGCCAGAACTTGTATTAGAGCAGTAATGAAATATTTATCAGTTGTATTTGTTTTTTCTCTCGTGAAAGAAACGAAACGCTTTTTTGTTGTTTTATGTTGAATACCGTTTAGGGGTGGACAGTTAATATAAAATTGAAATTAAGGTATCACATTAATAAATTTATATACATATGGCTTAAATTATTTATGTCGGTTCTGCCCTTCATGGAGTTTTTTTCTCTAGTAATTTCTATAATTTCTTTGATGGCTAATTTATTATAATTAGAGTCTGTAGCTAGTACTTTGGTGTTTTCATAGTTGATGTTGTGTTTTTCGGTTTGTATGTGTTTGCTTAATGCTGTTGTGGCATTCTTTGTGTGTTTATGTTCTTTTATTCTATTTTCCAGAAGCTGACTTGTCATTCCGATGTATTTTTTTGGACAATTGGTGCATGGTATTGAATACACTATGTTAGATTGTTTTTTAAGGGAACTTTGCTTTTTAGTTTTGTAAAAATTTGGTTGATTAAGTTGTGTGATTTATCACAGGCAACATATTTTGTATCTTCTTCTGGAGTGCGGTTATTCTTATAACGAGACGTGTTGTATAACTATCCTATTAATGTGTTGCTCTGGGAAATGATTTTTTAGTAATACGTTTTTTACTTTTTTTAGAGTCTCTTTTCTGTATTCTGGTGATGTTAACTGTAAGGCTCGATCAGCTAAACCGGTTATTACACTTTATTTTTGATTTTTTGAATGATTTGAATTATAATTCAGATATCTCTCAGACCAAGTATCTTTTGTGTACCATTTTGTTGTTGTTCTTTATGAGGGTCATATCTAAAAAGTTTATTTGAATATGTTGCTCTACCTCATACGTGAATTGTAATTTGTGGTGAAGCTTTGAAAATTTTTCTGAAGATGCCCTAAATTACAGGGCGAAACGTCAAATAAACGAAAAATTAAAATTTTGGTATTTAACTCGAACCTAAACCCAAGAATTTTCCGCTTTTGTATATATATATATATATATATATATATATATATATATATATATATATATATATTTATATTTCTCTTACAATTTATAAATATCAAGTACTTTCTTGGGATTAGGTTCGTATATCCTGCATGAAACCAATATAATCAGTCTTTAACCTAACCACGTTGGACCACAGATATTTCCCAGATATTAGGTTTCTAAATGGATTTTGTTAACGATACTCTTGTTTTATGTTAGACTGGTGTATTATTCGGAGTTAGAATTCAGTAAAAACAAAAGTTTCTTGAAATTGTCGTCGTTTCGCAACTTTATTTTTGCATCCTTAGGATTTTTATACCCTGCATGACACCCATATTATCAGAGCTTACCTACTCCGTTGGTTCGCAGATATTTCCTAGATATTAAAATTCTAAATAGTTTTCGTTAACGATCTTCTTGTTGTTATGTTAGAGTGATTTGGGGTTAGGAAATATCTGTGGACCAATGGACCATCGTCACTTTTTCTCCTCTACAAATTGGAGAGGATAGTTTTTCAATACGACGTTTCGGATTCAGACGACCATCATCAACTTTTTTATTTAAATGCGGACCTGGATTTTTTGCTTCATCATTCAATACCTTTTAAAACCTTCATTTAAATTGTGACAAAAAAGTCATATGATACCTTTAGATATATTTGAGAAAATCTGTTTACTTGAAGAACTAGAAAAAAGTTTGACCTTTCCCCTACCATTTTATTACTCAAAACAGAAACAAAAATGATAAAAAGTTGCATAATTGCCTGAAGAATACAATGCTTAGGTTTTTGATAAACCTTACTTAGGAAAATTTAAGAGAAAATCGGCATTTCCAGTTTCGAGTTGCTGCTCTAGCGGCCATTTTTCAAACTTAAAAATAACTTCCAGCGACTTTTTTTTTTTGGCCGATTTATTCTTAAATATTTTTCCTCATAATTGTGTATTTAACGGTTACCGAGTTATTATATCCTTTCTTACTTGGACACCCAGTATAAATTATCCCATTTTGGTTGTAATTGTCGGGTATCTGGCTTATTTTCAAGAACCTGAGCTACTATTTTGTGAAACAAAAGATGCTGAAAACAAATCAGTCATAGCCAACTTAGTTTCCACGCTACAGGGCGATATTGAAAATATTGCATCTTTTGGTACCCCTTGTATCTCAGTAGTCTGACAACTTGTCAAAAAGATAAAAATGAATCCTTTCAGAACTTCGCCCAGAATCCAGTGGAGTAGTAAGTTTTTTCTAAATGTTCCTTTTTTTTGAAATATTAACCACTGCTTGGTTTTTTTAAATTGGTCACCCTGTACCTTTGTCAAGATATTAATTTGTCTTTTGACAAGCTTCTCAAAAATATATAATAGAATGGGTCTATTTTAATAAATAACAAGAATAATCCTAATTTTCATAAATCGTATTCAAACTTTTGCAGGAGGCCATGGAAAACAACGCTCTCTTTAATTGGTTGCTTCGAAGCAAGTGACAGTTCCCACAATTTGTTCTATGCCGTGTCATTACATGTCTTATTTATATAAATTTTGTGTCTGATTTTCAAATTTTGGTAGGTTTTTGTAATTATTTACTATTTATTTATTAAATTTGTGATTATGGTAGAAAACCAAACTTTCGAACATTTTGAGAAATACGATTTTAGCTTGATTTATATTAAGTAATAAACATGTTGAAGCAGCATCTGGGGTGTATTTTAACAGGTAAATAGTTGGTTTTTAGGGATGTTTCAATAATATTACCTAATTTTTATTTGGGTATCCAGAAAGGAGGTAAGCTAATATATCCACTCTTTTTTCCAAATAAAAAACAGTTTACTAGATCACGGATCATTTAACAAACCTCGTTCAACAACATCTAATCAAGAAAATCACGAGGTTGAGGAAATCACAGAAAACTGTGATGCTGCTAATGCAGAAGCTTACCCTACGAACTCATGTAGGACCATTGAAAAGGGCGTAGGGATTTCAAAAACTAAAGCTAAAAAAATACACATCATACAAATTTTGGCTTGTCCACTACTTACACCCTGGGGATGCTCAATGTCGGGTAGTCTTCTGCAATGGCATCGAGAAATGTGATATGGTTAGAGATTTTGAAATGATTGTTCTATGGTCAGACGAAGCACATTAGCAAGCAGATTCTTTTCCAGAAGACAGCAGGGCAAGTTTGCTCTAAATGTGCCTTGCTTCATATTAGTAACACAGATACATTTTATATATTTGAGGAAAATCTAACAGCTGATAGAGCTACGTAGAAATTTTGGAGACAACTATACCTGATTTGCCTAATGATGTTCCTTTAGCGCATGTAAACGAAATTTATTTCCAGCAGGACGGAGATGCTGCAAACAATTTTCAAATGGCCAAGTTATTTCTGGATAATAATTTTACGAATCGGAACCAACGGGCCTGTAGGATGGCCCCCTAGGTCCCCAGATTTGTCGATATTGGATTTCTTTCTAAGGGGATATCTGAAGAATAAAATTTACAAAGGGCATATGATAATATTCAAGATTTAGGAAACACAATAAGAGACAGTTTTCGATGCTTACAAAATCATCCTGTTGTTATACTTAGTTCCTTAAAACGAATAGGAAAAATATGTGTGCATACAACAAAATGGAAAACAGTTTGTACAGTTCTGATTTACTTGATTTACTAGTGCTCACAAATTTTTCCGCACTAGTGTGGAAAAAATTTTACGTAATATTTCAACATTAATTTATTAATTAACTGTCTTTGATACACATCTCAGAGTGTGTAGCAGGGTTAACGCATTTCGTTGCCATTAATTGCTTTTATATGCGCGTATTCCGCATTTATTTTGCATTATTTCTATGAATTTAACTGAATTTGACACTCTGGCCAGAATATATTATGAACGCAGCAAAAGAAGTGGATTCGGATTTGCTTCCAGAAAAATCCAAAGTCAAATACATTCAGGAATGCAACAACATTAATAAAGAAGAGGTACTTCTAGTTTACTTTGAAGAAATTTCAAAGATTTTTCAACCTCTAAAATGTGGTCCAAGTACTCAATGATAAAATGTATGTCGGCCAAACAAAACAATATTTGAGCAATAGAATATATCAACATCAGTACGATTGTCGCAATCATAACTACATCAAGAAGGATACAATTGCTTTGTCAACTCATCATTTTGAGACAGGCCACTGCTTCTTATTTAATCATGTTAAAATCATAGATAGAGAGACCAACTGGTATAAACGAAATATCAGTGAAATTACTCACATTAATCTATCAGACACCATAAACCTCAGGACTGATTCACAAGGGTTTACACAAACAAACATTTAAAAAAATTTGGAGAGAAAAACACAAAAATTAGGTAATAGGGCATTAATAACATGTATCTATAATTCTATATAAAAAAAAGGAATACATAGTAGCAAAACATCATATATTATTTGTTGTAATAGTTGTATATTTAAATAACTAAACTTCAAGTTTTGTTTGCTTTTGTCTTGTTTTAACTATTAACTACACTTGTAACTATTCAATAAGTATACAAATATTTACTTTTAGTTTTAATGTTTTTCTTTGTACTACACAAATAAAAGTGTAATTGTGCATGAACTTTGCTAGCTAAAAATTCAGGACAGTCTAATATAATAACAACTAGTTAGAACTTTTAATATCACCGTAAAACTAATTGGTGAAAAAAATAAAAAAAAACTGTCTCTTTTCCAACGGAACACGCACAAATCAGTACTTTATTGACCACACGTAGCCTTATTACGTTTTGATTAGAGAACTGTTTCTAGTGTGTGTGTGTGTTTATGTTGTGAAATGTTTTCCTTCACGTCACGTCTAGAAATTATGGGCAAAGTGCGGATACAACGACACTAACAATTCAGGTATATTTTTAATGTTAATTTATTATTTTTCAGTTTTTACTCTGTGTTCTGTTTCCAGTGCTTGAAAAAGTATCAATAAAGATACGAAACGTCGCACAGGAATTAATCAGTGTGTTTTGTTTGAGCCTTCTCCTAACCCACGAATAAGAAAATATTTTTAGAATAATTGGAGAACGAAATTTTTGGAGAAAATTAAGAAAAACGTTGATGCTAGCAGGCATTTTAAATTGATTGCTTTTTTAAAAAAGAAAATAGTAGGTTTTAGACCAAAAAAGTCTAAAATTTTAAACCACGAACATGTTGAAACATTTTTAAGCATTGCGCCTGACGATATTTATTTACTAATCAAAGTCGCAACACTAATTGGAAATAAAGATTTAACTTATCTGTTGTGTGAAAACGTAGTCGAATAAGAATATTTGTTTCTGGTGAAAATACCAAATAGCAAGACTCACTAGAGTAAAAGCTTTGTTATAACTGAAGAAAAAAATCTTAATTTAATCAAGAAGTACATGTCTCTGCGCCCCAAAAGTACACCGCATCAAAATAAAATGTACTACTCAAACTGTTGGCATTAATAAGTTTGATAAGATGCCATCGGACGTGGCTGCTTTTTTGAGACTTCCAAATCCAGAAACATTTACTAGATACTGTTATAGACGCTCTTCGGCTACTATGTTGGCCGACGCTGGAGGGGATATTACTAATTTGAAACGTCTCGGGGGATGGCAATCGAGAAAAGTTGCAGAATCATATGTAAATGAATCCATGGAGAGCAAAAAACGCATCGCCATCCAAATTCTATGCTCTACAGGAGAAAATTCCAAGGAAAATTCTCCTCCGCCTTCGCCCTTCCCTTCTACAAGTTTCGTGTATGAAATTGATAGTATTGCTGACAACAATGGAGCAGTGAATCAGCACCAATATGACAAGTTAAGAAGAAAAAGTGTCAACATTATTGCCAGTACCAAAAAGGCTAACCATCAAAATGCTCCCAATTTAGTTAATAATGCCTATAATTGTCAATTTTCGGTTACCTACCAGGTTAATTACAACAAAGAATAATTTTAACATAGAACGGAAGCTTTCACGGCTTTGGTCAATTAAAATTGGAATTACTATCCGACGTTTCGCCTTCGATTGCACGAGGTATCTTCAAGGATCTTTACTCTACGAGATCTGGGTGGTGATTCAGTATTCAGGTCTCGTGAAGTAAAGATCCCTGAAGATGCCTCGTGCAATCGAAGGCGAAACATCGGATAGTAATTCCAATTTGACACGGTCTAATCCCAACAACCACGATTTCTTAAAGAATTATTTTTTAAAACAGGTTTCTATAGCTCTCTGTAGTTACTACCTTTTTCCAAATATTTAGTTACTTTTAAATATATAATTTGTTTGTTTGTTATAGTTTATTAAAAACTATTAAATCACTACGTATTATGTACTTATTTCCCCACGTCTGTAGAAAAACTGTTGTACCTAACACTTGCGGAAAAGCCATTTTCCGCACTCGGCTGCTTCACCAAACTCATTGTAAATAGTAATTTTCCTTTTGTTGCATAAATCTAGGTAGGTAGCACTTTTTTTGTGCAAAATTATTAATAGATATATTGATAAATAGCTATTATTAACTTTTTTTTTGATTTATTGTTAGCATATAGAAACTGTTAACGAGTTTAAATAAAAAGTAGCTTTATTTTGCGTGGCCGCCTGCAAAATTCTGCGAATATGAAATGGAGTTTTTGTTGTTGTTTATTAAAACAGACCCATACTGTGATATATTTTTGAGAAGATTGTAAAAAGACAAATAGGTCGATATTTCAAAAACAGTAATATTTAGAAAAAAACTGTCTACGCCACTGGAGTCTACGTAAACAGTTCTAAAAGAATTCGTTTTTACTTTTTTGACAAGTCGTCACACCACTGATATACAGAGGTACCTTAAAATGTAATATTTTCAATATGGCCCTGTAGTTTGAAAACTAAGAGGGCTATGACTCTGCTGACTAGCTCAGGTTGCCGAAAACGGTAGGCTTCTATATGTAAAAATAAGCGGAATGGCAACCAAAATGGGATTAGTTTGTTAGTTTGGAAATTAGTTTGAATTTCTATTATGTACTCATATAAGGATTATTTGTTCTAAATTAATAAAAGAAAACAAAAATTGTTGAAAGAAGGATATTGTAGAGTCTCTTTCTGTATATTCCTCTATTCAACGCATCGATAATTGCATATTTAAAAACTTGATCGGAATTTCATTTAAAAGCCCTCCGTGAAAAGATTTAAGTCACAAAATAAACAACTGACAAACAACGTAACAAGATCAGAATGATTCATCCTCAGCATCTTCTTCTTTAACCTCAAAAAATGATTCAATGTCGAGTGTAATCTGACTGTTTTTTCGTTTCAGTTTCCTTCGGGGTTTGAAACTGAAATTTAAAAAATGATTGCCGGCAGATTCCCTGTACTTTTTCACGATGGTGTGAACTGAGCTTTTAGAAATCTGCAAAATGGAGGCAGCTTTTCTGATGGATGTTCCACTGTTAATTAAATCGATGGCCTTACGCGCTAATCCTTCGTCTGCAGTTATGAAACATCGTTTTCCTAAAATTTAAAACTATATTTTAATGTATATTTTATTATATACTCGGATTTTTATACACTGTTCTTTACAGGATCTAACATTATGCATATACACAATTATTATTTTTGAATAACCAGCAAGTCCAATAAAAAAAAAAGACAATTGCAAATCAGAAATATATTTAAAAAAACTGGTATAAAAAACTAAAATTTACATGAGTATGGCGAAACACAATATACAGGGTGACCCACAACTTTTTAAATGAAAATATTTTTGAAATTGAAGGGCTCTTAAATTTAATTTTTTTGATATTTTTAAAACTAAAAAGGTGGCCACCTGTTACATGTCTGTTGTGTTACCCGATGTTGGTCAAATTTGGCTATAAAATCAACATCTGTATTTGTTAAAATCATAAAGTTGGAGAGAAAATTAAAAAACCGTTTGGAGAAAATATTCACTACCACTTAAAACTTAAGTAAAAACTTTTAAATCTGAATTCTTTTTTATGCTACAAGGTGTTGAAATATACGTACATGATCTTTAGGTTTGCTAGGTTTTTAACTAACCTTACCACATTTTTTTCACACCCTGTATATGTTCTGCGTAGTGCAGATCATGCACATTTAAAAAAATATATATGACTTACGGGCCTTCTAGCAAGAAAACTTTACATCAAATGGCTAATAAAAAGTTACAGCTTATTAAGTAGAAAAATTAAAAAAAAAAGTTTGAAAACGATTTTTTACAATTTCACAAATGATTACGCTAATCTAACAAATAGAAGTAATTGTTTTTGTAGATTTTTGGAACAAATAAAAAATTAAAAAATTTGCGGTCTTGTTTAACTCCCTGTATAAATAACTTTTTACCTTCGGTAAGTTTAACGCCTAACATGGGTTATATGTAATAAAATTTGCAGATACAACTTAAAATCGCACCTCAGTGTCTGGTCTCGTTCTAAAAATATTTGAACTTAAATTTAACCTAACCATGCAGATGAACTGTTTCAAGTGGCCAGCAGTTTATTTATAATTTTAAGCTCTAGTTATAAAAACTGCTTTACTATATTCAATTCAGATAAAATTAATTAGAATTGGTGACCTCATTTGACATATTAACTGGAACTAAATTTATTTGCAGTTAAAACAAAAAATTTTGAAAGTAGGCACGGTGGTTTCCCGGAGACCATTTATGGCCAATAAGAGGTTATATTAGAAGAACCTTTAACCTAAGTAAATATAATATTAAAATATACTAGAAGGTCCAGTAGGCTTAGAAAATAAAAAACACTGAAACAAAAGAATACCTACAGCTATCAAAACGAAGCGTCTTTTCAATGTTTTACAAACTGGCTCTTAAAACACATTATTTTTCTATTATATTGTTCAAGTTATTGGTAATTATTTAAGTTTATTTGGAAATGTATTAACAACATTTGATATGGAAGCTGCAGAACAACGTAAGTAAAATTAAAACTTTATTTCAATGTTTGATTTTTATTTCATAGTAGCTGTTTTAAAGGGATGTTTTAATCGTGGTTAAAAATATCTTATATATTTAAAACGTTTTTCTTTGGTAGAGAAAATTTGTTTCTGTTTTTGCAACTTATTGTGTTTTTAGTAGAACATTATCTAAAGATATTTTTGAAAAATAAAATAGCTGCCGCTTTATGAGATATCAACACTTTTATGTTGGTATTCATCAGTAATAATTTTTGCTACGGAAACAAAAGAATACCTACAGTACAAAACGGGTGTCAATGTTTTACAAACTGGTTGCAAAAGCATTATTTTTCGCTTATTTTTAAAGATAGAATTATGCGGTTTTCAACATTTGAAACTGAGCTAATTTTTTGTGAAATTTCATGAAGCTGTAAACAAAACTTATATATTTAAAACTTTTTCGTTTATGAGATACAGGGCGAAATAAAAAAAAGATTTTTTTTGTAAAATAGCCCCCGCTCGTATCTCGGTTATAATTTAAAATAACGCAAAGGGAAAAATTGCTGCAAAAGAATATGCAGTTTTTTACGCTGGATCCAGTGGCCTAGTCATATTTTTCATTTGAGTTGTTATTTTTTAGATATGACCCAAAGTTGTGTTTTTTTTTTTAAATGGAACACCCTGTATATTTGTCCAGAAATTGATTTGCCTTTTAAAAGCTTCTCAAAAATATATAATAATATGGGTCTATTTTAATAAACAACAACAAAAATCCTAATTTTTATAATTATCATCCCAAATTTTGCAGTACCCTACAAACTCTTGTAGGGCCAGTGAAAAGAGCATAGGGATTCCAAAAACTAGAGTTCAAGAAATTCTAAAAAAGCACAAATACCACCCATACAAATTTAGGCTCGTGCAGCACTTACAGCCAGGGGATGCAGAGCGTCGGGTAGTCTTCTGCAATTGGTTTCGAGAAAGATGCGATATGGTTAGAGATTTTGAAAGGAAGGTTATATGGTCAGACGAAGCACATTTCAGTAATTCTGGTATACTCAATAGACACAATAGTAGATTCTGGTCCCAGGAAAATCAACACCAAATATTTCCCAGAAGACAGCAGGGCAGGTTTGGTCTAAATGTGTCCTGCTTCATATTAGGAACACATATAATATTTTATATATTTGAGGGAAATCTAACAGCCAATCGCTATATAGAAATTTTAGAGGCAGCTATACCTGAATTACTTGACGATGTTCCTCTAGCGCAAATTAACGAAATTTATTTTCAACAGGACGGTGCTCCTGCACACAATTCTGGAATGACGAGATTATTGCTGGACAATAATTTTACCAATCAATGGATCGAAACAAATGGACCTATAAGATGGCCCCTTAGGTCCCCAGATTTGTCGATTTTAGATTTCTTTCTATGGGGTTATCTGGAAAATAGAATTTACAAAGACCACTATGATAATGTCCAAGATTTAGGAAATGCATAGAACAAAATGGAAATCAGTTTGAACAGTTCTTTTGATTTCCTCGGTTACTGTAGTTCTTATACGACAGTTGATTTTTGCTGAAAGGCTTGTTACATAATAATTTATTACTGTTTTGTTCTTGTGTTACATAAATCTAGGTAGGTGGTACTTTTTTGGTGCGAAATTATCAATACATATTTTGATAAATAGATTTAATTACATATTTATTTTGATTTATTGTTAGGATGTAGATATTGTTAACGACTTTAAATAAAAGGCAGCATTGTTTTGCATGGCCTACTGCAAAATTTGGGATGACAATTATAAAAATTAGGATTTTTGTTGTTGTTTACTAAAATAGACCCATATTATTATAAATTTTTGAGAAGCTTTTAAAAGGACAAATCAATTTCTGGACAAATATACAGGGTGTCCCATTTAAAAAAACACAACTTTGGGTCATATCTAAAAAATAACAACTCAAATGAAAAATATGACTACGACACTGGATTCAGCGTAAAAAACTGCATAGGCAGCAATTTTTCCCTTTGCGTTAAGTTAAAGGATAACCGAGATACGAGGGGGGGTCCCAAAATGCAAAATTTTCTATTTCGCCCTGTATCTCAACAACGAAGAAGGCTATGAAAATTTTGTTTACGGCTTCATAAGTTTCACAAAGAATTAGCTCAGGTTCGTGAAAACCGCAAGGTTCTATCTTTAAAAATAAGCGAGATACCCTGCTTTTGCAACCAAATCCGGACACCCTGTACAGTAAAAATAGAAAAAACATTATTATTCAAGATTTGACAGAAACGAGTTTAAATCAAGCATGTAATATTTGCGGAACTACTCCGAAAATAATAAACGACATCGAAAAAGTTACAAAGAGGCCAATAAAGGAATCATCTCTAGACTACGGTTTATCCACTCTTCACGCATGGATTAGATTTATGGAATATTTCATACGCTTATCATACCGATATCGATACGATACTTCAAAAAATGGCAGACTAGGTCAGAAGGGGAAAAGGCAAGTGTTAAAGATAGTATGAAAGAAATTCAAATCCGCTTTAAAAGCGAAGTGGGATTGAATATAGATAAAGTAAAGCCAGGGAGGAGTGGAACTAGCAATGACGGGAATACGGGAAGAAGATTTTTTGCCGAAGCATCAGTAACAGCTAACATCTTAAATATCGAAGAAGAGTGTGTAAAGCGTTGTGCGTGCATTTTGCAAGCTATGTCATCGGGATTTCCAATTGATGAAGCTAAATTTAAATAATATGGCGAAAATATAGCGGGGCTGTTGACATCAAAATATCCGTGATATTACATGCCCAGCAGTATTCACAAGATTTTGATTCATTGAGCATCCATAATTTCTACCGCAGTCCTACCAATAGGCATGATATCGGAAGAGGCACAAGAATATCGCAACAAAGATCTAAAATACTACCGAGAACATTTTACTCTAAAAACATAAAGAACAGCCACAAACCAGGATCGTTTAAATAGATTTTTGGTATCTTCTGATCCACTAATCACAAGTTTAAGGAAAATGCCGAAGAAAAATAAACAAATGTTTTTACCCGAAACAATAAAATTATTTAAAGAACATTTACCATCTATGGCTCCTAAATATGTTGATTCCTCCGATTCTGAAGATGAAATCAATGTTTTATATTGATTTTTTGTTTGTTTCTTAATAATTACTTCCTTTAGTAATACATATGCGTAATATACTTTTAAACATTTTATATTTATATCTTGCTGTTAACTTAAGACACAAATTTCATTAAATGTTATCACTGTATACAATGAGGACATAAAGTCTGGAAACCTTGAGATATGACAAAAACTATACAAGTTGGGTAAAAAAGTTTCATATAAAAGTTGTATAGTTCCTTACGATTAATGATTCAAAAATGTCTTGAATTATACAGGGTGTTTTAAAATCAAGTTACACGCCAAAACTTCAGAATCTCTAATGGAACACCTTGTATATTATTTCATTTTAAGAATCTGCATGAAATTCTGATCATATTTTATTAAGCATGCCCTATCCCTAAAGTCAACTGTTTTTGAGATAAAAAATGAGAAAATGGAAATTTGGCTTTAAACAAAATTAACTCATTTCCCTATGCATAGTGAAACCTGGTGGACATAGAAACTGTCATGTATTGACAATAAACTGGGTCAATTTTTAACATATAGTTGGAGAGTTACTTTTTTCCTGATAAAAATGCTTTCAGAAAGAGAAAGAATAGAGATTCTTATGATGTTTGGATGGGAAAATCGCCAAAGAAATCTTGACGAAGTATGTGAACTTTTTAATAATACGCATCCCGAGCGAGGACAAGCAATTGCAAAATCCACAGTTAGCAAAATTATCAAAAAATTTCGTGATCATGGTTGTGTAAAAGATTTTCCCAGGACAGGTAGGCCAAAACTAGATGTTGATATGAAATTGAATGTTTTACTCAGTTATAACGAAAATCCACATTTACCTACAAGTCAAGTAGCAGTAGATTTAAACCTTAGTCAATCATCGGTAAAAAATATTCTGCACACGGCAAAGTATCATCCCTACAAAATAAGATTTATCCATGAATTAAATGAAGACGACTTTGACCGCCGACTTGAGTTTTGCGAAAGTATGCAAGAGCAGTGCAACTTGGATCCATTCTTTTGTAGAAATATTTTATTTTCCGATGAAGTCACCTTTTTTCTTAATGGCACTGTCAACCGACAAAACTGTAGATATTGGGCTACAGAGAATTCCCATTGGGCTCAAGTGGATCATACGCAATATCCCGAGAAAATCAATGTTTGGGCTGGAATATTTCAAGATCGAATTATAGGTCCCTACTTTTTCGACGTAAATTTAACCGGCGAAATTTATCTTGTTTTTTACAACTCGAGTTGATTCCTGCCTTAGCTCAATTGTATCCAGGTAATGAGCCCGATATGCCTACTGCAGCAATGTGGTTCCAACAAGATGGAGCACCACCTCACTACGCGCTACCTGTTCTGCAGTATCTCAGTGAAATATTTCCTAAAAGGTGGATAGGACATCGTGGTCCCTACGAATGGCCGGCCAGGTCCCCGGACTTAACTCCCCTAGAGTATTTTCTGTGGGGATATTTAAAGAGCAGTTTATTTGAACAGACCTCCTAATATCGATGCGCTGCAAAACCGTATAAGAGATGAAATCCGACAAATCCCACCTACTTTCATACGAAATCTACAACAAGAGTTCATCAATCGATTAGGATATTGTCAGGAAGTGAACGGACAACAGTTCCAGCATTTATTACGTTAAAACGCATCATTTAGAATTTTAGACTATCGTTGTTAATCGTTATTAAAAAAATGTTGTAAAATAGTTTTCTCATTTTTTTATCTCAAAAACAGTTGACTTTACTGATAGGGTATACTGAATAAAATATGATCAGAATTTCATGTAGATTCTTAAAATGAAATAATGTACAGGGTGTTCCATAAAGATTCTGAAGTTTTGGCGTGTAACTATTTTAAAATACCCTGTATATTTCAAGACATTTTTGAATCATAAATCGTAAGGAACTATACAACTTTTATATGAAACTTTTTTACCCAACTTGTATAGTTTTTGACATATCTCAAGGTTTCCAAACTTTATGCCCTCATTGTATAGTGACGTAAATGAAGAAATATCAATGGTTTAAAAAAAACAGGTTCTTTTAAAGAAAAACATACATATAAAATTTGATAGTTACATAATTTAACCCACCAGTTAAGATTATTACGATTTTTCGTTCGAATATCGGACGCCGACACGTGCTTTTTCCTGCATTTGCACACAAGCGCAGACAAAATATTACATCTTACATCCTAAAAATCAGAAGAGTGAATTTTTTTGGAAAGCATTCCAGGATTATAGAAAATAAGAGTTTGTTCCTATTTTATGCTACTATTCTTAATAGTTATAAAAGTTTACGTTTTGGATAGTACGTTTTCTTTCATGTTTTTAACATAAAAAAAATCATGTTTTTATTTAGCTTAGAAAAAAACTTCTTTTGTACATTCATCCCTAAAAATAGATAGGTATCTAATGTTTACCATTTCACAACCAAGCGTCAAGAAATATGCGGACAAAAAACATTTGTCAAATCCGAATTTATTCTCAGATATGAGGGGAAGCTAGTGCTAAATTTTGTAACTTTTAAATAAAAAAAAATATATAAAAAAGTGTAAAAAATAGGTGATTACTTAAAGGAAATCCTACAAATATGTAATGAGAAATTAATAAAGTAATTTAATGCTTGTTTAATTGGGAAATAGCAATATGAAGTAATAAAAAGTTCCAATTGCTCTAATTTCCCCTACTATGCGTCACTCGTGATTCAAAAATTCTAAAAAGAAAATAGAAGTTATAAAAGTTTAATTTGATATTTAAGTCAAATCTACGCTTAAGAACATAAAAATATAACTTGCGCTTTAATTTATTCTTGCTGTTTATTTTTCCATTAAAAGTGACACCTGTCATGTCTAATCAAATCCAGATGTGTATAGCTTGTAATCTACTAACCAAAGTTTATTTTTCAACCGTAATTTACCTAATCTCTACCAATTAAGCACAAAATATTTTTAATCACAGTTATAACCTACTTTTGGCCAAAAATGATCTCCGAGAAACCACTGTGGTACGGTTTAAAAAATAATTATTAAACACCAAAAACATATATAGAAATAAATTCAAATAATAAGATAATGATCATTTTATACAAATTACTATCTCCACTAAAGTAAGAAAATTATTTTCAGGAAAACATGCTTCTTCACAATCAAATTAATACAAAGACAACCTATTATATATATACACATGAATTTACATGCATCCGTCATATCTCAACCCTACAGATTTCGAAGACATCTTATAAACACTAATTTTTCCGTCGTTGTTTCAAGCGAAATACTGAAATTTGCACATGTTTATCTTGTAAGATCTTTTCCCTATGAAGATTTTGCAATCTGAAACACACAATGCAGTTACTAAATATCTATCCGTAAAAAACAAAAATATTTTTATAAAAACCTCTCTAATCTACTAAAAGAAAAACGCTATGTTACCTATGGATTAACCTAAGGATCTTTAAATATTTTAAATATACCAATGATTTTATAACATGGAACACTTTCGTTTTTGAAATACAGAGCCACATTGAAAATTTGCACTTTCCAGACACCTTCCGTCTCTTAGTTATAATACAGGCTAATGAAAAAGTAAAAACGGATTATTATATAGTTTTTTTACGTAGAAAGCAATGACAGTTAGATTTTTTCTAGCGTCACCAAATATTGAATTAGAGACCAGTATTGAAAATGCTATTGGGATCACTTTTATGCAAACTTAACACTGTCTGTCGTAACCTCGACACCGAAACTGCGATAACGTGTTCAGTAAAACAATACGTATAGATTATGAGTGCGGACGCACTAAATGAATAAATAAGATAACAGTATAATATGAGGTCATCGGATTGCCCATGCATAGATGAACAAATATTATATAGAAATAAAATAGGGTAAATACGGATTGCCAATGCATAGATCAACAAATTTTAGTAAACACACAAAATAGTCCATGGTTTTGTGCATGTGTATAATAAAATTTCGAGTCTTATTAGAATAAGGCAGCCATCATTAAATACGTACGGAAATGCACGAAGTTATGATTGCAGCCGATTTCAAAATTAATTTTTTTTTGTACCTATGTACGTCATATTTGAACCGATTTTTACCATAAATTATTTATTTAATTCTAACTTACCAAAAGGTCCTAGCTTTTCGATTCATATCTTATTATATAACTTATCAATGCTAAAGAAATTATTAATAGGTGCGGATTTAAGTCACAGCACGACAGTAAAAAATTCTCAAGTAATAATAAATAAATCTAAATATTAAGTTTTAAGGCCATAGGCAAAGGAATTGCTCACACGTATGTATATTAATCTAACATCTAAATGTAAATGGAATCAGAATTTAAGCACATCCAATGTTTTTTGAAAACATTGGGACAAAGAGAAGGCCAACAAATTAAAAGGAAATATAGAGAGGTCTATCATTTTTGACATAATTACAACAGTCACATTTAACCCACCTTTATTAATAATATTAAAATGCTATAAATGCTATAAATGTCACATGTAATGAATGGAACGATTTTTATCTTTTAATATATCGGGTGTTTTATTTATGTAATGTATTTATTTTTTATTTTCCATTCGAATTTGAAATATAAAAAAAGATGCCGTTTGTATCGAAAATTTGAATGGAAAAAATGGGAGATGCAATGTAAACCTATAGATGAAAAATTTTAATAAAAGCAAATATTTGAGCAAGGGTGATTACCATTGTTGTGTGCATTTGAAATCTTTAACAACTTTTTTCTTGACAAAGAAAAGTTAGATATATTAGATTTAGGCCGATTTTTACAATAAAAACTGCATTTGTAAAATTTAACAGAATTTATTTAGTAGTAAAATAGGTTGTGTTTTGTGTTATTAAGTACATTAGGGCTCTTCTGAGATCTTTTTTATTTCTTAATCCTCATAAGGGTTAAGTTTTAAACCCCTTGAGTTGATGTTGTGTAAAATTTGGCAGAAGTGGATGGTCTATTGAGGTGTTTTTTAATTCTGACCTCTAGGTCTACAAGTCATGCCGACATATACGAGACATCACAAGAATTAAAGTTAAGTTTATAAATTTCTTATCGATGTAGCCGTTACTTGATGGAAATTCATTATACACTAGTATACAAAATAAACACGTTTAGTTTATTAATTTCCACTTATTTATTTCTGCTTGACAGCTGTTTCGACACACTGTGTCTTTGTCAAAAGCTAACTTAAAACTGACATTAAAATCTTTACCAAATATAAAAAATATATAAAAATCTTAATGGTGTCAATAAAACAATATCGGTGTTTACCCATCTCGTCTATTCTTTAAGTATAAAGATTTAACAGAGGGGAACCATTTAAGTCCAACTGGTCATTCAATAAAATATTTCGAGTTTTCCTCTTGTTAATTTCTAAACTTTCCAAATGGTTCAATTTGTAGCTTTTATAAGCCCTATGCAAAATTTTATATTCGTTTTTAAATGTATGATTTGCTTCTATCAAATGTTTAGCGTAATCGGAGTCTGTTTTTTCTTTATTATATGAGGATTTGTGTTCTTTTATACGTTTATTGAAAGATCTACCCCTTTGGCCAATGTAAACTTTATCACAGGAACCACATTCTAAATCGTATACCCCTGATTTTTTAGATTTATCAGACTTGGATTTATTATTTTTAATATATTTCCCTAATACATTATTTGTACAGAAGGCAACTTTATAATCTGCTCTCCTGAGATGTTTACTGATTTTAGAGCTAATTTTGCCTGTATATGTTATTGTATTAAATTTGGCTATATCTTTTAAATTATAATTTGGATAGATTAAATTGATTGTTTTTTATTAACTATTTTGTCCACTATATTAGGACTATAGCCATTGTTAATAGCAATCTGCTTTATAATATTCAATTCTTTATTATAGTTATCTGATGACATAGGTATACTAATTAAACGATGTACAAAACTGTTGAAAGCTGCCATTTTATGTGCAAAAGGATGATTTGATGTTTTATGTATTGTTATATCTGTGTAAGATGGTTTATGATAAATTTGAAAATCCAAAAAATGTACTGTCTTATTTTGTTCCACTTCTAACGTAAATTTAAAATTTTTATGTAAATTATTAATAAAATCTAAAAATAACCTTAGTTGTCTCTCTGTTCCCGTGAACTAGTATGTCGTCTACATATCTATACCAATAAATGAACTTGTTTCTTAACGGGTGATTATACATTAATTGTTCAATATTATCTAGAAATGTTTATATTTCTGCTAGTATAGGACTCAAAGGATTACCCATTATTAAACCTTCTTTACTTACATACACGGAGCCATTGAATTCAAAGTAACACACACTGTTAACAAATCCAATATATCATTCTTAATAATATGATTAACTTTATTTTTGAGTAATAAATTATCGACTAAGTTAATAGCTTCAATAGGGGGGACACTAGGAAATAAGTTTTGTACATCTAAAGAGATTAATATGGCATTATTTGGGATTGTGACATCTTTTATTTTGTTAATTAATTCTAAACTATTTTTAATACTAAATTTTGGTTTGAAATTACAGAATGTACTAATAATGTCTATTAACTTATTAGAAATCGTGTGAGCTGGAGCTGTCACATAGGACACTACCGGTCTAATGGGCATATTGCCTTTATGCAGTTTAATAAATGAATATAGCTTAGGTACTTGTGGATTCATTATCGTTAATTTATATTTAGTTTTATCATCAACTAAGCTACTATCTTTAATTACATTTTTTATAATTTTTTGATACATTTCTGTCGGATCTTTATCGATCTTTTGAAATTTATCCGGATTCAGAAATTCTGAAGTTTTTTGAATATAATCTTCTTTTTTTATTGCAATAATTATATAAAAATAAAAAACAGACTCCAATTACGATAAACATTTGTAGAAGCAAATCATACATTTAAAAACGAATATAAAATTTTGCATAGGGCTAATAAAAGCTACAAATTGAACCATTTGGAAAGTTTAGAAATTAACAAGAGGAAAACCCGAAATATTTTATTGAATGACCAGTTGGACTTAAATGGTTCCCCTCTGTTAAATCTTTATACCTAAAGAATAGACGAGGTGGGTAAACACCGATATTGTTTTATTGATACCATTAAGATTTTTATGTATTTTTTATAATTGGTACAGATTTTAGTGTCAGTTTTAAGTTAGCTTTTGACAAAGACACAGTGTGTCGAAACAGCTGTCAAGCAGAAATAAATAAGTGGAAATTAATAAACTAAACGTGTTTATTTTGTATACTAGTGAATTTTTTTATTTCATCCTCTTTAATTTTATCCATACGAGTTTTATTGTAAAAATCAGGTTTAAGAAATAATCCACTGCACAATATTTCTTTACTGATATAATGGTAATGGCGTAAAATCGAGACGCGAGAGTAGAATATTAAAAAACTTCTTGCAATATATCTTGGAGCAAAAAACAAGATAGCGTCATTCCGCCATTTTTAATATTTTTTTAATATTCTTGCTATGGAACCCCTTCGGCAATATCCTGAATATCCCCTGAAAATTTCATCTAAACTGGTCGCACCACCGTGGAGTAATAGATGTAGGAACAAAAAACCAACAAAATAACCGCCATTCCGCCATTTTTAACTTTTTTTTAAAACGCTTCACATGGGACCACTCCGGCAATATCCTTAATATCCCCTGAAAATTTCATCCAAATTGGTCAAACCTTCGTGGAGTAATTCATGTATAAACATAAAAAAAACAACAAAATGGCCGCCACTCCGCCATTTGAAATTTTCTTTAATATGCTTGTTGTGGTACAAATCCGGCAATATTCTGAATGTGCTCTGAAAATTTTATCCAAATTGGCAAGGGCCGCTACTCGGAGGAAGCAGAGGAAATGCCTCTTCCCCAAAAAAAACCTGGCAAACTATTTTTAACACTTTTTAAAAATCAATACAGTATACTAGTTTTCAATATTAAATCTAATTCATTTCATTAAAAATTACCAATAATTGCAATGTTAAATTTAATGCATTCGTAGTAGCCGCTCGTCAGAAACAAAGCAAACACAAAACGATATGATATCCTTGCGCACCGTAAGCACCTGCAAGCTCCGTAAAAATCTTCTAACTTTATTTAATACCTCTAGGGTTTAGTCCCCAGTGTACCTATACCTTTTAAGAATCTTCTATCGAACGGTCCCCAAATTACCTATCGATTTTTAGAGGCAGATACTTTGGTCCCCAGTTTACATCCAGCCAACAGGCTATTTATTCAAATATCCCCTTTCGCTAGAGCATGTGGCGACATCTCCTGGAGTCTATTTTAGTCGAAGTATTTAGTCAAATGTGCCGCGGATAAATTGGATACAATTATGTTTCTCTCTCTCTCTCTAACTCACTCGGTCCAAACATCGCTTTGTTTCTGTTTCTTGTTGCACACATTTCTTGTGACGAATATTTTGAATCGGTGACGTGAGCATTGTCGGAATTTAGTTGGTTAGAAAAGCGTGTGGATTTTACTATTAGTTTATTTCTTATTTCATAAAGTAGGTAAACATGGAAGCTGTTGAGCTTTTAAGAGCTTTTTAGGGACTCTTTAGAAGAAAAACTTCTTAAAAATATCGGTCGGCCTAAACCGGCAATAAATTTAGTTCAAGTCCCTAAAGGAGCAAAAAGAGACTTTAACAGACTGTTTAAAATGGAAGTGTATGAGAAATATGACTGGCTGTGCGGCAGTGAAGTAAAAAATAGTTTTCTTTGTTCTCCACGTCGACTGTTCGCCTTGGAAAAAATTGAAAGCTGCTGGGTAACAACTGGTATCGCGGATCTACACATTTAGCTCTAAAAGCTAAAAAACTAAACGTTCACGAGCGCATATACATTCACAACTAAAATTAAAACTTTTAGGACAGCCGAGACAAGGCAACAGCTAGTCTGGTTATCAAAGACAGTTGGAAAAAAAATTATCAAGTTTTAAAAAACCGGTATGTGCTTTCAAAAATAATAAATTGCATCAAATTTTGGGGTATTTTTGAGTTGGCCCTGCGAGGCAACGATGAGAAAAGAGATTCAGAAAACCCGGGAATTTTTAAAACGCTAATTAATTAGCGCCGAGTTGGATGTGGCTTTAAAATAACATTTTGAATCAGCATCAGTATCAGTGTTTAAAGGCACAACCAACACAATACAAAATTAATTATTAGATTTCATGTTGCAAGAATGCCATGGACATATTAAAAAAAAAATAACCGACTCTCAGTTTTTATCAGTTATTGCGCCCATGCTACAAGTCAAAATACAGAGGTTCGTATTTTCCTTTCCATCGTGACCGATATTAACAATTTTTTTCCAATTCACTACAGCGAGTAGCTATATTTAATAAATTTGGATTGGAACGCATCTAATACTAGGTGGTTTTTCAAGAGCAAAGCCGTAAATGTAATATATGAAGCCCGAGAAGCTTTAATAGCGTGTATGGAAAAAATTCAAACTTCTGTAGCTATTAATCAAGCATCAGCAATTGAATGCTGCCTGACTTAAAGTTTGTTTTTTGGTTCACATTTTTTCATAAAATAATCCCTCATTTGGATATGGTCAGGCAGACCAACTGCAAAAATCAACAATAGATCCTACACAGGTGGCTACAGGTATAAAATGATTGAAGAGTGTATTAAGAAAGAAAGCAGGCGAAACGTCGGAAAGTAATTTCAATTTGACACGATCTAAACTGAAGAACCATCATTTCTTAATTCAGCGACTTTATATACCTAGTAATTAATGCATTTTTTTATAACTACTATTAAATCATTAGAAAATGCAGCAATTGCGTAACAACAAGAAACCTCAAAACAAAGTAAAGTCAGTGAATTCGTTATTTTAAATGGAACACCCTGTTTGTTATGGATAGATTTTTTTTGTTGGTTATAAATATACCAAGTTTGATACTTTTATTTTTTAAAAATAACCGAAAAACCCTGCCATAAGGGGCAATGTGTTAGAATAGAGAATATTTTAAGTTATAAAATATTAAAAAAATTAAAAATAAAAACATGACTCTGTTTGTTTCAGAACCAAGGAGCCATTCTGCTACCGGCAAGGCTCATCAGGGTGTTTCCCTGGGGGGGAATCAGTATTAAAACCGAATTACCCGAACACTGAAACAAACAACGTTTGACTTTGAAAGTCGATGAGGGAAATAGGCGGCCAGTGACGCTCTCTGTCGTAAAAGATTATACGAAAGCACTCAAGATATTCGGCTAATTTTTGCAATGCAAAATTTTAGGAAAGCGAATCCGAGGAATGTTGTTGATACCACAATATTCTTTAACAGAAATGAATATATGGATTATATTAAAAAAACAGCATACATTTGGCATCATTATTTTATTATTAAAATAATAGTTTAATTTCTTATTTTTTTAAGTAGTATAAGGCACCCATTGAGGCGGATTTGCAAACTTTGTATGCGTTGCTCTAATGTGAGCGTTTAAGTTATCCCTTCTTTTTGAACGGTACAGACATCCATCGAAGGAACAAGCAAACCCTGGAAGCTTTCCACACTCATATGTTATATGGCGGTTAAGGGAATGTGGATACTTGTATTTTTTAAAACACACGTAACAAACATGCTGACCTAAAACTTAAAGAAAACATAGATTAATAAGACATCGTTGGAGATTAAGAGATCCCTGGTCAAAACAAAAATATTAATAATAATAAACTGCGTGTTCATTCGTAAAAGAAAGAGCATCTCCTTCACTGGTATAACAACAACCATCAATTAATAAAGAAACAAAAAACTCGACTGCTTAGGGCTAGTATATTAACAAAGGAAAAAATTGGAAAATTTGTCTTTACCCACAACTTCCCTTGTACAGAATTCCGCTACTGACACATAACACATTCTATATTAACATAAAATTTTTGGGTAATACTATTTATTTTATCAAGTTTGTAATTTATTATTATTATTATTATTATCTTTAAAACTATTACGATTTATCTTTCATATTTAATAAAATAGTCTAAAATGATAATAAATGATATTTCATTCACTGTTTGGATCTTGTGAAATGAAGATGCCTCGTGCAATTGCAGACTGCCAACTTAATTGGAGTCAGCCTATATATATATATATATATATATATATATATATATATATATATATATATATATATATATATATATATATATATATATATATATATATATATATATATATATATATATATATATATATATATATATATATATATATATATATATATATATATATATATATATATATATATATATATATATATATATATATATATATATATATATATAGCAAGCATAGTATACAAAAATACCGGGGATTCGGCCAAAAAGTCTATATTTATTTTCTAATAAACCAATTTATCGAAATAATTTATTTCTCCTTCAAGGCTATTAATTAAAATATAAAAACAATTTTGAATGCATTTTGAGAAGTATATAGAGATAAAATTAGGTAGATTTTGTCTAAATTTTTGACATGAGTTGAGAAGAAACAAACAATTTAAAACCCTTTTGTGAAAACAGATGGTTTAAATATTCGATAAAATTCCATTCTCTGTAATAAAACTTTTATATATATAATATTTATTTACACTATACTTAAACCATACTTTATACTAAAAGTTTTTATTTTTTTTCGGTATGGTTTGATTAATGAAACTTATTTTTCTCCAACTAGCTCGTCATAAAATAATCTTACTATATTTAAAGCATTGTTGAAGCTTGAGGTACAAATATGATGCCTTTGTACCCCCTTGGTATTTCATTTCGACCTACATTGTCCAATAATTCGGGTTATTATAGTAAAAATCACTAGTCTTGAAATCTGGTGGCGCAGAAGGTATCTGCATACATTTGGCTTCATGTCTTTTCAAATTTTGCTTGAAATAGGTCTTCTTTCCACAATTTGCGCATGCTAGCCTAGGTTCCTTCCCACATTCAACTTTCAAATGACTAACAAGATTCCTCTTATACTTATAAGACCTTTTGCAGCGGATGCATTTGTATGCTGAAAACAGGCAGATGTTTAAAATACAACATTGTATCAGTAAAACATTTAATTTTGATTGCAACCTACAAAACGTTGCTGAAAAAAAACACGTGACTTTTATCAACTTCCTTTATTGGGTACACTTATAGTACTCATTAAAAATATAAAACAAACATTATTAAAATAACTTAGACATAAAAAACGAAAATAGAGGAGACTCAGTCTTAAAAGTTCAGGCGAGTTCCAATATAAAATAATAGTTTTTTTTTCTATTTTTTATAAGCATATTTATCACCCGAAATCATGAACATATTGGTAACGAAAAGGTAACTAATATGGGTATTTTGACAGTGGACTTATAATTCTTAAAATGTGTATAATACAGCAAAGACAGATTACACTTCGAATAGACCATCCATTCAATGCAAAATAAAAGACCCCCTACATTGCGTATTGTTGGGATCCAGTAAGTGATTTCCGCGTCGCTCACCGCTCAGAATTGCCAGTCCGAATCTCACTGCCACAGATTACGCTTTATCAGATGGGAATCTTTTCGATTTGCCTAAGAGCAGCTATCGCATTTTTTCCAGCCAATCGGCTTAGTAAAATTTCTTAAATGTTAATAGTTTCTGAGTTATTTGCAAAAAACTACACTTCTTTTTTTAAATCTTAACTTAACTATCTTTTTAAATTGTTCATGTGCGAGTTTGAAACATTTGTACATTTTTGTGGATGTCATTTCGAATCCAGTGAGCCCTCTATGATATTTTGACTAGCAATAGCAACTAGAAGCTTGTAAACTAGAACAGATTCGCGAAATTTTATTTTAACTTTTATTTGTTTATTTTTTTTGCTTCTCTCTCTGTTCGTCTCCATATAATTCTTTTTTCAAAAATGTATGTTTTTTTTCAAACTTCGTAACCAACAATAAAAATTAAAAACACCATTTTTAAATACTAAGCTTCAGAGATGCCTCTCTAAGTGAGGTGGCGGTATCAATGCTTATATCAAGATTCTAGAGAATGAAACTTGATTTATTTATACTATTGCTTTTAAAAATTGTAAGCCTTTTATTATGTTAATAATAGTTTCTATATCAATAATATTATAATAAAAATAATGTTTTATATATGGTCCTTAGGGCTTTTTTGTATTGCCCTACTTTGCTTGCCGCTATTTTAATATTCAGTAGTATCTATGTCTTATTAAAAAATAAAAATTACTTGTTTTACCCGCTTTTTTATTTAGCTTTTTAGGTTATTTCTACACTTTTCCACATAAGAAGGTAGGGTATAAATTATCGGTTTACATATATAATTTCATATCTAATTAACTTAAAATTCATCTATATTAATCCATAATTGCATAATTTTTTTGCTCTATTATTTGGTTTAGTAATGAATGGCTTAAAGTTTTACTGTTGTTTGCAATGATGTTTTAAATTATCAAAGTGATTAAACGAAAATTTTATTAATTAATGATGCCCGAACTCGAATCATTGACTTACTAAGTGGTTAAAACAATATATCACTAGTGCTACAGACAGTTGAAAACGTTAGGAAATATATATTTTACAGTTTTACCTCTATTAAAATATAAAAAAAATAGTTACTTGCAATTTTTGCCAAGTCCAGTTATCGTAGTTCTTTTTACCTAGTCCAATCTATATATTCCACAACGTTATGAGTGAGATTTATGGTGGGATATGGAGAATATTAAAACTTTTCCATCTGACAGGTTTAATCTGTGTCTAAAATTCTGGTAACATCCAGCTAAATATCGTTGCGTGCATTTTAACTAAACGGCGACTCAAGCATTTGATATGGTTAATTTTTTGTACCTGATGGCCTGTCTATTCGAATATATTCGGTCTTTAAATACAGTTAACCAAGTTAAACCCTCCAACTTTTTTTTGGTGGCCATAAATTAAACAATGAATTTGGCAACCTCAGATATTTTATAACCCACTTAAGAAAAAAAGCAAAAGCATTTTTGATGATTCACTTTCAAAGTTTCAATGTAACTAGAAAATTCATCATGAACAGGCAAAATGGGTAGTACATTTATTGCTAATAGTCCAGTAACTGGCGTCAATTTTTTTAAATGTAGCAGTTAAAATTTATTCAGATAGACTGCATGTAAATAAAGGTAGTGTGCGTGCAATATGCCTATAAATAAAGGTGGCTGATTAATTAAGTGGTTAGCAAATTCTTAAAAGCGTATTGCGCGCACAATCAGTGCTATTTACATACACTCTATCTTGAATTTGAATAACTTGAGACAGTTATCTGCAAAGGAAATCTGCAATATCTAAGATGTGAAAATCTTGACCATTTTGCCTCAATGTACGCTCTTACCTACTTAAATTTCAAAAAGGATATGAAATACTTAAAACAGCGCCTTTTGCAATGCACGTTTTTGACATGCTGTTTATTTTATCATTTATTTCTAACTCCTGAAATTAGTTTTATTTAATTCCATTATTACATGTTGGCTATAAATACAGAATCCCTCAAGATCAAAAATGTATCTTATATATTTTTAAGTTCTGCTGTTATAGAATTTACTATCATTACTAAACATACAAGTCTTGGACAGCAGAAGTGTCTTACTTACTTATTATCCTGGCTATCTTAGTTTAAAACTGGATTAATTTTCTTAATATTCGGGCATTATATATTATTATATTTTTAGTAGTATTATGACAATTAATGTCAATTATTTTCACTTCAAAGCGGCCCGCACATGTTTTCAACAAGATTAAATTAGTTGACATCCCTAAGAGAAAGCATCGAAAATGTAAAACATTTAGCTGAAGATATGACTATGAAAAAGGCAAAGAAGTTTTTATTATTTTTCAATTTAGTCCCTGTTTACCTTAATACACTTGTTACATCTCTTTATTAGCAGTTCAATTCCTTTAAAAAAATATTTTTTTTGTTTGTCTATAAAATGCGTTAAAAGATCCTTCTTTTTTTAAAATATCCAAACAAATATTAGTCGCTGGAAGCCATGTCCGGACTATTCGGAGGATGATCTATCTGTTGAATCATACAGTTCAAAATGGCAGCTTGTATAACACCAGAAGTATGGACAGGTGCATTATTGTGCAAAAGACGCATGCCTCTGGTCAGTTTTCACGTATGCAGTCCCGTAATCTGTGTAACAATTCTGCGTATTATGTTCCATTAGCGGTGGTATTGAATTCTGGACAGGTGCATTATTGTGCAAAAGACGCATGCCTCTGGTCAGTTTTCACGTACGCAGTCCCGTAATCTATGTAACAATGCTGCGTAATATGTTCCATTAACGGTGGTATTGGATTCTTTAAAATCTATCGAAAGAATTCCTTCACAATACCAAAAGACCATGGCCATCACCTTTTTTTGTTGAATGGCAGTCTCTGAATTTTCTTGGGGTTCCCTCACCCTTACTACGACACCACTCTATTGATTCCTTTTTTGATAGAGAATCATAGTAGAGAACCATAGTTTCATCCCCTCTTACAAAGGTTTCTATCACATGCTTTCGTTCGGGTCTACTCAATTTCAAAAAAGATGTCACACTCTCGTTGTTGGCGTTGTTTTTGAATAGCCCAAAGGTTTATACTGACCTTTTGCATACCTAAATGATCATGCAGGATTCGACTAACACTAGTGTCAGAAAGGTAAGTCTTCTGTGAGATTTCCTTGACCTTTAAGCGTTGGTCACTCAATACCACCTCTTCCACAATGGCAACATTGCCTTCCTGTGCCACATCCATTAGTCGACTAGTTGTTACAGCATCTTCAAGGGATTCCTGCCCCATGCGAAAATGTTTTGCCTATTCTTTCAATACAGAATGCGAAGGGGAACTTACACACCATCCAGTCTTTCTTTAATAATTTTAGGTGCTAAACCTTTTTTTGTCAAAAAGTTTGAGTTATCTGCGACATTTTTCTGGACAGGCTTTGTTCAAAGCAAAAGGTCAATTTCTTTCTTGCAGCTTACTAAAATATGTATTTAAAAGAAGACAAAATTGCATTGTGACACTAGAGCTGCATCTAGCGCATTTTAAATAAAAAGGGTTCTGAGAATGTTTTCTGAATACGCCATATTCTTAGGCAAATCGATCTAAAAATATGTGAACCTATGTGGAACCAGATTTATAATAGTTTAGCGAAAAATGTGTATTTTTTTGTTTAAAACTGAATTTAAAAGGAAACACCATATTTTTACAACTACAGAAGGTAAGTTTAACTAGTTTAGAAAATACATCAAAAAGCAACAATTAAAAAAATTGGCCTGCTCCTTCGAACTAAAACTGACTGCATTTACTAGACTATAAGAACAAATGTAAAGAAAAATATTTACTTAAATGTCATCCAACATATAGATAACCACCCCAACTTAATACAGGATGTCCAAAAATGGTATTTAATATATTTGAATAAATAACTTTAAGCATGAAAATATTTAAAAAAGTTCGTTTAAACATATTACGATATTTTTATTTTATACCACCTTTGGATGATTCTGACATACAATGAATTTGCGTATCAAAGCACAATTGATTTAATGAAATTTTTGGACACCTTGTATAGGACACCATAACGAAATAATTAAAATTGTGTATAAACTAACTACAACAGCACATTTTATTAATTTAATATTATTGTTCAGTAATAAAAAAACAAAAATTTTTTAACCCAGTCAAACAAAACTTTGAAAATTCCATTAAATTTAAAGTGAAATAAAAAACAATCAATTGGCTTCAAAAAAATGCATATAATATCAAAAATGGATTGCCATGGAGTGATATACAGCGTGTTCCGTTTAAAAAATACAAGCTTGGTCTGTAAATCAACATTTGTTGTCCTATTTTGGGTACTTTGCGGGGTATCTCCATTATTTTTATAGATAGAAAGTTGAGGTTTTGGCGACAGGTGTTACTTTTTCGTAAAAAAAGATGCCGTTAACAAAATTTTCATAGCCCTTTTAGTTTTTAAGATACAGGGCTAAATCGAAAATGTTGCATTTTAAGGCACCCCTCGTATCTTAACTATCAGATAACTTATCGAAAATGTGAAAACTGCTTTTTATATAACTTTTCCCGTAGAACTCAATTCCGCCTTCGGAATTAGTATACACGGTCAGGTCAAAAAGTTATCGGACAACACCCCGTATATTTATAGACTATAAAACTTGTCCTTTTTTTACCTTTTCAAAAATATACGATATAATTTTTCTCAAAAACACGCATGATTATGATGACATTTTTCTGACATTAAATGCATAATTTAATAGTAGGCTATGGCTATTGTTTATGACAACGAACAAAAATAAATGTCAAATATTTGTCTATATCATCGGTTTTTGGATCGACTTTTGGTTTATAAAGCTCTTTATAAATGTTCTTTTGGTATTTTTATTTAATTGATATTTATCAATTTTCGAAAAGTACGAAAATTATGAAAAATATGATACGCTGGTTATAATTTAAAGATTTAATATAGATAAACATTTGTAGATATATCAGGATAGGTTAAGATTTTCCTTTGTTCTTTCCCTATATGTTTTCCTTTTTTTTGTGGTCCTCCTATTTGTCTATAAAAAAGTCGCCATGATAGACCCCTTGGCGTGAAGCGTGTATCCCTTTGTATATATGTTTAGGGTTTAGGATAAATTTAGACTTGACTAAATTGAGACTGGCTGCATGGCTGATCAGCTTAAAGCCAAAAAAAAATTTAATTGATATTTGTCAATTTCTTCGAATAATGGCAGCGTATGAAAAATATGATATGCTGCTATGTTTTTGCTGCCATGTTTTATACAGAGTCATGAAAATTCTGAATAAGCCTCGGAATTGACAGCATAGCAGAACTTCGAGAGGTAATTCATTTAGCCTTTCGAAATTTGCGAATGATACCAATGGTTCTTTTTAACGCTATTTAAAAATTACAAAAATGTGCCAATTTTACATTAGAGAAAATTTTCGTCAATTTAAACTTCACCTTTAAAATTTCGTTTTTTCTTTTTTTTTATGTTTTTTTGTGTTTGTTATACTGTTACTTTGTGCTATAAAACTGTTGTTACAAACTTACTGTTATTAAAAAACTCTATAGGTATTTTCATATAAGAAATATATAGTGTATCTAAAGTCAATTGAGACAGCGGAAAATTTGAGGTACGCTCAATTTGCTACACCACTTATATGGAATACATTTATTTTTATTCAGTTGACAGGTCCCCGTACAAACCGCGGACCTTCGTGACAGTCAACGTGGACTCATTATAAAATTTGTGAGCGGAGTATTAGAGTTAAGCACTTTGATTGGTTATATACGTATTTCAATTGGTTAGATTTTTGGAGACGTTGATTTAACAAAAAATGCACAAAAAAGATATATTTTAAAATATTTGCGTCCCCTGCACTTGTTCAGAGATCTCGGGTCAGTGTCAATGCCGTAGAATAAAAATTTCCTTTTTATTCTATTCAATGTTTTTACTTACCTTGAAAAAGGGAAGTATTGTAATCGTGAAAAAATTACCCTTCAAGATTTTTTCTGATCCTTACGTTCCAGGGTCCCTAGATCAACATTTTTTCTCAGTTGTGACGGTCTGTCTGTCAAACTGTCTGTGAGGCATAGCTAAAAAACTATTTAACCGATTGACTTCAAATTTTAGTCAAAAACTGAGGATCATATCGGGATGACCTGGTAACATTTTGGTAAAAATCGAATATGGCAAAACAAAATAGCGGCGTAATAAAATATTTAAAAATTCAGCACGAAAAAAATACTTAATTTCATTTTCAAATTGTGTGCCACAACTAATTGTGGTATAGAGAAGAACTAGTAAAATTGTGGTAGTAATTCAAAATGGCAGAACAAAATGGTAACCAAAAAAAAAAATTTGTAATCGTAAAAAAAATCAATTTCTCAGGTTTTAGCTCCTCTAGATGCCAAGAAATATGTTTTATCAATTCCGTCAGTCCATCTGTCGGTTTGTGTGTCTGTCTGACAGTTTAGAAACTACTCATCAGATTAACATGACATCTCCTGAAGGCCAATTTTTGTTAACCCAGTGCTCATTTTTAGCTCTGCTGTTCCAAAGGCACAAAAAACAAGTATATTTTGTATAACCACTCTGCTGTCCAAGGAGGAAGTTAACAATTTTGTTTCATATTCTTCCTTCACGGTAGTAGAATGACCAATAGGAATCGAGCCATACTTTTTACCGTTATGTAAAAGAACACATTTTAAACTACGTTTTGAACTAGCAATAAAAAGGCGCCAATCATCTGGAGGCAAACCCATTTTTTCTAAGAGCCTTTTTATATTGTTACAGAATACCAAGTCATTTTCCTGAGCGAAAAAAGGCAGCAGATCCTTATTTCTTTTACGATAAAATGTAATATTAGTACCTGGACAAAGTAGATTTTTTTCTTTTAATCTGGATGCAAGTAATTCAGCGGATTCCTTTGAGAGATTCAGGTCTCTTATAAGATCGTTTAGTTCTTCTTGATTGAAACACTGCGAAGTTGCGAAATCTGCTTCAAATTAGCTGTCGTTTTCTGATTGAATTCTTTGAACTTCGTCAGACGTTGATGTTTCTGTATCATCTTCTGTCAGTTCGGGTAGACTGCAGAATGATGGAACGGGTATTTCTTCCAAATACGCTACAGGCCTTCTTGCAGAATCTAGATCAGAATATGTCCATTTGTGTCTATTATTTCTATTTTATTTAAGCCTTTAATATTAACGAGACAAAAATAGCAGTCGTCATGATGGTTTCGCGGTTCTCTCCAAACCATTGCAACACTAAACTTTAGGCACTTCCTCTTTCCAGTTGTCCACTGTCGCAAATGTTCAACAGATGTTTTACATATGAAATGTGGGGCCCAAGATTTATCTTGATCTCCTAAATGAACGCCAAAATAGGCAAGATAAGCTCTTTTCACAAAGTCAGAAATCATTTTTCTGCTCTCTTTCAAAGTGTTTCAACACACACATAACAAAAAACATCGGGATGATTTACACAGATACGTCTGCTTGTGGATGCCACTGTTTCAGTTTAGTGTCTTGATACTACAAAACGAACAAAATTTACACAAAATGATAGCACAACTTTACTTGGGAAAACTCAGTAATATACTAAATCGAGTACAGCCAAGCAGATATAGAAGGATCGGGTCATAGGCAATTACAGATATAAAAGTAATTAAGAGCAGCGTATTGAGTAGTTCCTAGTATAGGAACATTGGGTCAGGGACAATTCCAGATATCCATTTGGTTAACTAGATTCTGGAAAATTCGATTAAGTACATATTTATCTCTTTATTTGTTGTCCTTTATCAGAAAAAAATATCAATTAACCTGTAACCTGTATCTCAAAAACTAGAGCTGATAGAAAAAATCTAGTGGCATTTTTGGAATCAGCACATTAAAAACATCTAAAATCAGATGATAGATTTCCGGCACCAAATTTTTGTTTTCATTTTGTTACCCTGTGTTATGCATTTAATTTCAGAAAATTGTTATTTATTTGCATGTTTCTGAGAAAAAGTACAAACTATTATATATTTTTGAAAAGGTAAAAAAAAGTCAAATTTTATAGTTTATAAATATACAGTGTGTTCCATTTAAAAAATATAAAGTAAGGTCCGATAACTTTTTAACTTGACCCTGTATACTAATTCCGAAGGCGGAATTGAGTTCTACGGGGAAAGTTATATAATAAACAGTTTTTACATTTTCGATAAGTTATCTGATAGTTGAGATATGAGGGGTGCCTGAAAATGCAACATTTTCAATTTAGCCCTGTATCTAAAAAACTAAAAGGGCTATAATAATTTTGTTAACGGCATCTTTAGTTTTACGAAAAAGTAGCATACGGTCTCGAAAACCGCAACTTTCTATCTATGAAAATAACGCAACAGTACCCAAAATTTGACACCCTGTACATTTTTAGACTTTATCGATTTATGCGACCCTCTTTTGAACGAGCGTTTAACTGATAACGGTATTAATTTAACATAAGATTCATAAGTGTTTTGAAAGGTTAAAAGAACAAACAAATTTTAATAGCTCTACTTTTTTGCACAGTTTAGTTAAAAAAACTCTGCAGAAAATAAAAATATTCGCCAGTATGTAATATAAAAATAAAAAACAAATAAAATAGAAATTAGCAACAAAAATAAAAAACGAATTTTAAAATCAAATATAAAATTAACAAATGTTAAAAATAAAAAATCAAAAAAAAAACGAAATAAATAAATCAGACTTTAAAATGCACTGAAACGTAGAAAACAATATTTTAAACGGCCCTAAAAATATGATTTATGAAATCGGTGTCATTCTTGGGATACTAGATCACATTGCGTCTTTAAAAAGTGCAAATTGCTAAGAAAAGCAACTAATATCAAACACATACCTTTCTTTATTACCTGGTAATCAGAAATAGTTTACATCAACTTCATAAATTAAAATTTCAAGGTGGTTTGTAATGTTATTTATTATTTTCCGTCTCTTATTAAAACGACGATTATTTTTTTATATTCATATTCTGTACAATTTCCCAAAAGGAGAGACATATTTTTCACTCACTCGGAAATTCAATGGAATTTAAATGTGTAAAATTGTTTGCTGGTCTATTTACCAAAACAGAATTGCTCGAATTGCCAATAAAATAGTCAGCGGACAAGTCTTAAAACTGTAAAATATGTCTGAGCTCTCCTTTGTGAACGCTTCGCTTGTGAGCGTTCAAAGTATAATTATAGTGAAACTTCTTGCCACAAAATTCGCAACTGAAACTTGGCTCCTTCCCACACTCATACTTCAGATGAGCTGTCAAATGTCGACTGTGCTTGTAACTTTTCTTGCATATGGGACATGTGTATCTGGGACGAAGCATCTGGTACAACAGAGCTACAAAAACGGCCATTAGTTAAAAATAAGTATAAAATGTATTTGACAGCCATTTAAAAAACTTATTTTAAATGAAAAGTATCAATTTTAATTTTAGAAATAACCAGCTGAAATTTAAAAGTTCCAAGAATTTCAAAAAATATTATTACGTAAATATTGAACATTGAGAACATGTATATTAAATATACACAAATATAGTTGTTGGTAACTAAAAAATAAAATTATATACATGAATCAAAAACAGCAATTTATTAGGTACCTAGTAATAATAATAATAATAATAATTAATTAACTAGCTTCAGAATGTCAAAATTGATAACGTTTTTATTTAATGTCAAGAAACAATTTTCATAAACAAGAACAGTCTTATAAATATCGATAAGGCACAATTTTAGGTCGAATTATAAGACATTATTTTTAAAAAAATAGTACAGTATATTTCCTTACACGCTATCTAATTTAAAGTCCATTTTCTTTGTAAATCCAATGTTTTAAAAAAATAAAATTACAATTTTTCTGGGTTTCTATAACTTGTATACACAAACTCAAACCGATTTTTAAAAGCGATGTCTACAACAATTTGTCAAAAATGCAGCAAAATTATTTCTTTACAGGGCAAGACAGAGTATTTGAACATCCATCTATAGGGTTTGTTTCAAACGGTCAGAATTGTATGTACCGGGTGACTTCATATAAACTGGCACCCCCCGTAAATTTTTTATTTTTTGTCGTACAAAAAAAAAATAAAAATACTGACATACAGAGGATTTTTTTACGTTATAAATCTGCATTGTAATTCCCAGTAACTTTTCATATATACGAGGAACGACAAAAAGTACAATTTTTTTTAGAGGAATGCCCTATAAATGAAAGATCTTTTTTTTCTGATTCCAAGTATATAATACAAGTTGACATTTGGTTTAGCCGTTTTCGAGTTATTTAAGTTTAAAAATCAATTTTCATTATAGACTGTAAAATTACTGGCTATAAAATATCAGCTTTTTGAGCAGTTGACGTTTATGCATGAGTAATTGTTATTTCAGTTCATTTGTTTAGCTTTCATAGCTTGCTAGACCAAAGAAAGGATGCTCTATTGCACTTAAAATGAAAGTTCAATGTTGAGTTATTACAGAAAGCTCTAATCCAAACATACACAAACTATATATTTTTGAAAAAAGGAAAACGAGGAGATTTTATACTTTAATTAAAAACGTGCCAAATTAGAAGGAAAAATCCAGTACAGGGTGATCCAGATAACTTTTTAAATGGAAATATCTCAGTTTTTGAAATTAGAATAAAATGTACTAACCAAAAGTTGTTTGATTCGATCTGCTGTCTCATATGTTTATAATTTAATGCATACAGGGTGTCTCGAAAAAGCGAGGCAAGTACCACTTTGTTTTTTTAAATATAAAATAAATTTTTTTAATGTTTTTAAATTTTATACTAAATACTGCATATTTTCTGTAAAATAAATTACCGATTTTGGAAATATGGAAGATTTTAGAATTAGAAAATACTACGATTTAATTGCTTACCTAATTAGATACCTTCTGTTACCCTAAGAAAAACAAGTGATCGATATACAAGGCAAAAAAAATATAATAATAGAAGTTTGCAGTTGTTTTATTTTAGCTTGGATGATGGTTAATAAAACGCATATAGAAAAATCTACTGTTATAATTAGTCGACGTTTCGACCTCTATGAGGTAATCTTCAGTCTTCTAAAAGTTAAACATCGTTGCTAAATATTGTTTTTCTATATTTTAAGGAGCCATGTTCTTTAGAAAATATATATTAGATAAATAAATAAATTGTTTTACAATTATAAGTATATACGCCAAAAACCTTACTACATTTAAAATTGGCTTTACATATTAAAACCCATTAAGTATATAAAACAAAAACACACAATGTACATGACACAATACAGTTAATATGCAATAAGATTTGAATAAGGATATAATAAAATTTAATTAAAATATATGTTGAATAGCAAGCATTACCATACCTTAATACAATGTAATTTTCCGTCTTAAACATAAAAATATATAAAAAAAATTATTTATTTTTTATAATAGAACACTGCCCTTTAAAATTAAAAAAAAAACATTATCTAACAACAGATCTTGACTTTTAGAATCCCGAAAATGACCTCATAGCGGTCGAAACGTTAACTAAATACAACTATAGATTTTTTATGTGTATTTTATTGACCAGCATCCAACGTAATACACACACAAAAAAAATTTAATTAAAACTTTTGAAACAGCTAAATTAACAAACCTATAAATACCAATCAAAAAAACATTTAAACCCCTATTCACTAAAGAGGTTTAAATTTAGATCAGGTCCAACTTGACAGTGACATAAACAGCAATTAAACAAGTATTTTTTTAAATGTCACAATTACAAACTGACAGTGACAGCAGCAAAATATAACTGGTGAACTAGCAGTCCACTAGCTGATTGCATAAATTAATGAATATTGATCTAGATCACTAGGCAGTCTTCTGTAAGACAGCTAGAAAAAGAGTTCTTTGGCAGGTTAACAAATTGTTGCAAACATCGCTTTTATAGTTTATCCTGTATAAAATTTGCATTGTATCTATGAAAAAATACCGAAATTTGCAATTCTGTTTTCTTTTGTTTGAAATTTTAATATACTGGCAAATTAAAATAATATTAAAATAACCTAAACAAGAAGGATTCCATTTTTGAGGATATGTCTGCTTAAATATTTGACTAATTTTCAGAAACAAGGAAAACGAATTTAAGAGTGAGTTTTAGTGAGTTAAGCGGTAGGCAAAACAGTTTGATGCACCAAAAATCAATTTGACCTCTCAGCGAAAGTCGCCTGTTTGAAACATTTTGTAATGAATTTGTCACATCATTGGGAAGAAAAAAAACTAAATAATAATTATTTCTCCGAGTGGAGCGTAACTTGTTATTAACAAAAAATTGCAGAAAAATACTCCGCAAATCATTTCGTTAGACTGGGCAAAAAATAAACACTTTTTGTCTCTTGGGATTCTCGAAGTTACGGGAGATTTAAGGTCGAAAAATGACTAAAAGTGGTCAATTTTTAAAAAAAATTATATTTTAACTTCTGCCAAAGCTTTTCGAACATTAAGACAAACAATTGTTATTTAGGTTTTTTGTTCTTAATGATATTACAAATCAACTACAAGTTGGTTTTTAGTGCATCAAAATAGGGATGTACCGCTGGCCTAATACGTGCTTAATAGGGTTAACACATCGTTAATATAAGAACAGATAAATGTATCTATGGATGCAGGCTTATGCATGCGATAAATTAACGCGCAATATTGCCAAGTGTGTTGAGGAAGCCAGCAGACGAGAGTAACGACAGCATATATATATATATATATATATATATATATATATATATATATATATATATATATATATATATATATATATATATATATATATATATATATATATATATATATATATAATATTTTGTTTTATTTGTGTCAAAAATTTGCCATTAGACGATGACCCTTTTTCTTTAGACACCCTCTATAATTTTAACATTAAACATAATAAACGTAAGCAATATATTCTCAAACATGGAACTTTCCATTTCATATTAATAAGAAGTAAAAACAAAAGCAAAATCTCTATAAATTATGACTACTCAACTCCTAAGTCGATCTTCTAAAGCAAAGAATCGTGAATGCTTTTTGAAACGTTCCACATATATTTTGACATAATTTCGAAGACAAATCTTGGTAAGGAAGATATTTAGATATTTTAAATTTTACAATAAACATCAGTTCTTGAACTGTAAAATTTACCTGACAATTGTTGTTAGTTAGGGTATGGTAATATACACAGGGTAAATACTTAGCGTATTTAATATAATTACACGTTAACAGGGTACATTTAAAATCAATCTAAATAAATTGTTATCCCCCCGTTAAATGCTGCTTGGCTACAAATATTCAACCATATTCATAACATCAAAACGTAGAAGCTTGAACTTGTCGCATTCCTTGTCCTATTTATATCACTTCGCCCAGAAAAACCCCTTAATTTTATTTCTATATTTTTCCGCTCGGATAACCTCAAATATACATGTAGGTAATTTGACAAGAGAGTAATTTAGCTGTTGGTAAACAGTGCTATTGTTTTCTAAGAATGTTAATTTCTATATTGAACATACTGGATTTGAATTGCCATAAAATAAACTGTTTAACAAATTTCTGTTAACTTGTAATATATTATTTACCCGTAAGCGTAAAAAAACTATTAATATAAACTATCGTAATTTCTAAAAATATGAGATAATGCATATGAGAACTTGCACGCGGAAAAACTTTCAGAACGCCTGTCGTAAAAAAATCTTATGCATTTTCATAATCTAATTTTTTTATTTCGAGTTAACAATAAGACAAGAAATAAACTTATATTTACTAACGAACTACATGAAAATTAAATGTGTAATTTGTTGCGTTTTGAAGAGTTAACACCAATGCAGCCATCCTTCGGTTTTAGAAAATGTCTTACCAGTTGTCACTGCTTGAAAACTTGCTGTTGACGTGCATTCTTGTCTTACCACAACTAAAGTGGACGAAGAAGGTCCTTTCAATTCTTGATTTGGCCGATTGTCATGAAAACCGACAGCATCTGGCTGCAAAATTTGATATGCGATATTTTTTATTCTCAACCGATTCTTCAGCGTAGGATTCAACGACCGTTGAGCTCTTCCAGCCACCATGTCTCTTCAGAGTACTTATATTAGCTCCAGTACTGTCCAACTGCCCTGCCTCATCCTAGCTTTAGCTATTTTACTGCGAAGCTTATGTGATTATGAGACTGACTTTTAGTATTTTTTGCTTTGTTCCTTTGTTAAGTTTTGTTTTTTACAGTTATGCAAGATTACTAAACTTTCTATTGGAGCCTTGTTTTTTTTTCAGTTTTTCGGTTTTTCTAAAATTTTAGGAGTAATTGAAATGAGAAATGAAAATAATTTCCATTTTGCCATTATCACTTTTTCTTCTCTACAAAATTGCAAGGTTAATTTTCCAATCCGGCGTTTCATATTTCAGAGACCATCATCAACGTGCTTAACGTAAATGCAGACTTGGACTTTTTAGTTCACGTCAAAGTCATAGTGTATAAATGCCATAGTGTTCTATTTGATTTTTGTGGGAAAATCAGCATTATTTGGAGAATCCCGAAACAACGCCATCTAGTGACCACTAACAAAGTTAGTGTCTATCCCTGAGTTGAAAAAAAAACACTTTTTTCGACACTTACTTGAATAAAATCGGTTCATCCAAAAAAGTGATATCAACATTTGAAAGTAATGATTATCATTTTTTATAAAGATATCATTATGTGCTGTTGTGGTAAATGCATCGGCTAATGGTGGGCTATTTTTATTAGCCCAAAAGGGTATAGTTAAGTACGGAAGCGTAGAAGGGCCACAATTTTTTTTATTTTTTAATTCTGAGTTTAAAGTTGGAATTTAACAAAATTCTGAGTTTAAAGTAAGAATTTAACAAAATTCTGAGTTTAAAGTCAGACTTTAACAAAATTCTGAGTTTAAAGTCAGAATTTAATAAAATTCTGAGTTTAAAGTCAGAATTTAACAAAATTTTGAGTTCAAAGTCGGAATTTAACAAAATTCTGAGTTCAAAGTCAGAATTTAACAAAATTCTGAGTTTAAAGTCGGAATTTAACTAAATTCTGAGTTTAAAGTCAGAATTTAGCTAAATTCCGAGTTTAAAGTCAGAATTTAGCTAAATTCCGAGTTTAAAGTCAGAATCTAACAAAATTCTGAGTTCAAAGTCGAAATTTAACTAAATTCTTAGTTTAAAGTCAGAAATTAACTAAATTCTGAGTTTAAAGTCAGAATTTAACTAAATTCTGAGTTTAAAGTCAGAATTTAACAAAATTCTGAGTTGAAAGTCGGAATTTAACTAAATTCTGAGTTTAAAGTCAGAAATTAACGAAATGCATTTTTGGCGTCTCCTGTCAAACCTGAAATTGGTGTCAGGAGATAGATAATTAAATATTAAGTCAGATAAGTGAAATCCATTTCGTTGCAAGTAAACTCGTTTGAGATTTATCGAGCTTCAAAGGTTCAAAATTGTCATTGTTCTAGCTCCATTTTCTCGACAACAGTTAAATTTAGGCATGAGAAAAGTAACTCCATAAGTACTTGGATTTTTTAGAAAAATATAAAAATTTAATAAAATATAGGGCATTTCATTTAAAAAACGGATGATGCCTCCGGTTTGATCGGCAACACCGCGCAATTTAAAATATTTTATAATTAGAGTATATTATGTTCATCTATGGCCAAATTCTCAAAACATCCTATTCGTTGATTCTCCAGATATTTCTAATAGGACACTCAACTTGAATCGCCCTGAAACAGAGGGGGAGCTCTGTCAGTATGTTTCGCGAGATACCCTTAAATCGTTGAAACATATATGAACCATTTCTTAAGACATTTATCGTTTGGTATACCTTTTTTATTTTGTGAACCTTTTAATGTATATGTTTTCTTGTATACATTTTGGCTTTTTTTTCAGCAATAGAAATAAATAAAAATACATAAAATGAACTAATTAAACATATGTTTAATTTGTCAGCGACTTATTTAACACTCAAAAATCAAAATAGGAAACTTTTATTTTGTACCCTCCCCCTTTTATCATTTTTTTAACTATCTGTAGTTTGGTGGAACAATTCATAGCACATTTGCCATTATTCAAACAAGAATATTGAACTTGTTTTTTTGGTTCCAGTCTGTTATACAATCGTACGGACTAAATTCTGACTTTAAACTCAGAATTTTGTTAAATTCCGACTTTAAACTCAGAATTTTGTTAAATTCTGACTTTAAACTCAGAACTTAGTTAAATTCCGACTTTAAACTCACAATTTTGTTAAATTCTGACTTTGAACTCAGAATTTTGTTAAATTCTAACTTTAAACTCAGAATTTTGTTAAATTCCGACTTTAAACTCAGAATTTTGTTAGATTCTGACTTTAAACTCAGAATTTTGTTAAATTCTGACTTTAATTTCGGAATTTAGCTAAATTCTGACTTTAAACTCAGAATTTAGTTAAATTCCGACTTTAAACTCAGAATTTTGTTAAATTCGGACTTTAAACTCAGAATTTTGTTAAATTCTGACTTTAAACTCAGAATTTTGTTAAATTCTGCTTTAAACTCACCGACTTTAAACTCAGAATTAAAAAATAAAAAAAATTGTGGCCCTTCTACGCTTCCGTAGTTAAGTATGCAACACTTAACTGACTAGTTTTAACTACAAGAGTATTACTACGGACTCTCATATTTTTAATCATAAATTTTTCAGCCACAATTTTTCGACGAATACACAAAGGTGGCTCATCACACTCTGCCAATAGAGCCTGAACCGGTGAAGAGCGCATTGCTCCTAACACAAGTCTTAGGGCTTTAAACTGCACACAGTCAACTCTTTTGAGACGCGATTTGGTCGCAGAACCGTAGAATATCGAGCCACTATCAAGTATCGATCTAATATTACCACTGCAGACTTTGGACTAGAAATAGTAAAATTACTGTTAGAGAAATAGGAATTACATAAAGACATAATGTGGTTGAGGTATATTTTACAGTCTTCAATTTTTTTTTTACTACTATATATACAAAAATCATCCGCAAATTGAAGTATAGTTGATTCAAGGCCTAATTTATGCAAGTCTGTCGTGTACAAGTTAAAAAGAAGTGGACTCAGCACTGAGCCCTGAGGCAAGCCAGACGATACAATTCTTGATTCACTGATTTTGTGGCCTATCCTAATCGATACCCTACGCTCTTTGAAAAGCCTAACTAAATTATACACGAACGCCTCTAGCAAATTAACTTGAATTAGTTTTTGTATTAGAATGTTAAGGTCAACACTTTTATAGGAGCTTGTAATATCTAAAAATAATGCAGATAAGTAGTCATTATTTGAGTACGTATTTTGAATGTCCGTCACTAAATGAGCCAAACAATCAGTAACACCTCTCCCTTTTCTAAAGCCAAATTGGGAGTCCGACAATAATCGTTGTGATTCACACCACCACTCCAAGCGCTGCTTAAGAATCCTTTCAAAAGCTTTTAGCACACATGATGACAAGGATATAGGCCTAAATTCGTTTGGCCTTCCAGGTTTATTGATAGGGATAATTAGGGAATGTTTAATTATGTCTAAATCGTCTCCCTTGCCAATAACATTGTTAAAGGCTAGACATAAGAGTTCCTTGGCAGATATTGGCAAGTAGTTTAACAAGCTGTATGTAATCCCATCAGGGCCTGGACTAGTATCTTTTGACTTTTTAATATTAATTTCTAGCTCTGAGATTGAAATAGTTTTAGTTAAAAAGAGATTTGAGTTGCAATGCTTCCCGGTATATCTAATGAAACAAAGCCAATTTCTTATATTCTAAAAAGTTTTGTAAATCTTTTCTATTGCGAAATTCTTTAAAGGCCTCTTTTCGGCGCGTTGATATTGACTGGCACTCATTATCCCACCAGGGTATACAAAATTTTGGGTTAATGATTTTTCGTTTTTTGAACACCGTATTTGCCGTATCGCTAATAATTTTGCACACAAGTTCAATAATTTCATTTGCACACAAGTTCAATAATCTCATTGCACCGTGGAACATAACCCACTTGAAGCTGGAAGTGTGCATGCCTAAATATACGGATCTTACATCTTTTAATATAATCATGCTGAAAAGTTTTTTAAATAAATACCAAAATCACTATCAAATTTATACAGATGGTTCCAAAAGTCAACTTGGTGTAGGTTGTGCCTTTACAGTACCCCAAATAAACAGGGTCAAACAATTTAAATGCAATACAATGGCGTCAATCTATACAGCTGAAGCCTTTGCTATCCTCAAAGTATTGGAATTTGTCTATGTCGACAAAAATATGAAAAATGTTGTTTTATTGTCTTGTTGGCCATCAAAAACAATGAGAATTGTAAACATCCGGTAATTACAGAGATTCTGCACCTCATTTCGAAACTATATTCCATACAAGTAAACATGGTTTTTCTTTGGGTCAAAGGTCATACTGGGATAGCCGGTAACGAACAAGTGGACAAAGCTGCAAAAGAAGCTTGCAATTCTGAAACCATTATAAGAAGTATTCCCTATTCAGATCTTTTCGCTTATATAAAAGAAACATCACTTCTGAACTGGAAACAAGAATATAAACAATACACCCAAAATGCAGGAAATGTATATACAGAATTATACCTAGAACTTAATCAGAGACCCTTAATTTACAAAATGACATTCCTAGACATTTGGCTGCCTCTTATTTTCGATTTTTGGTTGGACATGCAAATGTCAATAGCCACCTCTTCAAAATGAAGCTCACTAATAGCCCATCCTGTACCTGCGACAATTTGACCAATGACGATCTTAACCACCGACTGTTTAATTGCAACCATAATTCAACTGCCGTGGCATATATTGTTTCTGAACTGGGTAAATTAAATTTACTTCCCATGTCTCACCTACAATTAATGAAGACTGTCATTTCGAATAGAAAATTTGGAATATTTTTTTAGAGGATTTAAAAAGATGCAGCGTAAGAGTTTAATAAATGTATACATTTTTATAAATTAACAGGTTAGATAGCTGCGAATCCTCTGTTTTTTTCCTATTGTAACCTTCAACCTAACTATCCGGGCCTTCTTGTATTGTGTGTTTATATTTACATAATAAAAAAGTCCTGAATTGGCCGCAGGGCGAGAAGTGTGTAACCTTGTGTAAAATTTCCTATCGTTCTATTTTGAGTTTTGGGATCTTGAGTTGTTAGATTAGGATTTGGTTTTTCTTACGACTGCATTTTTTCTACTTATATCTTGAATATTCGTAGCTAAATAGGCTCTGCACAAGGCCACAAAAAAAAACATTTGAAAGTAAAAATCCCCCACCACTTTATTTTTGAAAATAGACAAAAATTTAAGAGAAAATTGGCATTTACACTTTTGTGTTGCTATTAGGCCCCCCAGCGGCCAACTTTCGAACTTAAAAATAGTTTACAGCAATTTCCCTTGACCGATTTCCCTATAAATATTTTTTTCCTTAAGTTCTGTCATTGATTGTGATTGAGCTTTATTTTAGTTGAAAAACTAAAAAAAAATTGTCTAGATTTACATTGTTGTCTTTTTTGATATAGATTAATGACATATTAGTGAACTGGCCGATTTCAATCTCAACTAACTTAAAATCTTTCTCATAACAGATAAAAATCTTAGCATGTAACTGAAGATACCGGTAATATTATCAGTAGAAATATCATAGTAATATTATCAGTAGAAATATCAAATAGTGCATAAAAATTTCTGAAATTTTGTAAAAAATGTTTTGCCACCAAAGCATGAGTGCTTATCAACTAAAAAAAAAACGAACGAGCGCCCGTGGGACGAGATATTTTTTCTGGTTATACATGTATGTAAGAATGCTTTTATTTATTAAATTTTGTTGCACGAGTGATATTTTGATAAAGAATATTGCAAGTGAAAATTAAATTCTAAACTAATTTTGATTATTTTATTTACGCCATAATATGACACGACTAACAAAATAATTTGACAGCTAAATTATAGCGGCAATTTTTTTCACAGTTATATTTTCACTTACTAACTGGATCAGTTACCATGGTCAATTATTGGTGTAATTTGCAGAAGTTATATTCTCGCTGAAATAATTTTAAAAAATTAGAAAATGTGGACTGAGATTTTTGTATGTATTGTTCCAATAAAAGTAGAAGAGTTCTAAACATCAACTGAAAATGTACTGAAATCATATGGCCGAAGGTCATTGACAGCCGACGTTAATCACGCGATGACGTAGCGAAGCCAGGAGGAATTGCGCGATATCGCACCTTCGGCTTATTATATTATGGGTATATCTAATTTTAACTATTTTACTAGAATGGATGTCCAACGTAAAAATAAAATATCTTGATTATCGTTATCAAAAAAAAAAATGGTTTAGAAGTTGCATTAAATTTTGAGTGGAAAGTTTCAAAAAGCGCTCAGTGTAAACAGTACTAAACAGGAACCATGTTGAAATTGTGAACCCGTTTCATGTGTTGTATCCATTTGCCCCTGGTGACAAAAACTTGCTCGCACTTGAAACACCGGATCCCATTGGCGTCGCCAAAGCAAATTTTCTCGTGATTCTCCATCAGGTATTTTCTCTTGAACATCTTGTCGCATTTCGGGCACGGGAACCCGATTAGGTTCTCCTTAGACATGTGAAGTTCCAGGAAATGTCTCTGCACGTGGTCTTTTCTCTTGAACTGTTTTCCACAAGCCGTACAAATATTGTCAACGAAATGAATGTTTCGGAATATCTGGGACAGATGGGGCTTATCTAAAAAAAGAAACGAATATAGAATAATCCCGCTTCCAATCTTAAGGTTCGCGTAGATATGTGATAGCATTATTGATTTAAAAAAATGCCAACGCAATGAGAAAAGAGCAATAAATAGGTAGTTTGCAGTGCGAGTGTTAGGCTACAAAAACTATGCCGTCAAAAAATAGATATTGCAAATATCCTCCGACGCGTAGCCCAAGATCCGTGCATCGGACATATTTGTAACGTTGATTAATGTTGTATAAAACGTGTTCTTATTTTTGTTAATTGTAGTAAAAAATCGTCATAAAAATATCTACGTGAACCTTAACACACATAGCGATACCTACCATAAAACCGAGATACTGCAAGATAATCCCCAACTAAAATCAATTATACTAATTTTTTTTTCAGGGAATATACGAAAATTTAAAACTACAAGGTTAGTAACATAGCTACAAAATTTTGATGGGTTTGATAAGGCATGCAAATTTAAGAAATTAATGGTCTACTCTACCCTCGATTTTTTTTCACAGTTATACAAAATATATCGATTTATTCACAGATGTAAATGGCCATTCAAACTTTTGTTAAGATAATTTTTAGTCATAAACTTAACCGAGAATGCCAAGCACCGATTTTGTTCTGTTCAACAATGCCGTGGTATTATCCAGCAGATCTAAAACGGGCAAAATCGCAACTATCGTTTAATGATAGTAATTTTTATAAAACAAAAATAAAACCGACACAAAAAATGCACCAAAACGAAAAATAATACTTTATTTCATCTGAAAAATTTTACTCTGTAAAGTTGGAGCCAAACTTATTCATAATTACTTAATAACAAAAATATATTTATGTGCTAGGTGTTTCCAGATGAAATACAACATTATTTCTCCAGTTTTTAGTTTTTTTTTTTGGAAGACCGCTTTATTTTTTTATAAATTTTTTTATTTCATTCCTTTAAGTTCCATTTACACGAGTTTTATTGTAAACTTCAAGTTTAACAAACGGGATTCATTGCACATTATGTAACATCATTGTATAATAACATGCGTTATTATACAATAAATACTTTTTCTTCTTGACAGAATAGTGAACGCATTTGTGAACGCATATTATATTTTCCAATATAACATCGACTAAACAGTTCAAAATGGCGCAATTCCGCCATGACATACATTATTTCAGTTGGAACACCCTGTATATTATCAGCTAGAATGAAAAGTCGATTCATCCTGATTTCAAAAATATACTTCGTTCCAAAATTATGGTATATTAAAAACCGAATCTGTGGACAAGGAGAGACGTTGAATCTGGTTCCTCTCTCTGTTTTAGTTAGTACATAACCTCTTAATAAGGGTAATCATTTTGGTACAATTTTGAGCTTTATGAGAAAAATCGATTTTTGCAAAGTTTAGTTGTATTGCTAGGAAAGACTTTCGCGATTTTTGCGATTTTTTGGTAGAAAAGGTGTCCACGCAACGCGTATAAAAACTTATAAGTATGCAAGGTAAACATTCATACATTCCAACCTTTTTTTGCATAAACTTACATTACAGGTATGTTTCTTACTTTTGACAATTATTTTTGTCAGGGTGCTTTAAACTTTGATAAAGTAAAATGAATAGATTTATTACTTCTGAGGACTGTGCTTATGCTAGGGACTTATATGAGCAAGGAAGAACCCAGGCCTACAGTGCCACTCTTTTGGGAAAAAGTCAAAGTGCTATTTCAAAAATTCTGGCCAGGGAAACTGGGACGAATGGAAGAAGAGCGGGATAAGGAAGGAAAATAATTACTACCCTGTCACAGGACAGATTTTTAAGAGTGCAAGCTGTTAGAAGTAGATTTACGTACGGCTAGAGTTTGCTAGAGAGCATTTGCTATGGGGTGCAAGTTAACGAGGAAACGTTTTATTTAGCGATGAATCTCGTTTTTGTCTGGTGAGCGATACACTCAATTTAATTGTAAGACGTCTGTTAGTCCTGTGATGGATCCGTGATGGTGTGGAGCGAAGTTAATTTAGAGGCAAAAATGGAACTTATCTTTATAGAATAGTTGACAGATGATCTATACATCACTCCAACCACATGTTGTACCGTTTACACCTTTCATAGGCAATGACATTTTATTCATGCATGACAATGCAAGGCCACACGTTTCAAGAGTCGTACTTAGAAGAGGTGGAGATCTCAGTGATGGACTGGCCAGCTAGAAGCCCAGACCTTAATCCCCATAGAGCATTTGTGGGATCAGATGCTTCAAATCCTGGGCGAATTGAGGATATTGCTCGAGATGATATGCGGGGAATTGGACAAGGACAGTATACGAAATCTTATAATGAGTATGCCAGACCTCTGTCAATCAGTTATTAATACAAGATGGAGAAATACGCGTTTTTAATAATTGTGTGTTGCAATTTTCTCTATACTGATCATTTTTATTTTGTTACTGGGTAATTAAATTCAGATTAAGTAGAGTTGCATTTTTTCTTTTTTTCCCTCTATGAATATTGACCGAAACTTGTTAACAGGTTATGTAGTAACTAAAACATAGAGAGAAACCAGATTTCAAGTTCTCTCCTTTTCCACAGATTTGGTTAAAAAGTTGTCAATTTGACATGAGTCCGTACTTATTGACTTTTCCAGAATACTAATAATTTCTTTATTCTTTCCAATGGTGCCTATTATTAACCAAGGAATGATCTTTCAAGCAGCGAAAAAAAATTTTAATCGATCTGTTTATAAGAAAAATATTGAAGCTTGAACTTGGCATATGTTTTTTAATACTCCATAATTTTGGAACGAAGTTTATTTACTTTATTTATATTTGGTTCAGCCGTTTTCGAGCTGTTTCAGTTTAAAAATCATTCTTTCGGGAAACGAGACTTCAGCCATATTCCCGGTGATATGGTCAAGTCTGCCTTGGTCATCACTATTGTGGCAACCAAATACATAAATCTCTACTCTTCTGTCATTTATGGAATAATGTATCTGATATTAATTATTTAATTTTGCTGAAAATAATTTCAAATGGGATATTCTGAGGCAGGAAAACGCGAAGTAACAAAACCCATTTATTCAAAGATAAAAACGAAATAGCAGAAAAATAAAATATCATTCAACTAAACTAACTCAACGTAACTAACTTTTTTAAACGAAATTTGAAAAATATTTATAAAACTACATATCTTCTAGTTACCCTCCATAATTTTCAATACATTTACGAATAATTCTCAACAATCTTCTATTAATACATGACCTGATAAAATCTGCGTGCTTTATGTTTAAATCTGAAATTTCACTATTTAGTTTCTCTATTATGTTTTTTAAAGTTTGAAGTGTATTATAATAAATTTGTTCTTCAAGTATCCCCACAAAAAAAATGTCTCATGGATTCAAATCCGGGCTGCTCGCTGGCCATCTGAGAGTTCCATGTCTGCCTGTTCAAAGTAAGTATTTACCATTCAGGCAATAGGTGACTATTGGATATTGTGCGGAGGTTCACCGTTTTGATGCCATATTAGCTCAAAATACTGCCTCAATGAAATATCTTCTAGCAAATGCTCTATTTTTGACTCAAAGAAATGTGAAGACGTTTGACCAGTCAGGGATTCCTGATATATATAAGTGGTCTTATCACCTTATTTTTGAGCATACCACACCATACATTAAACGACTTTCGTCCTTGTATTTATTTTGTGGGGATTTTCTGTAGACCTATAATATTTAATTTTCCTGTCATATACACCGGCAGTAGTGAAAGACGCCTCATCGGTGATTATTATATTGTTCAAAACATTTTTATTGTCCTGAATTCTTTGATACATTTTGTTACAAAATTCATGTTTTTATCAGTCAATTCTTTCCCTGGACGGAACTTACATAGATGAAATTTGTAACGTTTCAGCATTCGTTTAATTTTGCTATTTTTTGCCGGAAATGTTCTGAGTTTCACGTATGTTTCAGGATTTTAAAGAAGAAAAAATAGTATTATGATAATTTTCCACGAAATTAAAAAACATACTCAAGTGTATCTTGAAAAGGCAGTAAAACGTTAAGCTCTTCATCTAAACTTCTATCTATTTTTCTGGTCTTTCGTTGAATGTTATTTTGGTGCTCGAAATGATTTCTTGATTGTATTTATTGAAGAAATTCTTCTTCCCAGGTATATATTCGCCGATTTTTATTACGTTCTTCTTCCTCAGAATAACCCATTTGAATTATTTTCAGCAAATTTAAATAACTAATGTCAAAAACGATTATTTAAATGACAGAAAAGTGAAGAATAATATACTTGGTTGTCATAACGACAGTTCTTGAAACAATTGCCACCCAGCGCATTTTTGCATCATAGTGATGATCAAGGCAAACTTGACCATATCACCGAGAAAAGAAGTCTCATTTACCGAAACGATAATATTTAAACTGACACGAAAACGGCTAAACCAAATATCAACAAGCTATATATTTTTGATATCAGGATGAAAAGACCCTTTGTTCTAGTTAATAATATACAGGGTATTCCATTATAGAAAATACATATAGCTTTTTGTAACAGGAAAGTTTTGAAAAGTTTGTTAAAAGTGCCTTACATTCGGCCCTACCTTTTTTTTTCTAAAGCCCCTGGAATGTTGCTCATAATGAGGTTGAATTTACTGTATACCCGGTGGTGGGGAAATGGATAATAACCTATAATATAGTGAAGAGAAGTAGGTCGTAAAGAACATAGGGCTTTTTACTCTACTTCGTGAGTTTCTTCGACAAAACCATCATTATCACTATCATCGGTCCATTTTTTTCACATCCCATCTTCTGTGTCTAAGATGTGTTTACATGGGTATATGGAACATACAGATTATCAGCGGCTCTGAGCGGTACTTTTTTTAGCTTTTTTAATGGATAACTTATACTAACCTAACTTTCAGATAAAGTTCATTAAATGTAACTGGAACAAAATTTAGCTGCGCTACGTTTTATCTACAACGCTATTAACAAAGGAAAAACAAGACTACATTTATAGTTAAAACGAATTTATTAACAACAAAGTATATGCTATATGGCATAAAACCATCTTCCTTTCAGTGGCTGGTTGAGATAGGAATTTGAATTTTGCAAAGACTTGGCTTATTGAAATTAGTTTCCACAAAACAACAACCGAACATCGCTTTCGGATTTTTTGAAAGTAGGGCCAGTTCAATTTATCTAAATAGATCCTTGTATATTTTTTTATAGTTAGATAGGCAGAGCTTGATACTCCGTTTTTAACGACATATCACAGGTTACCAAAATAGCGTTTATTTTTCCGATTTTTAACAAACAAGTTGGCATGGCAAAAACGAAATTAATTCTTCTTTTATAGTGTTATATAACGGACATGGAAAGTGGCAAGTAACATACAGGTGTGATATTTCACGCGAGTATGTTAGTGCTCTTTCCAGCGAATTGTGTACACATTTTAACCACAATACAAGACAAAAATCAATAAAACAACACCTATTTATTACATATCTTTTAAAAACATAAATGATAATAATTTTTAATATTGACATACGGTCATGTTTAAATTAAATAACGCGCCAGACGATCACGCCTCATTTGCCGTTTTGTTTTACCCGACCAAGCCTACTTCGGAACATTGTAACGCTCGCACGTTAGAGACGATTCCATGGAAACTACATTATTAATAATATTCTTAATTATTGTAATCGTATGGATGTTTCTGTGAGCATTAATGCAAATAATGTTTTTTTTTTAATACAGAGTAACAGAATAAGGTATTTTTTAAAAGGTTGTTATTAACAAACAAAGCAGACCTTATTTTCCTAACACATGTGTGTATGTTATCAATTGTTTTCGCGCCTACTCTGTTCGATTCTTAAACGTGTTTTCTTAGGGGGTGTGGGGAAAGCTTTTTTTCTAAAATTTAATCAAGTAATGAAGTGGAAAAAGTTTAGTTTTTGTTTAAATTAGAAAAATTTGCCTTACTTTCTATACCAAATTTTAAATAAAACGTACTGGTTATTAAATAACTGCAGTAAAGTTTTTTTTCTATAAGAAAAAATCAACAATATATTAGCTAGTTTCTGTCAGGTGACTATGTACAAGTATTCAATTAACTGCATACTTTCAATTTAAAATTTTAAACCAGAACGATAAGTAACAGCTGGCAATTTTAGCAAACATAAAAATTTGTAACCTAGCTAAAAATTAAGTTCTTTTGAAGAAAACCCACAAATAAAATCAATTATGTTTTCGTCTGATTAATAAAAAATTAATTAGTGACGTCAGAAAGCCGCCATATTAATTTTTCACAAAGTCTTCTAGCTTCCAAACAGTAACTGGTAACTTTCGATATATCATTAAACAAAATTTCATGCTCGGTCCATCTGTGTAAAAAATATCCACTTAAAATGCTTGACCTAATCCTATTTCCAGAAAAGTCAAAAGATATATTTAACTGTTTTTACATGGATAATACCAGTCTCGCATAAAATTCAAACTAATATCTTAAAATAGAAAGGAAGATTTCAAGGCATTGGTCAATTATGAAATCATGGTTCTTCGGATTAGACCGTGTCAAACTGGAGCTATTACCCGACGTTTCGTCTTCGATTGCATGAGGCATCTTCAGGAATCTTTACTCTACGCGAATTGTACACTGAATGAGCTCGGAGAGATTCAGGCGGGCTCTCATACTAGACTTGTGCTCGCTGAACCGTGACCCTGTGTTAAGATCCATTTCCACGTGTTATGTACACTGTATCTCTATTGGAGTTTTAAGTACGTTAAAAAAAATTCAATAGATTCTCTAGTTTATCATTTATAAAATCCTGAAACCGATGCTAGAACCCTGATTTCTTTTACATTTATACTATGGCCGGTGGGATGCTGGTGTTCAAATACAGCAGACTGAATAATTTGTTTATTTTTAATACATTGTCCATGTTCTTTAACTTTAGTGGATATTGATCGTTCTGTTTCTCCCTTCTTTCCCCCCTCACTTCTTCACAGGAGCAAGGAATTTTATATACTCCTTCTGTTTGAAAAGGTACATGCTTTTCAAACATGCAACATCCTTCGGGAATCGCAACCATTGTCCAATCTTCCAATGTGTTCTGAATATTGCACATATGTAAAATAGCCGAAGTAATTGCCTATTTTGGCTGTAGTGCCATGTATGTAGAGAAGAACAGCGCTACTTATCGGTGGCTCCTTATCTTTATCTTTTTGCGTAGTCGGATTACTATATCTTTTAACTGAACGCATAATATCTTCAGCGCCCACTCAGTTCCACTAGAATTGCCCACATACAGACTAGGTAAACATTCGAATTTTCTTAATCCATTTACTGGAAAAACTTAAGTCAATTTGGTCAGTTTCGATATAGAATAACTCTACACAAATGTTCCTATTAACGACTCAATTTCCATTATATCAAACCTATTGGACCATAACAATCTTGATAATAACTTAAAAGACCTAGTGGAAGCTTGTCTTACATGTACTTATTTCATTTTTCAAGGAACTTTTTATGAACAATGTTATTATGTGCTGGGCGGTTGCCTGAAGGGCCTAGGGGCTGTTTATAGTCGTCAGCGTGGAGTTCCTCCAGTATTGATGTTATTTCTTGTTGGTATTTGGGGTAAGTACCCTCTCCTCCTCTTTGTCATTTGAAAAGTACCCAATGACTGTAGGGGCGTGGAGTTCCTCCAGTATTTCCCCTTACATTAAGTTTGGCTTTCATGTCAGGTCCATTGTGATTCCACCCAGGTCACTCATTTTCGGAAAAAAAAATCAACGGCAGAATTTAAGTGCAAATGAAACACTGACTTTAACGCAACACAATATATTCTCAATAGACTTTACACTGTAATTTCAAAAACATTAAATCTCACGACGGAACCTGGGGAGAACCTTACACTTCGAAGCCTGGATAAGCACTGGCGATAACAACGCGGGTTTCCACTATTTATAGAATGTCAGGGAAGAAAAACGCTACCTATCTCTTAATTGAAAGCGGGATATCTTCAGCACCCACATACAACCTAGGTAAATATCTTTCGAATTTTCTTGATCCATTTACTCGAAAAACATTGGTCAGTTTCGATGTAGAATCACTATACACAAATGGTCCTGTTAACGACTCAATTTCCATTATATAAAACAAATTGGACCAAAATAATTTTGATAATAATTTATGAGAGCTAGTGGAAGCTTGTCTTACATCTATTTATTTTATTTTTCAAGGAACTTTTTTGAACAAACTTCAAGGGCAGCGTCCCATAGCGCCTCTATCACCTGTGGTAGCGAATATCTTTATGGAGGCCTTTGAGGATATTGCTTTATCATCAGCTTCACTAAAACAAAAACACTGGTACAGATATGTAGATGAAACTTTTGTTGTTTGGCCTTATGGCTAGGATTATCTCCTCATAATTCTCGACCACCTTGATCAACAAAATCCATAATATTAAATTCACAATGGAAATTGAATCTAATGGAATGATTCCCTCTCTAGATATATTTGTTCAAAGGAAAGAAAATGGTACACTAGGACATTCTGTGTATAGAAAACCGACGCATACAAGTAGATACTCAAATGCAAATTCCCATCACCATCCAGCACAAATGAAATCGGTTATTAACTCATTAGTATTATTTGGTCAATTAAAATATACAGTAATCCGACTCCGCCAAAGGAAAATGATAAGGAGCCACCGACAGGTAGAACTGTTCTTCCTCACATACATGGAACTACAGACAAAAAAGGATGATTACTTCGGCGGTCCAACATACGTACAAGTTTCATTACACATAAGAAGATTGGACAATGCTTGCGATCTCCGAAAGAGATTGTACCTTTCCAAACAGAAGGAGTATATAAAATCTCTTGCTTCTGTGGAGAAGTGTATGTGGGAGAATCAGGACGCTCAATATAATAATAATAATAATAATAATAATAATTAAACGTTTATTAACCCAAATAAGGATGTACAATGTAGCAGTAAAAAAAAATATTAATTTTAAAGAGGGTTAAATAGCTTGTCTTGTTCAGTCTCCCATACGAACAAAATAAAAATGCTCATATTAGATGCTGTTACCGCCAATGCAAATCTGGTCGAATAGGAATTGATTGCTACACTTAACTATATGAGGTTTACATAATGAGGTAGAAAGGCTAGATAAGAAAAATAATGTTAAAAATATTAAATTGAAGAGAAAAGGGAATAAAGGAAAGGTAAAGGAGAAAAATAGCTTATATGGACATATAATTACAAAACTATCGCAATGACAAAACAATCATCAAAACTAGAATTAAAAAAAAAGTCCGGCGGTCACAATTAAAAAAAAATTAAAACTCAATTCAGCAAAGTAATATAATTGTTGAGCAAGTAATTTGTTTTTCAAATGTCTCTTGAAAACTATAAACGCAAGTGAAAAATCAGTAATTTCAAATTTATTGACACATAAAGCAATATTGTACGAAAAATAACGTTTAAATAACTCTTTATTATGTGTTGGTATTGTCAATATGTTCTTCCTACGGATATTTAAGTTGTGTACATCCGTTCGATAAATAACACGATCTAAAAGGAAAGGAGGTGATTTATATTTTAAAATTTTATAGTAAAAGCAAGTCGAATGTAAAATGCGTCTATTGTACATATTTAGCCATTTTATGGTTTTAAGTTTATGTGATATATGTTGTCTTCGGCGAATTCCAAATATTAGTCTTAAGCAAGAATTTTGTAACGTTTGAATTCTTTTTACGTCTAAGGTATTTAAACAGGGTCCACTAAAAAAGTTTACTTCGCAGAGCATTTTTTTTGTTTCGCAACTAAGATAATTTCTACAATATAACATTTTTAAGGTTTTTTAATGGTGACAAGACAAGTTATCCAAAACAAGAAATTTTTCGCAGAATTTTTAAATATGATAGATTTATTTTCAAGTGTAAGATAAAGATTTTGTAGCAAGTTAATTCTAATATTATCACTACAAAAAATAATAGCAACAGATTTCATAGGGTTTATTTTTAAAAGATGTCTTTTACTTTCATTCAGAATCTTCTCTAAATCAGAGTTTATGCGATTATTAGCAATATCGACGTCAGAGGGCTTAAAAGGAAAATAAATCTGAGTATCGTCAGCGTACATATGATGGTTACAAAATCTCAGACATCTTTCAAATTGTGAAGTGTATATACTATATAACTGTGGGCCTAGTATACTCCCTCGGGGAAAGCCAGTTGTAACGTTCAGAGGTTCCGAGGTGTTTCCATTAACAACAACTTGCTGCATTCTATGTGTCAAAACAGATAAGACAAAACTTAATGCACTTCCACTAAAACCCAAGTACCGCAAAATGGAGATCAAAATTTCATGATTTACCATGTCAAACGCCTTGGTAAGATCAAGTAAAACCATCCATAGCCCTGAAAATATCGTCGGTGGCAATTGAGAGTGCACTCGGACAACCGTGGCTCGCTCGAAATCCAGATTGTTTCCTGGGAAGTATTTTATTGGTTTCCAAAAAAATGGACATTTGAAATTCCATAATTTTTTCAAGCACTTTGGAAAGCGTCGGAAGAATTGAAATCGAACATAACTGGCTGAACTGTGTGGGATTGCCTACCTTGGGTAGAGGTACAATATTCGCCTGTTTCCATTTCAACGGAAAATACGACTTTTCTATACAAATATTTAAAATATGCGTAAGAGGGGGGCAAAATACGGACAAATTAGCGAAATTAGAGTGATATTTAACTGATCTATCCCAAAGGCTTTAGTGTTAATATTTTGCAAAATTCTTATCACCATATCTTCTCTTACTGGAGAAAAATTAAATGTAGAGTTAGTAATTCAGTTATTGGTATATCGTTATTGGTAGCAATTCCAGAGAAATATGTATTTAAATAATTTACATTTGTTAGAGATTCTGGCAACTTATTTTTTTCTCTTTTAATAATATTTAGTTTATTTAGCTAGTGCCATTTTTGTCTTTGATCAGAAAAGCTAAACTTATAATTTAGATAAGCTTTTTTTTCCGACCTTATAGCTGCAGTTGTAAAATTTCGGAGTTGTTTATAATAATCCCAACTTGTTATGCTTTTCGTTTGTCGAAATTTATTTAAAGCTTTGTTTTGTAATTTTTGCATTAAACGTATATTAGGCGTAATCCACGGTCGATACGGTTTCTTTTTACCTTTAACTGTTTTTAATGGGGCATGCATATTTATAATCTCTAGAATGCTTGACGTAAAAAAATCGACTTTACTGTCAATATCTGTCATGCCATACCAATATCCAAATTAAAGTTCGTTAGGTTAATATTATTCAACTGTCTGTAGGCAAAACTGTAATTCGGCGGGGAATCTGACATAGACAAGTTAACTTGGCAGTATACCAACATATGGTCAGATATTTCGATATCTCTAATACCCGAATCGGTAGCATTATTAGTATTACAAAAACTATTATTATCAACTAGGCTTAAGGAACATAAACGATGTATTAAAAAGAAACAAATTGTTCAATCTGCTGTAGCTAAACACTGGCCATATTATAAATGTAAAAGGTTCCAGCATCCAGGATTTTATAAACGAAAAATTAGAGAATCTATTGAAATTTTTAAGCATACAAAAAAACCCGCCTGAATCTCTCCGACCTCATTCGGTGTTCAGATCTCGTAAAGATTCCTGAAGATACCTCGTGCAATCGAAGGCGAAACGTCGGATAGTAATTCCAATTTGACACGGTCTAATCCCGAGAACCATGATCTTTTAAAAATCTCAAAACCTGACTGAAGAACGCTTTATACAAGGTTATTGGTTATAACCCCCCTCTAACATCTTTATTTTTAAAGATAGAAATTGGTGAAATATGATACAGGGAGTTTCACAAAGACGCACCGAATCAAACTTTTGTTTTTTTAAATGGAACACCCTGTATATTATCGAAAATGTAGATTCTACTGGTAAAACTAATTATTTTGTGTATTTGAAATGTTCCTGTATCTTCAACTGTTTTCGAGATAATGCCAGTTGAAAAATGAAAATTTGAGATTTCGAAGTGCTGTCAAATTTGAAAGGATCAAATTAAAGTAAAACGATGTGCACTTTCTTGTCTTAGTTTTTGAAACTCTATTTAATGGCACTAATGCCCGATCAAATGGAGAATATCAATTTTTGACAGCTCCAGAAAAAATCTTTAATTTCACAATAATCTTGAAACTAGTATCACTGGCTCTTTACCAACCAACATTGTCTAATAATTGCAACAATAGTTAAAGATGATTAAAAATGACACGCCCTTTTCTATCTTAACTTTTCAAAAGCTATCGTTGCCCTGGGCAGATAGTACCTTATTATAAGTAATTTCAGACCATGTTACCTTGCTTGTTTAGAGAGATACAAAAAAAAAATTAATGTAGTAGAGTTGTGAGGATTTTTGTATGTTTCACAAATAACTGAAATGGAAAATAGAGAAATCAAACCTCACATTGCGGAGTTATGAAAACAATGATCCCCGGATATAGTTGTTAAAAGTTTATTTTTAAAAATTATAGATACATCTCATCTATATTAATAATTTTATTATTTTTAGTTTGGCCAATTTTAAATAAAACAAAAATGAAATCCGGAAAATAAATAAGCAACATGAAGATGACAATAACAGCAACTTCTACGCTGCCTACGACAATATTTAATAAAAACTCGATTATTAAATTTTATGCTCCACATGCCCCCCATTTTGCTCAATGCATTTCCTATAAATTCTCTTCTGCCTATCTATAGCTGCCAAAATAGTTCCCTGATTGCGTTGATTTAGTGTTTCAATTTCTTGTGTTATTATTTCTCTTATAACATTAACCGTTATTGGGCGCCTTTCTTCTCCCAACTTTCCTTTTAAAAAGCCCCATAGAAAAGTATCCATTACGGTCAAGTCTGCTTGATCTGTAATATTGTGGATCGGAGCACCATCTTGTTGCCAAAATATATCACAACCACGTTGAGCCAAATTTTGAACTACTGGTCTGATTAGCTCTAAATAATTATGCCCGTTCATATTTTCATTATAAAATATTGGCCCTAAAACTCTATCGTTATGAATCCCACACCGTGCGTGCACGGATTGTCCCAGAGAGTGCAGTATTTCCCGAACGGTGCAAGGATTTTCAGGAGCCCAAAAGTGCACATTCTTCCTGTTAAATCTTCCGGAGGTAGAAAAAGCGGTTTCATCTGTCCAGACAAGTTTGTTGAAGAATTGATCTTGTTGTGTTAAGCGTTGCATCATTTCTTGACAAAAGCGTAATTGCGCGGCCTTATCATTTTGACTCAAGGCTTGAAGAGGTATAATTTTATAGGGATGGAAATTATATTTTGCCAAAGTTTTCTGTATCTTATAGTACGTTTTGCCTAGAATCCAACAGTATTTGGAATAGAAGAGTTGGGATTTTCTAAAATTAGATAACTAATTTATTAAGTAGTGTAGTGTTTAAAAATAATTTGTGCCAAAAAATACCTTGAAAATACAGAAGGATCTCCAATTCTTCATTGTCATGTTGTTCATTTATTTGAATTGTTCTCTTCTTCTGTTTCAAAGATTACTCATGTGAAACTCCCGTACGTCAAGTTTGGCATTATAACCATTTTTTATATATAAAGTTCGTAAATTTCGCGTTTTTCATTCTCTGAATAAGACATTTTGATGCTCACATTAGTAAATTTGATTGAATAATGCCAAAGCCTACTATATATATATATATATATATATATATATATATATATACATATATATATATATATATATATATATATATATATATATATATATATATATATATATATATATATATATATATATATATATATATATATATATATATATATATATATTAAGTGTCCACCATTAGTATATATATTGTTTATATTAGCATTTTCATCTTTAAGATGGAATCACTAAAAAAACAATTGAGCATCGCGTTTTCGATTTAGACAAGAAATACAATGTTTTTAAATGGAAACCCCTGTATATTATATTTTTTTCTGTTAAAGCTTGAAATTTTAAACAAAAAAGGTTATAAGGAAATTTTTCTTAAAACCAAAAATAACATTGATATTACAGTTTCTAAAAATTAACTGCAAAAATAATAAGAAGGCTCGCTATGAAAGCCACGCCATGTTTCGAATTAAGATATGTGATGGATTAGAGGATATCAGTTCTAAGTATCGAGGAGGCTTTGGAAAACAATGATAACGCTTTCTGTCAAAATTTGTTTACTTTTCGTCGTTGTTCCCTATGTTGTGTCAGTAATTAATCAGTTTTGTTGTGTCAGTTACTAATCTCAAAAAAAGAATGGTTTTTACCCATGAAGAAAAGTGTGATATGTTGGAATCTTACTTAGTGTGCAGAAAATCATCTTTGAGGGCAAAAGAATACTATGCTGAATTATATCCACTTCGCATTCAACCGCATGAGAGATATTTTCTGAGATTATACCGAAAATTTAGAGCCAATGATACTGTTTTTGCTAAAACCAGGGCAAAAAAGGATTTTATAATAAGCGAGGCCACGGAAATTGCAGTTATTGCATATTTTGAAGCCTACCCTGAGAATTCCATACCAGATATTGTCAAAGACTCGAATTTTAGTTATGGCAGTGTGCATAGGATTTTAAAAAAATACAAATTTATTCCTTATAAGTACCGACCAGTTCAAGCGCTTTTGCCAGGAGATCCAGAGAGAAGAATTGTTTTTTGCGAATGGTACCTTAACTTTTGTCGCCAAAATGTAAATAACTTCCGTTATATTTTATGGACCGATGAATCCAATTTTTCAAATTCCGGAATGTACAATAGAAAAAATCATCATTACTGGTCAAGGGAAAATCTTTTGTTAGTACATCCAAGAGCTCCACAAGTCCGTTTCAGTTTTAATGTTTGGTGTGGTTTAATTGGGTCAAGAATTGTTGGTCCTTTTTTTTATGAAGGCAGTCTAACCGGTGAAAGGTATGTGGCATTTATGAGTGAAATTCTGAATAATTTCTTAGATGAACTGGATCTCATAAGTAGACAGAATCTGCATTTTCAACAAGATGGCGCACCTGCGCACAACTACAGAGGTACTTATCAACTTCTAAGTACTTTTTTTAATGCTCAGTGGATAGGGACAAATGGCCCCATTCAGTGGCCCCCGCGTTCACCAGACATGACCCCTCCTGATTTCTTTTTATGGGGATATTTAAAGGATCAAATTTACAAGCAAAGGTACGAAGACGTTAACGATTTAAAGGCTGCAGTTAGGGAAAAGATACACCAGATAGATGGTAGAACCATACTAAAGGCAGTTCGAGCAGTTCAGAAACGAGCACAAAAATGTATCGAAGAACGGGGCGGTGTATTTGAGCACCTTCTAAGAAAAAATTAGTTGTTTTGTTTTCTTATAATCGATGTTTGTAAAATTAAGATACTTTGCTGTTCTAGCTTTTGCTGTTAATTTTTAGAAACTGTAATATCAATGTTATTTTTGGTTTTAAGAAAAATTTCCTTATAACCTTTTTTGTTTAAAATTTCAAGCTTTAACAGAAAAAAATATAATATACAGGGGTTTCCATTTAAAAACATTGTATTTCTTGTCTAAACTCGAAAACGCGATGCTCAATTGTTTTTTTAGTGATTCCATCTTAAAGAGCGTTGAAAATGCTAATAGTTTGCTTATTTAAACAATTTCGTATCTTTACTAATAACAAAGTTACTAATGGTGGACACTTAATTTGGATAAGACAGTATATCTGTTTATTTAACATCATGACCAACTTAGACAAAATATATTGTAGGTTACATGTTTGGATTTAGGTATTTGATTTGTTACATGAAGTTTGGTAGAATTTTATTTAGAATCCGGCAATAATATACGAAATTAGATTTTATTTTGGAAAATTGATCCAATGGGATTTGACAGCCCTTCAACGTCCCAAATTTTAATTTTCAACTGCCATTATCTCGAAAACAGTTGAAGATACGCAAAAATGTTTGATACAAAAAAAATTTCGTTTTACAAGAAAAATCCGAATATTCCATAATATACAGGGTGTTCCTTAAAAAAAAAAGTTAAATTCGGTGCGCTTTTTATATTATCCATAAAAGAATTCAGACGATTCCCTACATTTTTAACCATCTTTAACTATTTTGCTGTGGCAATTATTAGACAAGATTGGTTAGAGGGGGGGTGACATTTATAACCAATAACCCTGTACAGGAATATCTGTCTCCCCTACTATATTATATTAAATACAATATTTAAAATATTTGGTATATCTATAAGTTCAGTCGTCACATCTGACACCAAATTCTAATTTATTCGAGCCATACAAGCCTCAGTATTAGTGACTATGTTATGCATGCTGATTATATGTCTTTTCATGTTTCCAGTTCTTGTCGATTTAAACTGGCATCCTAGCAAAAGACATTTCAGGAGCCTCTTTTTTCCACAATCATATTTCCTATGTACGTACAAACTATCTTTGTTGGTGTACGTTTTGTTGCAATCGCCGCACACGTATTTCAAGAAAACTAAAAATACAATCACGTATGTTAACTACAATAAATTAACTTTAAATCGGGACTTGCAGAACAACTTTGCACTATCTGGAATTAGGAAAATATAATATGTTTTGCTATAATTTAATTTTTAAAAGTGATTTGCAAAAAAAATTTAATTCTAAAATCTGGCAACATTGGTGAATATTTTTTGCCTTTTCGGTTTGTTTGACAAGTGACAGAGGTTCAAACGTACCCCTAACCTCCAATAAATACTACATAATTTGAAACTGTAAATTTTCACAGCATCATTGAGTATAACTGAATCTTCTTTCACTTACTCTAGACATAAAAAAATTGGATATGTTACAATGTTGTCTTGTAGCCTCAGGGTATTCTAAGTGGATTAAAAATAAAAAGCCAAAATTTTATAAAATAAGCTTATATATATATATATATATATATATATATATATATATATATATATATATATATATATATATATATATATATATATATATATATATATATATATATATATATATATATATATATATATATATATATGTAAGCTTATTCAAGTATGGGGTCCAAAAATCACACTATCTCTACCACACAGCTTTGGCGTGATGAGCCCCATATAGGACTAAACGTCGTCAATTATGCTGGTAAAGATGATGGAAAGCACTTAAAGGCTTGTCAGTATAATGACCCATGTTTTTTGGACTCTATACTTGAATAAGCTTACCACAGACAGAATATTTTGTCCGAATGGAAAATATTATTATTATTCTCATTAAAATTCATTTAAGTAAAGGTTATGTACCCCGTTGCAAGATAAATTTATGTCATGCCTCTCCTTGTATACCTTTGAATAATATAAAAGGTCAAATCGTTTACTTATGTTTCTTTAAATCTGCTTCAAATCATCTTGCGGGTTCTTTAGATTTCTTTCTATTTATCTAACTTATATGTCACTTTAACTATGATATTTTATTACTAAGCCAAAGATTTATTGTACCCTCAATGACATCCAATTTCTACGCCCATGGGATTTAAAATCTAATACTCTTCGGAATATTAACGTTATACAGCAGGCATTTTAAATGCCAAAAAACATATTACAGGGAGAAAAAACAGTATGTACCGGGTGGTCGAAATTGGTCTGTTTTAACAGAGAAAACCTATTTCCTGACTAGATAGAGCAAAACTGACTTAGGTGTCATGGGCTCGATTTCTGAGAAATGTTTAATGGCAAAAACCGCCTGCCGATATTTTCACTGCCAACTGAGATATATTTTTCAATTTTCGGCCATTTTGAAAATTGTCCATAACTTTTTTATTTTGCGGAATATTAACATTCTGCAAAGACATTCTAAAGGCACTTTTTTATGTGCAATCCAGTGGCGTACTCAGATTTTTTCTATAGTTGTCCGTTTTATCATAAATAGGCAAAATATTTTTTTTCAAATGGAAATCATAGTTGGCTATAAATTATAAAAAATGCTCCGTTTAGCCCTTTTCAGTGATATAAAGTTGTAGGTACTTATTTTCAAAAATAACGAAAATATTAGGTGTTTTTGGTTTACATCGAAGTAGGCCTTGGAATAATGACGCGCGTTCAATATTTTGAATATATTGCTGTCAGATTACTGTATTCTGGTGTAATTATTGCGTTTTGGTGTTATCTTTATAAAGTTGTGTTAAGTTGCTGACAAAATATGTTTGAGAATTATGAAAAGTATGATATGTTTTGTTACATATTATCTAAAAAAAACCTGAAGCAGCTAGTGAATTATATTTTAATACATTTCCCGAGCGACGTCAACCGGATAACCGAATTTATCAAACATTAAAAAGTAATTTAGTAAATTACGGAAGTTTTAAAAAGTTAAGAACAAGACATTATGAACTAAAGGAAGAAAAGGAAATCCAGCAGCTTATAATTGGTGAGGTATTAAAAAATCCTGGCACCTCCTCTCGAACATTTAATATAACGAATATTCCAAAGACCATTTTAAAAATACTTAAAAAACATAAATTCAAACCGTACAGAACGAGAAGAGTTCATCAACTCCGTGAAGGGGACTTTGAGATTTTGTCAGTGGTATGAGCAAAAATTCATGGAGAATGAGAATTTTCCATTAAATATTATTTGGAGTGATGAATCCAGAGTAGACATATTTACGAAAAATATAATTCATATCACTGGTCCACTGAAAATCCACACGTAGTTGTGCAACAAGACCGGCAAGGTCGGTGTGGATTCAATATATGGGTGGGGATAAAAATTTGTGGGACCTTAAAAATGGAAATTTAACTGCAGATGATTATGTAAATATTTTGCAACATATATTGTCCCTTTGTTGGAAGACATACCTTTAGCTGATGCCAGAAATATCTACTATCAACAAGATGGTTGTCCCCCGCACAATGCAAGGATCACAACTGATCTTTTAAACTTCGAATTTCGAGAAAATTGGATTGGTACTATCATACCTTGGCCTGCTAGGTCCTGTGACTTAACTCCCTTAGATTTTTTTTACCAAGATTGAAGGACTTGATATTTAAAGGAAGAACCCTTCACACAAAAAAAATTGCAAGGCAGGATAAAGCTTTTGCACCGTGGTAGCCCAGTTGAACTAATAAATAGTTGCAACCAATCGGTACGAAAAGATGCTTAGTTTGTATTCAACAAAATTTGAACAACTTCTCTAAATATATTTATCAGTAACCTATCTAACTAAATACCTAGATTTTCATAATTATTTTTTTTTTCACTTGTAGCTGTAAATAGTAGTTTAGTTTGTTAATTTTGTTCAACTTTGCTATGTAAACAAAAAAAAATAAAAAAAATTAATAATAAATAATTAAAATAACGTTAGCTAGTGTTATTTAAAGATGTGTTTAAGTTGCTAACAAACTATAAATCTTAACAATACATAATTGAGATATTGTCATCACAAATCAAAGCCTACTTCGATGTAAACCAAAAACACCTAATATTTTCGTTATTTTTGAAAATAAGTACCTACAACTTTATATCACTGAAAAGGGCTAAACGCGAGCATTTTTTATAATTTATAGCCAACTATGATTTCCATTTGAAAAAAAAAAGTTTTGCCTATTTATGATAAAACGGACAACTATAGAAAAAATCTGAGTATGCCACTGGATTGCACATAAAAAAGTGCCTTTAGAATGTCTTTGCAGAATGTTAATATTCCGCAAAATAAAAAAGTTATGGACAATTTTCAAAATGGCCGAAAATTGAAAAACGCCCTATATCTCAGTTGGCAGTGAAAATCTCGGTTTTTGCCATTAAACATTTCTCAGAAATAAGCCCATGACACATTTAGTTTTGTTATCTAGTCAGGAAATAGGTTTTCTCTGTTAAAACAGATTTCAATTTCAAACCCTGTACATGGTGGTCAGTTAAGGGTGCGGCCATATCTCATGATATTGCCTTAAACGTAAAAAGAAACATTATAAAACCATTCTCGAAAATTATTTTCGGTGTCTTCGGAGGGGATAACGCACCAAGTGAAAAATGGGGTTTTTATAGAATTTTGCCTAATGAAAATATATCGATGCATTTTCAAAACATTGAAAATAAATTCTCAACATATCAAAATGTTTTGTTCAATTGTTTTTTCAAAAGGCATGATTTATTGTAAAAATACTTTTTACATAACATTAAATTAGATGTCAATAGCAGGAACTATCAAAATGAATATCAACGTGATTGACAATTTAGTGTTTTGTTTGTTAACGTAGATCATGGCCTGCTTCGCTTAAATGCGATGTTAGTTAAGTTTGATTTTTAATTTAATTTATGAAATAATAATTATTATTAATAATAAATTATGAACTAAAGCATTCTCTCGCTAACTAAATGATTATTAATGATAAAAATAATAGGTAATAATTTTATTATTGTGAGATGTAATATTTAAAAATAATTTTGAACCTTATAGTTATCATTGTTTAAAATCTTATTTTTTCAAAAAACCGTTCGTCTAACGAAAAAAAGTCAAGAGGTTCCTTTTGTTATCAACTAATAAGTGATTACGAAAATGATTTTTATTTTGACAAAAAGCAGTGGCGTGCCATTTTTTAATAAAATAAAATAATATTTTGGTCAAAATGAATATACCATTACATTTGTTTTTTTTTTAAAAAAACTAAAAAATATGCTACTAATTCAGTTAACGCCATCTAGCGACGCCAGCAAAAGTCAAAAATTCAAAACCAAATAAGCGTTTTGTAGTGCAAATTATGCTCTTTCATATGAGCCTAAGTTTGCTCAAATCGGTCAAAAGAAACGGGAGACATCTTGGTTTGTTTGAAAAAACAATTGAACTTCCCCCACCGCTTTATTTCGATATATAGAACAGAACATTTTAGACAAAAAGTGTAGGGAAATGGTCACTAAATATGAAAATGATATCATCGATATATTTTCATTAGGCAAAATTCTATAAAAACCCCATTTTTCTACTTGGTGTTGGTTGTTACGCCCTCTAGCGGACGTTTGACAAACTCGAAAATAATTTTCAGCAATTTCTCTTGGAGACTTTTATTACGTTTTTTTTTCTCAAATCTATACGACCAATATCTTATGAGATATGGCCGCTCGCTACCCTTAACTGATCACCCTGTACAGAGTAATTCATTGTATTTTGACATATTTTTTGACATTTGAAATATCTAAAAGATAATAGACCAAAAACCCTACAACTTTTGTAATTAAAGTTTTTTTCTAAACCCTATAATTACCGCTATAGGTGGGTGTCAAAATATAATGAATCACCCTGTATATTGGTTGTCATTTAAATTACACATTACCAATTCTTTCGTTTCTTGTTTTTTCCGGTTTACAAAGAGCCGAAATTACCTAATTTGTATTTAAAATGTAGGTACATACATAGAATATGCAATTTTGATATTCTATTTAAGGTAAACGAATTTATATTTATGGTTTTCATCTTCAATACGCTTTCATACTGTACTAAGCATTATCAAAACAAAATTCAAATCTCATATGCTTTTTCTTTTTTTAGAAGTGTTCTAAATTATCCGATCCTATCTATTCAAAGTTTTTTTCGATGTATATAATACGTCAGCAAAACCGAAGAGTTGCCTTGCTTTATTAAGTAGGCTTTGACTGGCGTGAGTTCAGCATAATCTTCGAAAAAGTTGAATGTCGTGATTTTATATCTGTCAAATTGCTCAAAATAAACATTATGCATGATTCAGTTTTATGCTATCCTTTTACAGTGTTCGTCGTGAGAAAATTAGTTTAATAAAATGGCGTTTCCATTTTAAAATCTAACTCGGTGTAGACAGTGCTAGAAGTTAGGTACAAACAATGATCTTTTGAGAAAGTGTATGCTCCTATTGTACACGCTTTTTTTCTGGAATTAGCCGAAAAGATAGGTAAGTAATTTTCCAATATTATTTGGTTACAATTTCAATATTTTTGGGGTATTCTGTTCTTTCTTTTAAATAACTGCAAAATTGTAGTGACGGATTTATAAGTAAGGAAATTATTGTTGGATTTTACGCCACATAATACAGCAATAGTAATAAAAAAATTATACTAAATTACCTTAAAATTTAACTCTGTAGTCTTTAGTTCTGGGCAGGTGTTGTTAATTGTTATTCCCATTTAATAGGTATTCTACAGTCTCTTTCCACTTTTTTCAATTGTAGAGTGGCGTAAAACCCAATATTATTTCTTGTAAAGAATTAGACCCACGGAATTTGACAAATTTGAAATATATGTTTGAAAGAATACCTTTTTTTTAATAAATCCTACATACACAAAATTATGGATGAACTACTTTCTTCTTACTTACAACCACAAAAACTAACTTTTTAGAAGGTTGCCTTGAATTTGTTTCTGGCGTATTAAAAACATATTTTCCACGAAATACACCTCATGAAATACGTAAAAGATTGACTATAAGATGCTTTATAATACAAAAATTCATTATGTCTAAAAGTAAATAGTATGTTTTACAATTTATGTATGTCCTGCACCGGCCCCAGGAGTGTGTGTCCTAAATTTTTTTTGCCTCTTATACTTGCTCTTAATTGTTTAGATTCGTAAGGTCTAGAGATCTAATATTTGGGATTTTAGTTTTGTTACATTTCTATCCTATTATTGTTTATAATAATCAACCTAAGAACCTGTCGAATGTATGATCTTTTTAGATAATTTAAAAAATATTAATTTTGTCTCTCGTCCCTAATGAGCTAAGCTCAAGGCCAAAAAAAAACAATTTAAAGGGTTTTAATCGTTTCAGAGTGTTGGGGATGCTACGTTGCCAAGTTTATTTAAAGTATGTAAGAAAAATGGAAAACTTTTTTCTGTAGTTTTGAATTTGCATATCATTAATGTCATTTGTAATTTGCCATACCAATTTAATGAGAATTTGTTGGTAACGACATTAGGCTGATAAGAATATATATTTTTAAATGTGTTCAGATTATTTGTTACGTTTAGAATGACAAAAAAAAATCATTTTTGGCTGGTTCGCAATTTAATGAATTTAAAGTTAGGTATTTTTATTCAGTTGCGAAAAAGCCAAAATAGAATAGATATTATTTATTGATCTGTGTCTAAAATGAGTTTTATTTTCTCATTTCCTCAAATGCATTAGTCGGGAGGTAAAAGTGTAAATTTTATGCTCCATACACTATATTTGGCAGCATTTTAAAATAGCCCTTAAAAATGCCATAATAAGGAGTTATGGCATCGAAATGCAGTGAAAATGTCGAATTTGTTTTTGTCCTTTTTGAAAAAAAAGATGGCTCATCCATTTATTTTTTTTCTCTTAAAGTAGTGAAAAAAAGGTAAAACTTTCTATTTTATGTTAAAAAAATATCAAATTCTGTGGGTCTAATTCTATACAAATCCCCCATATTTGTGTACGTCAGTTCTTTATATAAAAACATTATTTCTAACTATACAGGGTATTACAATAAATTAATCAATGGAATTTCCTAACCTTTGAACATGAAATAGAAAGCTACTTTCAACTATTTTAAGAGAAAAAAAAAATCGGTCAGCCATTATGTCAATTAAAAAAAAAAACAAAGAGAATTTTGATTTTTTCCTCGCCTTCCAATGCAAAAACTCCTTGTTATGACAGATTAAAATAAGGATATCTTACTGACTTTATTTTATTTTGCATGAAATTAAAACAGAATTAAAAAATCTAGTTTTATGCACTTTTTGCAACAAAAAAAAACTATTTAAAAACACAGTTCAATAATATTCCTTTCCAGAAAAGGCAGTAATCAAGCGACTTAAGATCAGCACTCGAATCGTTTGACATTTATCTGTTTTTAATATGTAGAAACGTATTGATTATGTTTAGTTAACAATAATTACTATTTTCTGTGCGATTATGCAATGAGGATCAATCTAACAATCTTGTGAACATTTTCTAAGTAACGCTTTATGAAAAATATGATATTTAACAACACTGTGTATAAGCAAAAAACAAAAAGTGGTTCATCCATACATTTTTGTGTGTTGAAATAATTTAAAAAAGGTAATTTTTTTTTAATTTCTGGGTATATAAATACATTTCCCAGTATGCAGGGGAGTCCTAGAGATATGAGAAACACCAAAAAAACGAATAATTTTTTATTTTAAAGCAGTTAATTTAAAAAAAAAGGAACAAAAAATGCATATAACAGGTTTTTTTTTACTCTACAGGAAACTTGAACTTGAGATAACCATTATACGTACAGGGTTGCCATTTATATTTTGACCCCTCTCTATGGCTTAAACTATAGGAGGTACAAAAAGACTTTAATGAAAAAAGTTGTAATATTTTTTTTATAAAATAATAATAAAAAGTTGATATTCCTAAAATATAATAAAGGAAAAATTCTACAACTTTTGTATTTCAGGTTTTCTTGTATCCCTATAGTTATTAGGCTAGATGTCAAACTATAGATCGAGTTAATTCATAGAGTCGCGATTTTCCCGATTTTCCGAGGGCTATAAAAAATCCACGGTTCTTCCTACGACAGACTCCGGTTGAATATATTTTAAAATGATTATTTCTTAATAAAACAGTGCAAACTGCACCCCTCTGTCTGTATTTTGAGCTAATAAATGCAATAAAACCATCCATTGCGACCTGGGATCGATATTTTCGGATATATGAGTAAATTTTCACTTTGAAATTTTTTTGTAGGATTTTTTGTTAAGTTAGCAAGACACCTGTTGAATATGTCTTAAAATGATCATTTCTTAATAAAGCAGTGCAGACCGCACTCCTATATTTCATTTAGTTTTCAAAATATAAATTTTTCAGAGCGGCGCGTCCGCCATTTTGTCAAAAAACGCTAGGTAATTTTCATGTCTCAAAAAAAAAAACCAAAAAAAGCGATTTTCCCACGAATGTGTCTATAGAGAATTTTCCGTAGATTCAGAATCTGCCTTGAGCGGTTTTCTAGAATTGACGGTCGCGAGATATCGACGATTTTCCGAAGGCTTGCATAAAGTTACGATTTTCCCGATTTTCCGAGGGCTATAAAAATTCCACGGTTCGTCCTACGAACAGATGGACGTTTTTTTCGGTTTCTAGGATATCGAATTAGTATAGAAACGAAGTTTGAATACTATCTGAGACCCAAAAATTTTTCGCGAAATTTCCATACATATACATTCAAATTTTTTTACCGGAAAAAACTTTCTTTGGAAAATGCGTGGAAAAAGTACGTTTCTATATGTATTTTGAGCTAATAAATGCATTAAAACCATCCATTGCGACCTGGGATCGATATTTTCGGATATATGACTAAATTTTCACTTTGGAAATTTTGTTTTAGGTTTTTTTGTTAAGTTAGCAAGGCACCGGTTGAATATGTTTTAAAATGATCATTTCTTAATAAAACGTTGCAAACCGCGCCCCTCTATCTTATTTAGTTTTCGAGATATGATTTTTTTTCGAATCGACGTAAGCAAAAACGCTAGGTAATATTCGCGTCGCAAAAAAATTCTAAAAAAAAAAATTTTCCCGCGAAGGTTTACATATCTGATGTATAGTTTTCCGTGGATTCAGATTCTGTCTCGAACGGTTTTCTAGGACTGATGGTTCGCGAGATATCGACGATTTTCCGAAGGCGTGCATAAAGTCCCGATTTTTCCGATTTTCCGAGGGCTATAAAAATTCCACGGTTCGTCCTACGAACAAATGGACATAGAAAATGCGTGGAATTAAAACCATCCATTGCGACCTGAGATCTATATTTTCGAAAATATGACTAAATTTCCACTTTAAAAAATTTTTTTTAGGATTTTTTGTTAAGTTAGCAAGACACCGGTTAAATATGTTTTAAAATGATCATTTCTTAACAAAGCACCCCTCTATTTGACCCTCTCTGATTTGATACTGACAAACTAGTATTCTAATTGTTACAAGTTTACAATATACTCATCAAATTTTAGTATATAACAACTTATAGTTAATACATTTTTAAGAAGGAAACATAAGAATCAGCCTTAGGAGGTTGCCAAATTTTATTGGTATTAAGTTAATTGGTTGTCTAGTTTTAGAGCAAAAGGAACGCAAATCTAGGATTCTTTTTTCGACTTTTTACACAAATTAATAAATATTAGCTTAATACCACTGAATTACCAATTATGGTAATATAAATAAACAAAATAAAATAAAAATAGTAAACAAAAAAGTATAATTAAAAAGTAATATCAGTCAAACAATCAACAAATCGTAGTATTTATAATACAATTCAAAACAATGTAGGTTGGTCAATAATTATTTAAGAACCAGTTAGAACTGAGCATATGTCCTAGACTATAAACATTTCAAAAAAGTTTATTATTTATGCTAAAATAGTGTATTACGTTCTTACAGATGTTTTAATTTATTTTTATGACAAATAACACTTTTTTCCAATTTCAAATACTATAAATGTCGGATTGCGTCAATTGGCCGAAAAACAAATTAACCGAAAAGCTACGACCTAACCAGGTGTCTTGATATACATAATCAAAAACAGCCACGCTTGCAAGGGTCCTATTAATATATATTTTTTATTCTCTTATTTCTGGAAGAATTGGAGTTCCCCCAACTTGTTGCAATTACTGAGCACTGGCTGAATCTAAACGAACCCTTTTATATTGAGAGGTATACCACAATAGCTAGATATGACAGAAAAAACTCAGCTCATGGGGGAACACTGATTCTATCCTTAAATGGAGATTTCATGTCGGTATCTAAATATGATCATTTGTTAGCGGATAGCTCTTTTGAATTCTCTATGGTATATAATCAAAACCTTGATCTTTATGTAATTTGTATTTATAGATCACCAAACTCTGATGTGCAATCATTTTTAAATAGCCTGGTAAGTTTGCTAGACAGTCTACCTATTAAAGGTAAAAAAATTCTATGCGGGGACTTTAATATTGACTATGCTACTATTTGTGCCATCCAAAAATATCTAATTTCTATATTCGACTCTTTCGGTCTTTCAATGCATGTATCCTCGCTAACTAGAATTTCAAAAAACTCTTCTTCTATCATCGATTACATGGCGTCTGATTTTTCTCCATCAGAGGTGCATTCACAGGTCTATAACTTAGGTCTTTCCGATCACGAGGCGGTAATTTCCAGGTTTAGTTTACCTATTAGGCCCTTACCAAGATCTCGCCATCGGGGCAGAATTTTCTCGGCCGCAAATTTCTCAGTATTTCATAATATTTGCTTTAACACCGATTGGAATTTTGAATCTGATAATGTCGACACAAACTTCAGAACTTTTTTAAATAAAACATTAAGTGCTTTTAACAAGGCCTTCCCGCTTAAGAATATCAAACCTAAGCGGCATAAACCGTGGACCACGAAAAGAATACGAATTTCTGCTAAAAATATGCGCTCGCTCTCATATATAAAAAAATTCACCGACTCCTTTCTTATTCTCGACTATATCTCTAACTATAGGAGGATCTACACTACTCTTATTAAGTCAGCAAAAAAATTACACTACCGAAAACGTCTAACAAACTCAAATAACGTTTCAAAAGAAACCTGGTCCATCATCAATAACCTCAGAAACAAATCAAACCCTGTGACTCAGATCTTGCCAGGGGCTAATGATCTAAATGATTATTTTATTAATATAAACAAAAATGTTACCTCTAGTATCTCGCCAAGTTTGGACCCTCTTTCGTTTCTCCCTCCTTCAAAAAATTTAGCTGATAGCTTTTTCTTAAGTCCCGTTAGCAACACTGAACTATTGAAGGTAATAAATAATATCAAAAGTAAATCTTCGTGTAGCACTGATGGCCTATCAATTAGAATATTCCTGAACTTGCCACTCCCAGTCATAGCGGCCCTTACAACATTAATAAATGAGTCCTTTATAAAAGGTGTATTCCCTGATTGCCTTAAAACAGCTATAGTTATTCCACTTCATAAAGGCGGCGAAAAAACTAACTCTTGCAATTATCGCCCAATTGCACTACTACCAGTGCTATCAAAAATCATCGAAAGGCTACTGAAGAATCGTCTTATGCCATTTCTCCTGAAACATCAGATAATATCCCCGGAGCAGTTCGGATTTCTACCCAACAAGTGCACCAGCGACGCCATGTTCACGTTGCTTAGAGGCGTCTACTTATCTCTCAATAACAACCACCCAACTGCCTCAGTTTTTTGTGACTATGCGAAAGCCTTTGATTGTGTTAGTCATGAAATTCTGATAAACAAACTAAATTTTTATGGAATTCGTGGTACTTCTTTAAATTGGTTCAAATCTTATCTTGGGAAAAGGCAACAACTTGTAAGGGCTAATGGTTCCGATTCTGACAAGTAGAGTCCCTCAAGGTTCAGTCTTGGGACCTATTCTTTTTTTGTTATACATTAATGATATCACGAACCTTAAAATTAATGGAAGAATTTCCCTTTTTGCTGACGACACAAGCATAACTTGGAGTGATTTTGATACAACGTCTTTACACTCTAGTATCTCCAAAGACTTGGTTATAATTAAGGCTTGGTCCGATGCCAATATGCTTTGTTTTAATGTCGATAAAACGGTGGCGTTATCTTATAAGGGAACTTTACAACCACTTCAGGTACATAACAGCAATATTGAATACGTAGAGTCGGTTAAATTCCTGAGTTTAAATATAAATAACAACCTAAAATGGTCTAATCATATTGACACCTTAACTAAAAAACTTTCTACCGCTTGCTTCGCCATTCGATCAGTTTCAAAAGAACTAGACGTTCCTTCTGCCAGACTTACTTATTTCTCTTTATTTGAATCCCACCTCCGCTATGGCCTTCCCTTTTGGGGCTGCTGTACCACCGAGCAATTGCGTAATATTTTTATGCTTCAAAAGAGAGCCATTCGTTATTTGTTTGGTCTAAATAATAGAGCTCACTGCCAATACTATTTCAAAAAACATGAAATATTAACACTTCCTGCATTATTTATTTTGGAAACGGTATGTTTGCTGAGAAAACATATAAACACCCCCCCAGAAAGGCCACAACATGTATACCCTACCAGAAACTCTAGGCATGATATATATCTTCCCATTCCTTCCTCAGAATTAATAAAAAAATCAATTATTTACAACGCCATAAAACTTTACAACAATCTGCCAGTACATTTAAACTCTATCCCTATGCTTGCACAATTTCGAAAAAACACCAAAGCATACCTCATTGAGAGACCATTTTACAGCATTAATGATTTTTACAGCGAGTAAGTCTCTTTAAATTGTCACTAAATTCGCTTGTTTACTTAAATATTTTGTGAGTCATGTCCTAACTCGTAGCATAGAATTTTGAAAATCATCATATAGAGAAAAGAACTGTCGAACATTCACTTAAAACTTAATTATTTTTGTTAGGTATTGGATTAAAAACAAAATTTAATTCTTTTTTGTATACTAATTCTACACTAGTTCATTATACCTTCTGTTTAACATCACAATTATTTGTATAAGTATAATTTGGTAAATTGATAATTTACATTTTTAAAAAGCATTGACCTATCGAAATTCTTTTCGATTAATGTTTTGATATGTCTTATTTTAGGTATATTTTGCTTTGTCCATAAAATTGTAAAATTTTTCTGCGGCAATAAAGCAAACTTTTGTTTGTTTGTTTGATTCATAGTTTAAAGTAAAACGTAAACTTTCCTTTTTCAGTATTCACATTTATTATACAAATTTGTTTTTCGGTCAAATGACGTAGACCCTATAAATGTAAGGTAAAAGGTGTTTACTACCCTGCAAACCGATATCTCCGATACCTTTGCTGAAGTTAAAAAAGATTTGTTTAATCAAATGTTTCCAAACTTGTCATTATTTGAACAGAAATAATAAATAAATATATCTTAATGCTGAATCTTAACACTGGAGTTTAAAACACTTTAAGTATTATCACCGAAGATTCTTGTTAATATTCGGTGGTGTAAGGAACGTAAAACAGGCGGCTTCGTGATGCCTCTTCTATTCAACATCCTTAGACATATTCTTACATTGGTATTCTAAGACGTAAGTCTCCCATTCTTTTTCGGCCACCTTGTGTAAGCTAAGTAGGTGCCTCTTCATGCTGCCCCTTCTATTAAACATCTTCAGGCATTTTACAAAGGCACAAGTTAACGCAGCTTTCAAACCGCAGTCGTACCTTTGATGTTTATAAAGCGACCATTTTTTGTCGTATTTTTTGTCGCATTTTTCGCAAACATACTGGAATACCCCGGGTTGATCTAAAAAGTCAATTTATTTATCTTTATTATACAAAAGTTTAAAATCAAAGAACATTATTTTGAATTTTAACTAGTGCTTTAATATTGACAATATTCAACCACTTAACTTTTATATTTTCTGAACTAACCAACACCTCTAAAGAATTCCGTAAAATCACCCGCAAAAGTGAATAGTTAGGTGAAATATCCTAACTTCGCCTGTGTGTTTGATATTAGTAAATAGTTATTATTTTATAAAATAAATTAATCAACTTTTTGGCGCATTCTTTAAACTGGTTTTTATTTTTTTATAAAAATTTTTACTTCATCATTTGTAGTTATATTTATACGAGCTTTATTGTAATAGTCAAGCTTAATAAGTAGCCAATTTACTGCATATTATGTAGCATCATTATATAATAACATGTCTTATTATACAACACACAATGGTAATACACTTTTTCTTCCTGACAGAATAGTGAACGCATATACTGTTCAATGTAACATCGATAAAACCGTTAAAAATGACGTCATTTTCAGCTTGCTGTGGGACCATTGCGGTAGCATGCCCTCAATATTTGATCGAAATTGGTCAAATGGAATGGATAACCTCTTCCTTTTTTGAAGTCGATTAAAAAAGTATTCTTCATAGTTAACTAATATATCTGAATAATATTTGAAAAATATTGCCTAAATATTACATCTATAATATCAAAATTTCAAAACTCAATTAATATTACTTAATTTTTATTTCAATAAAAATTAGACCATAAAATTACTAACAAATCATTTGTTACTAATAACCAAAAACAGACATTTTATAATAATTGTGACCAGATTTTATTATTCAAACAAATTGCAAAATACTGAAAGGAGTCCAGTATTGATAAAAGGTTTTTCTCTCTGTCTTTCTATCTCTCTCCCTACCCCGCGCTTTCTCACTCACACGCTCGCTCATCCACTTATTAACTCAGTCACTCTCTCTCTCTCTTTCTCACTCTCACTGTCTCTGTTAGTCTTATTCACTCACCATCACACTCTCTTCCTCTCTTCCCCTGTCTATTTTTATTTACGTATCGATATTATATTATATTTTAAAGTAAAATGTAAAGTTTTAAATTCAGATATATTATACATGGTTCTTAGAATTAGACCGTGCCAAATTACAATTACTATCCGACGTTTCGCCTTCGATCGCACGAGGCATCTTTAGGAGTCTTTACTCCACGAGATTTGAACAATGAATGAGCTCGAAGATATTCAAGCGGGCTTTTATTTATAGTTGTGCTCGCCGAACCGTGTGTTAAGATCCGTTTCCGCGTGTGTATCTTTATTGAAGTTTTTTTTGTTTTAAAAATTTAAAAAGATTGTCTAATTTTTAGTTTATAAAAAGTTCATGTTCCTTAAGCCTAGTTGATATTGAGCGTTCTGATTCTCCCACATACACTTCTCCACAGGAGCAAGGAATTTTAGATACTCCTGTTCGAAAAGGTACAATATCTGTCGAGGATCGCAAGCATTATCCAATCTTCTTATGCGCAATGAAGATTGCACGTATGTTGGACCGCCGAAGTAATCGTCCTATTTTGTCTGTAGTGCCATTTATGTAGGAAAGAACAACACTATCTAACGGTGGCTTCTTATTATTCTAATTTGGCGGAGTTGGATTACTATATATTTTAAGGAAAACCAAGGCTCTAACATCGGTTTCAGAATTTTATAAACGCAAAATTATATGTTAAACATACAAAAAACTTCAATAGAGTTATGTGTTACGGTATACATCACACGTGGAAGCCAATCTTAACACAGGGTCACGGTTTGATAAGCACAAGGCGGGTATAAAATCCCGCCTGAATCTCTCCGAGCTCATTGAGTGTTCAGATCTCGAGAAGTAAAAATTCCTGAAGATGCCTCGTGCAATCAAAGGCGAAACGTCGGATAGTAACTCCAATTTGACTCGGTCTAATCCCAAGAACCAGGATTTTTTTTTATATTTAATAATTAATGCAAATACGTAGGCAAAATTTAGTTTTTATTTACGTATTAAGAGGATTTTTTATCTTGAGTTAAAATTTAAAAAATCATTTTAAACTTTTATAACATAAAAACTTGCCAACAGACTAAATAATTGGGAAGAGAAATTCTCCCTCCTCCCCTTTCATATCGAATATTCGGTACGGCTAGGTGGATATCCACTCCGGGATAGGACCAGGTTTGTAAGTAAAGCTACTACTACAGCTAAATAAAAATATGACGGTAATGTTGCTGAATAAATTTAAGACAGCCACCCAGATCAACAATGGGTACCGTTAAGTGGATCCGCCCCGTGCTAGCACTAGGTTTGTCAATAAAGTCATCATTAATATCCGAGAGCGTTGAGCGTATTAAAAAAAGCATGTCAGCATTATATTCACCTGGAATTTTTACATGAGAATTAAGGGTTAGATTTTTAAAACACTAGTAAAATTCAAAAGGCTAGAGACAACAAAATATTATTTATTTCAAAACGGAGAAAAGTTAGTTATTGTGCTTTTCACGAAAAATTGCTCTGATTCAATCACTGTAATAAAATTACCTGGATCCATTCCACTGTAGAGAGAAAGATATAGTTTTGTGTGTTAATTTTGGCGCTAGTAATACTCGTCTTTCAACTAGTTAACTGTACTGATGAAGACCTTCAGTTACAAAACACGTGTCTATAGTTAGCCAAATTTCTATGCTTTGCCAGTCATTCCAAAAAAAAACCATTTTCTACTATATGGTAGTCCTTGCCGCGTTAATGTATTACTGCTTTTGATTTACAATTCTTAAGTTATGAGTTTTGCCACAGGTGGCTATATACTGCTCCATGGTAATAGAGTATCAAGTCCGGCGAAGATTATGGATATTCTCTTGGTAACCACAGATGTCGGTTTTGCTCCTGTTGGTGACTCTGGTGTGGTTGTATATATGTATGTATATATGTATATATATATATATATATATATATATATATATATATATATATATATATATATATATATATGGTGCCATATTTACTCTATGGGATTAAAACCACCATAATAGGGTGGAAGCCGAAGAACTGTATATCCCATTTGCTCTGCCAATGAAGAACAAACGTATACTTTTTCTTAAACAGAATGCTTTTGAAACTCCTAAAAAATTGCATTTTTATAACATTTTTCAAAATATATATCAGTCGGCGCCATGTAGTTTAGAATCCCCAGTTTCGTATTATTTGACCTGGAGCCTTATGTAATTGAAGATTTTAATACCTCGAATTGTTGATTCAAAGATAATTCTTGAACAATTCTACAAAAAGTTCTGCCGACGTATCTTTATGGTAGAGCACGCAAGAGCCTCTAATATTCTTTGCAGAAAGCAACAGGTATTGGAACTCAACTGTTGTCCTTTTCTCTTTATTTAATATAACCTTTATTTTACACTTATTGGAACATCAGTCCTTTCTTTTGGATGGTGGAGATTCCACAGGTACTTCCTCTTTATCAATTGTGCGATATTTGAAGCCCATTTTAGACAAAACTTTCAAAAGGGTAGCTGCAGCTTATCTGGGTTTCATCGTTAGTGAAAATTTGCTTGAGTGTTTCTAAGGTTTTTGTTACGTTGCTCTTTGTAGATGGGGTAGACTTTTCACCTCGTCATGTCACTGTCGAAACATTTGGTTGAACCGGCAACTTAACGCTTTATTCTTGTTCTAATGGGATTTGATTCGATATTTTTCACTGTAGTCAAAGGTATCTTAATCAAATCACATGATTCACTCGCAGCGTCACCAGCGTGATTAAGTAAAAAACTATAAACAGTTACAATTTTCCTAGCATTGACAGATAAAAACTTTTTCTACACCGCAACACTATAAATGTTTTCCTCTGATGTCATATTATACTTTTTTATAGGTATAATCTATATCTTTAAACGAATGGGTAAGAATTTTCAGCAAGTTCGTGAGAGAATTTTACTGCACCAATTTACATAATTTTTTTTTAAATGATCGTGTGGTTAACAAGACTTTTCAACAATATTTTTTGTATTATTTTGTTGCCTATTTTTTCTATAAAACCAATATATTGTATTCAATAATGTTTCTGGACGATGTGGTGAATGCGCCTCATATTATTATAATTCCACTGGAAACTCATCGCGCCATCTAACAAAAAAAGACAGAACAAGGTCTGCCGGGCCAGCTGTATGTCTTAAAGGCCCCTATTTTTGTTTTTTTATTGTCTAGCTCTTGTCTACGGAATAGAATCGACCCAGTAATAGTTTTATTGCAGTCATAGAGTCAGAACCATTTTACCTCAAAACAACTTTTATTGTGATAAGGGAAGAGTGGATTTTGAATCATGTTACTACATTCCTAACCCTGATATTCTTTAACGAAAGTCTCCCACTCTTCTTCCGCCACTTTGTGTATACTGACTAGATGCCTCTTCATGCTGGCTCTTCTTATGAACATCCTCAGGCACTTTTCAAAGGAACACGTCAATCCCGCTTTGGCTCCGCAGTCGTATTTCTGGTGTTTGTACAGAGATCTTTTCTTGTCGTATTTCCTAAGACATTTTTCGCAAACATACTTAAATAGGCCAAGGGCTTCTAAAAATTCAGTTATTGCACCTTAATTAGTATGGAATTACAATTTAAGATTAACCAACAGTTGATATTTTAATTAATAATGTAACAGGAAAATACATTTTTAATTAATACACATAGTGCCGTGGTACATAATTATGTATGATTAGGGTTAATCTACGAGAAATGTTTGCACTTCTTCTCGAGTTTTTTGTATATAAACGTGTTTGTTGGCTCAGAGAGAAAAGGAATTCTGATTTTTTGCATTGCACAACAACCTGAAGTCATATTATTTTTGACTTTTGTGAAAAAATAGCTATTATGAAATATTTTGTTTACAGTGGCGTATTTTAGAATACCTTCCTGGATGAGCAAGCATTTACATCATTTAGCGACTAAAAATAAAAGGTCCTTGCTCTTTGTTTGTTAAGACAACATAAACTTGATACCCTCATGAAAATTACCGACAATAATAATAATAACAATAAACATTATTTATTTGCCAAATTATTACAACTACATATAAAGAAATAGTAAAAAATCGGCAAAAAGGAGGTTGAAAAGCAATTTTAAAAAGATTCAAGTTCAACTCCGTATTGAGCACCATCATTATTAGCTCTGGGGTGGGCACCTGTCCCTTTTGCTTCTCCCCCTAAATACACCACTGCTTATTTAACAAAGACATAAATGGAGACTTCAATCTGATCCGAATTAAAAAAACAGTTTATTAGTTTACAAATTTCCTACATTAATAAAATTAACTTCTTTAATTCTAATAGAACGGTTAAAAATGGACTGTATTTTTTCTGCAAACTCCAAACCGACCAAATAGTCAAGATACAAATGTGGTTTTTCATAAAATCTCTCTTATTAATTAAAATTTATTTTATATATATATATATATATATATATATATATATATATATATATATATATATATATATACCCTCCAGGATCTCTTCCCGCGATCGATTTCTGGGCCTTTACCCTCATCAGGCAGATATCAAATGCTCATCATCGATGTGACACAATTGAAAACGAAACGTCTATGGAAGTAGAAAAATTCTACGAGCTAAGCATAACACTTAGCGCCACTTATTGAGGCTCTGAAGAATTAGGCGAAAGCATGTAAAACTGAAAATGATAAAAATTCACACTTTTATTTAAGATTTCTTAACTGGGAATAATTTAAATATATATATATATATATATATATATATATATATATATATATATATATATATATATATATATATATATATATATATATATATATATATATATATATATATATATACCTCCAGGATATCTTCCTGCGATCGATTTCTGGGCCTTTACCCTCAGCAGGCAGATATCAAATGCTCATCATCGATGTGACACAATCGAAAACAAAACGTCTATGGAAGTAGAAAAATTCTACGAGTTAAGCATAACACTTAGCGCCACTTATTGAGGCTCTCGAGAATTAGGCGAAAGCATGTAAAACTGAAAATGATAAAAATTCACACTTTTATTTAAGATTTCTTAACCGGGAATAAATATATATATATATATATATATATATATATATATATATATATATATATATATATATATATATATATATATATATATATATATATATATATATATATATATATATATATATATATATATATATATATATATTAGTAAGTGTAAAAAAATTGTTCATCGTGATATTGTTCCTTCAAGTGTCTAGCTAATACCATATTATTTTTTATTTTTAAATTAATTTCTAAAAGTATGAATTTTCTTTTTATATGTTACGGCCGATTTTGGGGCATCGTATCATTAAATTAAAATTATTAGTAATAGAGACAGAGCTCTCGGAATCGGGAATTTTTTATTGGAATTTTCTTCTTCTTTAAGAATGCTTTTTAGACTTTTTTAATGATAATAGTTATTTGCAAAAAAACTAGATTCCTTTTTTTTTATCTTAATTTGTTAATAAATTTTGAAATTTGTTATGTACGCGTTTGAAACTTTTATATATACATTTTTCTAGACATCCTTCCGAATCCAATGAGCCCTCTAGCCGTAACAAAAATGAACATCATTTTGACTATGTGAACTAGATTCTTAGAAAATGAAAGTTACATGCCAAAAAACAGTGCTAGTTCTAAGGCTAAACGGGCGCGTATATGCGTGCCCTGAAAAGGTTCTAAACTTCTCTATAAATACTAATGAGCTGTTACCAGTTTATTTTCAATAAATTTATTACATAAGTAAAATACCAAAAATAATTACAGCGTTATTCAACTTAACACAAAATATATATAATAAAGAGTTATTCACATATTTCTTTTTACTAATTTTTCAACAAGAGTATAATCAAATAGTGTATAGATACATTATAGACATGTGACTTCTTAATTAATTTTAATACAATTTCGATATTTTGTTTCAAATATACAACAATTTTTCGGTTTAAATTTTACTTAACAAACCTCTCCTTTTACATTTGGTGCCTGCACACAAAACAGCAATAAAAAAAGCCTTTTGTAGTTTTTCCTGCATCCTCACGAAAAACGCAGTAATTTTTTGTAAACTCAAATATTTTCATATTTTCAAGAACCGGAAAACAAAAAGTTAAACAAAAGTAGGTAAAACTTTCTTATACATTTGTTCCAAATAAATTAGCCATAGCGTACTACCTACTAATCGGACACAAAAGAAAATTATAGAAAATCTCGAATTTTCATCTTGTTTATCAAAATCACTGCATACGTTTGTAAATTTTTGGAGAGCCCACATTATTCCTAATAAAACTAAAAAATTTTAAAAAATAAAGTATGGTCCAATAACTTTTTGACCTGACCCCGTATAATTATTCTGAAAGCGGCGCTCAGTTCTATGGAAAAAGTCATACAGGGAACAGTTTCCGCCTTTTTGATAAGTTATCTAACATTTTCAAAACCTCCCTGTATTTCCAAAACCAAAAGAGCTATGAAAAATCTACTGGTGCCATCTTTAATTTCGCATAAAAGTAGAACCGCAACCCTCTATCTATACAAATAATGGAGATACCCCGCAAAAGTGCCGAAAATGGAATACCCTGTTAAACTACTGCGTTATTCATGATGATGACTGATCATTATTATTCGCCTAGTTATCCTAAACAATACTATTAAATAACTAACTTAAAATGTCTAACTTAAATACTCACAGTGTATCATTCACATACATATTTCCGAAACTATAATTCTTACATACCTCTTTATATATTTCCTGGATTCTCGAGCCATTCTGTAAAAATAATAGTAACATATAAGTGGCCATTTCATATTGTGTTGCAAACATTTTTGCAAAAACGTGTTCATTCCAATTCAATTCAAGATAAATACATATCGCAAATGTAAGGAACATATATAGTTTACTCTATATAACACCAACTGATATCGATGGTCAATATGTGAAGTATCTTATTTTAACCTAACTGTCATAACTAAATCGTCGCGAGAAGATATCCCTGCAAGTATAAAAAAGGAAGAATTCCATGAATATTGTACTCGCCGACCAAGGAAACTCCACTGTTTTATATGCATGCAATAAACTACAAGAACAAGCTTTGTATTTGGATTGCCAGTTTCCCTTCCAACAGTCAACGCAGGGGTTCCACAGGGTTCAGTGTTGGCATCGACCTTATTCCTCCTGCATATCATTGATCTTCTTTCTTCTATCAGCAGTCCTGTTCACATATGTACTGATAAAAGTACACTCCACTCCAAGCCTGTTTGAAAGACTAAATTTGATGATAGGCGTAGAATAATAACTATATCTCCATTAAAATTGTAGAACTGGAAGCAAAAAACCTTGTCCAGTTTACCGCCACTTAAACACAATCTAGTTTACTATCTCACAAATTATTTTCCAAGACCCACACCATCCAAATGAATGAAACCAAAGAGTCATAAAACCTAGTTGTTCATCACTTCAATTGCTACAGTAAACCCTAAGAAACTGGGCTTCCTTTTCCGAACTCGAAAATGCTTTCTTCTGCCAATCTGTATACCCTTCACACTTCGAAAATCGGGGCCAGCCTTGAGTTATTCTCGCATATATAAGAAGCTTCAACCCTTAATATTCTTGACTCAGTCCAGCCACTCAGGCCAATAGCCAACTCCAGCAGTTCACAAATCACGAACTTTCGAATACCAGTTACAGACTGTCCAACTCTGACAGAGTAAGTCAAATGTATTCGTTCAAAATTAAAATTATTTTGTACAAATTATCAGAATTTTAGGATTAGACTCCTAAGTCAAAAGATAATAAACTTTATTATACTAGGCTATAAATAATGTCCTGTGGGAAAAGTCGTTGGTAATCATCAATGAACTATAAAATTTTTGAGGGGCGTACCTTACTGTCTCTGGAGGGAGCTACCTGTTGTGGGGTTTTCTTTGTGGTAAGTACCACAAAGTATTAAAAAATAAGTTGTATAGGGTTTTCGGTTATATTTTGAAAGGGGTCTACACGCTTTCTTCTTAGAGCTAGAAAAAAATGTTAAGTTCTTTGTCTATGTTCTGGCTAACGGTTATTGCATAAATTTGATTTAAAACCCGAAAAAATCAAGTGCTCTGGCTCATAGTAAATTTAACATAGGCGGTTTTGATTTCAATTGTTTTTATTTTAACATGGTCTTTTTGTCACTGGTTCTATATTGGTTTCGTGTTTTACGGTAATTATTTACCCGAAAGAATATTTTCAAAATATTTGCTTTTTCTTCGTCAGAATACACCATAATTAAGAAATTAAGTAAATCAGGTGCCCAAAACCAGTGACAAAATGGCCATGTTAAAATAAAAATAATTGAAATCAAAGCCCGCCTATGTTGAATTTGCTATGAGCCAGAGCACTTGATTTTTCCAGGTTTTAGACCAAATTTATGCGATAACCGTTAGTCTGAACATAGAGAAAGTATATATTTTTGAAATCAGAAAAAATGTTCTTTTCAACGAATTCAAAATATACAGGGTGTCTCATTTAAAATAATAAAGTCGGTGCTCAATTTTTTAATTTGAAATTGTAATTTGTTAATCTTTTTAGCAAATTCTGGCGGTTCAGATAGAACCCCACAACTTACGGATTTAACATTTTTTTCTATCTCTAAAAATAAAGCGTATAGGCTCCATTCAAAGTATAACCGAAAACCCTGTACACTCGGTAGCTAATATATTTACGAAATGGTTCGAAACCCATGGAATCCAAACTACAAAACTTAAACCAAGACTGGTTGTGGTATGTCGACTACACTTGCATCATGTAAGACAAAGACCACAAATTTAAGAGTTCCTAGGTCACCTGAATCGTATACGCCCTCTAATCAGGCTTAATATGGCCATAGATTAGGATTAGTGATTATCCTTCCTTGATGTTCTTGTTTAAAGAGGTTGATAGCACTAATAAGACTTTTCTTAAATGGAACCTACTTACAAGAAATATTCAACTGAACAATTCTGCAACAACCAAGCAAATAATTATAAATCTTAGATTTGCCTTCCCCGGACGCAGAAATCCGCAAAGTTTCTATAAGAAAATGATCTTTCTGAAAGTTGTAGATATTTTGATACTCATCTTTTGAGATGTGTCTGGTGTAATATATTTTTTACAAAGTCTCAATTTTATGTGTTAAGGTTTTTTTCGGAATTTTCTCGGAAATTAACAATGTTTTTCCACCGGACACATCTCAAAAGACAGGTTTTTGAAATATTTACAACTTTCAAGCAAATGTTCTTTTTTATACAACCAACTTATTTTAATAAAGGCAGAAAAATAGTTATTTATACTATAAAAGATGTAAGTAACATTTACCAGTCGAGGACGAGTTTGCGCCCAAGCGATAGCGAGGGCTGGCAGAAAAGTTCGAGACTGGTTAATGTACTTACATCCCATATAGTATATAACATTTTTCCCCCTCCCTGTATTGTATGTTTACAAGAAAATGCTGGATATATTTTTGTATTTTCATTATCATTACATTCATTAGCATTGTCATTAAATTTAATTCATAGCGAAAAGTTTGAAGAAGTCGAATTGTTTGATTATGTGTGGACAAAATGGATGTTTCAGACATAGAAGAATCAGCGAATATTGCTTGTTTATCTCTGCTACCTGAAAAGTCGAAAAAAAGGTATGAAGCAGCATATAAATCCTTTAAGAATTGGTGCCAAAGTAAGACGGCTATTGCAGTCTCAGAAACCTTGTTTTTGGCGTATTTTCACGAAAAAAGTGCTATATTGAGGTACTTATCAAGCTTATGGTGTGAGTATTCGATGTTGTAGTCCACCCTTTTTATAGAGGAAAATATAGATATTTCTAAGTATCCAAAATAAAACATTTTTGAAAAGAAAAAATGATATATACCCAAAAAATCGAATGTGTTTAACAGGGAAGATGTGAATGCTTGAAGCCCCCGATGATATATACTTACTGATGAAGGTCGTTATGGTAATGGGGGTTGCTGGAGCGTGCCGTTTTAATGAACTCTGTGAAATGAAAATAGAAAATGTTAAAATAAGTCAAGAAGTCATAATTGTGACCATTCCTGACTCCAAAAATGGAATGTAACGTACATTTACAGTGACAAAAAGTGACGACACTCAGGTTTGTCATTTCAAAATAATTCAAAAGTACATTGATACAAGATTCCACATGACGACTATTAATCCGCGCTGCTTTATGCTATATCAAAATGGAAAGTGCTTAAACCAGCCTGTCGGGAAAAATACGTTTTCGTCAATTCCAAGTAAAATTGCGAAATTTCTAAAGTTTGAGAACTTCAAAATGTATACGGCCACTTTTTTAGAAGAACGTCGGCAACTTTATTAGCAAATACTGGAGTTGATGTTTTAGCTATCAAGCGACATGGTGGATGGAAATCCGCTACTATTGCGGAAAGTTATGTAGCTGAGAGCCTCAATAATAAAAATGAAGTAGCGAATAAAATTTTATACAATAAGACCCAGCAAGAAGTCTCTTGCAGTGCTTCAACAGTGACAGAAATATTGGTTAGAAATGAAGGATCTGTGGAGTCAGAAAATGTAATACACATCGAGAACAAACGAGAAAACGTGTTTTCAAATTTTGTTAATAATGTAAATAATTGTAATAATTGTACCATTAATTTTCATTTCAATTAATATCACCGGATTTTTCTCCGGATTTTTGTAATATGTTGATGAAATCAAAAATTAAAGCTACTTATGATAATTTTAGATTATTATTTCCCTAGGGATGTAAGTTGACTTACATCCTGTCGACAAGGGCAACCAATACCTTGTTGAGTAACTTTAATTTACATCTGTCAAAACAGTGTCAAAATAGATTGCTTACAATACAGGGAGGGGGAAAAACAATTTTCAGCATTTTTTAAAATATTTTCCCCAATTATTTTTTGGTTGATTTTTGAAAAATAACATTATTTAGATACACTTAAACATTTCCAGAAGTAAAGTTTCCATATAGATATTTATGAAAAAATAGCATATGTACAGGGTGTCCCATTTTCGTAGGTTTTACGGGGTTTCCAGCTTATGAGTAGAGATAGAGAGATGCGGTTTTCGCGACACCATGCTACTTTTCGATGATACTAAAGAGGCCGCAAACAGATTTGCCCTAACCATTTTAGTTTCCGTGCTACAGGGTGATTTTGAAAATTTGTCATTTTCGGACACCCCCTGTAACTCAGCTATCGTAAAATATATTTAAAATGTTTCAACTGGTATTTATAGATTTTTTCACGTAGAATTCAGTGGCGTACTCAGATTTTTGCTGAGAGTCATAGTTTTTGACATATTGGCATAACCTACTATTTTTTAAATGGGAGACCCTATATATTATTTTTTCATCTTATTCTTCGTGTCGAGAGCTTTTCAAAAACATACCATAAGTCATATTTATTTTCATAAATAACATGAAAAAATGCATTTTTCTTTAAACGGATTTATGGCATAGCAGATCAATCGAAATAAGAGAAGGTGGCTGTGGTAGCCATGGCAACGCCAACAAAAATATGATCAGGCAGCCATTACTGCTGTCATTTTTGGCATTATTGCGTTTAAATTTTTCTTGACGTCTATTATAATTATTGTTTTTAATATGGTTCAGAATCAAAAATTTGAATATTTTGAGAAATATGATATGAACGCGTGTTTTATATTGTCTAATGAAGATGCAGATCAGGCGGCAGAGCTTTATCTGAACAGGTTAGTTCTTTTTTATCTTCCTGCATTTTGACTTTATTGGTTCGCTTTATTTTATCTTAGATATCCCGAGAGAAGACAACCAGAAAAAAGAATTTTTCAAAAAATTAAAAATAATCTTTGCCAATATGGATCTTTTAACAAGCCTCGATCGCGAACTTACAATAAAGACAAGGAAGAATCTGAGGTCAACGTTTTAGCCCTCGTTCAGACAGCTCCTGAAACATCTTGCAGGAAAATAGACGAAGAGGCGGGTGTACCGAAAACCAAAGTGCAGAAAATTTTGAAAAAGCACAAATTCAAACCCTATAAATACAAACTTGTGCATCATCTGCATCCTGGTGATGCAGAGCGCAGATTGTAGTTCTGCAATTGGTTTATAAATATGAAGGCAGAAGATATCGATTTTAAAAAAAAGATTATTTGGTCAGACGAGGCACATTTTACTAGTTCAGGGATTTTAAATAGACACAACACGCGATTTTGGAGTCAAGAAAACAACCATGTTATTTTTCCTAGGGAGCGTCAGAGCAGATTTGGATTCAATGTCTCCTGTTTTATTTTCAACCGAAAAATAGTTTACCAAATATATGAAGGAAATCTGAATTCGATTGGTTACGTGCGAATCCTAGAAGACGCATTAGGAATTTTGGATGATGTTCCCTTGGCTCAACTAAATAGGATTTATTTCCAGCAAGACGGAGCTCCAGCCCACAATGCCAGAATAGGTCAAAACGACCATTTTCCTGGAAGATGGATAGGAACACACGGACCTGTTCGATGGCCACCACGATCCCCTGACCTCTCAGTTTTAGATTTCTTTTTGTGGGGTTATTTAGAAAACAAGGTTTATGTAAGGCGATACGAAAACTTAGAACAACTAAGAATGGCCACCGAAAACGCTTTTGCAGAGTTACAAAGACAGTCATTTACAATAGAAAATGCATTGAAAAGAATTTTTAAAGTTTGTCACACTTGTAGGACACATAATGGTCTACAATTTGAACAATATTTGTAGTTTTAATGAAATTATAATTATTACCTTTTACCTACTTCCTAATTTTTTCTGATGCTGTTACTTTGTTATTTCGTTAATAAATATTTGTTAACTTTTTCCATGGCTCCACAGCCACCTTCTCTTATTTCGATTGATCTGCTATGCCATAAATCCGTTTAAAGAAAAATGCATTTTTTCATGTTATTTATGAAAATAAATATGACTTATGGTATGTTTTTGAAAAGCTCTCGACACGAAGAATAAGATGAAAAAATAATATATAGGGTGTCCCATTTAAAAAATAGTAGGTTATGCCAATATGTCAAAAACTATGACTCTCAGCAAAAATCTGAGTACGCCACTGAATTCTACGTGAAAAAATCTATAAATACCAGTTGAAACATTTTAAATATATTTTACGATAGCTGAGTTACAGGGGGTGTCCGAAAATGACAAATTTTCAAAATCACCCTGTAGCACGGAAACTAAAATGGTTAGGGCAAATCTGTTTGCGGCCTCTTTAGTTTCATCGAAAAGTAGCACGGTGTCGCGAAAACCGCATCTCTCTATCTCTACTCATAAGCTGGAAACCCCGTAAAACCTACGAAAATGGGACACCCTGTACAGGGTTATCCAAATAACTCCTTAAATGGAAATATCTCGGTTATTTATGAAGTTAGAAAAAAATGTTCGAAACAAAAGTTGTTTGTTTCGATATGCTCTTTCATATGTTTATATTTTAATGTATACAAGGTGTCTACAAGGCAAGTACCAACTTTGTTTTTTTATGTACTATACCATATTTTTTAATGTTTTGAATTTTATATTTAGTTCTAAATTTTTTTTTTTGAATAATATACCATGTATAAAAAAATAACGGTTTTCGAATTTTGGAAGGTTTTAGAATTACGAAATACTACTATTTTTCAGATACAATTGCTTACCTATTTAAATACCTGCTGCTACCTGGAGATAAATGTTTATATTTCAAACATCATGACATTGATGTTTGAAGTCTGATTTACTGCTTGACTCATTTTTATTTTCTGCAAATATTCTGAAAAATAATAATTCAAACTTATAATCAACCATAAACAAGAAAATAAATAAAACGAATAAACTCTAGCCTAAATGAAATGCTATACATCTCCCCCACTAACCTCATCACATTTATTGTAAATTCTTTTTTGGCGTTCCAATGCATCTAGAATTGCTTCGTTTAAATTTCTTATATCTTCAACAATTTTTGCTCGGAATTTCTTCAGTATTATTATTTCTTCTTCTATAAACTCTATCTCTCAAATTTATTTTTTTAATTTTTTTTCACTCCTGTTGCATTCAAGGTTGTTTGAAAAGCAGTGTAGTTTTGGTTTTCACACCAAACACTCCGATCGTTGTAAACAACACTTTTAAACCGCCCCAAAGGAGGTTAACCATGGGCATTAGATCTGGTCTGTCCGCGGGCCTGCAGATTATATCTCCCCATCTACACCTGATAAGTATTTTAAAGTATCTCTTACTGCCACAATATTGAAGCAGAAGATAAATTGCTCAATTTGACTTTCCAAAAGTTCCAGATATCTTAACCCATTAAGTTGCCATTTTTCGATTTCGAGGTTTTTATAAACTTATCTTCCGCTACAACCTGTTTTCGCAAAGGCTTTAGGTATCTCTATCCAAGTTCCTGATTTGAATGGTGTTATGAGCGGAACATCTATCCTGTTGAAACCAGGTTCTTCTAAATTCATCTTCCTGTACAATCTGTTTTCGCAAATGCTCTAGGTATCTCTATCCATTTAAGTTGTAGTCAAACAAAAATGGTGCTATAAATCGATTTCCTGAAATGATTAATAATTTATAAATAGGTGCCCAATTAAAAAAGGTAAGTTAGATTAAATTACCAATGAGCCCACACTAAACCTTACTTCCAAATCTGGTCTGTAGACGTCTCTCGGCCACTTCGTGAGGGTTTTCCACAGATCAATGATGACTGTTGTGCTTATTAAAAACTCCACAATTCGGAAACCTACTCCCAAGTCGGAATTTTCATTATACTTCCTAGTATAACATTCACAGAAGCGTATTCGTCTTGGAAAATCATTTTCCTTAAGTTCTTGAACTATTATGGGTTTCTATGGATGGTACTTATACTTTTTTAACAATTTCTGTACCATTGATTCTGGCACATAAATTTCCTGTTCGTCAGTTCTTACCAATGCACTAGGGTTTTCGTTGATAATTTGTACAATGTTTCTGTCGCGATTTTCATTGCTAATATTGTATCTGGTTCTAGGTTGTTCGAAGGAGATTTTTCTGAATTTGGTTTTATGAGGCTGCCGTCGTTCGCGTTACATCTCCAAATAGTACAGCGCTAACATGCCACCCTTTTCTTCATTTGAATAGGAAATACTGGCCATTTTCAACAGGTCTGGACAATTTGTGTCTCAGATTTATGATTTCATTGCGAGAAAAGCGTACTGCCTATTAAAACACAACTTTGATACTTTGAATTATTTAACGTCAAAGTCAAAGCCCACTTTTGTTACAAATAAATCATGGCCTCCTTGGCATATTTTGACAGCTGCCAATTTACCGTTTTGGATTTACTGGCGAAAAACGAAATCCTCCATTTTCGGTTTTTCGCCGATATTTCCAAAACCAATTGACCGATCTGAAGCCGGATATCGAAAACGGTAAGTTTCCTCTAAAACTGTTTGTTCCCATTTAACCTCCTTTGCTGTAGGTATAATAGGAGCCGAAATTCCTACACAGCGAAGTGAATCTGGGACACACTGTATATTATGAACCCTTTCTTCGTTTCGTCCTTTTCTTCTTAGAGACGCTGCTGCTTGCAATAACTTCTTCGTATGAATATTCGTATTCATATACTAATATTCATATATTCGTAGTTATAAAAAAATCATCGTATTTCGTTATTCTAAAACGTTCCATTTTTCGAAAACCGTTCATTTTTGATAAATGGTATATTATATAAAAAATATGCAGAATTTAACATAAAATTAAAAAACATTTAAAAATGTAAAATATTGTATGTAAAAAAACAAAATTCGTACTTGCCTATTTTGTTGGGGCACCTTGTATACACTACAATATAAGTATATGAAAAAGCAAATCGAATGAAACAATTTTTGCTTGGAACTTTTTTTTTCTTATCTCAAAAGAATGAGATATTTCAATTTAAAAAGTTATCTGGATCACCCAGTATTATTTTCCTATCCTCTATGCCGAAAAGTAAACTTTAATACAATTACCAAATATAAAGAGAAAAACTATGTACAGGATGTCTGATTATAAATGGAGCGCCCCCCTTTTATAAATGTTCGCTTTACAAAAAAAATGTTTCATATGAAAGTTTAGATTAAGGCCTGAATTTTAAAATATTTATATCATTCCTATACAGGGTGTAACAGAAGTGTGTGACAACCCAAAGTTACATTTTTTTTAAATGGTTATTCTTGCAATTTAGGGCAATTTTGTCTATTCTAAATGATTTTACCTGCAATAAAATGATTTGGGACTTCCCATCTCAGTTTTGAAGGATTTATCACCTGATATCAACTTTCAGTTAAACCGGTGTCATTTATTGTTATCAAGATGACAAATTCGGAACTTACGTTCAAATATAGCCATTATAGAACCAAAGCTTTCACTGCTGTGGTCAGTTAAAAAATCACGGCTCTTGGGATTAGACCGTGTTAAAATTCAATAACCTTCCAAGGTTTCGCTTTCATCAGTATCCGGATCTCGTAAAGTAAAGATCCCTGAAGATGCCTCGAGTAATCGAAGTCAAAACGTCGGAAAGAAATTCCATTTTGACACGGTTTAATCTCAAGGACCATGATTTCTTAAAATAAATAGCTATTTTCTGATATCAGTTGCTTCAAAACAAATGAATTTAAAGAAAATATAGCGCGTGTTAAATAAAAAATATCTAGAATTCACCATAAAATCCAAAAATGTATAAGTGTTTGGCTTGCCACACCCTGTACAGATATAAATTAAAAATTTAAAAAATTCACTTATTTTTTCTTTGTAAAGCGAACATTTGGAAAACTAATGGGGGGCCCAGTAGGCCCAATTGAGGACAATTCAACAAGCTCTCTGCTAACAATATATCGGACGAATTTTACAAAGATAAGAAAATCGGAAACACAAGCTCAATCAAAACAGAGAAATATAAATAACTGCCATAAAAACTACCTACATCTCTAACTTATGTACCATCCGACAGTGTTGCATCATTCTGTCTCTTATTTTCGCCTTGTAATCGCAGGTAAAGACAGGACACTGGATGGTCGCAGGTTTGCCGCACTCGTACACCAGGTGTCGCTTCATGGTATTAAAAGTCTTGTATTTCCGATTGCAGGAGTCGCATTGCCACAGTTCTTTTCCTATCTTGACGTAGCCCGTGATCGGTGGCGGTTTCCTCCCGCAGTAATATTTCATGTGCCTTTTTAAAGATCCCAAAATTTTGAAACTCTTGTTGCATCTTTCGCAGGCGAATACGCATTCCGGCTCTGAAAAAACATTCGAATTAGAAACGGTGCTATACATAAAGTTGATAAATTGGTCTAGCTTTCGGATCTACATTGGTCTTCCCCCTACATAAATTTCAAAAATTATGCGTATGTGTTACATACACATACACGGTGGCCCAAAAAAATGTCAAAATTTTAAAATGTTTATTAACTCTTTATTTATTATTATAATTATTATTTAATAAAACTTCTGATGATTATTTACAGATATATATGTTAGAGAACGGCATATTCAAAATGGATGAGATTCAGTTATTTTCGATAACTTTTGGACCTGACCCTGTATACTAATTCCGAAGGCGGAATTGAGTTCTACGGGTAAAGTTATATAAGAAACAGTTTTCACATTTTAGATAAGTTATCTGATAGTTGAGATACGAGGGGTGCCTGAAAATGCCACTTTTTCTATTCAACCCTGTATCTTAAAAACTAAAAGGGCTATGATAATTTTTTCAACGGCATCTTTAGTTTTACGAAAATGTACTACTCTGTCGCGAAAACCGCAACTTTCTATCTATAAAAATGGGGGAGATACCCTGCAAAAGTACCCAAAATAGGACACAATGATGTTCAGGGCTATGAAAAAGATGAGTTTTTTAAAACGCTCCCAAAAATATTGTCCTATTTTTAAGACACGTATAAATAATTAAGCCTTATATGTTGGCAACAGAACTGATATTTCATTTTTTTTATATCATAATTAATATTTTATTGCACATTGTATGTGTATCTTACATGTCTCAGACTTGCGACAATATGATTTTTTTTTATTATCATTATTATATTTATATTATTTTATTATATTTATTATATCCCATATATATAGGTCGAAAATTAGTACGAGCATTCTCCGGCCACCCTGTAAAAAAAGACAATTAAACCCCATTAATTTTCTATATGTTTTTCTAAAACCTATATATCTAAGAATACGTACTCCAAAATTCATTATAAAAATTTAACAAATAAAAAAGTTATTCAAAAACTAAAAATGTGGACATTTTTTTGGCCCACCCTGTGTACATTTAATCTCGGTGCTGTAAGGTCGACTGCAACTGGTCAAGGCCTAGCTACTAAATGCATACCTTCCATCTACTGTCCTAACTGAAGAAAGACCTACTAAATTTAACTAAATTACTTAAGGGGGACTATAATAATGTCTTAAACATTCGTTGAACTTTCGGTTGATATAGAGCAATTACCAATTTCTCTATGATCTTAAAAGTATTTGAATCTATTTTCTTCACAAAATTGAATAACCAACTCCAAGAATTTTTTTATAAATAACCAACATGGTTTGATTAAGGGTAGATCCACCGCTACCAATCTATATGAGCAAATTTTAATTCAGCTGATAAAGGTGAAAAAGCAGATTGATGCAGTTTATACTAACTTCAGTAAAGCTTTCGATATGGTTAAACATGTGTCCTATTTTTAGGACACGTATAAATAATATCTTAAAGCCTTATATGTTGGCAACAAAACTGGTATTTAATTTTTTTTAATATCTTAATTAATATTTATTTTATTCCACATTGTACGTGTATCTTACATGTCTCAGACTTTTAATAAGAGCCCTATGGGAAGGAATATATCCCATATATATATAGGTGAAAAATTAGTACGAACATTCTCCGGTCACCCTGTAAAAAAAGACAATTAAAACCTATTATTAATTTTCTATATGTTTTTCTAAAACCTGTATATCCAAGAATACGTACTCCAAAATTCATTATAAAAATTTAACAAATAAAAAAGTTATTCAAAAACTAAAAATGTGGACATTTTTTTGGCCCACCCTGTGTACACTTAATCTCGGTGCTGTAAGGTCGACTGTAACTGGTCAAGACCTAGCTACTAAATGCATACCTTCCATCTACTGTCCTAACTGAAAAAAGACCTACTAAATTTAACTAAATCACTTAAGAGAGCTATAATAATATAGAGCAATTACCAATTTCTCTATGACCTTAAAAGTATTTGAATTTATTTTCTTCACAAAATTGGGTAACCAACTCCAAGAATTTTTTTGTAAATAACCAACATGGTTTGATTAAGGGTAGATCAACCGCTCCCACTCTATATGAGCGAATTCTAATTTAGCTGATAAAGGTGAAAAAGCAGATTGATGCAGTTTATACTAACTTTAGTGAAGCTTTTGATACGGTTAAACATAAGCCTGGAAGCCTACTTGTCTGATTTAATTTTTTATACTCCTTCTGTTTGGAAAGATACAATTTCTTTTGGGGATCGCAAGCATTGTCCAATCTTCTTATGTATATTGAAGATTGTAGGAATGTTGGACCGCCGAAGTAATCGTCCTATTTTGTCTGTAGTGCCGTGTACGTGGGAAAAACAACACCGCCTAACGGTGGCTTCTTATCATTTTCCTTTGGCGGAGGTGGAATATTATATATTTTAATTAAAGGCGTAATATCTTCAGTGCAATAGCCATTTTCCCTCTCAGAGCTTCGGTCAGTTTTGATGCTAGAGTATCTTGATCGTAAATCGAAATGGCTCTAAATACTAGTAAGTTAATAACCGATTTCTTTTGTGCTGGATGGTGGTGGACATCTAAAGTACCATTTTCCTTCCTTTGAACAAATACATCTAGAAAGGAAATCGTTCCATTTGATTCGATTTCCAAATTTTTAATGTTATGATGTTGTCGATTAAGGTCTCCCAGAAATATGATGAGATTATTCTGTCCATGAGGCCAAACAACAAAAGTGTAATCTACATATCTGAATCAGTGTTAGGGTTTTAGTGGAGCAGATGTTAAAGCAATATCCTCAAAGGCCTTCATAAAGATATCCGCTACCACAGGTGACAGAGAGAACCCATAACTGCCCCTGCAATTTGTTCCTAAAGAGTTCCTTGAAAAATGAAATAAGTAGATGCAAACTTCCACTAAATTCATTATTGATATTGACCAAAATATCTTCGGTATCCAACAGACAGATTGTTTTAAGTTTTTCCACAAAATACGAAAGGTTTTTTTATAAAAGAATCCAGTAAATGAATTAAGAAAATTTGAAAGATATTTACCTAGATTGTATGTGGGCGAGTCTATTTTATTTTCTTATTTTATTAATTTGATTTTCTTATTTTATTAATTGGAGTTTTTATAAATTGATTTTGTAGGAATAAATTATTCATTTAAAAATCGTTTTTTGGTACATTTTTAGGTCAAAACAATTTAGTATTCAAAAAAGCTTCCACAAAAATGTTTCAGTTTGTTAAAGCATTACGAATTGGAGGTAATAGATCTTAAAATACTGCAATACAGTTTTATTCACCTATCTTGTTCCACATGAAACGATGTACGTTTTTTTCACCATAAATCAGTATAGAGTTAATTTGTCATTTATCTCTTCAAGTTTATCTAAGCCCTACTGACTTGGTTAAGATACAACGAGACAGCGCAAGCTTTTGAATTAAGCTGGTTTTACTAAACTTTTACTGGAATTGCTACATAAATTATCAGGAATGAAATAAGGAACTGCACTTACTACAAAAATATAGTAAGAACATGGGTCAAAAATTTAATTATATCAACCTTTCGATGATAGCTTGGTTACCAAAACGAGAGTCTAGACAAAGTAGAGCTTGGTATTTAGGGGAAAACCACTTCCATGTTTTGTATGTGTCACTGAATGAATCAATAAATAAAAGGTAAAGATATTTTCCTATGACCCTCTAAGAAAACGCATTTAACAACCAGACAAAGTAGGCGTGAAAAGAAATAATAACACAGGTATGTGTCTTAAAGTGTTATAAAGTCTTCTTTGTTTGTTAACAACAACCTTTCAAAAATAGCTGTTTTAACAAATATCCACTGTTACTCCGTAATAAAAAAAACATACTTTATTGTATTTGTTGTTGTTATAATAATTAAGAATATTAAGGGCTTTATAACAGAGAGGCGTATCTTCAGTTGAATTTACATTGAAGATACGCCCCCATGTTATGAAGCCCTCGAATTAATAATGTAATTTCCAGGGAATCGACCCCAACGTGCGACGCTAAGTGTTAAAATGTTCCGAAGTAGGCTGGGCCAGCGAATTACGCGTCATCGGCTGGCGCATTACTTTAGATATATCAATATTGTGTAATGTGTGATGCGTAAACAGGTGTTTTTTTATTGATTTTTTCTTATGTATGTGGGAAAAATATTGTACACGACGCGCTGGAAAGAACACTAGAAATATCGCGTGAAACATCACAGTCGTATGTATTTTATGCAAAAATCACGACACAGTATATAACACTTAAAAACATATTTATTTCATAAATCTATATACCCCGTTGTAGGCTCGTATGGCAACACAATATCATTCATATACATTTAGTTAATATATAATAAAATATATAAATATAAACACGAAATATAATCAATATACATATAGTAAAAATATTGTCTGTTTTACATTTAATATTAATTGTATGATAAAACTACTATCTATAAAGAAATATTTCAACACGTCTATTATTACAAATAAAATGGCACCGAGTTACAAAAAAATACAGTTGCATCAACAAATAAGTAACAATATAAAATCTCTATGATTAAACAAAGTTGTGAGTAAAGGACTTCATTTACATAGGTACAAAAAGAAAAACATAAAATGGAAAATTCTGTTTTAGGTAATTTGTATACAAGGTGGTTAAGAATTTAATGCTGAAAATTCAGGATCTGATTCTTTGACTAATTTTAAGCACAAACATTTAAGCTTATGGTTACTTTTGAAGATGCGGTGTGAAAAAGTCCATTTTTTAAGCTACTTCAATAAAAAAGAAGGGGTTATCAATTCGATCATGTATATTTTTTTTACAACCACATTTTTACTCCGAGATTGTTTGACTAATTTGGATGAAATTTTCAGGGAATATTCATGTTATCGGAGCGTACCCATATAAGCATATTGAAAAAATGTTAAAAATAGCGGAATCAGGCCATTTTTGACTGTTGTCTCGATATTACATTGAACAATATATGTGTTCGGTAATACGTTCACCATTCTGTCAGGAAGAAAACATATGTATGTTAACAATGTTTATTGCATAATAAGAGATGTTATTATACAATGTTTTCAGTGGACCAAGTGGCTGTGTGTTAAAACTTTACAAAAAAAAATAAAATCGACTTCAAAAAATGCACTAAAAAGTGAAAAGTAATATTTTATCTTGAAAATATAATAGTGACCTTTTGCAGTGTTGCTATATAGAGTAACATTTAATTTCACCAATGAGGAACTTTGGGAAGAGCATTATAAGACATCGACCGTATGAAAAGCACATTTTTGAAGGCTTCAATGTAATAATGAAAATATAGAAAGGACTGAAGGGGCTTTTCATCAAGCTAACTGAAATTTGTCAAACGTGCACATTTTACCGAACCAGTACCGCAACCAGATTTTCAGCTTGGAGGCTCATAATTTTTTGATGACAAAAAAGAGGTCCTCACTCTTATATATAAATGGCAAAATGATACCCCTAATCATAAAAACCTGCATATATATTTTGTCTTGGTGTGGGAGGGAGGGCGCGGTCGTCATATTTATTCTTTCGAAGGATCAAAATATCAAGATAGAGGCTCCAATATGGCAAGCAAGTTTTATTATTCAACTGAATATCGACATCTGGGTATTGAAGAGTGCAATTTTTTCACTTTGAGTCAATATGCGCAATGTCATTTGGGCAAATTCGACTGAAAATCGGTATCTGGGATATCTAGGAGTGTAAACTATAAATTTCTAGTTAACATTTGAAAAATTTATGTGGCTAATCAATTATTTTCATTTGTGTAGATCCAATTGAAACTCGAAGAGTACAAGTTACGAAATTTTATTTTATATTTTTAATTCAAAATGGCAGCGCTTACATAGCAGACGAGTTTTGTCGTTTGTGTAGACTAAAAATCGGAATCTGGAGGTATTTAGGAGTGAAAATTGGTATTTCCAAATTTAAAAAATAGTATATATGACATTAATTTATTAAGTTCTTGGTTAATTGGAGGAAGTCTAGGGATATTCTTCAGTATTTAATAGGTATAAGAGGTATTCTTTTCAGAAAAAGTTTTTTCAGCTAGTTTACAGATATTAAGCAGCGGTTCACAGCTAGATATTTTAGTACAAAAACTTTTAAATATGAATAAAATCGAACCATCGTATTCACTTAAAAGGTCTAAAAATCTGACCACAATTATTTGCGAGGATAGTTAACACATTTAATTTGTTATGTTTTGCTTATGTCATTGCCATTTTGAAATTGTGACTTTTGGAGAAATTAAATGTTTCATTGTTGTATATGTCATCTTAAACTTGTAACTGTCAAATTAGACTTGATCTAAATTAAAATTTCTTTATTAAATACGGGAGTAAAATTCTAGATATGGTTCCGAATATCAAAGGGCAAAAATGTTTGTAAACAGGGTGAGAAATTTAATGAAGCTAATAGGTTGGGTTAGTGATCAATATCGTTGCATGAAAAAGTGTCATTCTAAATGTCAATGATACTTGTTTATAAAAGGCCGTTTTACATGCTGCAATTCTTGCTTACAAGTTGCAATAGTCTTAAACAAAAGCATGCGCAGTGGCAAGACATTTGTGCCTTTTGTCAAACTGCGCATGCTGTTCAAGACTATTGCATATTGCAAAGAAAAATTGCAGCACGTAAAACGGCCTTAAGAAATATGTAACTTAAAAAATTAAAAAGAAAATATAACTTTTCTAATCTGTATCTTGAAAAATATGCGTTTTCCGGCATAGTTTATACATAAAATTAGTCAAATGATGTTTTTGATGCAACAAAATAGCCCATAACACATGTCTCTTAGCTGAATATTATTTCCTTATTGTTTTTTCAATTAAAAGTAGGAAACATTATCGATATTAAATTAAATCCGACAAAAATATATTACGAAATATTTCTTACTTCTCAATTTTCTTTTTCCGATGCAATGACAATCAATAGTTCTAAAGCTACATGAATTTTGTATATATTGTATTAACTATACATTCTTGAGCAATTTCTGTACTAAAAATGGTATAGTGATTTAAAGTTAACTGAGGACTTTCTTTGGTTTGTTTAACAGTTATTGCAACAGAGTGTACTACACTTCCCTCAGACAAGCTTTGTACAAGTAATATTATTATTAACTTATTGGTCTTTTAGGTAAGTCTATAAAAGTGGGCCCGATTTAATAAACTTAATAAAACCTTATAAATGAAGAACCGAAGGACAAAAGAATGGTAAATATATAAAATATACCAATTTTTAATTCCACCTTTTGGCCCGTCAGTGTTCTTTCTAACCTCATTTCCTGGTAGAACGGATTGTACAAGATTACAAATGAATCATAGTATTACAAAAAATTCTTAATATACTCTAATAATGCCCACAGATTTAAGTAAGAGGATATCGAAGTATAAAATATCACGGTTGACCTTGAAACCCCGTTTTCTTTCAATGGTGTTTTAATAAACTTTTTCGATAAAAAAATAAAAAAAAAAACACACTTTTATATTTTTTCCTCGTCGGAAAAAAAGACCATAAAGGAAAACACGTTTCGAAATTACTTCGATGTCCTTTTAATAAATATAAAGATATTTTTGATGTACAGGGCATTCAGATATATTTTGAACGGAATCTCCAGGCCTAATTTTTTAAGATATCAAAAAAGTTTTAGGATTTTGTCGGTACCGCCGGAATTTTTTACCATAAAAAAATAACTTTTTAAATAGAACACACTATATAATATATGTTCGCCAAATTCCCGATTTTAAATATACTAGGTATGGTAACTTTATCTCTAAATGTAAGAGAGCATTTTCCACCTCTCTTTAACACACTGCCTCGTAGGGAAGGGTTATTCTTACATTTCTCGGGTATGCTTGGAGATAAAGGAATCAAACCTAGTGTATTTATAATCAGCGCGAAGAGACCATTTGACCGACATATACAGGGTGTTCCATTTAAAACAACAAAACTGATGCTTATTTTCTTAATTTCCGATGTTTTGTTTTTTCTGGTAACGAATGCTGGCGATTCAGACAAAATCATAAAACTTTTCTATTTAACATTTTTGATGTCTTAAAAATAAAGCTTGTAGACCCCCGTTCGACATTTAACCGAATATCCTGTACCGGGTGTCCAATTAAGGATGGTCTCCGACGATAAATTGGTAACCGTTGATGACACAATTATGGGGAAAAAGATTTATTTGTAAATAGGCCAAAAAAAATTATTTTATTTTATTAAGTTATTTTCAAGTTAAAACAATGGCTTCTAGGGGGCGTAACAGAAGCTTGAAAATGGGTATGCCGATTTTCTCTGGAATTCTCCTAATAATTGAGGTTTGTCGATTTTGCTATTTATCATTTCAGTAATAAAGCGACAGGGAAAGGTAAAACTTTTTTAACAGTACCATAATGATTCTATTATTGGTCACTAGATGGCGTTGAACACTAATGGAATCGTTACCGTACAGTTAATTGATATACGTGAACAGCAAGAAAAAGCGCTCTTTCTATCACCAAGTTCAATTTAATGGTTTCCACCATTTTACTACTGGAAATAAAAGAAAATGATAAATAGCAAAAACTTGCAAAATCGCCTGTTTTCAACAAACCTTAATTAGGAAAATTTACGAGAAAATGGGCATTTCCATTTTTGGATGCTGTTACGCCCCCTAGCGAACATTTTTTTAACTTGAAAATAGTTTCCAGCGATTTTTCTTGGCCAATTTATCCATAAATATTGTTTCTCCATAAATATGTGATGACAATATTTATGGAAAATACTTAATCAGAGACCATAAACTGAAGAGAGCCTTACACGGTTTTGGTCAATTAAGAAATCAATAATCTTATGATTAGACTGTGTCAAAATGAAGTAACTTTCCAACGTTTCGCCTTCGATTGCACGAGGCACCTTTAGGGATCTTTGCTTCACTAGTCGCATCACTGAATAAACTAAGAGAGATTTGGGCTAGCTATTTAGAACCGACCTTCGTCACCGAACTGTGATTCGGTGTAACGATGGGTTTACACGTATGATATAAACTGTACTAACATTATAAGCTTATAAATTTCAATAGACTCTCTAGTTTCCGTTTATAGAATCCCGGGATCGACGATAGAACTCTGGTTTTTTTATATTTATGGCATTTCCACTGGAATGTTGATGTTTAGAAACAGCAGCTTGCACAATTCATGTTTCTTAAGCCAAGTGGATATGGATCGTTCAGTCTTTCCATTATAGACATCACAGGGACAAGGAATTGCATATACTTCTTCCTTTGGAAAGGAATGACGTTCTTTGGCGATCACAAATATTGTCCAAAATTCTCGAGTGTGTTGTATATTTTACCAAAGATCCATTATAGCTTACGCAGTAGATTTAGGGCATATTGATAGACATGCGATAATCGTTTGTTTTTTTTTTCATAACGGATTCTGGCGGTTTAAAAGAAAGCCTAAAGCTTTTATATTTACACTTTTTATCTATCTTCGTTAATAAACTCTGTAGGTAGGTGTCAACATATAATGTCTCACCCTGTACATTTTTGAAACTAGTTAAAAATTGTCACTATCTTAAATTAGGTAATCAAAAAGAAGCTACCTAAATAATTTCTTCTTACTAAACACATCGTAAATAAAAGAGGACGAATCGTTGCCGTTTCCAGAGTTTATTATACCTTAATAAAGGTTAATTTATCCACCATAGAAAAATATATACATCAGAGGATAGACGCAATCTTTGGCAAAAATCTACATGCGCTACTCTCTTCTGCCGATTTTCTTAAGACACTTGACAACATTACGCGTTAATTTATCTTAGTAACTCCTTATTAGTTTTCTATCTTGGAGAAGGATTATTATATTTTCTAAATGACTAATTATTATATAATTATTTATAAGTACATTTCCTGATAGGCCTGTTCCTACTGTTTCAACGGTACACCGTGTCATAAAAATGTTTAACACATTCGGGTGTGTATCTCCTAGCAACCATAAACGAAATTCTGCCCCAGTAGAAAATAACGAAAGAGAGATGAAAGAAATTATGGTATTAGCTAGTGTTTTGGAAAATCCGACCATTTCTATTAAAACTGTTGCCGAACAGATAGATTTGAGCAGGAGATCAGTAGGAAGAGTGTTAAAAAAGAACGGGTACCGATCGTATAAAGTAAGAAAAACACATGAAATGTTTCCCAATGACAATTTTAGGAGAATGCAGTTTTGTGAAACTGTAATGGAAATGGGAAACAACGGTTACAATTTTTTAAGGAATATTGTTTTTACTAACTGAAATCAACGTTTACATTGCACGGTCTGGGAAAAATTTACATAGGTTCTTCGAGTTTAGAACATAATATCTACATAAATTTAATATCTGGGGTCGTATGTGGGGTGAAAATATGATTGGCTCATTTGTAACCAATGGTTCTTTAAACGGTCCTAAATAACTGGACCTTTTGCAGCACCAAATCGTTCCAGAAATTAGGAGAATTACAGGGCCAAGGTTTAACAGCATTTGGTTTCAACAATACGGTTGCCCTGCTCATTACACTTTAGCAGTTCAAGATTACTCTAATGCAACCTTTCCAAATAGGCTTATGAGTGGATATGGTACCATCTTATGGCCTGCTCGATCTCCTGACCTGTCGCCAAATGATTTTTTTCTCTATGGTTACGTAAAATCTCAAATTTATGGTTTCCACGAGAATAAGCCTAATAATTTTCAAGAATTACAATTAAATATTGAAAATTCTTTATAATGTTAGAAGACATTTTTATGACAATCTCGGATACTGTTTAGCACAGGAAGAGGGTTTATTTGAACATTACGGTAAATTTAATTTTTTAATAGAAGTAATTTTAATTTTCGTTAATATTTTTTAAGAATAAATTTTTATTTTTTTATGGGACAAATCATATTTTTGAAGAAAATATGGGGGTTTTTGAACATTTACGTTAAATTTAATTTTTTGTTAGAAGTAATTTTTATTTTTTAAGAACACATTTTTATTTTTTTATAAGAGAGACAAATCTTATTTTCTTCAAAATGCTGTAACAAAATAGTTGTTGCGGCCTGATAAATAAATCATTTTTAAATTATTAAACAATGCTAAACTAATTCATCCATCCGTCAAATCGGGTCGCTGTCAGCAGCAGTTGACCCCTCCAAAAACTGCAACGAATAACGAACGAGACACGATAAGTCGGTCCTTAGCAAATTCGTCCGCATATTTCCTGTGTCTGCAGTGGCGAGCGCCTTACTGTATATTGGTTTTCCTTAAGGAACCATACCCTTGCTTTTGTACAAGAACATCTAGAATCGTGCCTTCTGATTCAATTTTCATTGTAAATTTTATACTAGGGTGGCTAAAACGTCCGTCCAGTCCAGATACAATTCAGGAACACCTTAAATTTTAAAAATCACCTAATGATAAAAGATCTGCTCTTGACGTTCATCTTAGACTTAGGTCTTAGATGTTATATAACAGTAAGTGGGGCAAAAAATTACACATATTAGAAAAAGTAGCAATATTGCAGATCGATCCAAATGTTATTTCACTAAATGAACAGCGTAGTTCTATTCATGTTGGTCTAGTCATATGACAAATCTTTTAAATAAAATCTTGCTTCTGAATCGTTCTGACTTGGACTTCTTGATAAGATTATTCGAAGATCCTTTGAGATGTGATATGTAAGTTTTAGTTTCGTTTTTAACTCTTTAATTTTTATAATCTTGACATAAGGTCTTTTAAATTTATTTCAGATAATTACTATTAACTCTCGAAAATGACAGGTAGCTGAAAGGCGTATTAAAATTATTTGCAAATATTGGGCTTTTGTTTTATCCTTATCTATTAATACCCTTCACCATGGAGAAAAATAGCAAATTTTGAGTGACTTTTACACAAGAAAACAGTGATTTACCAATCAAGAGTGGAAATTATGCCCAACAGCTTCGAAAAACTAGCCCATTCAATTGATATGTGAAGTACGTGTGTGCCCCGTGTTTCGTCATAAACTTAAAATTTCGTGACACATTACGAAAGTTAAAAGCATAGTCTAATAATGCTCCCTTCAGTTGACGGACCCTAAAACGTATTATTCACAATAAAAATATTTGGCATCGATTCTACGTAGATCCTTGTCGGTCCGTGTCCTCCTTCGATTTAAAATCTCCAAACCTCTCGAAGATGTTGTCGAACTTGAAAACGGCGGTCAGATGCAGCGAGTCCACGTGCTGTTTGAGAGTGACCTTTTGCGTGTATGCCTTTCCACAGATTTCGCAGACGAATCTCGGGACTCCATCGCATTCGTATTTAGAATGCCTGTATAGGTTCGGTTTGTGCTTGTAAGCCTTATCGCATTTCATGCACTTGAATTTTTTGTCTGGTATATTAATCCTGATACCTAAAAATGTATATTTGTTTTATGTTTCACATATAATAAAGAAAAATAAAAAAAGCCAGGTAGTTGGTTTGATTTCAGTAGATTTTTCTGTTAAACCCCACAAGAGTAAAGTGGTGATACGAAAGAGTAAATGTATAATTTGCCATTACAATTCTTGAATAAAAGATCATTCTGCTTCCTGTAAAATGCATGCGTTTAAAGCTATCAAAAATAATATATCGCAGTATCGAAAACTTTTTTTTTCAACTTTAGATAGAATACTATAAAAAAAACAGTTTTGTTGAAAATAAAACCGATTTCAAAAAAAATGCACTGAAAAGTGTAAAAATAACATTTGGCCTTGAGGATTTGATTTATGAAGTCACTACTATTTGATTAATAAGTATTAAGAAAACATATTTTTTCGATAATATAGTCTGTTTCAGAAATGTATCAAATATCAAACCGTTTTCAAATTATTGCGGAAGAGAAAGGTAGCAGGTCAAGTGGAACTTCCCAAGAAAATTCCAGGAAAACCAGCAAAAGTGCAATTGAAAGAAAAGATCGCTCTTTTTATTTTAATAATGAAATACTCACTCTAGATAAAATGTTGATGGAACTTGGCCAAGATGACAGTATTCCTCTGATAACTAGAAAACTCTTACGGTCAACTTTAAAAAATATGGATTTTGCCTGGGAAAAGCATAACCGAAAGGCACTTTTACTGGAAAGCGATGAAATGGTTTGCCGGCGACAAAGCAAAAGAATTTTTTTATCTTAATGAGACGTGGATCAATGAAGGTTGCATAGTACAAAAAATGTAGCAAGGCAAAAATATAACCAGTGCCCTCCAAGCTTTCATTGAAGGTCCGTCAACGGGTATTAAAGCGTCTTCGGGAAAAGGAAAGATACTAATAGTTGCACACATTGGAAGCCAAGAGGGATTTTTTAAAGATGTTTTGCTAACTTTTCAGTCGTGCCAGACGGGAGATTACCATGAGGACATAAATTCGGATATTTTCGAAGACTATTTTGGTTAAATGATAAAATATCTTCCGGCTGATTCGGTGGCGGTTATGGATAACGCAGGAAAAAATAGAAAACATTAAAATAGATTTATGAAATATCTTTCTTTAAAAACTTATTTCCTTATCCCTAATAATGATATCTCTTTGGCACGAATTAACTTTCACTTGGTTTCCTTTGCGGATCGAAGGGTTATGTCTGATGTTCTGTTCTTATTTAAAGTTTTTAACAATCTAATTCAATGTCCTGACATCTTGGAACAAATAAGTATTAATGTCCCCCAAAGATTTCTAACGACAAATGTACTGTTTTATCAGCCTCTTGGGAATACTTATGCGGCACAAAATGCTGTGGAATAATCAAAAATAGTAATCAGCACTGCAAAAATATCGATTTTTTCTCCATATCAGTATCTCAATTTAAAAGAGCCATAAAAACACTCTTAAAGACATAGGGCTGAGTTTTAATATGATACTTACAGGGTTTTCCCGTATATTTTTCCACCCACATAGAGAGTTTATTTCAATAGATACGGAAATGTCGTAAATACAAAAGTTGTTGGGTTTTTTATGAAGATTTATTATTCATTAGTGCGAAAATATTATTGGAAATGTCAAATTTTGACAGGTTGCCGGTTTTTTTTAAATGAAACACCTCGTATATTAAATCATACTAAAGATCTTTTTTTTCTAATTTCAAATATATATACTTTTAATATATTCTGTCAATTAGTTTTGGATATATTAGCGTTTAAACATTAAAGAAATGGTAAGGTAATTTGCGCTAAAACATAGTGAAGACAATTGCATGAACGACGCCTTTTTGACGTTTACCGGTCAGAAGTATCTATTTACGAGCATTTTTATTATCTAATACGTTGGACAATTCGACAATAGAATTATTTTATTTACATGAAAAATGCATCGACGTAACGAATATCATAGACTTTTTGTAAACAATTGAATGAAAAAAAACACTTAAGCGAAAAGTTAGAATAGTGGAAAGAAACAATACCATAAACAATCAATAATATAAAGTAGGTAAATAATATTAGCTTAAAAAACTTTTTGAAGAAGTTTTGGTTTTCTATATAGCCTCCTTGGTTTATAATGCATTTTTGAATATTTCTTCTAAATTTTCTGTGTATGGATGCGTAGATAAAATGAGGTGATTGGGTGTTTAAATCGTCGATTGTTTGGACTATATTTTGCTCTAAAGCTTGGATGGTTCTTTGTTTATTGTAGTATATCTTGTTGATAACCCCACAAAAATATGTCCAATGGAGAGAGATCGGGACTGTTTGCTGGCCATCTTAATGTTCCATGTCTTCCAATCCAAAATGGATACCTGTCATTTAAAAAATTGGTGACCGGCTGGACATTATGAGGAAGGGCACCATCTTCTTGCCATATCAAATTAAGATATGAATTAATCGGTAGTTGTTCTAAATGCCCCTCGATTTCGTTTTCTAATAACTCCTGATACCTTTGTCCGTTTAAATTCCCATTTAAAAATATAGGTCCAATAACATGATTGTTAAGAAGGCCACACCAAACATGTAGGGATCATCTTCCCTGAATTTTGACCGCCTGGAGAGCTCGCGGTTTTTCTTTTGACCAAAAATGCTTATTTTTCCGGTTAAACATGCCTCCAGTGGTAAATGTTGCCTCGTCAATGAAAATTATGTTTGACAGATTTAGTTGGTTCATCATAACACGTCTTTCTATTTCTTGTAGTGTTGTAGTGTAATCAGTCTATTTTATTTTGATAGGTAAATTCTTGAGTAGGTAAAAACTTATATGGCTTATATTTATAATGTTTTAGAACTGAGTGAATTTTTAAGTGTGTTCAGATTATTTGTTGCGTTTAGATTGACAAACAAAAATGTTGTTTGGCTTTTTCGCAACTGAATAAAAATATTTAACTTTAAATTAATTGAAGCAAATATTTAATATAATTACATACCTCAACATGTAGGCTAGTCTGTCTACGAAATGTTTCGGTACATAATATAAGCAATATTATTTAAGCAAGCATAAGAAATTATTAAAATAATAAAATTTTGAAATCAATTCTTTTCTATTTTTTAACTTAATATTTCTCTCTTACGATCGGCGAACTGATGAGTCCCGATAGGATGAAAGTATTTGTACAACTACTATGTATCTATAAAAACTTAAGGTAAATGATATAATTTCTTATGCTTGCTTGAATAATATTGTTTATATTATGTCCCGAAACATTCCGTAGACAGACTAGCCTACATGTTGAGGTATGTAATTATATTAAATATTTGCTTCAATTAATTTAAAGTTAAATATTTTTATTCAGTTGCGAAAAAGCCAAAAAACATTTTTGTTTGTCAACTGAGTGAATGTTATGCCATGATTTGTTGAAAAAATTGGGTAATTATTTTAATACAAAAGTTTCAAAATTACCTTCAAAATATAATAAAATATTTAAATCTTCTTGAGCGTTTCTTTCCACTCTTCTAACTTTTACCTTAAATGTTTTTCTTTCATTCAATTGGTTAGCGATGTTTAATATTGTCCTACAAGTCGGTGTTAGTCTATCTGGAAACCGTCTATGATATTCGTTACGAGGTATCGATGCATTTTTACCATGTAAATAAAATAATTCTATCATATCGAGTTTCTCTTCTTCCGAATAACCCATCGTCCAACGTATTAGATATTAAAAATGCTCGTAAATAATTACTTCTGACCGGTAAACGTCAAAAAGGCGTCGTTCAATTGTCTTAACCATGGCTCACTATGTTTTAGCGCAAATTACCTTACTATTTCTTTAATGTTTAAATTCTTATATATCCAAAACTAATTGACAGAATATATTAAAAGTATATATATTTGAAATTAGAAAAAAAGATCTTCAAGAATATAATTTAATATACACCCTACAACCAACTTCATCTTGAAGAAAACAAGAAATTATCGACTGGCTAACTACCAAAGGCATTGAGTTGGAACCCAATTTGATAAAAATCGTTTTATGAAATAAGCCGTGGAAGATATAGCAGAAAAATATAACGTAACTGTGCTGCCCTTAACGGCATATCATTGCGAACTAAATCCTATAAAACTTATATGGGCGCAAGTGAAAAGATTTGTAGGAAGAAAAAATACAAAATTTAAAATGAAAGATGTCAAGCGACTGTTTGATCAAATCATTAAGGAAGTGACACCAGAGAAAATGGCGAAAAGCAGTCGAGCATGTCATTAAACAGGAGAAAAAAATGTGGGATCTTGACAGCCTGATCGATCAGAGGTGATGACAGTTCTTCAGATGACGAAGAATATAACCTATTATAATTTAGTGGCTGTATAATAATATATAATAATTATTTTATCTATACATTATGTACATAATATATATAATTTTTATTTTGTTAAAATTAAAATTTGGTTAAATTTAAATTCTTTCTACAAGTATCCAACCGCACACCTTTGGCGTAACATTTTCAGTGTTTATGGATGGATAACAATAGGCAAAACGTATACATTGACCCAAAATAGGGTGGTACTTCCTGCACTAGATGAAAAGAAAGAATTTTGCAGTGAAATCAATGCCAAACTATGGAAGTGGCATACATTAGTGGTTGGTCACTCTGTAGTCCTTTTGAAAACTATAGTTTTTCTGAAACAGACTATAGTTGCCTTCATTTAGAATTTATAAGTTCTAAATGCGTAACAATATCTATTTATTACTGTTTAATAAATTGACGCCGCTTCAGAAAACAATTTTTTTTAAGGTCGTTTAAAACGCAATATTTTTACTTTCCAGTATTTTTTTTGAAGTAGGTCTCACTCTTATCAAAAATGTTTTGTTTCTATTGTTCTTACATTTATAATGTGTGTATCAAGTAATTCAATTACCAATTTACTGCCGATAGGGAGTAGTTGTCAAGCACTAATTTCTTTATATTTTAATTCCTATAAATTAATTGAATTGTTTTAAAATAAAGTAACTGAAGTATTTTTTATTGCAATTCAATTGTTTTTTGTAATTGAAAAACTTGAAAAGTATATAAGCTTTATAAAATATTTAAAAATTCACTCTGGAAAAACTACTTAATAGATTGATTTATTTATTTTTTTTTCTCTGTATCTTCACGTTTTAGCGTTCCCATATACTAAAAAATACCTTTTATCAACCCCATTGTTCCGTCTGTCGGTCTGTGTATCTGTCTGTCATTTTGCGGCATAGCTTAAAAACTTCTTACAGGATTGACTTCACATTTTAGTCGCAAATGAAGGGTCATATGGCAATCTGTGTATATTAAAATATGATACTATAGATATAATTTTAATTTGTACATTTTTTTCTATATTGTAAAGCAAAAGGATACGGGGTGTGCTACTGTGAATGCTCACCTGGTACTTCTTCCGTATTTCAGTGACTTTTCGGGAGTCCTCCTGGAGTATTTTAATTACATTAAGTAATGGAATTGCTTTTAAAAGTTTCAGTTTAATTTTTTGCAATTACAGATTCATTACCATATGAATCTTAATTGTCGACTAAAATGTGAAGTCAATCCTGTAAGAAGTTTTTAAGCTATGCCGCAAAATGACAGACAGATACACAGACCGACAGACGGAACAATGGAATTGATAAAAGTTATTTTTTAGCATATGGGAACGCTAAAACGTGAATATATAGAGAGAATGATTTTTTTTTCGCCATTAAAAGCATTTTATTTGGCCGCTATTTTGTTCCTCCATCTTGCATTTGTACCCCAATTTTACTAGTTCATCTCTATACCACAATTTGAAATAAAAAAATAAATCAATCTATTAAGTAGTTTTTCCAGAGTGAATTTTTAAATATTTTATAAAGCCTCCATCTTGGATTCGTACCAAATTGTTACCAGTTGATTCCTACATAACAATTTGAGATAAATTGGATATGTAGTTTTTAATAATATTTTTTTTTTAAGTTTTACGAGGCCGCCATTTTGTCTCTCCACATTGGATTTTTACCAAAATATTCCCAGGCCATCATGAGACTTAATTTTTGACCAAAATTTGAAGTCAATGGGGTAAGTAGTTTTATAGCTATGCTGCAAACAGGCAGACAGACATACGGAATTGAGAAAACATGTTTCTCGATATCTAGGGACCCTGATTTTTTCATAATTACAATACTTCCTTCTACGAGGGAAGTAAAAATGCAAGTTATATTTATACTTCTGACAACTGAATTTTTTTAATGTTATATAAAACTTGGTAACTAACAATTTGTTTTTGGACCATTTTGATATTTTGTGGACAAATTAAAATGACCACGCTGTACTGGGTGGTCCAGATAACTGTTTAAATGGAAATAACTCCGTTATTTTTGAATGTCGAAAAAATATTGCAAACAAAAGTTGTTTTATTCGATCACCTTTTTTATTTGCTTATATTTGAATATATACAGGTTGTCTTAGAAAAGCAAGACAATTTTTTTATATAATATACCACATTTTTCAATGTCTTTGAATTTTATAATAAATTCTGCATTATTTTATATAATAGGTATACCATGTATCAAAATTAACGGCTTCTAAAATATCTAAGGTCTTAGAATTACGACAATTTTTCGGATATCTTATCTATTTAGATACCTCATTTTTTGTGCTAATACTTGAAAAATAAGCTATTCGGTTGATAAAACTATCAAAATGGTTGAGTTTTATTTCCAGAATAATCATAACTTCACAAACACAAATATAGAAACAGGTATAGGGAAAATGTTCGGAATGGTCAATGGGAATAGCATCTGTACCAACTATAATTCATGCAAAGAAGTTATTTCAAGACATTTTTTCAGACTTTTTGAATTTCTTAAGTGATGGTTCATTTTTTATTTATTTTTTTCAAATGTTAAATTCTTTTAATCCTATATAAAATATCGATTTATATAACAAATTGTTGGAGGGTAGAATTAAATGAAAATGGTCTGTTTACGGGCGAGCTAATATTGATTTTGTTCAATAAAAACTACCCTCAACCAGAGATACCTTCTTGTCTTTTACAGAGAGCCATAAAGCTCCAAAAGACGTTTTCTATGGAAGGTTCGGATTGTTGCTTTTAGTTAGATTAGCTTCTAATTTAAGCCTGTAAAGTTTTGTTACTTGCGAGTCTTGAAATGAAAGAAAATTCGGTAAAATGTAAATCAAAAATATATTGATACAAAATGTAAAAATATGTGCTATAAAATAGACAAAATACAGGAAATCAAATCTACATAAAATCAAAATTTACCATGAAATACAAAAAAAAATATATATATATATATATATATATATATATATATATATATATATATATATATCAAACACGATGTAAATCCAACACTCACAATGCAATATACGATTCACAAATTAAACACGCAGGAAATAAAATGCAAATGTATGCTCAACCTTGCAAATCCAAAACAATTTACATCAAATTCAATATATACAGGCGTCAAATCAAATTCAATATATACAGGCGTCAAATCAAATTCAGCTCAAATACTTAACCTATCTGAGTGTCCAAGTGTACTTAAATCTATGTTAGAGAATTTTACAGTTTAAAAAGGAGAGTAATAAATTTGTGTGACGTTAAAAGTTAAGTAACTAAATCAGAGTTTTTAAGTATTAAATTAATTCACTTTTATTAACACGACACTAGTTAAAAGTCAATTTCAGAATGACGGAAATTGTATAGGTGAAAATTCACTTAAGATATAGCAAAGTCACTGTCGGGAATAAGCGAGTCCAAATTTTAATAATGAATAGTACTTACAACTGTTCCTCAACTACACTAACTTATACTTTAAATTACCATAAATTAATAGCGTCATAACCATGGCTCTTCAACAATTCTTTTAATCCTTTATAAAATATCGATTTATATAACAAATTGTTGGAGGGTAGAATTAAATTGAAAATGGTCTGTTTACGGGCGAGCTAATATTGATTTTGTTTGATTATCTTCTAATTTAAGCCTGTAAAGTTTTGTTACTTGCGAGTCTTGAAATGAAAGAAAATTGGGTAAAATGTAAATCAAAAATATATTGATACAAAATGTAAAAATATCAATCAATGAAATCAAATTCACCTCAAATACTTAACCTATCTGAGTGTCCAAGTGTACTTAAACCTATGTTAGAGAATTTTACAGTTTAAAAAGGAGAGTAATAAATTTGTGTGACGTTAAAAGTTAAGCAACTAAATTAGAATTTTTAAGTATTAATTAAATTCACTTTTATTAAAACGACACTGGTTAAAAGTCAATTTCAGAATGACGGAAATTGGATAGGTGAAAATTCCCTTAAGATATAGCAATGTCGCTGTCGGGAATAAGCGAGTCCAAATTTTAATAATGAATAGTACTTACAACTGTTTCTCAACTACACTAACTTATACTTCAAATTACCATAAATTAATAGCGTCATAACCATGGCTCTGCAACAATTCTTTTAATCCTTTATAAAATATCGATTTATATAACAAATTGTTGGAGGGTAGAATTAAATTGAAAATGGTCTGTTTACGGGCGAGCTAATATTGATTTTGTTTGATTATCTTCTAATTTAAGCCTGTAAAGTTTTGTTACTTGCGAGTCTTGAAATGAAAGAAAATTGGGTAAAATGTAAATCAAAAATATATTGATACAAAATGTAAAAATATCAATCAATGAAATCAAATTCAACTCAAATACTTAACCTATCTGAGTGTCCAAGTGTACTTAAATCTATGTTAGAGAATTTTACGGTTTAAAAAGGAGAGTAATAAATTTGTGTGACGTTAAAAGTTAAGTAACTAAATTAGAGTTTTTAAGTATTAATTAAATTCACTTTTATTAAAAGGACACTGGTTAAAAGTCAATTTCAGAATGACGGAAATTGGATAGGTGAAAATTCCCTTAAGATATAGCAATGTCGCTGTCGGGAATAAGCGAGTCCAAATTTTAATAATGAATAGTACTTACAACTGTTCCTCAACTACACTAACTTATACTTCAAATTACGATAAATTAATAGCGTCATAACCATGGCTCTGCAACAATTCTTTTAATCCTTTATAAAATATCGATTTATATAACAAATTGTTGGAGGGTAGAATTAAATGAAAATGGTCTGTTTACGGGCGACCTAATATTGATTTTGTTTGATTATCTTCTAATTTAAGCCTGTAAAGTTTTGTTACTTGCGAGTCTTGAAATGAAAGAAAATTGGGTAAAATGTAAATCAAAAATATATTGATACAAAATGTAAAAATATCAATCAATGAAATCAAATTCAACTCAAATACTTAACCTATCTGAGTGTCCAAGTGTACTTAAATCTATGTTAAAGAATTTTACGGTTTAAAAAGGAGAGTAATAAATTTGTGTGACGTAAAAGTTAAGTAACTAAATTAGAGTTTTTAAGTATTAAATTAATTCACTTTTATTAACACGACACTGGTTAAAAGTCAATTTCAGAATGACGGAAATTGGATAGGTGAAAATTCCCTTAAGATATAGCAATGTCGCTGTCGGGAATAAGCGAGTCCAAATTTTAATAATGAATAGTACTTACAACTGTTCCTCAACTACACTAACTTATACTTCAAATTACCATAAATTAATAGCGTCATAACCATGGCTCTGCAACAATTCTTTTAATCCTTTATAAAATATCGATTTATATAACAAATTGTTGGAGGGTAGAATTAAATTGAAAATGGTCTGTTTACGGGCGAGCTAATATTGATTTTGTTTGATTATCTTCTAATTTAAGCCTGTAAAGTTTTGTTACTTGCGAGTCTTGAAATGAAAGAAAATTGGGTAAAATGTAAATCAAAAATATATTGATACAAAATGTAAAAATATCAATCAATGAAATCAAATTCAACTCAAATACTTAACCTATCTGAGTGTCCAAGTGTACTTACTTAAATCTATGTTAGAGAATTTTACAGTTTAAAAAGGACAGTAATAAATTTGTGTGACGTTAAAAGTTAAGTAACTAAATTAGAGTTTTTAAGTATTAATTAAATTCACTTTTATTAAAAGGACACTGGTTAAAAGTCAATTTCAGAATGACGGAAATTGGATAGGTGAAAATTCCCTTAAGATATAGCAATGTCGCTGTCGGGAATAAGCGAGTCCAAATTTTAATAATGAATAGTACTTACAACTGTTCCTCATTTACACTAACTTATACTTCAAATTACCATAAATTAATAGCGTCATAACCATGGCTCTGCAACCCATAAAACTTCTCGTCAGTCCCTCGTACTTCTAATAATGCAGCTAGCAAACAAAGCTACAGCTAATTCTTCAGAATAGTAACTCTCAGTCAACTTCTAATAAAAACAACGTAGTGAAAGTAAAGCAAATTGTTGCAAATTTGCTTCAGTGGCTTGTCTGATTAAACTACGACAAGCGGGAGACCTTGTTATAAAGACCGGTAGATTAAAAACTGTGTTTAAGTAACTGTAGAATCGTGGAATAACAATAACTCCAAAGTACATAACTCGTCACGACTCTTAATTAGTGAAAGTAAAAAGGGCAAATCAGTTATTTAACCCAGAGTCGATATAAATTTACTTAATATATATCGCGCGACTAAACAGAGGCGACGCACATGAAACGTTAACCGGCTAAATGCAGTTGCGTAAAAAGTGGGAGTCCGAACGGCGCGTGCGTGTGATTATACTGCAGGTTAAAGTCGAACTGACGACGAGTTGAACAACCGCGTAATTGTGAGATGGAATATGCGTACTTCTGTAAGCAAGAGAGTGATGCAAACATCGGTGATACAAAACGTTAGACAGAATTGTTGAACAACTCTTTACAGTGTTGCTCTATAGTCTGGTCCTTAAAGGAAAAAAAGGGGGAACATTTAATTGTTTTGGGATTAAATATTCAAAGCGTTTTAAATGTCGAAATAGTCCGATCGGGCGGAAAACTATCGGGATTTCCTAAGAAATATATCTGTGTTGGGAAGTTGATTTCTCAACATGGTCTTTTTGCCTTGTATTATATTGATGAAACTCTAAATTTTGATTTAATAATTCCTTTAAATGATTTGGAAGTAAACTATTTTCAATTTTATAAATAAATACAAAAATGTAAAAAAATATCAAATTTTTAACATCTAGCTATTTTAAAATACGTAACATATCACTAATTTTCCTATATTTGTCTTTATTTAAAATTACTCTCATTCCCTTGTTTTGTAAAGCTTGAAGTTTTTGAAAAATATCTGCATTTGCCATATATATAATTGTTGGACAATACAAGAAATGTGGTAATATGATTGTATTATAAATTGTTTTTTTTTAGCAAATAGTGATAAATGATTGCTTATTCTTTTTAGATATTTAATTTTACCCGCTATATTCGAAACAGTTGTTTCAAAAAAATCATTAAATTTTAACTTTGAATCTAAAATAATACCCACATGTTTAAAGGAATCAACAATATCTATCAATAAATATGTTAGTTTTGTCGGTCTGTAAATTAGTGCTAACATTTGTATTTAACAGTTGTTTAAAACACCCGATAAATCATTGATATATGAAATAAATAAAAAAGGACCTAGTTTGCTTCCTTGTGGCACACGTACATTATTAGTTCCACAAGCCATCGAGCCAATTGGTTTTCAAGGACAATACTCAATACATTAAGGCATTTTAGGGCATAAGTTGTTAGGTCTGGTTTTTATCAGTGGCAACTTAAATGGGTTAAAATATCTGGAACTTTTGCAAAATCAAATTGAGCACTTTCCCGATGAAGTGGTATATGGCAAAATATAATTAATAACAAACATAGAGAGAGTCTCGGTCTCATTTAATTATAATTATTAACATGACACGTGTTTCGTTCTTTCGAGCATCATCAAACCTACAAACAACAGTAAATAATCACACTCACAAATCCGAAGACAATAATTGACAAATAGAATAAAACACATTAAAGTACAACAAAAAAAAACTACTTATACATATTTGATCGACACTAAAATGAAGTTAAGTCTTAGAAGTTTATCGCCATCTGTGAGTGAGGTTTTCATGAATAATTTGGAAAACAGGATAATGAGAAGTTATTTTGCCAGCTTCCTAACAGCCTATAAGAGATACGTGGATGATATTTGCATTGTATGGAATAACAACAGACAACAGAGAAAGAGTTTTAACAATTCGTTAGCACGTTGCATCCTAAAATTGTGTTTATATTGGAAATAGAAGATGAAGGAAAACTACCGTTTCTTGACCTTTTGCTATCGAGAAAACACAGTAAGATAGAGTTGAAGTTGTACTGGAAAGCATCATCCACGGGTAATATTATTCAGTATGCTTCACTCAAACTCTCCTTACACACCACAATTCGTCGCGTTCAACTCCTTTTTCTATCTGTTGTGTAATTTACTATTGTCAATAAGGAGCGTGATATTATAATACAGATTGCTATGAACTGATGAACAACGGTTTTCCTTTGAAGTCTATCACCAAATTATATTATAAATTTATAAACAAGTACAAAATGTCCTATAATGTCATACATTCAAAACTTAGAGTGAGTATTTCTCTCCAATCGGCTAAATTTTTTTAAAATATAAAAATATCAACATTTCGTTTAAAACAGTACACACTTTCAAGAGACATTTAGTAACGACAAAGGACACAACCGATAAATTGTCCAGATCTGGGGTTTACGCACTAAAATGTGGCGAATGTTCCACGACCTGACAAACAAACAGGTAGAAAATTTTCCACAAGGGTGATAGAACCTTTGAGCATTGTCAATAAATTCAGCAATTCGGATGTGCTTGAAACTGTTTTAGCTTTTGCCAATCATTTGTTAGAGTCAGGTCATGATTTTTTCATTCTTGATGTTGATGTTTTACATGAATGTCCAAAAGGAAAAAGCTTGATCTAGAAAAAATGGAAATAACCAGAGCTATAAAAAGTCCTATTCTCACTTGCGTTACCGACGTTTTTAATTTCAAATCAACCCTAATATTTAACAATTTAATGTAATAATTATTGTAGGCAACCTTCATTTCATCCACTAATTTATAGAGTGAGAGTTTTTGGTTATTTTCCTTGACAGGTACAGTGATCTATAAGTACTTACTCTGGGCTCCCAGGCAGGCGGTCCGGGTTCGAATCCAGCTAGAGACATTCACCTTTTTTTTACTTTTTTAATATTTTATTTTATTTATTCATGTTAATTTAACTAATTTAATTAACCTCATTTTAGTGTCGAACAAATATGTATGTATATAGTAGTTGTTTGTTTTGCTGCACTTTAGTTTGTTTTATTCTATTTGTAAGTTATTGTTTTCGGATTTGAGAGTGTGATTATTTACCAGGGTTCCCTCTGTTGTTTGTAGGTCCGATGATGCTCGAAACACATGTCATGTTAATAATTACAATTTACTGAGACCGAGACTTTTTCTATGTTTGATACAATATAATTTAGCAACAAAACGGGGCATCACCTTATAATAATGTGACAGTAAGAGAACTTCTTCAAAACAAGTGTGAATGGAGAGATATGGAACAACCAGCTGGCCCGCGAACAGCCCAGTAGATCTACCGCTTATGGATACGTTGCTTTGGGGCTGTTTGAACAGTTTATAAAGAAAGAAATAAGAAATTTCAACGAAAATGAGTATGGAGGAATTATAAATGCCAAAAAAGAATTTACAATAAATGTGACGATGTTAATGGGGTACATGAATAGCATTTTACTGGGCTAGAAGTGTTCCACGACCTATGTGGGACACACAGGTAGAAAATTTTCCACAAGGGGTGAGAGAACATTTGAGCATTGTCAACAAATTCAGAAATTCGGATGTGATTGAAACTGTTTTAGCTTTTGCCAATCATTTGTTAGAGTCAAGTCATGATTTCTTCATTCCTGATGTTGATGTTTTACATGAATGTCCAAAAGGGAAAAAGCTTGACCTAGAAAAAATGGAAATAACCAAAGCTATAAAAAGTCCTATTCTCACTTGCGTTAACGACGTTTTTAATTTCAAATCAACCCTAATATTAACAATTTAATGTAATAATTATTGTAAGCAACATTCATTTCATCCACTAATTTATAGAGTGAGATTTTTTAGTTATTTTCCTTGACAGGTACAGTGATCTATAAGTACTTACTCTGGCCTCCCAGTCAGGCGGTCCGGGTTCGATCCCAGCTAGACACATTCACCTTTTTCTTAAACTTCTTTAATATTTTATTTTGTTTATTAATGTTAATTTAACTTAACCTCAATTTAGTGTCGAACAAATATGTATGTATGTATGTAGTAGTTGTTTGTTTTGCTGCACTTTAGTTTGTTTTATTCTGTTTGTAAGGTATCGTTTTCGGATTTTTGAGTGTGATTATTTACCAGGGTTCTCCCTGTTGTTTGTAGGTCCGATGATGCTCGAAATACATGTCATGTTAATAATTACAATTTACTGAGACCGAGACTTGGAGTCTTTTTCTATGTTTGTTAAAATAAAATTTAGCAACAAAACGGGGCATAACCTCATAATAATGTGGCAGTAAGAGAACTTTTTCAAAACAAGTGTGAATTGGGAGATATGGAACAACCAGCTGGCCCGCGAACAGCCCAGTAGATCTACCGCCCATGGATACGTTGCTTTGGGGCTGTTTGAAAAGATACAGTTTAAAAAGAAAGAAATAAGACATTTCAAAGAAAATGAGTATGGAGTAATTATAAATGCCAAAAAAGAATTCACAATAAATGTGACAATGTTAATGAGGTACATGTATAGCATTACACTGGGCTAGAAGTTATAGGTTTTATTCATTTTCTTGTTTATGGTTGATTATAAGCATAAAATGATAATGTCATACATTCTGAACTTAGAGATGAGACAAATATTTTCAAGTGCATTACTTTTTTCGGAAGTATTTCTCTCCAATCGGCTAAATTTTTTAAAAATATTAAAAACATCAACATATCGTTTAAAACAGTACACTCTCAAGAGACACTTAGTAAGGTCAAAGGACACAACCGATAAATTGTCCAGATCTGGGGTGTACGCGCTAAATTGTGGCGAATATTCCACAAGCTATGTGGGACAAACAGGTAGAAAATTTTCCACAAGGGTTGAGAGAACATTTGAGCATTGTCAACAAATTTAGAAATTCAGATGTGATTGAAACTGTTTTAGCTTTTGCCAATCATTTGTTAGAGTCAGGTCATGATTTTTTCATTCTTGATGTTGATGTTTTACATGAATGTCCAAAAGGGAAAAGGCTTGACCTAGAAAAAATGGAAATAACCAAAGCTATAAAAAGTCCTATTCTCACTTGCGTTAATGACGTTTTAAATGTGGTAATAATTATTGTAGGCAACTTTCATTGCATCCACTGATTTATGGAGTGAGAGTTTTTAGTTATTTTCTTTGACCGGTACAGTGATCTCTAAGTACTTGCTCTAGCCTCCCAGTCAGGCGGTCCGGGTTCGATCCCAGCTAGAGACATTCACCTTTTTTTTAAACATTTTTAATATTTTATTTTGTTTATTCATGTTAACTTAACCTCATTTTAGTGTTTGCTGTTTGTTTTGCTGCCCTTTAGTTTGTTTTATTCTATTTGTAAGTTATTGTTTTCGGATTTGTGAGTGTGATTATTACCAGGGTTCTCTCTGTTGTTTGTAGGTCCGATGATGCTCGAAACACATGTCATGTTAATAATTACAATTTACTGAGACCGAGACTTAGAGTCTTTTTCTATGTAGGTTTTAATGTGGCAGTAAGAGAACTTCTTCAAAACAAGTGTGAATAGGGAGATATGGAACAACCAGCTGGCCCCAGCTTCCATATTTCAAAAAGCGTTAATTTTTGATACATAGTATATTATAGAAAAAATATGCAGAATTTAATATAAAATTCAAAAATTATCAATTAATGATAGTTGAGATATCCTGTATACATTAAAATATAAGCATATGAAAAAGCAGATAGAATTAACTTTTGCTTGGAATATTTTTTTGGCGAAAAACTCAAATCTGACTTGTCTGTTTTATTTCTGAAGAGAGAAAAAAACATTTTTAACAAAAATAATATTTTAATTAAATATATTTTTATATAAACTATCTTTATATTCAAAACTATTCACATGGCAATGTATCCTTTGGGTATTGAAATATTATGCACAGAAATCATATGGTCCTTCAATGTCCAGTTCTGTCTGAAAGATTTACTGCAATACTTGCAGATAAACTGGTTGGGTTTTCCGCATTCATATTTTTGGTGAGCCCGTAGATTTTTCTTATATTTGTACCTTTTAAAACATTTCCTGCATACAAAATATCCGTCCGAGGCTTCGTAAAAATCTACAAATCAACTAAGTTTATATGTTAACAGAATAATATATTTACATATATTTTAATATATACAAAATTACACACTGATACAGATTACTCCTATCGGATGCAAAATAATATATTTAATTAGCAAACCCAGGTTAAGTGGCATCGAGGCAGTGGCAACAGGTAAAGTACATCCATCCCAGAATATAAGATCATACCTTTTCGCCTTTCGGTAGGGCTATAAATACACTATTAGGATTTTCTACATAGTTGCCAGGTTTAACAACAAAAATATTTTTATTTTACCCACATAGTGAATAACATTGGACCTGTTTTTACCTAAATATTTACCACCTGGCAACCCTGCTATGAATAAGTTTTTACATTGACACACACCGCCATTTTGTTACGTCATGTTGAAATCGCACAAGTTTATCCCATTTTCACATTTAATTTTTTTGCAAAATGTAAAGTCAATTAAACAAATTTTTTACATTGATTTTTTAAAAATTTAATTTGGCCGCCATTTTGTTTCGCCATCTTCAATTCGTAGCACAACTTTATACTCTTAATTCTTGCATAAAAATTGAAATTAATTTAATAAATAATATTTTCATGCTGATTTTTTAAATTATTTATTAGGCCGCTATTTTGTTTTGCTATCTTGGACTCGTATCAAAATGGTACCAGTAACACTTTATTTTTGTGCGAAATTGAGGATAAATTGGATTATTAGTATTTTGGTAATAATTTTTCTAAATGGTTTTTGGGATTCTTGTTGTTATATAGAGTTGTGTATTATTTGGGGTTAGGATCCAATTAAAATAACAAAAGTTTTTTTAAATTGCCTACGTTTCGCAACTTTATCGTTGCATCTTCAGGACACTTATACTGCATTCGTATACATGGTAAACATAGGTTTCATGCAGAATGTAGAATCTGTATATCTGTCCTGAGGTCCTGAGGATGCAACAATAAAGTTGCGAAACGTCGACTATTTAAAAATTTAATTTAATTTAAAATTTAAAAAAAGATATTTTACTCCACATAATACACCACTGTGACATAACAAGAGGATCGTTAACGAAAACTATGTAGAAACTTAACATCTGGGAAATATCTTCGGACCAACGGAGTGGGTAAAGACTGATAATATGGGTTTCACGCAGGATATATAATCTATATATGTGTCCTGAGGATGCAACAATAAAGTTACGAAACATCGACAATAAAAAAAACCTTTGTGTGTTTTTTTACTGGATCCTAAACGAGGATCGTTAACAAAACAGATCCTTAACGAGGATCGTTAACGAAAGCCATTTAGAAACTTAACATCTGGGAAATATCTTCGTACCAACGGGGTGGGTAAAGACTGATAATATGGGTTTCACGCAGGATATATAATCTATATATGTGTCCTGAGGATGCAACAATAAAGTTACGAAACGTCGACAATAAAAAAACCTTTGTGTGTTTTTTTACTGGATCCTAAACGAGGATCGTTAACAAAACAGATCCTTAACGAGGATCGTTAACGAAAGCCATTTAGAAACTTAATATCTGGGAAATATCTGCGGACCAACTGAGTAGGTAAAGACAGATAATATGGGTTTCCTGCAGGATATAGAATCTATATACGTGTCCTGAGGATGCAACAATAAAGTTGTGAAACGTCGACAATAAAAAAACCTTTGTGTGTTTTTTTACTGGATCCTAAACGAGGATCGTTAACAAAACAGATCCTTAACGAGGATCGTTAACGAAAGCCATTTAGAAACTTAATATCTGGGAAATATCTGCGGACCAACTGAGTAGGTAAAGACAGATAATATGGGTTTCCTGCAGGATATAGAATCTATATACGTGTCCTGAGGATGCAACAATAAAGTTACGAAACGTCGACAATAAAAAAACCTTTGTGTGTTTTTTTACTGGATCCTAAACGAGGATCGTTAACAAAACAGATCCTTAACGAGGATCGTTAACGAAAGCCATTTAGAAACTTAATATCTGGGAAATATCTGCGGACCAACTGAGTAGGTAAAGACAGATAATATGGGTTTCCTGCAGGATATAGAATCTATATACGTGTCCTGAGGATGCAACAATAAAGTTACGAAACGTCGACAATAAAAAAACCTTTGTGTGTTTTTTTACTGGATCCTAAACGAGGATCGTTAACAAAACAGATCCTTAACGAGGATCGTTAACGAAAGCCATTTAGAAACTTAATATCTGGGAAATATCTGCGGACCAACTGAGTAGGTAAAGACAGATAATATGGGTTTCCTGCAGGATATAGAATCTATATACGTGTCCTGAGGATGCAACAATAAAGTTGTGAAACGTCGACAATAAAAAAACCTTTGTGTGTTTTTTTACTGGATCCTAAACGAGGATCGTTAACAAAACAGATCCTTAACGAGGATCGTTAACGAAAGCCATTTAGAAACTTAATATCTGGGAAATATCTGCGGACCAACTGAGTAGGTAAAGACAGATAATATGGGTTTCCTGCAGGATATAGAATCTATATACGTGTCCTGAGGATGCAACAATAAAGTTGTGAAACGTCGACAATAAAAAAACCTTTGTGTGTTTTTTTACTGGATCCTAAACGAGGATCGTTAACAAAACAGATCCTTAACGAGGATCGTTAACGAAAGCCATTTAGAAACTTAATATCTGGGAAATATCTGCGGACCAACTGAGTAGGTAAAGACAGATAATATGGGTTTCCTGCAGGATATAGAATCTATATACGTGTCCTGAGGATGCAACAATAAAGTTACGAAACGTCGACAATAAAAAAACCTTTGTGTGTTTTTTTACTGGATCCTAAACGAGGATCGTTAACAAAACAGATCCTTAACGAGGATCGTTAACGAAAGCCATTTAGAAACTTAATATCTGGGAAATATCTGCGGACCAACTGAGTAGGTAAAGACAAATAATATGGGTTTCCTGCAGGATATAGAATCTATATACGTGTCCTGAGGATGCAACAATAAAGTTGTGAAACGTCGACAATAAAAAAACCTTTGTGTGTTTTTTTACTGGATCCTAAACGAGGATCGTTAACAAAACAGATCCTTAACGAGGATCGTTAACGAAAGCCATTTAGAAACTTAATATCTGGGAAATATCTGCGGACCAACTGAGTAGGTAAAGACAGATAATATGGGTTTCCTGCAGGATATAGAATCTATATACGTGTCCTGAGGATGCAACAATAAAGTTGTGAAACGTCGACAATAAAAAAACCTTTGTGTGTTTTTTTACTGGATCCTAAACGAGGATCGTTAACAAAACAGATCCTTAACGAGGATCGTTAACGAAAGCCATTTAGAAACTTAATATCTGGGAAATATCTGCGGACCAACTGAGTAGGTAAAGACAGATAATATGGGTTTCCTGCAGGATATAGAATCTATATACGTGTCCTGAGGATGCAACAATAAAGTTGTGAAACGTCGACAATAAAAAAACCTTTGTGTGTTTTTTTACTGGATCCTAAACGAGGATCGTTAACAAAACAGATCCTTAACGAGGATCGTTAACGAAAGCCATTTAGAAACTTAATATCTGGGAAATATCTGCGGACCAACTGAGTAGGTAAAGACAGATAATATGGGTTTCCTGCAGGATATAGAATCTATATACGTGTCCTGAGGATGCAACAATAAAGTTACGAAACGTCGACAATAAAAAAACCTTTGTGTGTTTTTTTACTGGATCCTAAACGAGGATCGTTAACAAAACAGATCCTTAACGAGGATCGTTAACGAAAGCCATTTAGAAACTTAATATCTGGGAAATATCTGCGGACCAACTGAGTAGGTAAAGACAGATAATATGGGTTTCCTGCAGGATATAGAATCTATATACGTGTCCTGAGGATGCAACAATAAAGTTGTGAAACGTCGACAATAAAAAAACCTTTGTGTGTTTTTTTACTGGATCCTAAACGAGGATCGTTAACAAAACAGATCCTTAACGAGGATCGTTAACGAAAGCCATTTAGAAACTTAATATCTGGGAAATATCTGCGGACCAACTGAGTAGGTAAAGACAGATAATATGGGTTTCCTGCAGGATATAGAATCTATATACGTGTCCTGAGGATGCAACAATAAAGTTGTGAAACGTCGACAATAAAAAAACCTTTGTGTGTTTTTTTACTGGATCCTAAACGAGGATCGTTAACAAAACAGATCCTTAACGAGGATCGTTAACGAAAGCCATTTAGAAACTTAATATCTGGGAAATATCTGCGGACCAACTGAGTAGGTAAAGACAGATAATATGGGTTTCCTGCAGGATATAGAATCTATATACGTGTCCTGAGGATGCAACAATAAAGTTGTGAAACGTCGACAATAAAAAAACCTTTGTGTGTTTTTTTACTGGATCCTAAACGAGGATCGTTAACAAAACAGATCCTTAACGAGGATCGTTAACGAAAGCCATTTAGAAACTTAATATCTGGGAAATATCTGCGGACCAACTGAGTAGGTAAAGACAGATAATATGGGTTTCCTGCAGGATATAGAATCTATATACGTGTCCTGAGGATGCAACAATAAAGTTACGAAACGTCGACAATAAAAAAACCTTTGTGTGTTTTTTTACTGGATCCTAAACGAGGATCGTTAACAAAACAGATCCTTAACGAGGATCGTTAACGAAAGCCATTTAGAAACTTAATATCTGGGAAATATCTGCGGACCAACTGAGTAGGTAAAGACAGATAATATGGGTTTCCTGCAGGATATAGAATCTATATACGTGTCCTGAGGATGCAACAATAAAGTTGTGAAACGTCGACAATAAAAAAACCTTTGTGTGTTTTTTTACTGGATCCTAAACGAGGATCGTTAACAAAACAGATCCTTAACGAGGATCGTTAACGAAAGCCATTTAGAAACTTAATATCTGGGAAATATCTGCGGACCAACTGAGTAGGTAAAGACAGATAATATGGGTTTCCTGCAGGATATAGAATCTATATACGTGTCCTGAGGATGCAACAATAAAGTTGTTAAACGTCGACAATAAAAAACCTTTGTGTGTTTTTTTACTGGATCCTAAACGAGGATCGTTAACAAAACAGATCCTTAACGAGGATCGTTAACGAAAGCCATTTAGAAACTTAATATCTGGGAAATATCTGCGGACCAACTGAGTAGGTAAAGACAGATAATATGGGTTTCCTGCAGGATATAGAATCTATATACGTGTCCTGAGGATGCAACAATAAAGTTGTGAAACGTCGACTATTTAAAAAAAGACTTTTGTTTTTTATTTATTGAGAGTTTGAAAAATTAATAATATTGGTTTTATGCAGGATATAGCATCTATATAATTGTGCCCTGAGGATGCAACAATAAAGTTGTGAAACGTCGACAATTTAAAAAGAGACTTTTGTTTTTTATACTGGATCTTAACCCCAAATAATACACCACTCTAACAAGATATAATACTGTTCCGCCATATTGGATTTATACCAAAATATTACTAGATCATCCCCATTTGAGCCCTAATTTTTTAATAAAATTTTATATCAATGGCGTAAGTAGTTTTTAAGCTATGCGTCGAACTGAGAGACAGACGGACCGACGGAATTGATAAAACATGTTTTTTTGGCATCAACGGACGCTAAACGGTATGTAAAATCTGAGAGGGTGATTTTTCACGATTACAAACGTGTTATTTGGCCGCCATCTTGAATTAGTGACACAGTTTTACTAGTTGCCCCCTATACCACAATTAGTTATGGCACACAATCAATGCATTAAATTTAGAAAGTTTAACTATTTTATTATACCGCCATTTTGTTCCGCCATCTTGGATTCGTACGAAAACTTTACAAGTTGATTCCAACATAATATTTTGATGTTTGTGCAAAATTTAAGATAACCTGGATAAGTAGTTTTTTAATAATAATTTTTCTAACATTTCACTGTGTCGCCTTATTGGATTTGGTTCAAAATCTTACCAGGCCATCCCCATAATATGAACCTTAATTTTTTGACCAAAATTTGGAGTCAATCGGGTTAGTAGTTTTTTAGCTATGCCGCGAACAGGCAGACAGACCGACGGCATTGAGAAAACATGTTTTTCGACACGTGGGGACCCTGAAAAGCGAAGATCTGAAAAAATCTCGGAGGTTGATTTTTTCACGATTACAATACGCTTTACGAGGGAAGTAAAAATTTGTAAATTGTAAGGTATTCCATCACACACATATAACATATATTTATTTGACATTAACTTCATAAACATTGTATAATTTGTAATACGATAGTTCTGTTATAAGACAAGCTCTGGATACTTGGATACAAAAATAGGCCATTATAATAGAACTTTCCTCGTAACAAAATTTTTCACTTTATACAAAAAAGTGAAACGTATGAATATTTTTGTAATGTATGTAAACTTTGTACCAAATAAGTGAACTAAAAGACATTTTTTGTTTTTATTAGTACCGTTTTTTGTTATTTTTATTGGTCTGCTAATTAAATTCTGCTGTTCGTATTACAATTTACAACTACAAAATGTGACGAATTGCTAGTTCAGATATTAATCTCAAAGTAGAATAGAGTTCCTTCAGCTTCGGCCTTCGGTCGAAGGCGTGAGGGAAGCCGAAGTGGGGCATCGGTTTTTAATTCATTTGTTTTTACACGTACCAACTAAAACTGAACATTAACGAATAAAATGCATATCGGCAACCTTACAACGGCAAAAATCAGGATCTTATGTTTTGGGACGGACTCTATGAGTTAGGGCGTGAAATATATTCTCGATTGGCGCTCGCCAACTGGAAAAAATTACAAAAACTGGCCCCGCACCGAATCGAGAGAATTCGCATCTGCTAGATGTAATCTGTACCACGTTTAAGAGGTGAAGGAATACCACAGAGATGCAGACTGTATAGAAGTGAATTTGACATACCAAATTGACAAAAACATTTTATTATGTTTATAAAATATCATAGATAATCAGTATTATTGTTATAAAATGAAAAGTTATAGCAGGTACTTGCAATAAAACAATTATTATTATTATTAGTAACGCCACGAGTTTAGTTGTCTGGAGGTATAGTTGGAATAAGAAAAACAAATTACACTTAGGGCTGGTATTTTTATCTCCGTATAATTTAAATTGCTCAAACAATCGTTTCCACTGTAAATATTTGAACAATAGTTATTCGAGGATAAAATACTGGCCCTTAAAGAAACAAGAAACTAGCCGTGTTTGTCGATGTTTTAACCTCTTTGATATTCTCAAATGATGGAAAAATATTCTGGACATCCATTCGAAATTTAACCATAATTTTATAATAAAAGTTTAGATATCTTTTGTAAAATTAAATTATCAACAGGACACGAATTTTTGTTTTTCAGTGAATGAAATTATAGCCACTAAAAAGAAAGGCTTAGAAGTGGAAAATTTTAGTGTGCGAGAAATTTTTAAGAAGATTCGTTGATTAAATAGGTAAGTAAAAAAGTTGTAAATAAACTCTATTTTTGCTCAAAAATTTGACGTATATTAAAAAAAACACTCCTTATTTCACTGTCTACTTACGTATTTATTTATTTAAACTAAATATTCATTTATAAAAGCCGGTTTTTCTGCGAAGCTCTTAAAAGCTTTAATTTTGGAATTTTAAAAAATATTTGACTGCCACAAAGACTTTGTCTTATTTAATAAAGTATAAATAAAGTTGAACTTTTACTAATTCGTCATATTTTCTACTTCTCAGGAACAGACCAGCCATATTTTGACCCATTTTGAAGTTAAATAGCCCTGACACAAAAAAAATATCGAGGTGCAGTTTTCGCTGAATATTTTTATGTCTTATATATATATATATTTATATATATTAATATTTTCCGAAAGTTTTGTTTGAAGCATGTCAATTTATTTTTATATCCGCAAGTACCGAAAATGCTGACTTTCAGGTACAAGGCAACTTTGTTATTTTAAATGGAACACCCTGTATATTTCTTCAAAATCAAAAAGCTTAGTCCCTCCCCTTGTAAAAAATGTAATACAAGCAATAGTTACGTTGTAGAATAGTGGATTTATTAAACTCCGAAAAATATACTGCATGTTCTAAAAGAATTTCAGGGTTAATGTTTCGCCATTGGAAACAAATTCATTCATTCAAAATATTATATTGTGCCGACTGAATCACCAATAATATCAAATTCCTCAAGCGATGATAACTATGACATCGATTATACATCACTATTTGAACAAAATTCCGAAAATTGGAGAAAAGAAATAATAAAATATTTGCAATTAAAGCGCGCTCCAAAGGGTACAGATATATTAGAATGGTGGAAAGCACACGATAAACAATTTCCAAATTTAGCCAAAGTAGCAGTAGAGCGTTTATTTTCACAAGCAGGGTTAATTAATACAAAACTAAGAAGCATGTTAAATAAAACTTCAAACAAATGCTTATTATGTATTCATTCATGGTATAAAAGTAATTTGAAAAATGAAACTATAACATATTAGTTTAAATTTTCTGTAATATTTTTAGGTTTATTATATAGGTTGAAATAAAATCTAAAAATATGCTTATAATGTATGTTTAGAAATTTAAATTTTTACTTTGTTATTAGAACAGTTTGTTATTTTTTAAGCGTAATAGTTGAATTAGCTTTATTGATAATCTATTTAAAATCCTAAGCCAAATTCTACTTTGTGTTTTGTTTGTTGAAAATCTTGTCCGTATGTATATGAATATTTTTATTATACACATAGAGTTAAAAATTTTATATCGTCCATTATTTTAATATACAAACAAAATCAGTACAAAAATATTGTTCTATAAAACACGCACCTTCTTTAATTAGCAAGCCATCGAAGCGATTAAAGAAAAAAATGTTAAGAAAAATATTCACTGATTTTTTTAAACAATTTTTTGTTTATTTTAAGTCGGAAAATTTTTAAACAAAAATAACCACAACTACTTCATCTGTTGGAGACTTTAACATATCTATACTATATAAGAATATGATATTGCGATGTTTTTAGTTGTTAGAGTCTATTAGTTATTAATTATTCAACCAAAAAACTAAAAATTTTTGGGTTTTAGTTACTTTCAATAATTAAACATAAAAACCGATTATAAATTTATAAAGATCACAATATCAAAATCCTATATAGTATAGTTGTGATAAAGTGTCTCTCTTTGAGAACGGGGTAGCAATTTACGGTTTTCCACATGTGAAGTGGAATTTCGCTACTAGAATTTCTAAATTTGGGAAATTCTCTTTTTATGGTTATTTACATCATTTTTTAAATGACTATTTCACTAGTATCATTGTTATAAGAACATATACAATGCTAGTATAATATAATTGTTTATAGAAAAATTATTTCTTGCATCATTTAATTTTTTCCCCCAAACATATTTTTTTAATTATTTTGTCAAAACAAATAATTTACGAACATTTGTTTTTTTGCTACTTCACTTTGAGATCGAGACCGAGAGTCTCGATAGGTAAGTCTCGGTCTCGATCTTGAAATACTTTTTCAAGTCTCGGTCTCGGAGACCGATACCGAGACTAGTCTCGTGGTCTCGCGAACCCCTAATTGAAAAGCAATTTTAAAAAGATCCAAGTTCAACCCTCCTTAAAAAGTAAAAGAATATAGACATGCAGTATCTTTTTCGGAGCTTAATAAATCAACCATTCTGCAACGTAACTACAGTTTGTATTACATTTTTGAAAAGGTTGAAATAGTTTTTTTCGTTTCAGAGCTATTTAAGTCCAAAATGTGTCAAAATATGACTGGTCATCCTGTATAATAATTTTATATAATATAAATACTTAATAACTAAAAAATACAGATTTTAAAGTTTCTTCAGTCTTCTAACTCTTTTCTAAATCTCGCTGTACGTCATCGTATTACCCCAATGGTATTTTTTCTTCTCGTGTATGCGCATATGGACGACTAGATTGTTCTTTTGAGAACAAGTTTTCGAGCAAAAGTTGCACTTAAATTGGGGAGGTTTGCCGCATTCAAATTTTAGATGCTGAATTACGCCATGTTTCCTTTTGTACCTTCTCTGCTGTGTGCACTTGATGCAGTTATAATAACCATCTACGTCGATGAAGTAAAAATCTCCTAAAAAAGATTAATAAGTTGATTTGTCAGTGCCGCCAAAGCCTTAGCGTGAAAAAAATTACTAAAATATTTTTTGAAATCTGCGTCGTTTTTGCTGGAATAATACGATCGAACAATATCAAGTTTTTCCTGTTGACTACAGTCCATTTTAAAAACCCGTTAAATTATAAAAAATTGTCATTTTAACATTAGATTGAAATGACATGATCATGGGTTACTTTAATTACTTTAATAGGTGTCAGAAATTTTGACTGCAAATATTTCCAAAACATACAAAGAAAAAATCAGCATATTATTGATTTATTGAGTTGATCTCAGGACGTCAATAACAAAAACCTAACTTAATTTTTTTTTTCAATTTTTCGATGTTTATTTGATTAATTTGATTGACAATCATGGCCGTTCAGGACAATCCCTACAACTTTTTTATTTACCATTTTTTGATATAGCTCGTACTAAAGCCTGAAGGTGGGTGTTAAAATATAATCGGACACCCTGTACATCGAGTACTGAAACGCTTTAATTTTAAAAATGTTGGTGAAAGCCTGAAAAATCGACTAGAAAAAAGTTTGGATTAAACGATATACTTACCCAACCTTTTTTCTTATCGGTTTTTTAGCCTTTTCCTACCCTCTTTACAATTGAAAGGTTTCATTACTCCATGTACTTATTAGCAGCTGGCACTGAGGATGATTTGTTAATCAAAACGCTCCGTTATGATTTTTTGGATATTATACATGTTATATAGACAGACTGTCGTATTTCAAAAATAAAATTGCCGAAATCGTTAAGAAAAATAAACATACATCTAACAACTCTGAAAATATAACCTAAAAGTGACAAAAGAATCCAAATGATATTACAAATCGATTGAAGCGAAACCGTAATATGAATTTTTCGTTAAAGGGATGCCGTAACATAGATCAATCTATTTGATATCCATACTCCATTTCAATTAATTAAGAATAAAAAATGTCGTCAATGGATTACACCTAATATAAACGAAATGTCAAAATTGAAATCCTATAAGTCGATTTCCTGAAATGATTAATAATTTCTAAATAGCTGCCCAATTAAAAAAGGTAAGTTAGATTAAATTACCAATGACCCCACACCGAAAGTTACTTCTAAGTCTGGTCTGTAGACGTCCCTCTGCCACTCGTGAGGGTTTTCCACAGCCCAATGATGATTATGTGCATATAAAAACTCCACAATTCGTAAAGCTACTCTCATCGGACCACAAGACAAGACAAAATCGGGATTTTCATTACACTTCTTAGTATACCACTCACAGAAGCGTAGTCGTCTTGGAAAATCAGTTTCCTTAAGTCCTTGAACTATTATGAATTTGTATGGACAGTACTTATTCTTTTTTAACACTCTCTGTACCGTTCATTATGGCATTTCTTGTTCTACAGTTCTTACCGATGCACTAGGGTTTCCGTTGATAGCTTATAAAATGTTTCTGTCGCGATTTTCGTTGTCAATATTATATTCGCTTCTAGGTTGTTCGAAAGCCCCATGGACACCTAAATTAACTACGATTTTTCGGAATTGGGTTTTATGAGGCTGTCGTCATTCGGGGTACACCTCCAAATAACTTGCTAAGGTAATGTCGGCGTTTCTGTGTGATTGCAAGCACAGCGCTAACATGTCAAACTTTTCTTCATTTGAATAGGGAATGCTGGCTATTTTCAATAGGTCTCGACAATTTGTGTGTCAGATTTATTAAAACACAACTTTGATATTTTGAATTACTTAACGTCAAAGTCAAAGCCCAGTTTTGTTACAAATAAATCATGGCCCCCTTAGAAAAAATTTAGACCTAAGTTTACGAAGTGTGATATTTCGATGATACTCAAATCTTTATGCACTTGTGAAACATCACTAGGCTGGAAACTTTACGCTTTTTCCAAAAATCGAAAAATCCAATATGGCGGCTATAACAAAAATGAAAGTTGAAGTGGGTTGCGGGATAACAAAAAAACAGTTGAGACATGTCGTACGGCGTGTATCTTATTCGTCTTAAAAAAGTGTCCGAATAATGTCACATTTTGATAGCTATCAAATTTACAGTTTTGGGTTTGCTTGTTTTGCGGTAAGTTTTCTCTAACACTTTTCACATTTAACCTTTGCTGTAGGTGTAATAGGAGAGGAGATCCCTATATAGAGAAGCGAATCTGGGACACACTGTATATGTAAAACACTAAGCCAGATTTTTCAGCAAGTTCATAAGAAAGTTCTACTGCTCCAAATTAAATGATCGTCTAGTTATCGAGACGTTTTATGTTTTTCTTCAATAACATTTCTGGACGATGTGGTAAATGCGCCCCATATTTTTATAATTCCACTGGAATCTCATTGCAAAGGAAAAGGCAGAGCGAGGTCTGCCGACGCAGCTAGTTTATCAAAAAAGTATTAGTTCTAATGATACGCATAAATTACAAATGTTACATAATAATTGTATTAGATATACTACTGGTCTTAGAAAATGTAATCATAAATCTCCAATTTTTGATAGATTTAATATAACTAAAGTAGATTTTAAAAGCAAAATCCACTTATCTTGTGTTATTCATAAAATAATCTTAAACAAATCGCTTAAGAATTTATATGAAAAAATTCAATTTCGAAATAACATTCTAATTAAAATACTAAAAATTAAAATAACTCGGAAATTCCTGTTCATCAAAAAGAAAAATATAGAGTTTTAAATATATAAGTTGTATAATTTACAATAATATTCCTTATAAAATAAAAAAATCTCAAATGTGAATCGTTTAAAAAACATATCAAAAGTATTGTGAGATGATTGGAAAACTGATTACAGATTCCTCTCTTTTCAATGTTCAATGTCCTATATCTTTTAAACCAGTGGGCCGATTTTGAGGAATTCTTTTTCCTAGGTAGGTAATACCCTGTCTTCCAGCAGAAATGAAACAAATGAAAATGTCCTCAAAGATTCTTGGATAGTAAAGAAAAAGCTCGGATCATGCTTTTTTGCTTTTTGTTGACTTGCCCTGTGTATTAGTTGAGGGTTCGTATAGAAACTTTTTACACCCTTTATGACAGACCCTTTTTTGAGAGCATTTTGTTTTTTTTATTTATCAACTTATCTCTAAAATTCAACGAATTACAGTTTTTTTTGCTGAAACTTTGCCAAGCTACATGAATGTTAATGGAAAAAATTAAACATTGCTTTTTTTCCTGTTTTTTGCCTCATCCTGTTATTTATTCGAGCATTTCTATAAAAAATGCTTACACTCTAGATTTTCAAGACCCTTCTTCTAAGACAAATTTGTTATTCTGTTTATTAATTTGTCTTGAAAATGTCTGAATACAGCTTTTTTATTGTAACCTTACATTTTGACAAGGCATCTACTTGATTGTTCAGAAGTAATATTCTAATAAAATGAAAATGATATGAATTTTATAGAAGTTTTTCATTAACGCAAAATAACAATAACTAGATAAAAAAAGAACTTGAAGAATGTGCTTAGTATCGAGTATTACCTCCTCTGGCAACTCTGAGAGCTTCTAATCTGCGTGGCATACTTCAAATTGGGTTTCTTATTTTTTCCATTGGTATACAGTCCCATTCTTCTGATAACACATCTGCCAATTCAACTAAGCTTTTAAGAGGTCTTTCGCGTAAACGCACCCTTCTTCCTAATTCATCCCACAAATGTTCTAATGCGGTGGGACATTATCCTGCATCAGAGTAAAATTCTTATCAACAAAATCAGCAAGAGGTAACACATACGGCTCTAAAATATCACTGATGTAAATTTGGGGGGAAAAACATACGTCTATTCATGGAAATTCCAACCCACACCATAATTGAACCACCATCAAAATTATCGCATTCTGATTGAATCTTTCGCCAGTTCTTCTCCATGATCTTTTTCTCCCATCCACCATATTAAGGCAAAACCTTGATTCATCAGTAAACAGGACATTTGACCATTCACGATTAGTCCATTCTCCATAATTTTGTCCGAATTAACTCCGAGCAGCACGATGTTGAGGTAGGACCTTTTGCGGGATTCCTAGCCTCTAGGTTAGTTTCCGCTAGACGTCTACAAACTGTCTGCTTACTCACTATACACATCTCGAAGGTAGCGAAGATCTTCTTGAACTTTCACGGCCGTATTCGATCGATTCCGTAAAATCCGCAGTTTCAAAAAGCGATCATCTTTAGGGGAGGTGTTTCGTGGGCAACCAGAACTCACCTTCCGAGCAATGCTTCCTATCTGTTCTTAGTTCAAGATCGCTCTATGAGCTGTTGCTTCAGGGATCCTCACAGCACGAGCGGTGCCGGTGTAGCGTTTATTACGCCCATCATTCTCCAAAGCCACTTTGCATCTGTAGTCAGGGTTGGGTAGGTAGAAAATTTTGAATATTCTACCATATTTTCTACACCAACTTATTTTCTACATTTTTACATGCTCAAATGTAGAAATTTTTTTTGTATATTAAAAGCCGATTTTTGTGTTTATATTTATTTTAAATAGGTGAAAAAAGGCTATTAGAATAAACTAAGAAATAAACTATTAACAGTATCTCTAATTATTGTTATTTATTATTAAAAAAATTGATAATGATGTCATAAAAGCTAGAAAAATAATATGTTTTAGGTTTAATTAGAAACAGTTTTTAAAACTAAGACTCAGAATAAAAAAAATGAAACCCCTAAACCAAACATTAATAATAAAGGTAAGAACTACGAGTACTACCACCTACAATAATTATTAATGATTACATGTATATAGGCTACAAAGCTTTGACAAAAATTACAAAAAAAAATCAAAACTTATATTATAAAAATCAAACATTTTTTCTACAGCCTTTGAAAAAAAATATATTTTAATAGTCCTCAGATCGATTACTGTGTATTATCTTAAATGATAATAAATATAAGTTAGCATTTTCGAATTTTCCTCAGCCGGTTTCAGATAAGAGAGTGTGTTTGTGTTTAGCTTAATCACCAGTCTGGATAGAAAAGGATAATGATTTTCTGCTAACTCCCAAAAAGTTCGAACTTTTGTAATGCTTTTCTCATTTAGTTTTCGAAATACATTTCGATCGTTTTTGAAATCTTGAAGACAATCCAGTCCATCCGGGTCTAAATTATCTATTAAAAAATCATTAACTTCTTTAATTTGTGTTTCATTTAACATTTTGCCTCGGTAAACAAGGTGCAAGTAATTAGCGGCTAGTGAAAACAAATTCAAAACCATGTTTTGCCGTTTTTTAAGACATGGTGTATATTCATCAAAACCCTCAGGAAGGCTTAAGGCTACGGGCCATTCTATCTATCGATTTTTGAACTGGGCGGTCCGAAATTGTTAGTTTATAGTGTATAGGTAGGTATACCGAGGTTTTTTTACTTATAAACATATCTCCTTGTAATTTAAAACACACGAACACACCTTTTTTTTTGTTTCAAATTTTTGTAACTCTAAGTTTTCCTACTAGTGAACACTGAACTAACAAAAAAGGTAACTTTTGCTTGTTTTAAAATCGGTTATAATTTGCATCAAAAAATTCCTTATTTTTCTTAGATGGCGCCACTGAAAATCAGTTTGGCTGCTAATAAAACATCTACCTACTTTATTTGCATATAACATTCCAAATGTTGATTTAGTTCAAAAACGAATCAAGTGTAGAAGGAATAGCGGAACTCTCAAAAAATCAGGTGTTTGTTGATTTGCAATCAAAGTGAGTTGCAAAAGATGTATTATTTCTCTTTTCTGAGATTGAACAAATTGTATATGTCCTATTTCCCAGCCTTGCAAGTTTACTTAAGGGTATATTATCCGCACCGTCACTATCTGCATCTACATTTGACTCCACTGAAGAAATTTGACTATATCTTCCCTTGATTTTATTGGTTTGCAAATATTTCTGTGTGCAAAAAGTCTTTGTTTTGCAGTATTTTTCAAAGTTTTCTTACAGTAATTGCAGAAACAAGCGTTTTTTCCTTTTACCTTTATTTCTTGGAATTCGTATTTTGCCCAAAAATCATGTTTTGGTCGCCCAGCCATTGTTTGATATTATAACAACGATTAATCAATCAATTTTTAGTTACACAGAACAATAAAACGACAGTGACTCTTAAAATAATTTTCTGTGAAGTCCAGGAGTTGCTGAGGATGGGTCAATTGACGACTAATGTACGCCGGCGACATCAGTGTATTGTGTCGTCTGTTAACGAATAGGGCGTTACCGCCGGCCGTTCGCCGTTACAGAATAGAGAGTTGGCACGCGCAATTTAACGTCCGATTTTATTTTGGAAGTCTGTGTGCGTGCAGTCTTACAGTTTAAACACTTGATGATAATTAATAAAAATATCAAGAAAGAAAGTTTTAATGCTGTAAAACATATTTTAATAAACTAAAATAATTATTGTCCGTGTAATCGGATTTTAAACATTTTCTACTTTATATTCTACATATTCTACATTTTCTACATACACGAAGAAAATTAATTTTCTACGTGTCGTTACCCAACCCTGTCTGTAGTAGTGAAATACATTACTGGCAAATATGGTGGACTATAACAAATGAATTGCCATGGAGACGGCAATTGTTTTTTTTAAGTATATTATGATCCGACATCGTCCATCCGCTAGTTAAGATTTTAATACATAACTTCCAGTTTCATTAAAAATACTTAAAAGGTTTTAAGTTGAGTTTTTGTGGCTGATTACGAATTTGCAAGTCTCTTTTTGCGGATTTTACGGAATCGATCAAATACACCTGTAAAAGTTCAAGAAGATCTTCGCCAAGTTCGAGATGCTACGGTTAGTGAATAGACGGTTTGTGTACGGCTAGCAGAAGTGAATTTAAAGACAATATCGTTATACCTGAATATTGTTTTGCATATTCTGACGTAGGATAATGCCAAGGTATACACACCTTAGCAATAGTGCGAAATATGAATGCAGTAAAACATTTGTGGAATAAATTGAGAAGGGTGCGATCTCGCGAACGGTCTCTGGAAAGCCTAGCAGAATTGGCAGATACAGCATCAAAAAAATGGGACGGTGACCAATGGAAAGGATAAGACACTTAATTTTGAGTATGCTACAAGATAAGAAGCTCTCAGATTTGCTATAGAAAAGCCAATATTCGGTACTTGGCACTTTTCTCAAATTCTTGTCCAGTTATTGTTATTTTAAGTTAAAAAAAACATTGTCTAAGTTTTTCCACTAACAACTATGCAGCTTTGTAAGGTTTCAGCAAAAAAGCTGTCGGTCAATTTTAGAGATAAGTCGGTGAATAAAAAAACAAAATAATCACAAAAAAAGTGTCTTTCATCTAGGGTTTCTATACGAATCCTCAATTAATACACAGAGCAAGTGAAAAAATAGTAAAAAACCATAGTTCTAGTTATTACTTTATTATACAAAAATCTTTGAGAAATTTTTCATTTGTTTCATTTTTGCTGAAAGACAAAGTAAGTAATACACCTACCTACGAAAAAAAATTGTTCAAAATCGATCCACTGGTTTAGAAGATATGACATTGAACTTGGGTCAAAAATGAAGTGCGTCACTTTTTTTGGAACTGAGTGTAGTAGGTTAGCTTTTATCTAGTTTTACTTCGTTTCTATATAGATAATACTTAATTCTAATACTTATATTGTTATTTAAATGTATTTCATTTACCTGGCACAAATAAATCTTTTAAAAAAATAATCCCTCCAGGAGACAATTTAATTCCCGCAAATTTTTTTTGGGTCAGATTTCCATTTTTTATTACCTCTCAAATTTAAAAAAAAAGCAAACGTCGGTGAAAATTTTTTAATTTGCATTTAATACAAAATTATACATTGTAAGAATTATTTATTTGTTATGAACAATACGCAAATGAGCAGACAAAGTGGATTTTTGTCTAAACCACAAATAGCAACGGTGACAATGATGGTGTTTCCCACACTCATATATGAAATCATCTTTAAGACCAGGTTTCTTCTTGAAACTTCTTTTCTTGCAAATTTGACATACATACTTATTTGAGTCCTTGATAAGTGTTGATTTATCTACAATACAAAAAAGGTGTTTAATAATTTATTTACAACTTTTGAAGGCTATTTAATGCAACTTGAAACATGTGACAACAATAACAATATAAAAATTAACTACTAGTATTAATATTTATAAGGAATCATCAGGAAACCCGCCACAAAATAAATTTCGATGGGTGTAGGGAGATTGCCAATATAGATCATTATAAGACCCGAATAATCCGAGAAGCCATGGAAATTGAAAAACAAGATGATTTAAATAAACGGGACGAATCATTAAAATTACCAACAGTATGGAAGACAATAATCGACAAAACCTAAAATCACAAAAAATTAAGCGGAATTAGCCCAACAACAGCCGGAAAACATAAATAACGACCAGCGGACGCTCAAATATAACCTTTGGCCCCGGGGGGGGGGGTGTAAAGGAAGCGTCGCAGTCACTTACACTTCAGTCTCTATTCGGACACGAGAGGGAAAGCTTCAAAGACGCCAAATGTGCCTTTGGCGAAACGTCAGCAAAAACTGCTTTTTTTAGAATGATAGTACTGAGCGGATATACACCCGGAATGAAAACACATTGTATTTTTCCATTCCTGAAAAACTAAGAATCAACACACACACATATATATATATACAGGGTGGTGCAACCAAGATGGGGTGGACGATTGTGGGCAAACCGAGAGGAATTTGAAAAAACATTTTTGGGATATGATTGATAGTCAAGAACGCTGTGTTTTAAAATTATACTCATTATACAGGGTGGTCTGAAAAGTTCGTGGTGAACCAAACTTGTGTTTTTTTTAAATGGGACACCCGGTATATTATTATTTTAGTTGATTCTCCTATTCGTTACGATCATTTTGATATGAGGTTTGTTGGGTCTAAAATTTATACCAAGGGAATGGGACGAGGTTAAAGTGGAAAAAAGCGTTATACTCCGGCCATTTTTTGAAAACAATTGAAGCAGGTATGGAAAAACCAAATATTCTATAAAATGTATTGTATCTAGGATTACAATAAGTAAGTCGTTCAAAATTATTCACTGTTATACAGTGTGGTCAAGTTTTGCAAATTTACCTTGGATTGAATTTATATTTGTATCATCTTTTATTCATCGTATGGTGGACATCCTTGAAAGGAAATATTAGGACATTTTTCGAAAAACTTTGGTAGATTAAAGTAGAAATAAATTGAATTTTCGATAACTTTTTTTTCAAGTTGCATTCTCGAAACGTTTGAGTTAATAGTAAAAATCCATTAGTAGTGGATATTGCAAAAAAATCACGCTTTTCTTTCAAAAAATTGAATGCACTGCTACATTTTTCGGCTTTCGAAATTTTAATGTTTTTCCAAATTTTTTGTGACTATACCTTGACTATATTTAAACATGTTTTAAAATGGTTATTTCTTAATAAAATAACGCAAACCGAACCGCTCTAACAAGAAAATTTTCGGAGATATGAATTTTTTTCTAAGCCTCTGCACATGCGTATTTACCACTTTTTCACTAAAATCGTCGATATTTTCCGAATACTTGTGATGGTCGTAAAAATTTGAAAATATTAGAAGTTATATATTAATTCTTTTTTAATTGAATGGCCTACACCGCATTTGCTTGTTTTATAAGGGAAAAAAGTTGTGGGCTTTTCCGCGAAACATTGCAAAATCGCGAATTTCCAGAATTTCCGCGGGTCGTGGAAATTCAACCATACATCTAGGACTAAATGGATGTTTTTTTCGTTTTTAATGGCATCGAATTAGTATATAAACGAACTTTGAACAAAATCTATTACCAAAAAAATTTTCGAAATTTTTGCATGCATATGTATGGAAAATGTTTCGAACGGAAAATGAAAAAATAATTTTTTTCGAAAACCCCTTTAAAAATACATGTTGCCATATGTATATTGACCTAAGAAATGCATTGAACACATTTGACGAGAGTTAAATATTTTCGGAGATACGACTAAATTTTCACTTTGGAAAATGTTTTTCCGCATTTTTTGTGAATATAGCTTCACCCCGTTAAAACATGTTCTAAAATGGTTATTTTTAATTAAAATAACGTGAACCCTACCTTTTTTTGTTTCGGAGATATGATTTTTTCCCGAACCTCTGCACATGTGCATTCACCATTTTTTCACTAAAATCGTCGATATTTTCCGAACACTTGTGATGGTCGTAAATATTTGAAAATTTTAGAGGTTATAGATTGATTCTTTTTGAATTGAATGACAAAAACCGCATTTCCCTATCTTTTAAGGGAAAAAACTTGTAGGCTTTTCCGCGAGACCTTGCAAATTCCCAGATATTCCGCGGGTCGTGGAACCATACATCCTAGGACTAATATATATATATATATATATATATATATATATATATATATATATATATATATATAAGGTTATGTCATCAAGCAAAAGAAAAATTTTAGCTGTATATATATATATATATATATATATATATATATATATATATATATATATATATATCTACAACTGGATGGATGCGCCATGGGCTCCCCAATTTCCTCAACAGTTGCCCAACTAGTCATGGAATACTTAGAAGAGAAAGTTCTGTCAAATATAAGGTCACCAATCGTATTTTTTAAAAGATATGTCGATGATTGTCTGATGGCAATTCCAGAAAATGAGATTAATAACGTTTTAAACACTTTTAACAGTTTTCATCACAAACTTCAATTTACTGCCGAAGTCGAAAACAGCAATACAATTAACTTCTTAGATCTTTCTATTATTCGAGACAGTAAAAAAGGCACCCTTAAGACCAAGTGGTATACTAAAGATACATGGTCTGGTCGATATTTAAATTTCAATTCAAACCACCCGAAAAATCAAAAGAATAGCGTCATTATAGGCCTTACCGACAGATCTCTCACTTTAACATCACCGGAGTATCGCTCTGAAACATTAAATAAAGTAAGAACAATTCTAAAAGACAATGGCTTCCCTGAAAAACATTCTAATAAAATCATTAAACAACGAGTTTTTCGACTATACAACAAGAAAAGAAGCGAAAAAATACAAACTAATGACAATAAAACCTACGTTGCAATGCCATACACAAATGGATTATCAGAAAAACTTAAGTATATTTTAGCAAAGCAAGACATCATTGTTTGCCATAAATCCCACAATCGTTTATCCCATCTTTTTACTCCTTTAAAAAGCAAAGTACCCAATAAAAAAAGGTCCAACATCGTTTACTCAATACCCTGCCTAAACTGCCCAAAAAAATATATAGGAATGACCACCCAGTACTTAGATAGCAGACTGAATGGGCATAAATACACTAAAAATGCTTCAACCGCTCTACACAAACATGAAAAGAATGAAAGACATGAATTTAACTTTTCTGATACGAAAATCTTAACGCAAGAACCCAATTACCGCAAGCTACAAATAAAGGAAATGATACACATCAAAAAAGAAAAATTTTCTGTTAACGACAAACAAGACATCCATAATTTAAGTCAAGTATATTATAATCTATTAACTTAAAAGTAAAAATATCACACTGTATTCATTCTCGTCTGCCTATGTATATATATTTTAACACTTTTTCTATACCATAAAACAACAAGTAAAACCAATAAATTAAAAAAACTTCTTAACTGAGTTATTCATACAATAACATCCAGATGAATGAAGCCTACCTAAAATCGATCGAGGTATGTAAACAAAGTGAATTTCTGTTTTATTTATTTTTGTACTAATTTTTGTCCAATATACATTGTCGAAGTGATTTATATATATATATATATATATATATATATATATATATATATATATAAAATAACGTAATGTCCCATATTTATAATTGTGTATTAATGTCCTGATTCTATTGTTTTAGATAGTATGATAATCTTGTACATTTTTGAAAAAGCCTACTATGTTAGGCGAAACGTAAAATAGAGAGAACAAAGTTGGAAGAAGGCGTTTTTATTTTTACATAAACCTAAACCCAAGAAAATTGAAGTAAAATATATATATATATATATATATATATATATATATATATATATATATATATATACAGCTAAAATTTTTCTTTTGCTTGATGACATAACCTCATTAAGGAAGTAATATTTTTTGATGCACAAACCCCAAGCTTAAAATTCTTGAACATATTTACTATTTTTATTTTAAAACATAATATTTTTCACAAACTTTTACGATTAAATAAGCAAGAAACCGATGTCGCATGCTTTAAGCATAAAAAAGAGAGCCTTCAAAGATAGCTTCTTGAATATTAGTGTTTACTGGGACACTTATGTTGACCCTGTTTGTACAAAATAAAACTTAGGCACTTATAGAGTTAAGTGAAAACACTCCCTTTTCACATAAGGTAATCCAACTATTTTCACTAATATCAAAAGCTACAGAAAAACCTAACTTTGAGTTACCTTTTTTCGCACGAAAAAAAGATAATTATAAGTCAAACACATAATTTCAGGAAGATATCCCCAAATGGGCGTTTTTCGACTTATCTTCCTTTACAAGCGCACGTGAATAGAGCGTTTTCCGTCTCTTTTTACCGCACTGCTTCTTATGGCGGGGTGTGTTTGAAGGTAAAGTTATCAAACTTGATGAATTATAATCTGCCAAAAAAAGACCCACTTGAGGAACATATAATATACAGGATGTCCTATTTAAAAAATATATCTTATGGTGATATGTTGTAAAATTGATAGTCTTTTGTTACTGTAACTTATTAGAAAAAAACTTATTAAAAAACCCTACAATTTCTTTTTTGGTTTATAAAGCTAACTATAAACCTAAAGGAGATGTGGCAGGTTAAAGTGTTATCAAGATCAATTGATCGCACTGCACAGGGTGTTTTTTTATATTTTATGCCCTACCTAAAAACCTTTTTTACGTATTATCTTTTTGAAATGTCGCAGAAAATAAATGCTTATCGCAAAGTGAAGAAAATTATAACACTTATGTTTTTTTTAATGGAACACTTTGTACTTTGTTATGCATTAATCATTCATTATATCAAGGCGGCCTGGAAAACAAACATCTGGTTTTAATATTGTCGTGCATTTCAATACAGGTATTCCTCCTTAATTCACCGTTAATACAGTTAGAAATAAAATATGGGTGGTCTCTGTTACGTAAAAAATATTTCATTTTCAACTCTTTGCCTTAATTCTAGTATATTTTGGGGTCTGTCCTAGAAGAATTTGTTTTTCAAAAATTCTCACAAGAAAAAGGTCTAGTAGACTTAGATCGGGAGTATTAGCCGGCCCTCTAAGTGTGCCAGACCTTCCAATCCAAAAATCATAGCGATTATTTAAATATACGGTAACCTTCACAACACTGTTCGGCGCTGCGCCATATTTTTGCCTAATAAGATTATTGTACCGACTTACTGGAATAGTCTGTATTTTTAATGCCTTTATTTTGTAAGAATTTGTTGTTGCCCAGTAATGCTTATTTTTTTTTATTAAACCTTCCCGATGTGGTAAAAGAAGCTTCATCCGTAAAAATTTTCTTATTTAAAAAATCAGCATCTCCTCCGATATGCCTTCGCAATTACGCCTGCGTTGCTTCATATTTTCTTCACCTAAATTCTGTACCCTGATGAACTTATTTGGGTGAAATTTATAATATTTCAAAGTGGTAAACATTTTATAGCAGGATCTGTTAAAATGTAACGCAGAGTCAGGAATAGAGCTTTCTGGATTCTCTAAAATGAGAAGATACCAGGGGTTGTTGTAGTTGGAAATAATAATTTAAAAAAAATTTTACCTTCAAAGAAAAGTAAGATATTCAAATCTTCCTATTCATTTCTAAGCTTAGTCTTTTTTTCGCTTGGTCTCATCAAATTGCTTCATGATGTTTCTGATGGTACTATCTGATATATCAAAATTATTGGAATAAAAGGGTCGAATTGTTTGATGTTTCTGTTCTTCGGGATATCCCATATTATAGAAAAAGTCTTTTAATAATTAGTAATAATATGACTTCATCTATACTGAAATGTTACAACGAAATATTAAAATCAAATGTTTGTTTTCCAGGCGTCCTTGATATAATGAACAAATTATTTATCCATTACTATTTTAAAATGAAATATTTCGAAAACGGTTCATCCAAATACCAACAATGTATATACTTTTGAAATCAGAAAGAATTTGAGATAATTTACAGGCTGTTTCATCAAAAAAACACAAGTGTTATAATTTTCTGGACTTGCGCATTTATTCGTACGACATTTCTAAAATGAATACGCAAAAAATCCCTTTATTTTTTGTATTTAAGATTTTTTTGTAGCTCATAATACAGGGTTATTCACGCAACCCGTTCATTAAAAGTTTTTGATGATGCCATTTAGATAAAAATTTCAAATTTTGGGATTAAGGCAAGGTCAAGGGGTACTTCTTTTTCGAAATATTTTCAACTTCCTGTCACTTCCGGTTTAACCGGAAGTTGGTATCAACTTGCTTATTTTAAATGGAACACCCTGTATTTTATGATATTTTTGGATTCTACGGAGAATTTTAATGCTATTTTATGTAACATGTCCTATACCTAGGTTCACGCGTTCTTAAGATACTTGACCTTGAACCAAAAATGAGCCTTCGGGGTACCAAATTTTAAAATCTCATATTTTTGTAAGTTTTGAAGATATAATCTTCATATTTTGCAGACGATCGGTAAATAATCTTAGATTTCTATTTTTTTTATTGAATTTGTCTATTTTTATACAGGGTGTCCTAAATTCAGCGGCAAACATTCACATTTTCAAAGCCGCTAAAGTCCGTTTTTTTAAATGGGACACCCTATAACTTTATGCACTATCAAATGCAGAATTTAATTTTCTATCGAACTGTATTAAGGTTCCCTATACCTATTCGTAACCATTTTCGAAATAATCAGGTTTTTATTAAACTATCATATGTATTTGCTAAATGCTTACACCTTCCCGTAGTAAGCCATGGAAAAACAATTGTTGTGCTTTTCTATTCAAGATGACAGCTGATTTGAAACTTTTAAATTAAAATAAAATAACACTCAAAAGCTGATCTTCTCAATTTATTTTATATTCGCGGAAAATGTTACAAAATATTGCAGAGAACGTGCCATGTTTTTAATGAAAAACATCCTCATTTATCGCCAATGAACAAGAGGATTGAAACGAAATTTTTTCGCTTCGGAAAAGTTAAAGTTATAAAAAATGTAATAAATTGTTTACATTATTTTTAACCATATCTACTAAGTTCGAGACTGTTCTAAACTTGTTTTAGTGAACAAAATAATAAAATTGAATTATAACAAATGTTCTATATGTTGTCCGTTCATTTGAAGACACATTTCAATTCTTCTTTGTACAGTTGCTGTGGCCCGTTGAATTTGTCCGTTTTCTAATTCGGCAAAAGCTATTCGTATCCTGTCCAGTAAATCTTGTTGGTTATTTACTGGAGAAGCATAGACTTTACCTTTGATAAATCCCCATAAATAAAAGTCTAGGGGTGTTAAATCAGGCCACCGCGGGGGCCATCTCCAAGGGCCATTGGGACCAATCCAGCGATCTTCAAAAATTCGAGATAATTGGAGATAAACTGCAGCGGAATTATGTGCTGGTGCCCCATCTAATTGATACCAATAATTTTGCAGCTCACCAATAGGAATTTCTTCTATAAAGCTTCTTCTATGAAGCTAAACCTCTCTTGAGAACGCGTTTCGCGTAAAACGTGCAGATTTTCTGCTGCCCAGAAATGTTCGTTTCTTCTATTTGTTATTCCTTCTCTAGAAAATTTCGCTTCATCGGTCCAAAATATTTTTGAAAGGAATTGAGGGACCTTTTGAATTTTGAAAAACATGAATTCGCAAAATTCTACTCGTCGGACGTCATCACCAGGTCTCAAGGCTTGCACGTTTTGGAAGGAATAAGGGTGAATATGATGTTCGCTCAATATTCTTTGGACAGATGAAGAAGAAATTCCCAAATCGTTTTCTGCAGACGGTATTGAACTTTGCGGGTTTGCGTGGAAATAAGCTAATGTGTTTATTACGTTATCCTCGGCATTTGTCACTGGTTTCGGAACATTTTTTGTAACTTTAACCTTGCCAAAACGCAAAAAGTTCGTTTCAATCCCCTTGAATTTTGACTTGTTGATTGGCGGCAAATCAGGGTGGCGTTCATTAAACACACGACACGTTCTCTCCAAAATTTTATAACATTCTCCATGAATATAAAATAGATTGAGAATATCAGCGTTTGAGTATTCTTCCATTTCGATTTAGAAGATTTAGTTTATCACTGACAGCTTTCGATAAATAACGCATACTAATCATCTGTCATATTGGATATTGGATCTCAATTGTTTTTCCATGGCTCACCATTGGAACATGTAAACATTTAAGCAAATACATACGATATTTTTATAAAACCCAATTATTTCGAAAATGGTTACGAATAGGTATAGGGAACCTTAATAAAGTTCGATAGAAAATGAAATTCTACATTTGATAGTGCATAAAGTTATAGGGTGTCCCATTTAAAAAACGGACTTTAGCGGCTTTGAAAATGTGAATGTTTGCCGCTGAATTTAGGACACCCTGTATAAAAATAAACAAATTCAATAAAAAAATAGAAACCTAAGATTATTTACCGATCGTCTGCAAAATATGAAGATTATGTCTTCAAAACTTAGAAAAATATGAGATTTTAAAATTTGATACCCCGAAGACTCATTTTCGGTTCAAGGTCAAATATCTTAAGAACGCTTGACCCTAGGTATAGGACATGCAACATAATCTACAAATAGCACTAAATTTTCTCTGTAGAATCCACAAATATCATAAAATACAGGGTATTCCATTTAAAATAAGCAAGTTGATACCAACTTCCGGTTAAACCGGAAGTGACTGGAAGTTGAAAATATTTCAAAAAAGAAGTACACCTTGACATTACCTTAATCCCAAAATTTGAAATTTTTATCTAAATGGCATCATCAAAAAATTTTAATGAACGGGTTGCGTGAATAACCCTGTATATATATATATATATATATATATATATATATATATATATATATATATATATATATATATATAATACAAAGATAACAAACAAACGAACAAACAAAAACAAAACAAGGTATTAATATTTTTACAGCCTATTTACGTGACCCCCTCCATTATCCAAGCAATTTTGAAAAACTCTTTTCAGTTTCCTAATTGCTTGTGTAATGAAGGTAGGACATTCTGTATAAAACCCTAATTTAATACACTATTTTATGTCGCAACTCGTCAACCCTGTCCGTTCTATTATGATACACTTTATCCTTTAGGTATATCGGGACTGTTCATGGGCCAATGAACATGGCCATACTTGCTAATCTACAAATCATATAGCATTTAAAAAATCTGAGACCTCTCGAATGTTGTGTGGTGGTGCGCCACCTTGGTGCCAAATTATTTGGTTATAAATTAAAGGAAGCTGTTCTAAAAAATGCTCAATTTCGTTATTTAATAGATTTAAATATCGTTCCTATTAACTAAAATAAACGCGCATCCAGAACGTAACAAGTTGTGGTGTAGTGTGGTTAGAACTATATTTTGATCTGTTTTGTTTTTGTTGGTGAAATTCCATAGGTAACGCAATTTCGTCATTTCATGGGTACCGCGATTTAAGTATAGCTGCATATCTGTGAAATGTCCATATGTGGTAACTTTAAAGTGGAATAAGTCAAAAATTACTGTTCCGAATATAAACAAATTATATATTTTTGGAAAGGGGAGAATGAAGAGAATCCAAAAATATCAAAAAATACAGGGTGCCCCATTTAAAATAACAAATTGATGGTGATTTAGTGATTTTTTCGATCGTCTTTTGTTTTTAACATTGCCGCCATGTAAATCTTTAGGAAATTCCCTATAGCTTTCGTAGGAACCATTTCTTTATATCTTGAAAAAATAAGCCTCTCAGGAGGTGGTAAATTATAAAAAATAACCCTGTATGTACAGGGTGGGCCAAATTGGACACTTTTAAAGGGAAACTCCCTTTTCTAGAGGAGATAGGCAAAAAGTAATGTCGGTGTCTGGGGCTCAATTTTGACAAAAAACATAGTGGTGGAAACCGCACATCGATATCTCTTACCGTTTCAGAGTTACAGGGTGTTTTTCGAAAATGTGCATTTTTAACAAGTAGCTGTAATTTTTTTCCTATTGATTTTTTTTTGTTTCTGTAAAAACATTTTCAAAGCAACTTTTTACGTAGAATTTAATGGTTTTAGAATAATTTAAAAAAAATTAATAGTTTAATAGGTATAAGCAAAAAAAAAATTTTTTTATATGGTACACCCTGTATATTATTGAATAATTGAAAAGAGCTTAAAATTACCTTTCCGAAAACATAGCACACTTGATATTTTGCTCAAGTTCTCTTTGAAATAGAGAGTTTTTTATAGTTTACTCATTTTAAACCAAGTAGGCTTTGGACGCACGCGGCCTTAAATAAGAAACAATTGCGTACTGCTACTAGTAGTTACTTAGCAAAAAAGTGTATTATTTACAACGAAATCATTTATTATTTATAATTTAAAAACAAATAACAAATTTAGAAAAAGGTTAATTAAAATTAAAAAAAATTAAATTAAAAAATTAAAATAATAATACGAAATAGTAATAAAAGATTTTTCCTACAGGAGGTTTTCAAAATGTCGACCGTTTTCTCTTATGCACAGACGGCATCGTTTCATCACACTCTTTGCAGAATTCATTAATTCAAGAGGGGTGAGAGATGCAAACCCTCGCATAACTGCGACTTCTAAATCTTCTCTTGTATTTATGGGCAATTGAAAAATAACGTTCTTTAGTCTTCCCCAAAGATAAAAATCCATAGGGGTTAGGTCCGGCGACCTCGCTGGCCAACGATTAGGACCTTGGTTACCTATCCAATTATTTTGAAAGTTAACGGCTAGAAAATTGCTGATGATTTCAGCATTGTGTGGCGGTGCCCCGTCTTGTTGGAAGAAAATGTTACGGTGTGCCATTAAGGGTAAATCATCAATGAGAGGTTCTATTTGTTGTTGTAATATTTGTAGATACCGTTGAGAGGTGAGAGTTCCATCATAAATTATTGGCCCAATAATCCTACCCCTAAATATACCTGCCCATACATTAAATCCAAATCTTCCCTGATTTCTTACCTCTACTATTGAATGAGGATTTTCCTGTGCCCAAGTATAGGAGTTATACCGATTGAAAATACCGGCACTGCTTATATATGCTTCATCTATCCAAATACAATTTAACGGAAAATCGCGTACTTCATTACATTTTTCTAAAAACCAGTGGCAAAAAACTATGCGGCGTCCAAAATCTCCGGGTCTAAGGTGATGCACTTTTCTGGTTCTATATGGTTTAAAATTATGTTTCTTTAAACTTCGTCGAATGTTACTTCGTCCCAGTCCTGTTACTGTAGTCAGTTTTCGTGTGGATGTTTTGGGATTATTTTGAACGGCTCCTAAAATTACTATTTCTTCTAACTCTTTATCTCTGTTTGCTGCATACTGTTTTGGTCTATTTTTCTTAAACTGGCCACTATTAATTAAATTGTAACGCAATCTTCCGAAGATGTCTTTAAAAGGTTGCCTTCTCTCTGGATATCGTTCGTGGTACAAATTACTTGCTACCTGTGCATTCTGTCCGGCTTCTATAAAACACACTATCATATCCCATTTTTCATAATTGTCAAATTCCATTTTAAATTTAATTAAAAGCCTAAACCGGCCTAAACTAAAACAAAGCGTCGATCGTCGATACAGCCAAAATGGCTAAAATAACAATTTGACAACTACTTACGCAATTGTTTCTTATTTAAGGCCGCGTGCGTCCAAAGCCTACTTGGTTTAAAATGAGTAAACTATAAAAAACTCTCTATTTCAAAGAGAACTTGAGCAAAATATCAAGTGTGCTATGTTTTCGGAAAGGTAATTTTAAGCTCTTTTCAATTATTCAATAATATACAGGGTGTACCATATAAAAAAATTTTTTTTTTGCTTATACCTATTAAACTATTAATTTTTTTTAAATTATTCTAAAACCATTAAATTCTACGTAAAAAGTTGCTTTGAAAATGTTTTTACAGAAACAAAAAAAAAATCAATAGGAAAAAAATTACAGCTACTTGTTAAAAATGCACATTTTCGAAAAACACCCTGTAACTCTGAAACGGTAAGAGATATCGATGTGCGGTTTCCACCACTATGTTTTTTGTCAAAATTGAGCCCCAGACACCGACATTACTTTTTGCCTATCTCCTCTAGAAAAGGGAGTTTCCCTTTAAAAGTGTCCAATTTGGCCCACCCTGTACATAGTATTTCTTTATCTGTAATGTTTGAACAGATACCGGCAAAACTGTCTTTTCTGCAATTTGTCTATTCCGAAATAGCTGTTACAAAACTACAAATTAAAAACAAAATGGTTCTGCTTTTTTAATTCGTGAGGCCTGATTTCTGCCTACTGGGCCATTAGTTGAATATTTCTCCAAACAAAAATATGATAAAAATTGTCAGTTTAATTTGATGTTTGGATATCAGTGAGCAGAAACAACAAAACTAACAATATATTACGCTAAATGCAAATTTATTTGATCGCTTTCCATTAAATGCGTTTTAATTAAGTGTAATTTCAAGGTAAACTTTCTGGTAAAAGCCTTGCTGCAGAGACGACAACTAAACTTGGGTGGTTTGCCGCACTCGTTTCTGATATGTACGTTAAAATTCCACTTGTGTCTGTACATCCTGTCGCACTGCTTGCACACGTACGCCCCTGTTTCTTCGTCGATGTAGTACTGGTCAACTAAAACACACGATCTTATGTTATCTGTAACCAAATACAGGATGTGACAGCAAATACCGATTATACTCAAATAGACAATCCATCCAGCAGATTCATAATTTCACCATATCATTGGCTTGTGTAGCCGCAAAACTTGACGCGGTATTGCCAGTAGTCCGATTCAGTAAGCTCGATCTAGTAGGTCGAAGACAACCGGGGGCTGGCAACCCTGGTCGCCAGAATATATCGATGAATGATTAGTCAACTTATATTGTTATATGATAGAGAGGTCAGAGTTGGGATCCCTTTAGGGGCTCTTTTATTTGCCATTTTTTGGATTGTCTGTTCAGAATATAATCAGTCTTTAATACTAGTTAAACTCACGCAACATTTAAATCAGTCCTTACTATATATATGAGCTCATGTTGTAAATACCTCCGATTTTAAGGTCCTTTTTCACTTTTTAATTCTTCCGATCTGGATGCCCCACCTCTGTGTTTCCAAACTTCTTGTGTCCTTTCTTATCAAGTCTCTTGGTTTAAAGAATACGCCATTTTATGGGAGAAAGTTTATATTCCAAACACGTTTTCTCAATGGATTTTTTTTAAGATACAAGGTGTCAAAATGTTTATAAAAAAATCGGCTAGTATTTTAAAAACCCTTTAAAAAAAAGTTTGTTGTTTTTTCGTTAAAATTGTCGCAAACTTTTGTTAAGATTGTCAGAAAGTTTGAAAATAGTAATTCACGTAACAAAGCATGTTTTTTTTTATAATATTTATAAGTACTCACTTTGACCTTTTGAGAAAATAGTGCTAATTCGGACTAGCAGTTAAGTGCTATTTTCCACATTCTTAAGAAAAATTCATTATTTTAATGCAGGTAGTTTCTATTTAAAAAACCATGAAATATGAAAATGTAAAAAAAATCAGATATCTTGAAATATTTTCAAAAACAAAAAATGTAATTACTTTGATAAAAATATATTTCTCCATCTTGTAAACATATAACTTTTTTTTCGATATTTCGATATTCGATATACAGAGTTTTATTTTAAACCTTAGAATTCAGAAACATAAAATATATAAAATATATGAAACAATAAAACAACTTTAATTAAACCCACCTGCCTAAAATAAATAAATAAATAAATAAATAAATATATATATATATATATATATATATATATATATATATATATATATATTCTTTTTTAATTTGCACATTTGCAACTATACCCTCTTAAACCCCGCTTTGATTATACTACTACATAATATAATTTTAGCTAGACCGATATGGGTCATAATAATAGATTAAAAAAAAACTTCCCATTTAACCTTTTTCCTCCCACTTGTGCCAAAATTTGTCGGCAATTAATTAAAAACAAAAAGAAAAACTATTTTCTCGAAACGCCACACGAAGCTGAGGCCCGATGTCTCCTCAAAAATCCTGGACTATTGAATTTCCTGCCGCACAAATCGCAAGAGAGGCATTTTTTATTGGCCAAGCAATCCGTCTTTTGGTGAGTGGAGAGGTTATGTTTAAACTTCAACACTCTAAGGCATTTTTCGCATTGGAATCCAGTCTTATTACCTAAAAATAAAAAATTACTGTAAATACTGTTTATATTATAAATCTTGATAATTTCTTTATAAAAATCTTATTTTCTTTACTTTAAAAATGCCGCAACCAATATAGCTTTATACCACCCTTTAAATTTAATAAGCATTTTGACATTTTTTTTTTTAATTTATTTTACTTGTAAGATGGGTCTATTGAAATCGTAAATAAAACCTCCCAGGCTTTTCCAGATCATGACGTTTCAAGGATCCTAGATGTCAAATAAGATGATTTCCAGTATTCATCGATTTGTCTGTCTATTTGTGGCATAACCAAAAAAAATCAAACCAGATTAATTTCAAATTTTACTAAAAAAATAAGAGGCAGCAAAAAATGTTTAAAAAATCAGTGTAAAAAACACAACAGGCTGGCAAAATTTTGGTCTATAAATTAGAGAAACCAGGGCTGTACTTAGGTGTAGGTGCCCGATGATGACATTTTACTAGGTCGAAACGCCGTCAATGTTATTTGTGCGGTACATCATTAGCAAAGGGATAAAAAATCCAGGTCCGTATTAGAAAAATTAAGTTAATGGTGATGGCTCGAACACGAAACGTCGGAGGTGAAATATTGTAGAGCGAAAATAATTATAAAACTTTCAAATTTAAACTGTATCTCGAAAATCAATAGTTTTTGAAATATTCGACGAAATATATTTGGATGTTTTTCACAAAGCACCCTGTATCTCAGAAACTAGAAAAATTTGCCAACACGGTAAAAGGATCTGGAATAAGGATCAAAACAGGCAGCTATTCTCTAATTTAACTGACCTCTTAGCACTTAACCGTTTCGGAGATAGCAATAGTCACATCACCAGGTGGACGAAATTGTTTAAAAAAAAATTAAATAAATACTAAAGAATGCAGAAACGTATTCTTCTATTAATAATCATCTCTCGAAATTACATTTTGATTAAAAAACGACGGGTGTAGTAATCATCAGTCGGATCTTAGACTATTTTAACTGCATTCCTTTGCTAATAATTTTAGCCTCTGGTCCACTGTCTTCTATTAGACTAATGCCCGGTTTTTTAAGTACTAGATATCTACTAAATGAGGCTAACGAGCCAATAAACTATACATAACAGTCAGTAACGGGCAGTACCCGATCTTAATGTTATCATCTGTCAGTAGCGTATTTAAAATGTCTTCCTGGGAGGGCAAGTATTTATATTTGGCGACTAAAAAATGTTTACGTTTTTTGTTTAGACGACATACGAGGAATATCCTCATGAAAACTGAAGATTACCGATGGTAACTTATATAATTTTAATATTCCCTTATTAAATAATTTTTACTATTTTTACTTTTAAAAATTTTGCTTAGGTTAAAAGCTCTGGGGGGGCGTTTGTTCCCCCCCCCCTAAATACGCCACTGCCATGTTTGGGTGTCTTTATAGATTTCTGTATGTAATTCTTAAATCAAGAATTCTCTTGGTTTCTCATTTTTCTTTTAAATTAAATTATTATGAATTAAAAATAAACAAAAATTTAAGAATCAAATTAACTTTTATTATTTTACACCAAATAAAACAGTAAAAAAGAAAAATCTTATAAATAATGCTTCAGTTTTTCAACAAGGTTGCTGGGTCCTGTGTTTATTAGCCATGTGGAACTTTAAATACGCATTTGTTGTAAATCTTCTAGCACAAAAGATACAAATAAACTGAGGCGGCATGTTACACTTGTACCTTTTGTGGTGTCGAAAGTTCCTTTTGTAGGTGAATTGTTTCTGGCAAGCGTTACAGGTGAACTTACCCGCCTCCATCCGAAAATCGGGAACTAAAATGTTAAATCAATAAAATATATTTGATAATCATGTGTAAAAATCGGGTTGTGTATTTAAAAAGTGCAAAGTCACAGCTAACAGTATGTAAATTTATTATTAATTACTTAAAAGTAAATATAGAGGTTTCATAGGTTAATTTAAAAAAATAGAAAGGGTACTGTATAAAGTTTATAGAGCCCGTGAAACTTTTACTCTTTACTTCCGTGATATGCGCTTGCCTAATAATGTGGCCTACATTTATCATTTATTGTTTACTGTGACTAATATCTTACCAAATATGGTAGCTATGTGTGCTAGCTTAGTGATTGAGAACGCGATTAGCATTGCAAAGGTGTCGTGTTCGAATCCCAACTGGGGTGATTATTTTATTTTTTAGTTTTTTTTTGACAAACACATAATTTTGAATATAGTTGTGCGGACTGCGTTTTGGTTAGCCCTGGTTAGACTTTTTTTTGTGTTGAAATAAAAAAGTGAATTTCTGTAAAACAAGTTATGGAATTACCTAACATTTGACATTCGTTTAATTATTATTATCAGCGGAAGCGGGAGTAAAGAGCAAACATTTTACGGGCTTACAAGATTCTTGTAGCAGTAATGTTAGGCTTTTTTTTATGCAAAGCTTATATCAACGTGAAGATGGCGACATCTTGAAAAAAGTCCAGATGATTTGTTTTCTAAATATGATAGTATAATAAAACGATCGAACACTACAGTTAATTTTCTGCCATCGAGAGAAAATTTTGAAATTGTAAACGAATTCAGGGACCAAATTAATAATAATTCCACCAAAAACGATTATTTTTGTATGTTTAAAATCGATTTTTGAAAGGAAAATCCGCCGCACTACCATAAGGTACTTAGTTTTTGCCAACAAATAAAATGGCCACCCAACAGTCCTGACTTGGACTGATGGACGCATTTTTGTCAACAGTTGAAGATAGAACTAAAACAATTGCATAAAATATATCTAGAATTTCCTAGAGAATCCAAAAATTCAAAAATATACAAGGTGTTCTATTTAAAAATAAGTTACTTTGCCGTGCCAAGCGTCTATGCAACACCTTGTATATACAAAAATATTGTTCGAACTGAAACCTAAAACGTTGGTATTAAACATTTTGTTCTATTTCAAACAATAAAAAAATTCAACGGGGGTACATTATAAAAAAATCACCACGTACATACGAAGGGAAGTTCTGATGATCAAACGCAATGTATACCTTACACCCGTACTCACTAAAATAGTTTATGGTCTAAGTTGAGTCGTAGGTCTAAAATGACATCTGCAAGAACTGAATAATACATTTTTCTTAACGCCGCAATGACAGAATGTCAGTGACACAAGCAAAACATAACTGGCGAACTAACAATTTGTATTTCCGTGATAACTAGATCTGGTCTAACTTTATAGTGAATACGGGGGTTAGAAACGATGATAACCCATTACATTTAGTATAATCGGAAAGCTTAAAATGTCTATTTTTAAAGACTGGTGGGTGTTTTCTTAGAAGCTTTTCAGTTTTTGAGAATTTTACATATCCCTCCTAGCTGTCAAAATCGAGACTTGTTCTTTAAATTACATTGTTTTTCTGATGATTTTTGCCGTTTTTTTACATATGAAATGCACGAGGAGAAACGAACTTCTAATTTGGTGCCAAAAATTACTACATACACTCATGGAAATTTGAAACGACAAAATTTTAGTAATAATTGTAATATGATATTTTCTGATTTTTTCAAGCGATTTAAATAAGCTTTTTGTTGTTTTAAAGGTACATTATTAGACTTTATTATTGGGCCGAATGTTTTACATAAACACAATTAACGTCAATATACAGGGTGATTCGAACACACGTGTTTTTTACCCAGAATTTAACTACATTACTACATTAAACAGTAACTCTCAAAATTATGCTTATCATGCCAAATAATCAATTTTGCTTTAAAAAGTGCTTTTTAAAAAACTTTACTATCTTGTTCCGTTTTTGAACTGTAGAGATTTTTTTAAACACCTACATAATTGTATGATTTTTTGTTGCACATTTTTAAAATAAGTGAAGGATGCCTTAAAACAAAAACGCCTCGATTGTCATTTGTCACCCTCAATGTTCAATAGTTTATTCATGGTTTTGTTTTGTGGGTTTGTTACTTAAAAACGCTTTAAAACATTATCAAAATGCCCAGATATGATGCGAACGAACTTAGGCGAGAAATCGGTATGATAAAAGTGGCTTATCCAAAGAATTGTGGCTCAAAGGTTGCACATTAAATAAAGTGCTTTATCAAGAGAATTGCTCAGATATCAAAATACTGGTTCAGTATAATATAACCATGGAGAAGGTGGTGTGAAAAAAACAACCCCTAGACAGACAGATTGTACGTCAAACTCTTTCCGAGAGAACTATTACGTTCACATAAATTAAAACTCATGTCCAGCTAACACAAAATGTAACCATGTCTACAAAAACCATTCGAAATCTGTTATATGAAGCTCATTTAAATTCCCGACGGCCCTATAGGCATTCTCAGTTATTAAGAGAAGACAGACGGTCTCGTTTGAGTTTTGCCGAAGATTATGTTAACTGGGATTTACTCGAATGGTCACATTGTTTATTTACGGATGAATCAAAGCTTGCCTTCGCCCTGATGACAATAGGATTCGTGTATGGCATCGAACAGAAGAGATACGAAGAAAACTGTTACTAGATTACAGAGGGCAGGAAAATCATCAATATAACAGAGTGATTTGGCCCTCCCGCTCCCCGGATTGTAATCCAATAGAACACATATGGGATGCTTTAAAGCGGCGTTTGTATGCTTAAGCAATATCTCCTAGAATTATTAATGATTTGGTTGAAGCAACTCATGAAGAATGGCATTTAATTCCTCAAGAGTGAATAGACAATGTTATATCAAATAAGCTCAGACGATGTCGGGAGGTTATAATAGACCCACCCGATACTAGGACCTGTAGTACCTACTTGTATATAGTTTTAATTTTATTTTCGATTTTTAAAATAGTGTTTTAGTTAAGGTTAATTTTGCTCATAAATGTGTTTTAATAATAAACATTGTTGTATCTCTTTTTTACCAATATGGTAGTATCATAAATCTAGAGGTGTACAAAAACCTTGAAAATTTAAAAACGGAATAAGTTGGTTTAAAATCATGTTTTAAAGCCAAATCATTTGATATGATACCCATAATGTTCACAAATGTAGTTAAATTTTGGGTAAAAAACACATGTATTTGAATCACCCTGTATATTGACGTTTATTGCGTTTTATGTCAAATATCCTGCCAAAGAATAAAGTCCAATAATGTTGCTTTAAAACAAAAAAAAGCTTATTTAATTCGCTTGTAGGGATCAGAAAATATCATACTACATATATTACTAAAATTTCCATCACTTCCAGTATTATATCCAAGAATATCTCCTGTCAAATTCGTTTTCAAACGTTAAAAAATAGTAATTGTTGTAGGGGTTGTCATAAATTTGGACCCACTTTTACAATTTTCAAATCCGATCGACTAATCTCAGAACCTCTCATGGTTAGCAAGTCATCAGGATCATTTTTGTTCAAGATATCATCGCCCTCATTTTTAACATAATTGCCCTAACTATCTGGAATATTTGGTCAGATATTAACAAAATATCATGAGTGCAACTTTTTAGCAATTTTTTGGCACTTACATAAGTCTAATAATGTTAACTCTTGCTAGATGAAAAGTACCGTTAAAAAACTACAATTCAAAAAATGGCCTGCTTTCTAATTTACTTAAACTCCTTTGCTTTTTGGGCTATTATCAAAGACAAATTATACTTCGTATAGACGCACCATCAGGTATAAATATTTTAACGACATCAGTGACTCCTGTCGCGATCTAATTAGATCGCACGAAACAATATCCCAACTAAACGAAATACATTATAAACTTGGGATCCATTTTGGGGCATTTTATTTTACATCGGATATATCATCTACACGGAGCATGATCTGTCTTTGCTATTAGGTATCGGAAACACTGTAAGGCAGATCGCAATGGAAAGACGATATATGGATTTTTAAATATCCCTTCGTTGTAAACCTCTTGTCGCATAAGCTGCAGCAAAACTGAGGGGGCTTGTTGCACTTGTATTTTCGATGGTGGTTCAGATTGTACTTGTAAGCAAATCGTTTTTTGCAAACTGGACAAGCATATATCTTGTTTGTCTCTAAAAAACAGTTATTTAAAAGCCATGCAGACAATGTTTGTTTTCAATTGTGTTTAAAAATTCAACATTTATCCTGCTAAGAAGCAGCAGGGTTATCATGTTTTACAAACAATAGTATCTTTCTGAATTATAAAAGTATTAAACCATTCATAGAGCACTAATATAAGCAATCTGTATCCTAAGAAAACTGCCTTATAAATCAAATACGTATAACTGGAATTTTAAACAAAAATAATTTGCTTTTATATATTTTTTAGGTACAACTGAAATCTTAGCATTCGTCTAAGACTTTATACATTTCAGAATGTCGTCGTTCATTTTAATCATAACTTTACAGATACATAAAATTACTTGTTTCACTACTAATCCATTTTTAACTACCATAATAGTGAAAGTGGTTATTTAGGCCATCTTACCACCTGGACTTAAACCCAGTTGACATTTTTCTCAATTTGCGTAAATTTGTTTGATTCGATGTCAATATAGTAGAACTTTATAAAAAATGAAATATAGAAAATTAAAACATCCACAATTGATAAATATGATTATCATAATAAAAAATCTATAAAGGATGATGGACGATTTCATAAAAATTTCCATCAAAACTTTTTCTATTTTAAGAAACTTTCATTTGTGGAATTTCTAACTAGAGATTCTAAAAAGCAGAAAAAATCTAGTGAAAATCGCACTGCTGAAGATTATCTAACAATTATTATGAAACAATTAGAAAGAAAACTAAAATTTCAAAACGTCTATGCCAAGGATTGATATGAAAACCCATCATTCGATAACCAGTCACCAGTTTATTTATTTTATTTAAAAGTTTACAAATATCGGCATAATAAAATAAGATTTTTGATTTGTATCTAAGAGGATACAGGAGGGAATTTGAATTATACACATAAATCACATGTCTGTAGTCACAGGTCTATGTGGATCACCAACAGAAACCTCATTAGTCCAGCGAACAAGCCGGACGTTTAGACAAATACAAAATAGGAATAAATTAGGATCATCAAAACAAAATATATGTTCAAAAGTGAAATTGTTTTTAACTTAGGAGACCGTGTTTCGAAGTAATGTGAATTCCCAAATACTGTTTGGACTTAAAATTCTTTCTGCACACGTAGCACTCAAATTGTCCGGGTTTGTTGCAAGTGTACTTTCGGTGGTAGTTTAGGTTGAAATTCGAACTAAACCTCTTTCGGCAATCTACGCACTCCGGAATTTTCACTAAAATAATAAAAAATAAAAACAAAATTCAAAAATGTAATGCATTTATTTTTTACACCATTAAGGCTTAGAAAAATGAAGGTACAATTATATTCCATTTTTTAAAAGCACTAATTACTTTTTATAGACTTAAAAAAAGTAATAAACAAAAGAAATATCTTTATGTCGGGTGACACAGGAGACAGGGTACAAGCCTCCATTTTTTTAGTTTTAAAAATATCAATTTGATATTTGAGACATTTCTATCGATAACTCCATTAGAAGCAAATTTTTTATAAAATAAACAAATGAATCTACTTCCGCTTTTACGGGAAGTGACCAAATTCACCATTGCCGCTTTATTAAAAAAAAATGCAATCACTTAACTTAACTTAAACTTAACACACCAAAATAAACTTATTTTTAATTTTTGTAGAACCTTTCAATTTTACATTCGTTTTGGGTAATGATAGATTTTTTTTACCTAAAAAACAATTTACTCCAATATTTTTAATGACATCTTCTATATTTTTTACAGTCATTCTGGCCGCAGAATATCCTTTTTCTTTAAAGTGTATCATCCTATTAACCATTATTTTCAAAATGACTATGAAATAGCCGTTTATTTTAAATAAAATCTATCCTGATTTATAAAAAATGGCTGTCATATCGCCATCTTAAAAATAAAAGCTAGCATGCGACACAACTTTAAAAAGGTAATTTTACGGCGAAAACGACATTTAAAAATATTGGAGAGAAATAAATTTAAAAACTGTCTTAGTACCCAAAACGATTTTTAAATCGAAGTGTTCTAAAAAATGAAGAAATAAGTTTATCTTGGGCTGTCTAAAACAGGCATTTTATGAATAGTCACTGTACCCTTTGTACTTCTTCTTCTTGGTCGTAAAAAGATTATACGAAAGAACTCAAAATGAGGGATTACTCCTTCACCAGTGTGTCAAGAAACCACCAAAACATGACGCTCTGTTTGCCCGGCAAGGCTCATCAGGCAGTTTCCTTGGGGGGTATCAGTATTAAAAACAAACACTACCATTTTAATCTTTTCCACACTGTTATCTTTCCGAACAAGTTGTTGTTGTGTGTGTGTGTTGAAGGCAACACGTCGTGATTTAGATACAAATGCCCGGAAACTATTAGAAATTCAACTGAAATTAGCTTCTAGACTAGAAAGAACTACATTTACAACTTTGGACAACATTACTAACACACAGGTAGAAAAAATAAATCAAGAAGTTACACTTAAGCAACAAAAGAAGTTTGAAGCCCTCCTGAACAGAAAAAATCTAGTGAAACTTCCGCAGAACATAGTTATCAACCTGTCATCGAAGCCGTTATCCTAAGCAGAACTTTCCGTCCTTTCCAAGGGCCAAAACTTCACAATAGCACCGAGTAGCATTCCCGTAGAAGACATAGTATCTTCTATTGAAGCAGCAATCAGAATATTACCTGTGGAACAAGCCGATGAAGTCAGATATGAGACAGCGAAGATCATTAAAAACTCAAAACCACCGAAGTCGAAACTCTCCGCAGCCGAAAAAACAGCAATGAAGACCTTAAACGAAAACGCAAACATTCTGCTACTTCCAGCAGATAAAGGCAACGATACAGTCGTCATGGACAGCACAGAATATGTGGAACAGGTTACTCAACTTTTGGACAACAACTCCTCTAAGGTTATGCAGGCCGACCCCACAAGTAGAATAGAAAGACGCATTACCAATTTGATTAACACATCCAGTCTACCACCAGCGGAGAAAAAATTATTAAAACCAAGCAGCTCCAACATTCCTATGTTCTACGGTCTTCCGAAGATACACAAGGACAACGTACCACTTCGACCGATCGTCAGTGCAATAGATTTGCCCACATACAAACTAGGTAAATATCTTTCAAATTTTTTTAATCCATTTACTGTAAAAACAGATTATTTTATTAAAAACTCTGCACATTTCGTGGAAAAACTTAAGACAATCCAGTTGAATTCCGAAGATTATTGGTCAGTTTCGATGTAGAATCACTTTACACAAATGTTCCTGTCAACGACTCAATTTCCATTATATCGGACATACTGGATAATAATAATCTTGAAAAAAAGTTAATAGACCTAGTGGAAGCTTGTCTTACATCTACTTATTTCATTTTTCCAAGGAACTTTTTATGAACAAACTTTAGGGGCAGCTATGGGCTCTCCTCTATCACCTGTGGTAGCAAATATCTTTATGGAAGCCTTTGAGGATATTGCTCTAACCTCCGCTCCACTAAAACCGAAGCACTGGTTTAGATATGTAGATTATACTTTTGTTGTTTGGCCTCATGGACAGGATAATCTCCTTATATTTCTGGATTATACTTTTGTTGTTTGGCCTCATGGACAGGATAATCTCCTTATATTTCTGGACCACCTTAATCAGCAACATCATAATATCAAGTTGACGATGGAAATTGAATCTAACGGAACAATTCCCTTTCTAGATGTATGTGTTCAAAGGAAGGAAAATGGTACATTAGGACATTCTGTGTATAGAAAACCGACGCATACAAATAGATACTTAAATTCAAATTCTCATCACCACCCAGCACAAAAGAAATCGGTTATTAACTCACTAGTATTCAGAGCTATTTCGATTTCTGATCAAGATTCTTTAACATCGGAAACATCGAAACTGACCGAAGCTCTCAGAGGGAATGGCTATTGCACTGAAGATATTACGCGTTCAATTAAAAGATATAGTAAACCAACTCCGCCAAAGGAAAATGATAAAGAGCCACCATTAGGTAGTGTTGTTCTTCTCTACATACATGGCACTACAGACAAAATAGGACGATTACTTCGGCGGTCCAACATACCTACAATCTTCAATACACATAAGAGGATTGGACAATGCTTGCGATCCCCGAAAGATTTTGTACCTTTCCAAACAGAAGGAGTATATAAAATTCCTTGCTCCTGGGGAGAGGTGTATGTGGGAGAAACAGGACGCTCAATATCAACTAGACTTAAGGAACATGAACAATGTATTAAAAAGAAACAAATTGTTCAGTCTGCTGTATCTGAACACCAGCATAACACTGGCCGTTTCATAAATGTAAAGGAAACCAAGGTTCTAGCATCGGTTCCAGGTTTTTATAAACGAAAAGTTAGAGAATCTATTGAAATATTTAAACATACAAAAAATTTCAATAGAGATACGGGTTACGGTTTACATCACACGTGGAAATCGATCTTAACACAGGGTTACGGTTCGGCGAGCACAAGTCGGGTATAAAAGCCCGCCTGAATCTCTTCGAGCTCATTCAGTGTTCAGATCTCGTGGAGTAAAGATCCCTGAAGATGCCTCGTGCAATCGAAGGCGAAACGTCGGATAGTAATTCCAATTTGACACGGTCTAATCCCAAGAACCATGATTTCTTAATTGACAAAGCCGTGAAAGCTTCTGTTCTACGTACTCTCTTATATAGATTTAATTAATAAACTGACTTTTTTTTATTTATGGGCAGATCACGAAAACTGCCTAAACGTAAGCATTAGGTGCCGCGGTTACCTTAACTGAATAGAATTCTATTTAAAAACCCAAAGATGTTAAATCGAAAACGCTGTCATATGAAAGTATAATATAGGGGGTAGTGCATTTAAAAAAGGTTGTGTTATTTTTTACCTCTTTATGTAATATTTTAATAAACTCTGTACTGATTGGCTTTGGATAATAGATCATTTTATAAAAAAAATAAAGCCGACTTCAAAAAAATGCACTAAAAGGGGAAAAATTATATTTTATTTCATCCTCTTTTAATAACATATCTTATTATACAATACTAGCTGGCTAGGGAGACCTTGTTCTACCTTTTCCGTTAGATGGCGCGATGAGTTACTAAGGGAATATGGGGCGCATTCACCACATCGTCCAGAAATGTTATATTATATATTAAATATGATGGGTTTAAATACGCAATAAAACAATACAAAAAATAGTGTTGAAAGGTCTCGATAACCAGACAATCATTTCAATAAATTGGTGCAGTACAACTCTCTTACGAACTTCTAGCTTAGTATTCTGAATATATAGATACAATGGCAACATACATGCTTTTTCTTTCTGACAGAACGGTGAACGCATATATTATTCAATGTAACATCGAAAAAACAGTTTAAAATGACGTAATTTCGCCATTTTTAACAGTTTCTCAGTATGATTGCTATCGGAATACTTCGGTGTCAAATATTGGGCAGTATCAATGTATATACATAAAAAAATACAAACTTCCTCCTTTTTCGAAATTGGTTAAAAACGAACACAGGTTTCTTTTTTGGTCGTTTTTTTTTAATAATTCCCAAAGTTTCTTATACATTTTATTAACGAATCGTATAAAAATACATTACAATAACAATATTTTTAAAAACAATTTTTTATACGAATAAAAATATGCGCTTATATTTTGAGCTATAAATAAATTATAAATACATATAAACTTAACGTATCATTACTAATATTCAGTTAAACATAATTCCAATCACCCACTAGAAAAATCATATATTAATAATTATAACTAAACATAAATTGCACAATTTACAAAAAGAAAGAATGAGAAAAGGAACGGCATAAAAAATACTATTTTCATTTTCAAGTAAGCCGGTTTTTAGTTAATTTTATATTTTAAATTTTCCCAAAACCCAGTAGCTCTAAAAAACTTTTCGAAACAATCATGCAGGGACTATTTTTAATGATTATCTCCTTTCTATCAATTTTGACCAATCACTGACAATAATTCGGAAGTCATATTTGATTTTCAAGTGGAAAAATATGGCATAACCGTCAGTTTTCCGAGAAAAAAAATGAAAAAATATCATTCAAGTTCTACAAGGCAGGTTAAAATGACTTAATTATATTGTGTTTTCTGGTGTAATAACTATTGTTCCTACAGTTGTTTTAAATAAAAATATTGTTGACAAAGAAAAACCTTTTTTTTACTTTTTCGCAACTGAATAAAAATATCTAACTTTAAATTAATTGAAGCAAATATTTAATAAAATTACATATATCAACATGTTGACCAGTCTGCCTGAAACATTCCGTAGACTGACTGGTCTACATATACGAAAATTTATTAAATATGATGTAATAGTATGGACCATTTTGATGAAAAAGTGCTTAAATAACATACGATCAATTCCTTACCATTTTTGAGAAAAATGGCCTTAAAGTTCTATTTTGTTTTATTAATTTTTTATGTAAAACAATTAATTATATGATTTTCTACAAAATGCCTACACATTTTTTCTTAGTGAACCTAAATTTAAAAAATAAAAAAACGATTAAATTGTTTTATTTTACCATAGAAAGCTTATTTGAAAACGGCAACACTGCCCACCGTAGAGAAACGAGCAGGCTTCAATGAACATAACAATTCGCAAAGGTATCAGTTACAGTTGTCTTGTTTTTTGGTTCTTTCACCTTAATTTTTTTCCGCAGGAGGCATTTTCATACCGTTTTGATACGTAGTCGGGATTTAAAAATGTATACGAATATTGAGTATGAAGGCATGTTACTTATTTATGGAGAGTGTAGACAGAATGTTCGTTTGGCGTCCCAAACATACCGGGAAAGATATCCTAACAGGAAGTGTCCCAATGAGAGTACATGTGTGGCGGTTTTACAAAGACTTCGCGATACGTCAAACTAATCGGAGGCCTGAAAGGCAAATAACACCCAAAAACGAGGAACATATTTTAGCCCTAATGGAGGCAAACCCTGGTTTGAGAACTCGGGAAATCTCGCGACAAATTGGATTTTCTAATTGGACCATTCATCTTACCCTTCGTGAAAACCTTCTGTACCGTTATCATGTGCAGCGAGTACAGGCTTTGACTTAGAGGACTTACCCCGAAGAAGAGTATTTTGCTGGTGGTTTCTCCGAAAAAACCAATAACACGAAAATTTTACTTTAAACATACTGACAACCGATGAATGTTGTTTTACGAGGAAATTTTCAAAAAATCATAACACTCATACCTGGTCTCAAGAAAATCCACACACGATTCAACGAGGCCGCTTTCTATAAATATTTGGGCTGGAATAGTCCACAATCGGTTAATCGGACCTTTTGAGCTACCAAGACGTCTAACAGGAGAGGCATATCCCCAATTTTCAATTAATGACTTCCCCACTCTTTTAGAAGATATTCCTTTAGCTCAGCGAGCCCGCGCCTGGTTTCTGCATGATGGAGCTCCTGCTCACATTCGTAGGAATGTGTTACAACATCTGGATAATACGTTTAATAACACAGGGTAACAAAAGAAAACAAAAATTTGATGCCGGAAATCTACATCTGATTTTAGATCATTTTAATGTGATGATTCCAAAAATGCCACCAGATTTTTTCTCAGCTCTAGTTTTTGAGATACAGGTTACAGGTTAATTGATATTTTTTTCTGATAAAGGACAACAAATAAAGAGATAAATATGTACTTAATCGTCAAAATAGAAATTTCCCAGAATCTAATTAACCTAATGGATACCTGGAATTGTCCCTGACCCAATGTTCCTATACTAGGAACTAGTCAATACACTGCTCTTAATTACTTTTATACCTGTAATTGCCTATGACCCGATCCTTCTATACATGCTTGGCTGAACTCTATTTAGTATATTACTGAGTTTTCCCAAGTAAAGTTGTGTTATGATTTTGTGTAAATTTTGGTCGTTTTGTAGTATCAAGACACTAAACTGAAACAATGGCATCCACAAGCAGACGTACCTGTGTAAATCATCCCGATGTTTTTTGTTATGTGAGTGGTGAATATACTTTGAAAGAGAAGAGAAAAATAATTTCTGACTTTGTGAAAAGAGCTTATCTTGCCTATTCTGGCGTTCATTTAGGAGATCAAGATAAATCTTGGGCCCCACATTTCATATGTAAAACATGTGTTGAACATTTGCGACAGTGGCGAACTGGAAAGAGGAAGTGCCTAAAATTTGGTGAACTAATGGTTTGGAGAGAACCGCGAAACCATCATGACGACTGCTATTTTTGTCTCGTTATTATTAAAGGCATAAATAGAAACAATAGACACAAATGGACATATCCTGATCTAGATTCTGCAAGAAGGCCTGTAGCGCATTCGGAAGAAATGCCCGTTCCATCATTTACAGTCTACCCGAACTGACAGAATGTGATACAGAAACATCAACGTCTGACGAAGTTCAAAGAATTCAATCAGAAAACGACAGCGAATTTGAAGCAGATTTAGCAACTCCGCAGTGTTTCAATCAAGAAGAACTAAACGATCTTATAAGAGACCTGAATCTGTCAAAGGAATCCGCTGAAATACTTGCATCCAGATTAAAAGAAAAAAATCTACTTTGTCCAGGTACTAATATTACATTTTATCGTAAAAGAGATAAGGATCTGCTGCCTTTTTTCGCTTAGGAAAATGACTTGGTATTCTGTAACAATATAAAAGGGCTCTTAGAAAAAATGGGTTTGCCTGAATACACTCCAGATAATTGACGCCTTTTTATTGATAGTTTAAAACGTAGTATAAAATGTGTTCTTTTACATAACGGTAACAAATGTGGCTCAATTCCTATTGGTCATTCTACTACCATGAAGGAAGAATGTGAAACAATTGCATTAGTTTTGAGAAAAATTAAATACGAAGAACATCAGTGGGTAATTTGTGTTGATTTAAAAATGGTTAACTTCCTCCTTTGACAGCAGAGTGGTTATACAAAATATCCTTGTTTTTTGTGCCTTTGGGACAGCAGAGCTAAAAATGAGCACTGGGTTAACAAAAATTGGCCTTCAAGAGATGTCATGATTCAAGGAAAACAAAACGTGATCAACGAACCTTTGGTTTCAAGAGAAAAAAATCTTATTTCCGCCCTTACATATCAAGCTCGACCTAATGAAGCAATTTGTGAAGGCTTTAAATCGAGATGGAAATTGTTTTGGGTATTTGTCACGTAAATTTCCTGGCATTAGCACGGAAAAACTGACTGAGACTGAATCTAACGCTTGGTGTTCATTTGTTCAAGTAGTACAAAATTTTCTTGGCAATCATAAAGCAGAGAATTACGTAGAATTAGTGGAAACTATGCTTTCAAATTTTAATATTCTCGGCTGTAACATGAGTATAAAAGTTCACTACCTCCACAGCCACCTAGATCGTTTTCCAGAAAACTTAGGTGATTTTGAAGAACGGTAGAAAGATCTTTTTTACATCAGGATATTAAAACTATGGAAGATGATGATGGCGGACTACTGCTGGAGCCTTCAGCGAGATTGCTCTAGTAAACTCCATTCTAGAAAGTCGTATAAAAGAAAATTTTTATGTGATTAGCGACTAATGTAATTATGTAAATTAAGTTTTGACAATAAATACTTAAATCCATGTGTCTTTGTTTTTTTTAACTGGCAATAATAATATTATATATTATAACAATTATAACGTAAAATATATACACAATTTTTTTTATAACTAGATCTGATAGACAAAATCTTTTTTACATTCTGCATCCAAAAATTACCCAGGAACAGTTAAAAAATCGCAGGCACCAAAATGTGTGTTGGCCTGTGTAATAGGTGGATATGTCGAAATGCCCCAGAACCTAGAAAATGGCCTCCGAGGTTACCAGACCTAAAGCCCCTTGATTTTTATTTTTGGGGCCGCATGAAAACATTAGTGTATAGTAGAATTGAAATTGAAAATGAAGATGACCTTAGATACCGTATTTTTGCTGCAGCGGAACAAATTAGACAAAGACCTAACGTTCTTGAATCTGTTTAAGAAAATTGGCTCCGCCGTATTCTTGCATGTTTAAATAGTGGCGGTAGTCATTTTAAGGAAATTCTTTAAGTTTTTAAAATATTTTTTTAGTGTATGAATTACATACCTAGTGGTGTAAATTAATATGCTTGGTAAGTTCATATTCTTTATTAATTTTTGGAAACTAATAAATCTAATTAGTGTTGCGCAGTTAAAAACTATACAAATAAACAAACTAAATATCTCGAAAATATTTTTAGTCAAACCCCTAACATCCTGGTACACTTACTTTTTGGCTTTTTACTGAAACGTCTTTTTTATTAAGAAGAAATATAATAAATAATATAAGGAAAATCCATGACCAGGAAAAGTGGACGAAATAAAATAATTGCCCACAATGCACTGAAAGAATGGCTTCAACAGTAAATTGTGTAACACTGTGTTAATAATAAAAATTTTGACAACCATTATTTGTATTTATTAATACTAAAAGCCATGGGTTAATGTAATGTTTCAGCAGGTGGAAAAACATGTTATTATGAAATGGTGAATGCGCCCTTAAATAATCTCTGTTTCTATTCTACAATCAGAAAAATTAACTTGTACTCTTTTCTGTGAAGCCTAGGTTTGTAATTCTACGTAGATGGACTGGTCTAAATGTTGAGATATGTAATTTTATTAAATATTTGCTTCAGTCAATTTAAAGATGCACTAGAGATATTACCCCTGAAAAAAAATCACTGTTTGTGACCGCACTTTTACAGGGCCGTATCTTAAAAATGAACCGTTTGCGGACTCGTAACACAACCTTTCTTTTTATTTTTGTGAGAGGAATATGCTTCTTGAAGTTTTACGCTTGATCTGCAATTACCCCTGTTTTTAAATGCTACATATCAACTGTTTTTTTGTATTAAAAAAATTGATTTTTTTTAGCAAAGTTTAAATACAACACATCAGTAAAATTTAATTGAACAGAACCATAATAATATGCATAAAAAACAAATAAATAAAGCAATAAATAAATAATTAAATAGATAATAAATGTTAATATCTAAAATAAAAACTAAAAGTTCTTGTGAATGGCCAACAAATGGTACTGCAAACTCTTCTTTTGGGTAAAACAACGGAAACATATGGTACATTTAAACTGTCCCTTTTTGTTACACTCATAGCGTATATGTTTCTTGAGCGAAGTCTGGTGTTTATAAATTTTTTTGCACGACACACAACTGAATTTGTTCATCAACGTAATGTATCCTAAAAACGATTTTTATTATCAAAAAATGTATTTATAAACAAATATATTTTAAATAATTGAAGATGTCTATCTGTACAAAATATATTTACATAATCTTCCCACCACAACGTTTTAACAGAAAATAAATTATTCTAATTAATAAATAATTATAACAGTAATACATACGTCCCCAAAACAAAGATTATATTGTAAATTAAACATTAAAAATTTAACATTCAAATATAAATTACAAAACAAATTAATATTTCTAAATTGTTAACATTAACATATACATAGATGACTTTAAGATAGACTATATCTGATTTTGCTTAGAATGGTAAAACAACTGTATCAGAGACTGTTTGATGAAAAAAATGGCAGCTTGGTTAGTATATACTCACCAGTCTCTATTCGGACGCGAGAAAGAAAGCTTCGAAAATGTCAAATATGATTTGGCGAAATGTCAGCAAAATTGTTTAAAACACATTATATATATATATATATATATATATATATATATATATATATATATATATATATATATATATATATATATATATATATATATATATATATATATATATATATATATATATATATATATTGATATATATATAAGTACCGTAGAACAGTCATTTATTAATTTGTTAGTATTTCAGACGTCATGGGTCATCAATTTCTTTTTAACCCAATTGCCAAAAACGCGATTTTTTTAATCAAACAGCAAATGATTAATTTAAATAACAACAATAACGTTATAGCTAACACTCTGTATAAAAATATTTCTTTTTAAGTGTAATGTATAAAATTAAGGCACTTGTTAGACGATTGTGTTGCCGTACATCACGCTATATTGGAAATACATTAAGTACATACAAATAAGTTTTACAACGTAAAAAATTGGTGCACCATTATGCCCCATAGGCAACTGTTAGTATAATATGTTTCAAGATAATTCATATTATTTCATTAAATTCTAATTTGTAAAGAAAACATACATGCTAAGATTTTTTCTTAAAATCAGTAGTTTTTTATAATTTAGATTAGTATAAAGCCAACATGTTTTTTTTAATGAAATATAGCATCAAAATGAGATTTAAAGGACAAAAACTCTTAAAGTAATATGTATTTAAATTATTTTCCATTCTTTGTCGTAGAGAATTAATCCCTTGTTGCCACATTTCCAATTTCTTCTGCTTTTTTAATACTTTCGACATTTAATTTGATCTAAATATTTGTCTCGAGTTAAAATGTCCTACATTCATTTATTTGCCCATCATATTCCCAAATAACAAACACACTAATGTGCGATTCAAGTACAATATTTTTAAATTCGACCCAAATTTAAATGTGTGTAACTTATAAACAAAACGATTTTTTAACAAACGGCCTATTATATTTTGTAGGCTTATACATTTTTATTACTTTGTTATTTTTCTTATTATTAAAAAAAAAGTGATTTCAATCCTCGCGACGATTTTTTAATTTCATAGAATTATTTATTACCCATTTACAAACCTAAAATCATTCTGATTGTAAGTATATTTACTTCCACTACTTACCACATATATCTAAGTACTTAATTCATGAGTTAAAGGGAAAATAACTCATTGTACAGATTTTTAGTCATTTATTTTTTGAGAATTTTTTTTCTTGAAAATATAAAATACTTTTTAATCGCTTTGGATTTTTTATAGAGAAACTCAATAAAAGTGAATTAATTTAAAAAAAATGTAAGTTTAATATACCACGTGTTTTTGATTCACCCTGTATACCTGCAAATAATTTAAAATTATAGCTCTGCCTGATTTGTATACACCCTGCAAGGCTCATTTAAAAAGAAAGTAATGCCCAGCAGTTAGAGAACAAACGGTAAGGATGCCCCATGTCCCACCCTCTAAAAAGGTTTTAATAATTAGGTATTTTTTGGACACTCGGTATATAAAGACCTGCTGATAAACAAACAGACATAGTCAACTGGTTATAAATTTACTTAAAAAGTGCTAGAATTGGTAATTTAAAATTAAGTAGTTTTTGTGTTAACAAAATTAAGTTAAAATATAATCAACATTCTATGCAACTGAAAAACACTTTTTTCAGGAATAGCAAGGGAAATAAGATATAATACTGAAAAAGTTAAATAGTACGCCACTAAAGTAAAATTAACATTCGGAACGGCAAAGTTGTATGTACTTTTTTGAAAACATCCTTGGGGAAGCCAAAACGATTGAAAATATATAGTTTTTTTAATAAAAGTGTTTAATTTAGAGAAAAAAATAACTATTTTAAGAAAAAAATCGAAAAAAAATCAGATAACACAATTTTGAGATATATATATATATATATATATATATATATATATATATATATATATATATATATATATATATATATATATATATATATATATATATATATATATATATATATATATATATATATATATATATATATATATATATATATATATATATATATATATATATATATATATATATATATATATATATATATATATATTGTACATACTTATGTTGTGTATAGGGTATCCCTATATATATATATATATATATATATATATATATATATATAATATATATATATATATATATATATATATATATATATATATAGTACATACCCCTTTTTTTAGCGGTACCTGTATTAAAGCTTTTAACTAAGTATAAAATTATTTCAATGATTGACTTTAAAAAAAAATTAAACTATCTCTACTAATAAAAACAGCCTTGTCGAATTAATTTTTATTTTCAGTAGCCCAAAAAAAAACTAAAATCTACCCTAACACTAAAAGCTATAAAATGTTTTCAAAATGCATACCACCGGTGTCTCTACATTTTTGTGCACGCTTTTGTAGGTTTGCAATTGAGCGGTGAATCATTTGAGGGTTTTGTCTAACCTCGTCGCAATAAAAATGTATCCTATTTATTAATTGATACCTAGTTTCGATTGGAACACTGTAAACTTTTTGTTTTAGATGCCCCCACAAAAAGTAGTCGGCGACTACTGGCCAAAGATGTGGTCCTCCGCATCCAATCCACCGATCAGCAAATTGTTGATTGAGATAATTTCGAACATCAATTCCAAAATGTGCAGGTGCCCCATCGTGTTGAAACCATATGCCTCTTAAATTTAAATTTTCTAATAAGCCCGGTAAAATGTTTTGTAGAAAGTCCAAATACACAACAGCCGTTAGTCGTAATATATATGGTAAAATAAATGGTCCAATTAAATGATTATTTATTAAGCCGCACCAAACATTCACTGAAAACTTTCGTTGAGAATTGGCCAATCGCAACGAAAGAGGGTTTTCATCTGCCCATACATGAGAGTTTCTAGAATTAAAGACTCCGTCCCTTGTAAATTGAGCTTCATCAGTGAATAGTGCTCTAAAAATAGTTCTTCGATGATTTATTACCCACCTAGGAAATGCTAATCTAGGCAAGTAGTCGCCTTCTTCTAATCTTTGTACCTCTTGTACATGGAAAGGATATAGTTTTCATTTTTCATAGTTCTCCATACTCTTGTCTGCGGTATCGCTAATTGGGCGGAAATTCGCCTAGTGCTTGTGGTTGGATCTTCCCTCACAAGGTTGAGAATATTCTCTTCTTGGACCACGTTATTAGCACCCACTCTTTCAACATGAAGATTGGTTGAGGGAAACTTACCCTTTTCACGCAATGTATTAAAGGTTTCGGCAAACGTTTGGTGATTTGGAATTCTCCGATCCGGAAATCGTCTTCTGTATTCTTCTGTAGCAACCCTTCCATTACCATTACAAAATCCGTACACAAATACGATGTCTGCGTACTCAGCATTTGTAAATAACGGCATTTTTACAATTATTGAAACGTACAAACTTTTTGCAAAGAGAAAATTCAAATAAAAAATCTTTAATTAACAATGTCAAACACAAATGATTGAATTGTATGTACGTAATGTCATTTTTAAAATATCTGTCTAAATTCCAAGGCTTACTTTATTATTTTTAGGTATTAAAATTTATTGAATTTGTATTTTTTTGTAGGTTTTAAGGTTACGAAAAAAATTAAGGTAAATAAAAAAATTAAAAAAAAACAAGCTCTTACACGTAATTTGTATACAATAACAAAAATAAAAAAAGATAAATTTTTATGGTAGCCGATAAATGATCACGATCTCGAGCATTAGATAAGAGATGAGGCGAAAAAGACTCAAACAGAAATTAACTGGTTTATTAGTAGAGATAGTTTAATTTTTTTAAAAGTCAAGCATTTAGACAAAAACCTCAAATGTAAATGATTCAACGCTCAATTGCAATTCACAAAAGCGTGCACAAAAATGTAGAGATACCCTTAGACAGGCGTTATTGTGTTAGGGTAGATTTTGGTATTTTTGGGCCACTAAAAATAAAAAATAATTCGACAAGGCTGTGTTTTATTAGTAGAGATAGTTTAATTTTTTTTTAAAGTCAATCATTGAAATAATTTTATACTTAGTTAAAAGCTTTAATACAGATACCGCTAAAAAAAGGGGTATGTACTATCTAAAGATTTAAATTTCGTACATAACCTTTAGTGTGCCATTCAAGATGGTGGCATATTATTGTTCAGAAATGAATGTAGTTTAAGAAAAAAATTCAAAAATACCGAATTCCGATGTACAGGATGTCTCAAAACTAGCCCCCCTCCCCTGTGTGAATTGGCTGGATACGGCCCTGGAACTTTGATACTTTTCAAACGTCAAAAAGTTATGATATACCAAGAGTATTTGTGTACAAAATTTAAAAAAAATTGATTAAGCCGTTTAGGAGATACAGGGTGAACAAATTTTTACCAAAATATAAAAATCACCCTGTATCTTAGTAATAAAGCCGAATTAATCAATTTAAATATCCATTTCGATATACCCTAGGGATACTCTATACACCACATAAGTATGTACAGTGGGTCGTGAATCACCCAGTATATAAAAATCCTGCTTTTGTTTTACTCCTGGAGTATACCAGACCAAACAACTTTTAAAGCTTAAGATACCACAAAAATATTTTTAGAAAACATAAGCCTACATATGTAAAAAACCGTTTGTAAATACCTATTTTTTTCAAACTTATAGCAATTTAAATTTAGGATGAATTTTAAAGAAATCCACTTCAGTTGCAAAGCAGTGTAGTTTTATTGATATCCAAGTTTACTGGGGTTTACTCGTGACCCCGAATTGTATTTTGCTAGTTTTACATCGTCAGCATGTCTAGAATCCGCGTGAAGATTGAAAGGTTTCTGTAGTTAAATCAACCAAATTATCTTAAAACAGAGCATACCAAACTATAACAGTAAAATGCCCCAAATATTTAACTCGTAGTTAATATTTCATAGTTTCATTTATTCCTGGTAACTTTTGATCCAAAAAAACTCTGATTATAACAGCCATTACAAAAGTTAACAATCAATCGAAGTAAAATTGGCATACTTCCAGTGCTTGGCCAAATGGGCTTTCAGGGTGCCCTTTTGGGTAAAGAATTTGTTACAAATTTCGCACTTAAACTGCGGAGGCTTCTGACACTCGTACTTCGTGTGTCTGAGCAGGTTTCGTCGATGCTTGTACTTCTTCAGGCACACTCTGCACCAAAACAAATCGTCGTGAAAGAAAAACCCTAAAACTGAAGGTCTACCATAAATTTATATTTGGCATGGGAATAGTGTTAGTATCTTTTTAATGGTCTTTAGTTAGTTGTTTTTGTTGCAGTTTTTTAAATTAAATTTCCAAGCAGAGTAGAGTTTAAGAATGTACAAATAAAAAAAAACTATAGATAAAACAGAAGTGGTAATAAATAAAACTGCTGTAAAAAACGTATATGCATTAGCCACATTTTAATAAGCAACCTTTCAGATAACGTTTTCTCAAAATGTGAAATTGAAATTTCTTTTTGAAATAAAAAAATAAACACAGGTCAAAGTTATAAGTCATAGCTTTGATAAAATATTGTTAAAAGTATAGAGAAATATGCCACAGTTACTTTTGTAAAAATAAACTTATCAAAGCTACTATACAGGGTGTTAAAAAAGTACGCTGCCAAACTTTAAAGGTCGATTCTTTGCATGATATTAAGACAAAAAGGTCATATAAAGATAGGTCCGAAAATGAATGGTTTTCATACAGGGTTTTAAAATTCTATGAAAAAAAAAGTTTTTCCATGATAAGTTTTATATCACCCTAGATATGTTTATCAAATTTGGTATACATGGTTTACCCATTAAAGGACCGTTTTTGACGTAAAAGCTTTTTTTAATTTTCGACCATTGGCGTGCGTACGGGATTTGGACTGAATATTTTTTAAGAAAAAAATGGTACGCCACTGCTTTTTCTAAAAACGAAATTATTGTTGAGATCCCCATTTAATTTAGAGCAAATTTGGTCCCTAAACTTACTTTTGCGCGACGCGATGGTTTTCGCGTTAAAAACATTTTTTTCATGCATCTATTGCAATCCTAATGCCATTTTGCAATGGTATTTATATGTCAAATCTGCTTCTGCTTATTTTTTTATGAAACATTCCTTCTCGAAAGTTGGCACGTGTAATTCTGTGATTAGTACTAATTAAAAAAAAGTAATTATAATTTGGAATAATCTACTGAGTGATTCTTTTTTCAGGGTAATGTCCCCTTTGTCTCTCGAACTTTTTTTTACGTCGATACTTATGATTTCCCATTATCATTCACGAGTTCCTTTTTAGTCTTGTTTTTAATTTAATGAAATGTACTACTACACCATCATTTCTAAATGTACTACTTTCTATTTGAACTAACAAAAAAGCTAATGTGGCAAGGTGTGCTTTGCTGACAGTAATTCATTTGTTTCTCACAACATGGTAGTTGTCAAAACTTTTGATTAAGGTGCACTTGTGGAGTTTTTAAAAGTTTAATTAATTTTCCAATCCAATTGTTATAAACAAATGAATTACTGTCGTTTAGCAAAGCCCACCTTGCCACTTTACGTTTTTTGAACAGTGGATTAAATTGCGGTTTGTTTCTTAAATGTTTCTAACAAATTCTTAGTTCAATTAGAAAGTAGTACATTGAGAAATGATGGTTTGTTTAGTAGTACATTTTATTAAATTGAAAAAAAAAGCTGAAAAGAAGCTTGTGAATGGTAATGGGAAATTATATGAATCGTCCCAAAAAAAGTTTGGAAGATAAAAGGAGACATGACCCTGAAAAAGATTCAATCGGGAGATTATTCCAAATTATAATTATTTCTTTTTATAGGTACTAGTCACAGCATTACACGTTACGATTTTTGAATAAGTGTTTTATAAAAAATAAAGCGGATTTTACATCAAATTACCATTCCAAATTTCATTAGGATTGCAGTAGATGCATAAAAATGATTTTTTTCACGTGAAAGCCGTGCGTCATGCGAAACTAAGTCTAAAGACCGAAACGTAATTATCGATTCTGGTCCTATCAAAATCTAGAGTGGATAGGTGAGGGATATACACAACATCTGGAAAAAGTTAGTGTGTGGCATAATAAATAACCGTATAAATAATAATAGTTTAAATGTTCAAAGGTACTTGTACAGGGTTTTCCCGTATATTTTTCCGCACACCTAGAGAGTTTATTTGAATAGATACGGAAATCTCGTAAATACAAAAGTTATTGGGTATTTTATGAAGATTTAGAATATTATATCATAAGTGCGAAAATATTATTGAAAATGTCAAATTTTGACTGGTTGTCAGTTTTTTAAATGAAACGCCCTGTATTTTAAATCATATTCTTGATGATCTTTTTTTTTCTAATTTCAAATATATACACTTTTAATATATTCTGTCAGTTAGTTTTGGATATATAAGCGTTTAAACATTAAAGAAATGGTAAGGTAATTTGCGCTAAAACATAGTGAGCCATAGCCAAGACAATTGCAATGAACTACGCCTTTTTGACGTTTACCGGTCAGAAGTAATTATTTACGAGCATTTTTAATATCTAATACGTTGGACGATGGGTTATTCGGAAGAAGAGGAACTCGACATGATAGAATTATTTTATTTACATGGTAAAAATGCATCGATAGCTCGTAACGAATATCATAGACGGTTTCCAGATAGACCAACACCAACTTGTAGGACAATATTAAACATCGCTAAACAATTGAATGAAAGAAAAAAGCGAAAAGTTAGAATAGTGGAAAGAAACGCTGAAGAATATTTAAATATTTTGAAGGTAATTTTGAAATTATTGTATTAAAATAATTTATTTATCTTATTTATTCTTGTTTTAGAAAATCCTGAGCGCTCATTTCCTGATGCAGCCACTTTTTTTAACAAATCATGGCATAAAAACCACTCAATCTTAAAATATTATAAATATAAGCCAGATAAGTTTTTACCTACTCAAGAATTAACCGATCAAAATAAAATAGACCGATTCGCCAAGAAATAGAAAGACGTGTTATGATGAACCAACTAAATCTGTCTAACATAATTTTCACTGACGAGGCATCATTTACCACTGGAGGCATGTTTAACCGGAAAAATAAGCATTTTTGGTCAAAAGAAAACCCGCGAGCTCTTCAGGCGGTCAAAATTCAAGGAAGAAGATCCTTATATGTTTGGAGCGGCGTTCTTAACAATCATGTTATTGAATCTATATTTTTAAATGGGAATTTAACCGGACAAAGGTATCAGGAGTTATTAGAAAACGAAATCGAGGGGCATTTAGAACAACTACCGATTAATTTATATCTTAATTTGATGTGGCAACAAGATGGTGCCCCTCCTCATAATGTCCAGCCGGTCACCAATTTTTTAAATGACAGGTATCCATTTTGGATTGGAAGACATGGACCATTAAGATGGCCAGCAAACAGTCCCGATCTCTCTCCATTGGACATATTTTTGTGAGGTTATCTGAAAAACAATATATACTATAATAGGCCAAGAACCATCCAAGCTTTAGAGCAAAATATAGTCCAAACAATCGACGATTTAAACACCCAATCACCTCATTTTATTTACGCATCAATACACAGAAAATTTAGAAGAAGATTCAGAAATGCATTATAAACCAAGGAGGCTATATAGAAAACCAGAACTTAGTTCTTTAAGCTAATATTATTATTTACCTACTTTATATTATTGATTTTTTATGGTATTGTTTCTTTCCACTATTCTAACTTTTCGCTTAAGTGTTTTTCTTTCATTCAATTGTTTAACGATGTTTAATATTATGCTACGAGTCGGTGTTGGTCTTTCTAGAAACCTCTATGATATTCGTTACGAGCTGTCGATGCATTTTTACCATGTAAATAAAATAATTCTATCATGTCGAGTTTCTCTTCTTCCGAAGAACCTATCGTCCAAAGTATTAGAAATTAAATCACTCGTAAATAATTACTTCTGACCGGTAAACGTCAAAAAGGCGTCGTTCATCGCAATTGTCTTGACCATGGCTCACTATGTTTTAGCGCAAATTACCTTACCATTTCTTTAATGTTTAAACGCTTATATATCCAAAACTAATTGACAAAATATATTAAAAGTATATATATTTGAATTAGAAAAAAAGATCTTCAATAATATAATTTACTATACAGGGTGTTTTATTTAAAAAAACTGACAGCCTGTCAAAATTTGACATTTCCAATAATATTTTCGCACTAATGATATAATATTCTAAGTCTTCATAAAAAACCCAACAACTTTTTTATTTACGACATTTTCGTATCTATTTAAATAAACTCTCTAGGTGGGTGAAAGAATTTACGGGAAAACCCTGTACGACATTTTTGCAAATCGGTAGATAGATCGATGGGATCGCATTGAATGACCACCAAGGTTTCCGGACATTACACCATTGGATTTCTTTGTATGGCTGTTTAATCTATCTTTAAACACCCTCTTTAAAGATAGACCAAACAGCGTTGAGAACCTACTAGATAGAACATCGAATTTGTTGCTAGTTTTGGATTCAGTCTTAGAAGACCTCACTGGAGAAAAAAGCTGGGGTGGCTACAAATCAAGGGGTTGTAGGGAGGGGGCTTTAAACCACTTTCCGTTTTCCAGCGATTTTGTGAAAAATGACTCATACCGAATGTATACATTTTGTGCAACACTGTATAAAATAGCACTAAAATATTCTCAAATCGAAAAAGTGACCTTATCAAATTAATTTCTTTAAAAGGTTTTGAAATAAAAGAAGTAAAGTCGTATTTAAATGGACAATTTTTAAATTAACTATGAAAAGGAACTTAAATTTTGTCAAAATAATCTAAATAAGGCAGTTGACCACAAAATATAGTGACTAATAGTATTATCAGTACGTTTGGAACTGATATTTTAAGTGTTCCAAAATAAAGACCATCTAAAGACAAAATCACTATTCCTGAAAAAAAAACAAGGCCCCGGAAGCCCCCATAAAGCGCAAAACACCATTTTGTATGTTTTTATTTACAAAAGCCTTTTTGACAAAATAAAACCAATACCACAGAATAAAAATATATTATATACGAAATACAGGATTTTTATTTTAATATAGTAACTTTTGATTCTGACTATTGACTAAAATGCCTCGGAATACTAATTGTTCAACTAATACGTATCTAGTTACTTCGAAGACATAATGAGACTCTCTTGGCAAAGAAAAGTAAATATTATTAACGGCTAAATATTTATAAATGGCATGAAATGTTTACTATGTACCAACCAAGAATCCGAAAATTTGACCTATAAAATCATCTATTCTATATATTTAAACACTGCACCAATTTATATACCGTCTGGTGATCGAAACCTTTTGTTTGAATTGTTTTATTGCGTATTTTTTCTATAAAATCAATCTGTTTTTCTTCAATAACATTTCTGGACCATGAGGTGAATGCGCCCCAATATTCTTACAATTCCACTGGAAACTCAGTGCACCATCTAACGGAAAAGGCAGAACAAGGTCTGCCGGGCCAGCTATTTAATATTTATAAACCACACAAACAAAGTTCTTCTAAAAGTTAGTAAATAAAATACGGTGGTACCTACATAAAAAATAATATTTTCCACTAAAAGTGTCATTTGTTTTAGAGATACCTTGTATAAATAAAAAATACACCACGCAAAATATATAATTTTCTTGATAGTTGCTATCTGCTACAATTTTTTTCTTTTAAACGTATAACTTTTTTGCTACCTCTTCAGACCGAGACGATTTGTATATTTGTAGTTTAGTCCACATATAAACCCTCACTTTAGTGACACGTATCCCTATACCTATCTGTAACATTTAACAGGGCCTTATTAAAGTTGCTTAAAATTTAAAAATATTTCCTATAGGCCCTGACCGAAGCCATGACAACAAAGATAATATTAACCAAACCGTGATTGCGTTTGAATACCGTAACTCTAACTTCAGCATACCCTAAATGGCAAATAATTAAATTATACCCATAATATTTAGATCGTATAATAGAATCTTTATCAAAATAATTATATAAATTTATCATTTTATCGAGTTTTATTTTGGTTATATTTTTATTTAACATTTTAGAATTTTGAACAACAGAAATTGGAATTCCGTTATTATAACAATGAGTCATTATATACAATCTTTATAAAATATTTAATATGTCATATTAAATAGAATAAAATATTATATAACCTTGGATCCATGTTCTTTGGCATTGTCTTCTATTTCAAGTTTTTACATTTGAATTTTGTTTTAGGGTTTTCAGGTTCTTCATCTAGTTAGACTTTTTTCTGTGGTATTTCGTCGTTTTTTTTTAAATTTTATTTTTTTTTTGAAACTGATTAGCCGTGTTTTCGTTATAATATGTTATAAACCCATCATTTCTTAATAAAACAACGCAAACCGCATCCTGCTATCTCTTTTACTTTTCGAAATATTAATTTTTTCCCGGATCGATGCATATCAAAAGTACGTCAACTTAACTATATATCCTGGACGTGTCAGGAATCGAAAATATCAGCGTTTATAGATTGATCTTTTTCTGATAGAATGGCGCAAACCGAGTCCAAATATCTATAAAGGGAAGAAAGTGGTGGCGGTTTTCCCGAACTCCTGCAATTCGCGTCATACCGGTGGGAAATGTGCGTTCGCCATTTTATCAAGAAATATTGATATATTTTTTCGTCGCGTGGAAAATGAACAAAGGGAGTGTATTTCCCGCGAATATATCCACGTCTGATACAGAATTTTTCGTGGATTCAGAATTTGCCACGAACGATTTTCTAGGACTTTTGGTTCGCGAGGTATCGGCGATTTTCCGGGACCTTGCATAAAGTCCAAATATAGGTCGAATTTGCTGCTGTATCCTGAACGGTACGGTAATGAGAGGTTTGAAATTTTCATGGTTAGTAGATTGACTATTTCTGAATCGAATGCCGTTGAGCGCGGTAAAATTTTTTTTCTGAAAAAAAAGGTTTTCCCGAATATCTGCAAATCGCGGGACGGATAAAAAGTGGAAAATTTGAGATTTCTGAGGCTGTGAAAATTCAGCAGTGAGTTTTAGGAGTAAACAGATGTTATTTTCGGGTTCTATGGTATCGAATTAGTGTATACCCAGGTTTTTGCAAAAATTTGAGACCCAAAATTTTCGATTAATGATAGAGGTTTAAAATTCAATGGCCATAGTAGAATAATGTTCATTAAAATAGTGGCAAAAAATGAAATATTTCGGAAAGTTACAAAATCAATCATAATTAAAAACAAAAATAATGAAAATGCCCTCCAATGCTTTCCCCGTTCAAACTTTAGAGCACTCCATTTATTCAAGCAATTAATTCTTCCTTTTCTTTTCCTTAAGTTTGATTTTGTCCATTGTCTTTCCTGAGATTTACCAAAAAAAGGTTTTAAAATATTGTTGAGTATTTGAGACTTTTGTGAATTCAAGTTTTCGTCATAAATGGAATAGGTAAAGTGATTATTCATGAGTGTGCAAAAATCTACCCATTGACCAGCATTTTCTTCTTTTTAACATTGGGCTCTTTCAAATTTAAAATTATGCGTGCTATTTCTATTTAAAAATCGTTACAATTGAGGAATAGGAGGATTCACAGAACTCTAAATCGAGGCAAACATTACTCTTGGTTTTGTCTTTAGTTATTGAACTGACATGAATTTATCGGGCTGTTACCACTGTTTAAAAAAATGTACTTTGTACTTTTTGAATTTCTTTTTGATTATTGGAGGTAAGTGCAGATATAGATGATTAAATTTTCTGTACGTTCTTGTTACTATTTTGTTGCACTTTCCATAAGTAATAAATAGATTAAGGATATCTGAATTTAAGTAATTATTTGCCATTTAAGAATACTGAAGTTACAGTCAAAGTGTTTCAAGCGCAATGACAGTTTGGTTAATGTTATGTTGGTCGTCATGGTGGTCACGTTATTAATATATGATTATAATGTGAATAATACTTTTCCATGCTATTTTTCGTCATTATGTGCCCCAAAATTATATGATAAAATTAGCAATATAGCACAAACAGCTGAAATAAAAGTTTAATGTATTGCATATTTGGAATGGGAAAAATTAGGGTTTTATTCAAATTTTTCAAGTATTTTCAGATTCCACACTACATGGCTATCTTGACTTTTCTAAAAAGGATTGTTTAATGTAAAAAATTGCATTGTTCGCTTGTACACGTGAGGGTCAAACAGTCAAAGATATTTGTTGGATTTCAGGCATGTCAAAGTGTGAGTGTCACTTTTATTATTACTTGCATGAAATTAATTTATAGGCCAAACGTTCGGAATCCACTACACTCGAGCAACAAAATTAACTAAATATGGCACAAAAGTGACTAAGAGCAAAAGGTACCTACAGGCCTGATGACAGTGGCGTAACTAAGGGGATGTGAGAAGGGGCAACCGCCCCCTCCTCCCTTTCGTCTTTTGACGCCTTCTTTAACTTGTCAAATGACACAAAAAGCATTCGTCATCTATTAACGACATATCTGCAAATTTAGTGTAGTTTTATTTCATTCTTGAGACCCTTCTATGATTGCCCCCTTCGCCCTTAAAAAAAGCTGGCTACGCCACTATCTGATGACTAAATAAATCTATAAGATGCACTATCTAAAAAGGGCTGATATATTTTTTATAAAATCCCGCATACATGTTTCATAATTGTAGATACACTGGTCGGTAGATAAACCCGAGAAGGGTGACAGTGACATGGAGGTACACGTAAATTAGGCCTGGTTGATATACTTTCTGGTCGTCCAATTAATTGCAATTTAATAATATAGTTATAAATAACATAACAAGTAATTTAATAAAATGAATAACAAAAAGAAAAACATACAGCTATTGTCAAGTTCCGAGAAGAAAAAATACTAATTTAATATGACAAGTATGACATGCAATAAACATACATATGAAAAGTATGACATACAATAAAAATGGAGTATGAAAAATCTCCACAGTTCAAGGAAGAGTCACTATGAAGAGCAATAAAGTATTAGGGATGTCAATGGTATAAAACAGCGGTTTACAGAAACGTAACTTAATTATACATAGTGACTATAAGTGCTAGGTATTAATATGGACAAACGTCTTAAACGTTCTAAAGAAACACAAAGAGGAGGCGATATTTAAAACCAGAAGACCAGAGACAGCTAAGGGACAACAAATCTTCCTGAATTTTTTTGTCCTAAAAGAGAGGGCCTATGTATATTTAGCTTGGATATAGGACGTCTATATAATAAAAAAGCCAGGAAAGAAAATCAGACCGTCAAATCACACTTTATAATAATTTTCAAAATATTTTATAATTTTTATTCGTCGAATGTAATTAAATCTTGTTGAGCATAGAAAACGCTCTAATCAATAAAAGTAAAAAAAAAGCCGGTCTGTAGATACCTTTAAAAAAATATGCAAATTATTTACTTACATTTACCATCGCCGACTTTGATGGTAGATTTTCGCTAATCACGAATCTGAAATCAGAAATCACGCTTCTTTTCCTTAAAACTTATTGGTTAATAAATTCACTGGATATCAATGGTTATAATATTACCTAAGTAACCTAAATTAATTCATTTAGATGGTGTATTATATTGAAAACTTGCTTTAATATAGAGAAAAATACACTAACGAAGACGCCATTGTTTGTTTATGAAAAATTTGGTGATTTTTATATTTTTATGTTGGTTAACCTGATATTTTTATTTTATATTTAGCATCTTTTTTAACATTCGTGAGAAAAAGAGATTTTAAGTCCTTGATGTCTTTTAGTTAATAATTAAATTTGATGTTTTAATCGTAAAATATACGAGCGTTTAATTCCAATTGACTCTCCAATCGAAATCGCCTCTTGATGTAACGTATTGGCCAATCGCAACGTATCCTGCGAGACATTTCTAACATATGTTTATTACGGCGGAGTATAAACAAGATTCCTTAAATATTCATTGTGAGGCCTGCTAACTCAGTGGTATCGTGTGTTCCAATCCCGCCTCGGGCAATAGCTTTTTTTGGTTTTTTATAACAAAACTTATAATTATATATATATATGTAGTTACGTTTTAAAAATCGGATTGTATTTTGGTAACACCTAGTTAGGCATTGAGGTGATGTGAAAAGTATATCTATATTAAAACAAGGAGCCAGACTTTTTTTAGTTTTTTTTGTAACAAAACTTAGATTTTTAGGTGAGTCCGTCGCAGGTTAGCACCAGATTTGTCAATAAAATTGTCGTTAAAGCCGTAATAGACAATAATAATGTGTATTTATAATAAAATAATAAATACTAACACATGACTATGCAATCAGCTGTTGCGAATTGCTCTGATTGTCGAGTTAATTTAGTGAAATTAAATTCTTGTTTAAAACATAATTACATTTTTTACGCGCTTTGTATAACATTTTTACATAAAACTTTACATTTTATTTTAAAACAAAAATTTTATCCATACGTAAGTGAAGGAAATATATCTAAAATGGAGCCTGTAGAGCCATTTTTTGCGCCTGTGTAGTATCAGTGTGTAGTATTTTATTTTGTATTAAATTATTACAAAGCGTCATAAAGTTTTCTACAAGGTGATAAGCAAAAGTCAGTTTTTTTCGCACAACTTTAAGATTGATTAGCGAGAATCTACCAAACATTTTTTTGAATTCCTTTTTTTTATTCTTAAACTCAATAAGTAATTTCTCAGTTTTTTTTTTTATATTTGCTTTATAGCGAATTCTACAGGGTGATTTCTGAAAAATGTCAATTTCCGACCCTATTTCTTGCAAAGTTACGTCCCTAATAAATTTTGGTGATTTTAAAAAAAATTCAAAAAAATTTTTGGTAGATTCTCGATAATGTCAAAGTTGTGGAAAAAAAAGAACTTTTGTTTATCTCCCTGTAGAAAACTTTATGACACTTGGTAATAAAATTCGAGTACGGCACTGACTTATACAAATCTTAAGAATCTCCTTTAAACCGCAACTTAATATCTCTCTTAATTTAAAAGTTACAGGCCTTTCAATTTTACCACAAAATCGTCTTGTCGCACTTGAAGTGGCAGTTAGTTTATTGATGTAACTACTACATTAGGTACATTTTACATATAACAATAAAATTCAACTTTTTTAAGACAAATAAATTTTAAACCTAATAATTATGCAATCAAGTATAATGCGGTTCTGCACGATATCTTGCCAAATATTGAATATTACATTTTTTGTTTAAAGATTCAGTCATTTTAATTTTTACTTAACAATTTTCTAGACACACAGAATTATTGTAAAGTTGTTGACTTTTTAAATTTGATAGTTGGCGTTGCTTTAATCGATTGACACTTTCAGGTTATGTTACCAACATAAAACTGAAAAATCCTGCATTTTTTGGTTAAGAACAATTTGCATTATTCAAAAAATCTTAGAATATTTACTACCGAATCATTGTAGAAATCAGGCAGCAAAAAAAAAGGTGAAAATAGTAAAAAGTGATATTGAACTTTTTGATGGTGGATAACTCAGAAGCGAAACGTCGCCGAAAAAATTTTATTTCGGATTCGCGTTGAAAGATCGAAAATCTACTGGTATATTAAAAATCATCAAAATCGGAGATGGTAAGTGTAAGTAAATAAATATAACTAACTTAACAATTAAGTACATATAAAATACTATAGCTTATTAAACACAGAAATGAGCACTAGGCAAACTAAGTACAGATCTAATGCATGTCAATTACATGGTAACAGGAATTTTAAATTATACATTCAATAATGGAAACAAAACTGCAGAACGGATTTATTGTCAGATTGCAGACTAAATGTGAGAAATGTAATAAGAACTAAATCAGATTATTGTAAACAATAAACTTCGTCGTAACAATATGGTAAGAAAAACTATGACTGAATAATCATGCATAAATATATTTACTAAAACAGCCACAAATATAAGATAAACGATTTCCACTACCTTCATCTAACTTATACACCTGAGAAAAATAAGTAATTTTTTCCCTCAAAATTCTGGTTGGGACACTCAACTGAAGAAACATAAACAACGGGACCGTTTCAACTGGGCAGGAGTACTCTGTTATATAACTTTACTTGGTAAATACAAAACTATTTAGAAAATAGAGAAGAAGGTTTTCTGAAACTGAATCCGATACTAGCAACAAATTAGGGATCTGCTCATTTCGTTACACTAAAACAAATCCACATAAGGGTGACCCAGATATTCCCCATGAAAGAATATGGTTTCGATAAGATGGCGCACCACCGTATTTTGGTATAAATGTTTGAAAGTACTTGGACCAAAATTTTTCCAAATCGGTGGATAACTGGGTCCCATTGAATGGCCACCAAGATCTCCGGACCTGACACCATTGGATTTCTTACTATGGGGATATTTGAAGGAGAGGGTGTTTAGAAATAGACCAAAAAGAGCATTGAAGACCTATAAAATAGATTAAGGATGAAAGTTACCAATTTACCAGCCGAAACCTAAAATGCACAGACCTGGTGCATTTTAAGTTCAAGGTGGAGATCACTTTCAGCATTTGTTATATTAGCCGAATCAGGTGTGTGCTAAGAATCACGCTCGAATATTAATTTTAATCAAAAAACTTAAATAGACTTGAAATGAGCAATTTGTTGCTTGTACCGAATTAAGTTTTAGAAGACCTTCTCATAGAGGCCCCACACGATCTAGGTTGCCATTTGAAAAAAAAATTATGGTGCCTACAAATTAAGAAGTTGCAGGGAGGGGACTGAAAATATTACAAAAACACAAACAACAATTTAAACCACTTCCGTTTTTCTAAAAAATAACTCCTACAAAAGATATAAATTTCGTGCAATTCTTTTGAACAACCCTGTATAGGACGTTACAAAAAAAACAGGCTATGATATGGTAATTAAAACAAATTTACTTTGATGTTTTTTTTTAAGAACAGCCCTTGTTTTGACTTGCGTATGTGTCATTCTAATTGCACTGGCCGACAAGATTTTTCTAACACAGGCCAGCTCATTATTTTCACAATGGAAATACCCTCCCAATAATAAAAAAATATTCGGAAAGCCCTAATTCGTACCATTTTTTAATAGCCTAATTAGACCCTTTTATATTAACAGGTAAACAATTTTATTGTGGGGCGGCTAAAATGGATCCATTTTACGACGGAAAAATTACCTAGACTGGGTTATTTACAACATTAGACATAAAAAAAAAGTTAAACATCACTCCTCTGTTGAGTTTCGAATTGAGTGGTTCTCTGTGTAGCGATAAGGAAGTGTATGTGAAGACGAGAATGTCAAGTCAAACGCGCCAAAGTTGCAAAATTTCTCCTGATAAATTTTGTTATATTTGTGGAGAATTTCTGGTGAAATCACAAGCCAGGCCATTTTCCGAAAACGTAAAAAAAACCTACTTTAAATATTTTGGTGTGTTAATTGGGAATCAAGATAAGCGGTGGGCTACCCATGTGTGCTGTGTTAGTTCTAGTGTATCATTGATGCAGTGGATGAAGGGAATGAGAAAAAGTATGCCTTTTGCAGTTCCAATGGTATGGCGAGAACCCACCAATCATTCTGACGATTGTTATTTTTGCCTGACAAAGACTGAAGGTTATTCCAAAAAGGGAAAGCAAAGAATATCCAAATTTGCAATGTGCCATACGACCTGTTCCTCATAATGCAAATTTGCCAGTGCCGATTGCTCCTTTAAATTGGCAAGCTATTGGTTTGGGAGATAATAGAGATAACGTATCATCAGGCAGGTCAGAAGAACAGTGTACCGATCCCACTTTTACCACAGGTCCCAGTTCCGACGAGCCACATTTGAATGTTCAAAGGAAATTAAATGATTTAGTACTGATTTGGGGTTATCCAAGCAATAGTCAGAACTTCTGGCTTCCCGTCTTGAGGAATGGAACCTATTGGCCAAAGAAACAAAAATTACGAATTTCGAAAAAAGAAATGCTATGTTTTCTGAATTCTACAGAATGGAAAATTCGTTGTGCGCGTGTACTGATATAGACAGTTTAATGCAGGAACTTATTATTATTATATATCGAACATTCTCTCTGTGAGTGCCGCTTATTCATAGACTCATCTAAATATAGCTTAAAAGCTGTGTTATTGCATAATGGAAATTTAAAATCCTCTATACCAGTTACCTATTCAGTTGCAATGAAAGAAAATTATGAAAATATGCGCACGATTTTGGATAAAATAAACTACAATAGTTACAAATGGCAGATATGTGGGGACTTAAAAGTTATAGCGATTTTAGTGGGACTTCAGGGGGGATTTACAAAATATTGCTGTTTTCTTTGTTTATGGGACAGTCGTGCAATAAATCAGCATTATGTAACAAAAATTTGGCCAGAAAGAAGCGAATTTCAACCGGGATCTCAAAATGTTAAATTTATACCTCGTGTTGATCCCAAAAATGTCCTTTTGCCTCCTCTTCACATTAAACTTGGGCTGATGAAAAACTTTGTGAAGGCTTTGAATAAAGATGCCGATGGATTTAAATACCTAAGACAAGTCTTTCCCCAGTTAAGTGATGCCAAATTAAAAGAAGGCATTTTTATTGGGCCACAAATCAGAAAATTGCTGGATGATGTCAATTTTACGGAAAAGCTTACCAGTTAGGAACTCAGAACAAGGAATTCATTTGTTAATGTAGTAAGAGGATTTTAAGGCAATAATATGTATGAAAATTATGAACAATTATTTAATGAATTCTTAGATGCCTACAAAGCGCTTGGTGCCAGAATGTCATTAAAAATTCACTTCCTGCATTCCCATCTGTCATTTTTTCCTAAAAATTTGGGAGCTGTTAGTGACGAGCAGGGTGAAAGGTTTCAACAAGATATCAGAACAATGGATATTCGGTACCAAGGACGATGGGATCCAGCCATGATGGGTGACTACTGTTGGTTTATGAAGAGAGAAAAACTTTGGACGAGACCCGGTAATAAAAAAAGTGCGGTAATGAAGTTCTTAACTCATGCAAAATACTTGGGTTAAGAGCTTCATAACTCAAGGATGTAGATAAAATATTAAAAAACCTTAAACTCAGCGGCATCAGATATTCAAATTCTACAAAAAATTACATAGACTCCAGTTACTTAAATTATTCTAACGAAAAAGAGGGTTGAAAACCAAGTTGCCAGACATAATAAAAAAGTTAAAAGAAATACTTGAAAATAGTTTAAAATTAACAAAGATTTAAGCAGCCAAATTCCAGAGTAATTTAAAACCGGTCCATCAATTCCAAAAAAAAATGTTTGTTTAATTTAAATAAAAGCAAAAGTCATTTGAAGATTCTAAAAAATGTTTTGACAAAATAGTAATTGATCAAAATACAAGAGTTCTAACTACACAACACCACGACTTGTTACGTTGTGGATGCGCGTTTCGCTAACAAAGTTAGCATCATCAGCAAATGATATAACTGAAGTTTATATCATCTGATTATGATCCTAACTTCGTTAGCGAAACGCGCATCCAGAACGTAACAAGTTGTGGTGTAGTGTATTTAGAACTTTTGTATTTAGATCTATCCTCCACCACAGATTACAGTGTTAGGACTTAAAATAGTAATTGGTATAAACTCCAAAAACTTCATTTTCCATTGAATACTAGTATCACTACACATAAACACAGATATACTTGTAAAACTGAAACAATGAATTTCAATAAGTGTTTCTGTAGCTTCTGTGAACAATATTTGCCATACAGAATAAGAAAATAAAGCGAAATATCAAAAAATATCACAAAACGTTGATAATGTAAACAACTTTTTTTTAATATTTCATTTCGAATCCGCGTTGTTTAGAATCCTGTCGTTGTCTCCTTAAACCAAAAGGGTTTTTACTTTGTGTTCATCCAAATGTATGCCGATGATATGACTCTTCAGGCTGCTCTTTTGGGTGAAATGTTTTAAACAAAACTGACACTGGAACTGGGGCGCTTTCCCGCACTCATACTTTATGTGCCGTTGCACGCTGCTCCTGTAGGTGTATATTTTGTGGCATTGCGGGCAGGCAAAACGTCCGTCCTCTTTCGTTATGGGAGCAAGAACCAGAGGTAGGAAAACTAAAAATATATTTAAGTTAATATACTAATTAATTTTTAAAAATTACTTAGAATTTTTTATTAAAAAATATTTTATGTTTTACCACAAAAAAATTTCGACAGCAATATAAAAATAACATAACAGTAAATATTTTAAATAAAACATTTTTTATACAAACCAAACACTTATCGAATACCTGTATAAAAGCCCATATAACTCTATGAAGAATAAATGCAGTAAATAGGAGGAGTTTGTAACCACCAAAGGTAGAAACATCTCCTTGACACTCAAGACAACTTTACTTCTCTCATAAAGGGAAATATTGAAATCATGAAAAAATCACCCTCCGGGATTTTTTCAGATCTCTTCGTTTTGAGGGTTCTTAAAAAAAACATGTTTTCTCAATTCCATCGGTCTGTCTGTCTGTCGATATGTCTTTTCATGGCATAGCTAAGAAACTTCCAATCCGATTAACTTCAAATATTGGTCAAAAATAAGGATCATATAAGGATGATACATGGTAACATTTGGGAAAAATGAAAATCGAATTTTGGTATGAATCCAAGATTGTATAATAAAATATTTTAAAATTCTGCCTGTAAAAACCACATAATGTATTGATTTCAAATGTTATGCAATAATTAGTTATGTTTTGGAAATTAATTGGCAAATTTGTGGTATGAATTTAAGATGGCAGATCAAAATGGAGGCCAATTAAAATGTTTTAAATCATGAAAAAATCACCAGGTTTTAATATCTTCACGTTTTAACGACCCTAGATAATGTCAGAAAATATGTTTTAACAATTCCGTCAGTCTGTCTGTCGGTTGTCAGTCTGTCTGTCTGTTTGTCGGTCTGTTAGTTCGCAGCATAGCTTAAAAACTACTTATTTGACTTCAAATTTTGTTCAAATATTCTGGATCGTTTGGAAATGACCTGGTAATATTTTGCTAAAAATCTAGTATGGCGGAACAAGATGGCGGTCTTAAAGAATCAGTGTAAAAACTGATTATTCAATTTATTTTAAATTATGTCCAAAAAACAACTGTGGCATAAGCAGAAACTGTTTAGTACGAATCCAACATGGTGGAACAAAATGGCTCTTAATAAATAAAAGCACCGAACTAAATTGGATCACACTTTATTTCAAAATGATAAAATACGTCAAATATTTTATACACAGTAGTCCCAAGTGAGTAAAACATATGTTCTGAAAAAGATTTTTTTTTTATTTAAAAAGCTTTTTTTTTTAATGTATCCTTGTGTATATAATTTTTTTCAACCACAGAGGCTAGCTCTAGATGGATAAAACGGCTGTCTAAAAACAAAAAAAAATATTTTGAAAATCACTTCATCTCTTTCTCAATAAAAACAATAAACAACATGTAGAGGTATTTTATGGAGAGAAAATAAGATACAGATATATGTTATCAAGTTTTTTTTAGAATGTCTTAGTAAACAAAAATATTTTGGATTTATTTCCGATTTTAGTATAGTCAAAAGCAGTGTTATCGTGCGGGTCATACGATTTATCAAAGACAAACATTTTAAGTTTGTTTTTCTTTTATTACGTGTAATCATATCCTCCGCATAAAATCTGGAAGATGGATTAGACAGACCTATGATATTTTCATATGAAAAAAGAGAATAAACATATAAATACCAGCAGTTGCAAAAATTTTTGAGCGATGTCACTTCAAAGTCAGATTGACAAGTCAGTTACAAAATGAGTAATAGAAAACAATTTTCGGGTTTTTTGCATCCACAAGCGAAAAAAATGGTATTAAATCTAATAAAATATTACGAAAATGAAAATTCACCAGCCAATATCCAGGAGACAGTAGCAAAAGTTCTAGGAATCGGTATAAGGGCTGTGCAGAGAATTGTGCATGAAAAAAAGCATAATTTACTACCGAAGAAGATTAAGAAATGTACACGAAAAAAACCAAAGACAGAAGACTTAAGTGACAATGTAAAAATGGATGTTCGTAATGCAATTTACGATTTATACACATCAAAAACTAATATAACCCTTCAAGTTTTAAAAGAGGCTTTAAAAAATCGAGGCATTTTGGAAATTGGACTAAAATCGTTGTCAAACTTAATGAAAATGTATAAAAAAGACTTTAATCGAAGATTTTTATGCGAGTTGCCACATATAGCAAGTCAACGTATCCAGTTTTTAAAAATACACGGAAAATGTTAATTCCAAATTTAGAAAAGTGGTATTTTTAGACGAGACTTGGATATTTTCTAATGGAACTGGTTCGAAATCTTGGCAGGACGAGCCTGTAAAAAGTGTCAAGAGAAAAAAGGGATGTGGGTCGGGAAAACGGTTCATCATTTTGCATGCAGGTTCTTCAACAACTTCAAACTGTTTTCTTTAATATCCAAAAGTATGAACTACCATGATAATATGAACTGTGAACTGTTTGAAAAGTGGTTAAAAGAACAAGTGATTCCAAATTTAGATGCTACATCTTTAATCATTCTGGATAATGCACCTTATCATTCAAGAATCTTAAATAAACAACCTACGTCATCCTGGAAGAAAAATGATATTTATGACTGGCTAATAAAACAAAAACAAAATCCTTTAATCAATATGCTGAAACTAGAACTTCTTTTAATGGCAAAATCTATTAAAAAACCAACAATATATGCCGTAGATGAAATATTACGGGAAAATGGACATGAGGTTTTACGACTGCCGCCATACCATTGCCAGTTTAACGCAATAGAATTAATATGGGCTGGGGAAATATCATATTACGAAAAACACGTGAACGATGGTCTTATATCAGATGAAGTGCAAATTGTTTGGCAAGATTCATTAAATTATATGACGCCAGAGTACTGGAAGAAATCTGTGCAACATACGGAGAAATTAATATGGGATTGGTGGAATCGAGAACGAGTTCTAGATGTCGAAATAGCACCAATGATCATTGATCCATTTGAGGACGACTCAGAAGATGAGGACTTTTTAAGTGATGATGAAATTTATTAGTCTATAATATTAAAAACTTTCTGAAGCATTATAATGCCCTCAGCAAGAGGCCCAGAAATCATGATCTCAGGAGGGTACTCTGTGACAGAATCGAAGGCAATTCTTCTTGTAGGCCGTTTTGCACCTTAGAAATTATATATTTTTGCTGTTTACGTATATCTTTTTCCGGCCAAGAACTTTTGATAAAGGTTTGTGAAAGCGCATTTTTATTGATTTTAGTATCTATGTATATATATATATATATATATATATATATATATATATATATATATATATATATATATATATATATATATATATATATATATATATATATATATATATATATATATATATATATATATATATATATATATATATATATATATATATATATATATATATATATATATATATATATATATATATATATATATATATATAGATATACATAGATACTAAAATCAATAAAAATGCGCATTCACAAACCTTTATCAAAAATTTTTGGCCGGAAAAAGATATATATAAAAAAAAACAATAGAATTCTTTAACCAATGTATCACTTACCTCCACACAGCCAAGCAAGGCAAAATAACATCTTTCTCAAGGTATGTACTGTACCATTTTTACTAAGTGTATAAATAATTTTAATGCGTGCTGTTATACCTAATTGTTTTTATTTTTTAACTTGCATATATACACTTTCTGTATTTAATTTTTAGATGTGCAGAAATAAATATTTTGAAAAAGCCTGAAATGGACAGGCGAAACGTCAATTTAAGTTTTTTTGTTTCAATCCACGAACCTAATTTCAAGAAAGTTCTTGATATATATATATATATATATATATATATATATATATATATATATATATATATCTATATATATCTATATATATTTATATATATATATATATATATATATATATATAGCCTGTATTTTTCGCATGCATGGCCCTTAATTTTAGACTGAAATTTGAAGAATTCGGATAAGTAGTTTTTTAGCTATGCCGCGAACAGACAGACTGACGGACAAACATACCTACAGACAGACAGAATTGAGAAAACACGTTCTCCGGCATCTAGGGACTTTTAAACGTAAAGATCTGAAAAAATCTCACGAGGGAAGGTAATAACTAATTATCTTTTGTTTTAAACAAAAGTGTATAATATTTTTGCAAAATAAAATTTTCGTAATATAATAAAAAGAACTATTTTCTTTCTCCCTGTATATTTGTAAATAGCTCATCGAGATTTAATAGCTCGATAAAAGAATCACACAACATTTTGGTATTCACTGTGTTTTCTGATTTGATTCATAACGTTGGTGACCTTTGAACCCGCACAATAATACCGCATTCGACTATAGTAGTATTGGCATGTTTAAAAACTTAAATAAGCTCAGAATTGTAATGGCACAAATAGAAAACGAGTTTACCCTGTTCTTACATGGATCCTGTATATACTTCATGTTTTCTTTTATATCAGTCCGTGTAATAAAAAACAAAATACATTTTTCGGTCATTTTAATTTTGATTATCACAATGTTAGACTACTAACAAAGAGGTATACATATTCACTTAGAAAAAATGGACCTGACTCAATTATGGCACTACGTATTTAATGCATTTTGGCAACGTATCTTAATTCTAAACAATACTTAACTAAATAGGTATTTAATTGGATATAATCTTTAAAATAGAATTTTCAATAAAATGAAAATAAATATTATACAATATAATTATAGAAAAACAAATACATGGTAAAAAGTCATAATTTTATTTATAAATGGATTTCCAAGAGGATTTATATGAGGTAATATCATCTTATGCATTAAGAGAAAATGGAAGTAAGAAAAATGTATACTGATGGACACAAAACAATAATATAAAGACCCTATTTACGCACAATAGTGTTGTAAAAATTGTTATTACTTTATTATTACTTACGTTTCATATTAAACACTCTGTGGTCTTTGCTTAAAAACCTGAAACCCCCTTGAAGGAACAAGATTTTGTAAAAGGGCTTTGGAGAAATATTTTATTTGGAGTTAAAAACGTACTATTAATTATAACTTGTACACTTTAGTAGCTAAACAATATATTCTGTCCAATCCAAAATGTAAGCCACAATTTAAGCCTGTGAATTTTTTCTTAATGCATTCCACATGTATATTTGAAAATTTCTCACAAATAAAGACTGAATCAAAAACAATAAAAGCATCTGAAATCCTATTAGAATCAACGCACATTAACAAAAGAGATTTTGTTCGTGTCGTTTTATCTATAATATCTCTGAGTTAAGTGATTTTTCTGTTATTATTTGCCATTGAAATAATTTAAAAATGTCACATATAAATTATTTATGAACTATCAATACTTTCAAAATAGTTATAAAAACGCTCAACAATTATTTCATCTAGTATAAAAAGCATAAAAAGATGCAGTTTTATAAAAAAAGCATGTTCTGTAAAAATCGGAAAATACATTTTGAAAAAAGAAGTAACTCTCTATTCTTGGCAACGTATTAGATTTGTCTGTATATTATTGGTAGTAAGTTAAGGAGGTGTGTTTATTATCTGTATTTTGATATGACATCTTTCAGCTAATACAAAGTTTCTAAAGACTAATTGGTTTTAAAAAAAATATATTTTTAAAAAATTTAAAATCGAAATTCATTGGGCACAAAGCAGGCCTAAAAATAAAAGCTTGAGGCATATTAGGATATATATTTAGGGATTTATTCTTTTTATTAAAGTATTTAAGCCACCAACGTACATTTTTATAAAAGCTTGTCAGCCACAACTAGGCACTGAATGATTTAAAAAGAAAGGTATTTTTTCAGAGCTAGCATAACCTAGGGGGAAGATTACGAATGCTATCTCAAAGTACAAGTGAACCACATAGGACAAAAAGAGAGGGGATTGCCCCACAGTTCATAAATGACACTATTAAAAAACAAATTCTCCTTTATTAATATTCCTTTCGTTACTGTTTCATCCATCGACTTTTCCATTATGACAGAAAAGTCGTGATATTATCATTTAAGTTGGCACTACAGACTGGTTTGTTTACAAACAAAGATTTGTGCTATGTAAATTATAATTCTCCATAAGAAAACCTCTAAAATGTCATTTACCCTAAGAATATTTACTGAAATTTTGATATGGTATTAGAGGCACTTATAAAAGAGCCTCGGTGCCGTATGGATGACAGTAGATCTCTGGCGCTGGATTTGTAAAAATCTCACATAAAGTAGGGTTAGGACTTTTTGTATATATTTCATTCTTTTAGATTTCTGCATGTAAATAACTCTATATATATATATAGTTGGTTTTAAGATGTTATGACTGGGCCTTAGGGCCATCAAGCCTTTCATATACAGGGCGTTGTTTATAGAGTGTTCGGAGAAACTTTCTTTCTTTTAATTGAGTATTTATTATGTATATTGAAGAAAACTTTTATATGAGTTGGGCATTTGAAACTTTATACTTAACTGTTAAATTATGTAAGTTTAGGTGTTTTATAAAATGAAAGAAAAAAAGTTAACAAAAGTGAGATCGTTGCGATTAATAGCCTAGCAAAGGAGATCTGCACCACACTATCGACTGTGCTCCCCAGAAAGGTTTCCATGAAAATTAGGTAGACGATAGTAATCAGAGTTGGTATATAACAAGAACAAATTCCACCAAAAAAGTTGGAGTTTTTCCACCCGCAAAGGCCTCTAGGGAGCTCCAAAGTTGTGAAAAAATCTTCTCAAAAACTGGCACCCTCGATGAGCTCCCACGTCTCTCGCGAGTACGTATTGAGGACACGGGAGGGGTGAAATTTTAAGAGAAATCCCCCTTGATATCATTGTGGTGAAGCACCCTCCTCTCCTTCCCAGAGGAGGAGGAGCTCTCCCCGATCGACCGATAGTTTTCTGACTGTGATATTTGTACCGCCTGTGGCTTAGGTCCAAGATCCTGGTCAACGTTTCGATAGGAAAATGAGCCATCTTCAGACCAAATCGACGCGCACGATGCATTAACGACCCTCAGATTACAACCGAAGAGAACAAACAAGCTTCTCTCAGGAAGGATCGTACCTGGAAGGAGACATTTTTACCATAAATCATGAAAATAAGGAGTAAACGTACAATATTACTGATTTAATAAAAATTAAGTTATGAAAGCCCATTCTTTTGCATTTTCAGAACTTTTTTATATAAAAGTTACAAGATCAAAAGTCTTTTTTGGTTTTTCATGATAGTTATGTGCTTGGTTTCTATCTTTCATATTCAAATTGTCACGCTTTAAAAATGTTCTCAGTAATAATATAACAGCTGAGTTTTTTTTTTAATTTTTAGTTGATTTTCAATACCCATAAATGTTAGAGGAAGGTCGCCTATTATGGGGTATGTTCCTAATATGGGGTATGCATGTATCTTTGCAACCAAAGCACACCTAATAGACTTGCATCGATTTCTACTTAATATTATAGCCATAAACCAATCTGCTGTTCTGTGATTTTCGTTTACACATTCTAGCGGTGATAAAAGTTTTAGTTGGTGCATATTAAAACGAATGTTTTTTTTCAATACAAGGTAAGTCTTACCTATTTGTTATATATAGGATAATAGTAGGGTCGGTAATAGATATTTTGTGTATATAGGTGTTTGTTGTTGTTTTCGTTTAAACATAAATATTTCATTGTTTATTATTTGCCGAACCCTTCCTATTATGGGGTATCAAATACATTCCTAATATGGGGTACCCCATATTAGGCTTCAATTAAAAGTAACTAGATATTAATATGCGTGTTTTTTTTACAGATGCCAAGTCAAGGTAGGAGGAAAAACTGGGATGTTGAAAATATGGTTGCAGCCATAAAAGCCTGTAGAAGTAAAACAATGGGTTACAAAAAAAGTGCTAAAACATACGGAGTGTTGTTAATAAGAAAGGCGACACCTCCAAGGTGGTGGTCTATTTGAACATTGTTTTGATATAGAACCTACCCGGTTTTTAGCTTGGTTACTTTTTCCTTGGGTGGTCGAGTTTCGTTTAGTCCGATAATGTGCCATTTGATATTTTTTAGTTCCTCTGTCCAATTCCAGATAGGTTTTCCTGGGTTCTCAATGTTCTGTTGTCGTATGTGTATGTGTATTTTTCAAATTTTTGCCTCCATCAGAATCCATCAATTGACAACCGACGTTGGAAAGGTTTGTTAAAATGAACGGATCTCCCGAAGTTGTTGTCCAAACCAAACTCGGCAAGAAACCAGTGTTTTCGCTAGAAATGGAAAATCATCTTTCCAAACACTGCCTGCAAATAGAACAAAAATATTTCGGAATAACCAAAAGAGATATTTGCAAAATGGCATTTTCCCTGTGCAGAGAAAATAAAATAAAGAATCCTTTTAACACGGTAAATGAGTGTGCAGGCTCTAAGTGGTTTAAAGGTTTTCTTTGGCCTCATCCTGAGCTCTCCCTAAGGACCCCACAAGGAATTTCATACGCCTGAGTAAAATCATTTATTCCTGACAACGTTTCCAAATTTTTTGATTTATATGAACCAGAGATGGATAAAATTAGACATAATCCATCAAGGGTGTATAACTGCGATGAATCTGGGATTTCAGTTGTCCAACATAAGCACATTAAAGTGATAGCTCGAAAAGGAAAAAAACAAATAGGAGCGATAACATCTGCAGAACGGGGATCTACCATAACTGTTGTGTTTTGTTTTAATGCTGTAGGGCAATATGTGCCACCATTGATAATATTCCCCAGAAAGAATATAAAAGACGAACTGATGAATGCTGCCCCGCCAGGTTCAATATATGCATGTCATCAGTCGGGTTGGATTCAACAGGAAATATTTGTTCAGTGGCTGCACCATTTTATTGAATACACAAAGCCAACAGCAGAAGATCCTGTTCTCCTTATTTTGGACGGGCATTATTCACATACAAAAAATTTGGAGGTGGTAAATGTTGCAAGAGACAATCATGTTGTAATAATTTGCTTCCCACCTCATTCCACTCATAAAATGCAGCCGTTAGATGTTACATTTATGTTACCATTTAAAACATATTATGCGCAGGAAATCTCCCAATGGCTTAAGCAACATACTGGCCGTGTGGTGATAGTTTACCAAGTTGCGGAGCTATTTGGCTTGGCATATAATAGAGCAGCCACTGTAGAAACGGCAATCAATGGATTTAAAAAGACCGGAATGTTCCCGGTAAACCGAAACATTTTTCGAGAACACGATTTTGATGAATATGAAAATGCAGACGAAAACGTTGGTGATGCTTCTATGAATATGACACCTAAAGATTCAATACCGAGCACCTCGATGACAAATAGTGTGGATTGTACTCTCTCTACCAGATCAAAATTAGTTGCAGACCATGCGGTTCCAGGCACTTCAAAGTGTAATTCTGAGGAGATGCTTCATATCACTCCACCCAAAACTCCTACTAAAAAACTGATTTTATCCAGCAACATATTGCCTGTTCCAAATATAAGCAACAAGATTAATGAGCAGAAAAAAACTAGAGGGGGCAAGTGCATTGTGGTTACTAGCACACCCTACAAAAATGAACTAGAAGAGAGAGCGAAAAAGAATAAAATTTTTCCTAAAACAACGAAAAGAAAAGTTTTGAGCGAAAACAATTCAGTATCGAACAAAGGAAAAAAGACAAAGAAAATATACAATAAAAATAAAGAAACAAGAAAGTGAAATGTTGAAAATGACTCATCATCTGATTCAGACATCGAGGTGAGTTTTAAAGAATCAGACGACTCTGATTTGGATGATCTTCAAACAGAATGCATGTTTTGTCACCTTATGTTTAAGGACGATAAAAGTGGGGATGAGTGGGTTCATTGTGAAGGATGTCCGGAATGGGCCCATGTCAAATGTGCTGGAAATGATACGCCGAACTAGATTTGCGACTTCTGTAAAAGCTTTTGAGTTTTATATATATTTTTAAATGTGTTTATTAGTTTGTTTAAGTTACAACTATTATTTTCTTGATATAGGGTTTAAAAAATCTATACAAGGTTTGGTTTGTTCCTTTATCAATAAAATTTAAAAGTTTTTAATATGTTTTATTTTTGTTTTTTTTTACTATACAGATTTGTACTAAATACCTACTTTTTTCAGGTACCCCATCTTAGGTTATACCGGGACCCCATATTAGTCTACCTAGTAGCCTAATATGGGGTAGACACTGAATTTAGATATTTTTTTTTACAAATATTCTAATATTATATGTACTTTTTTATCAAGTATGATCATACTTGCATAATAAAGAATCAATATTATATATATGTTCGTTCGTTCGACCAATTCAACTCAACCGTTTGGCATCTACAGTGTGACTGCATGCGCAAAACTAACAAAGCAATCGTTCATTCGAACGGATCGAATTGAATGAATTTTTTGAGTGAGCGATTCATATGAATTGAATCATCAAAGTGATTCAGATTTGCCATATCTATATCTATAAAAATACTTCTAATTAGACTTTTGTTTTTCGTTACTTAAAAATAAACGTTAACCATGGAAATTTTCCATTGTAAAGTGCACAAGGAAAATACCCATAGAAATTTACATGTAACAAATCTTTGTTTGGAAACCAGTCTAATATACCAACGTAAAAAATGACGTCACGCTTTTTCGTTCTATTTACTTGATAGTTAGTTGGTAACCATGCACGTAGGCCACGTGACTTTTAAGGCTGCTTTTCTGGGTGAATGCTTTACTACACAGCTTGCAGGTGAACTGGGGAGCTACGCCACACTCGTACTTCAAATGACGTAGCAGATTCCATTTGTATTTGTAGCTCTTCATGCATTTGATGCACATGTGTCTGTAGGCCTCTACAAAATGGAAAGACGTTATTAAACCAAACCTTTAAATGTCGAACATGCAAAAGGTTCTGTGTTATTGTCCAGGCGTCTCTTGGTGTGTTTCTGTTTTTCTTATATATATTTTGCATTATTATATATTTTGAGCATTTTTTTTTATTTCTTAACATTGTAAGTGACAATTTGGTTCTTGTTGAGAATAAGTATTTCGGTTTTGGCGATTCTTTCAAATTTTAAACGAAAGCCGATCTCTTATATTGTACAAATTAAAAACAAATTGATGGATGAAGCACTTTTGACCCATAAAAAAAATTAAAAACTACTTAAATTCACCAGAATTTATCAAAACATGGCAACTCAAAAAATTCTTATTAGGGCATTAGAAATATAAGAATACTTACAGCGTTGCCAAATTGCCTTTTATTTCTTGACTTCTGTCTTAAACATTTTAACGATCAGTGATATGTTAACGATGTTACCAGGCGTAACTGGAAGAACAAAAAATGACGGTAAAGTCCTAATGTATTTTAAAATACAGGCAACTCAAAATATAAAACTTTTAAGTGTAACATGCGTATAGATTTAAATTAATATAGAGAAACTGTCTCTTGTGATATGGTTTTAACAGTGATGCCTAAGCTGCTAGCAGTCCACGATTCACCTAGTGCCTCCGCTATATCGTTTTTTGTCTTATGGCTTTAATGATGATGCCTCCGGAGTCTAATCTGGTGCTAAGGCCGGTAGCGATTTGCTTAGCTTGCCAGCGAATGACAAAGATTCAATTGTACCGTTTTTTTTTGTTGTAGCTTTAATGATTCGGCGCCTAACCTGGTAAAGTGTGTTTCAGAATTATTCTTTGATTTCTTGGCTACAATTGAAGTTACCTGGTACCTTTATCCATAAAACACTCTAGACATTGGCTACTTGCACACAGGTCTAGATGTTAAAGTATTTAACTACAAATATTCAGCGACCCAGATATGCGGAAAGAATTCCACCAATACTTAATTATCTTGGCAAAATCTCTTTTTATGTTGTTTTTATTAAATTGTTATAATTTTTTCAAAGCCGAAGGGTCTAAACTTAGAAAACAAAATATAGATGAACTTTGGTTTTAGATGTCTGTGATACTAGGTAGCTACACACAATTTTTTTCTCATTTGGGTTTTTTACCCAAATATGTTCGTCAAACTCTGCATTCAGTAAAATATCTGTTATTTTTTAGTCAGAGTTGTGCTATTGTGATACGAAGTTTATAAAAAATGTGACGTCCATGGGCAAATGACGATAATAGTGCATCCCAAAGTCGTATTCCAAAGAAAAAATAATCATTTATCCCATGATGCCAAGGAAATTAGAAAAAAAGTTTATTTTTCTCATTTAAAGAAAGGGATAATCAAAATGAAAGTTTGGGCGAAACAGCCTTTTTACTAAAGTTCCAAATTGTCTTTTATGCATGCAAATTTAACACAATTAAATTAAAAATAGACATTTGTAACTATTAGTTTTGTTTTTTTTTTTTGCAAAAAAGTGGTTCATCCATTTATTTCGAGGTAAATCCAAAAAAGTGGAAAATCAAAAATACTTAATCTCTACAAGAGCCGACAATATTTTATTTAAACCTATATTATGCAGTATGCACATTACATCTTCATGCTTACGATTTGACCAAAACAATAACTTTTCTTTCTAAGATGACATACAGAAACATTTTTAAAACACATGCCAGCTAAATCAATGCAGTCTCATGATTAGTTAATGATAATGATTCTATGTTGATTATAACAAAATACAATACAACTCCTACAATAACTGTCTATCAAAACAACATAAAAAAATTATATTTGATGAATTAAAAAACATTATGTTTAAAAAATTTGCTTTAACGGTCCCCTTTTTTTAGACTGGAAATACAAAAAGAATCCTTATACCTATAGTAAAATAACAAGCTATGGAAACAGTATAAATTAATAAAAATCTGACAGTTCAGGGCCGTACCATTAAAAATTAAAAAGTTTAGTAATTAATTCCGGAAATATTTAAGGTTCTAATAATTTTGTTGCCTTATAATATGACAGGCATTTTTATTAATAAAAAAAAAACAAAACAACGAATTAAAAATATTTTAATGCACGCCAATGTCATTACGGACAATCAAATTTGTTTAAAAGTCAGAAAAGAATAACATAATGTTTATTACTTTATGTTTTTAATTGTGCTTGGATGCAAATTATATTGATTTTTTATTTTGAATCTACCATAACTGAATAATTAAACCAATTATGTTTCATTTACCTTGATAAAAAATAGCCTATAATAGAGCAACTTCATACATTCATTAAAAAAAATATTTGTCTATGTACGATTAGTGTTTTGTGTTTTGAAAAAGCCAGAAAGTTACTTCATATAAACCATTTAATTTGTGCAAATAGAATTTAAAAAAAAATCCCTTTTAGCCCTCCATTGAAACTAAACTTAAAATATTACATACAACATGACTGTTGGTTGTAACCAATTGTGTATGGTTAAAACTCGTTTTGAGTAGGTAAAAATGTGAAATGTAGAAAAAGGGGTCTTTTGCCAACCTGGCAACATCTTAAAGTATCTCTGAGAATAAAAAAATATATATATTAACGAATATGTTTTAACTTCCTTTCTCTTGAAAATATTTTTTGGACACTTTGTATAGTTAAAAAAATCTTAAGTTGAGCTTTCAATTGCTGTAGTTGACAGGAAGATACTTTTCAATATACCTACCTGTAATGGGACACTTTAAAAAGAAATTTCAAAATAATTAATTTATTATCATATTTAACAATAATTTTATCAATATAAATAATTAAAAATAATATAATATATGTAGTTTCTATTTTTAAACGGAATAAACTTAACCACTCACCGTTCTATGATATAAAGGTATTTATTGTTGACTCATTTAAAAAAAAATCTTGATTTGTTAACAGAAGAAATTGCTAAATTGTTTAATAACTAAGCAGAAAAATTTTTGTTGGTAAGTTTTCTCACATATTTTCAACACAACTGCTAAACTAAATCAACTCTTATTTATAACAAACTTGAAAAGATTTAGATGACCAGTGTTGCCTAGAGAGACAAGAAAACAGAAAGCATGACAAACGATATCTTTAGTAGTAAGACATTTAAAAAAATATTATTTTTATAACAGCTCCAACCGTGGTTTTAGCTAGGTTGCTACAAACTAAGTATTTACATAATTTATATTTTTTATATCAGTGTTTTTTTTTTGTTATCCGACTACAATTTAAAGAAGACCTTTTTTTGACCAATAACTTCTTTGTATCATCTTAGCTGATTTTTTTTATGAGATACATCATACAATGTCTTTTTTGTATGTATTTTTATCCAATAACTTTATGGTTTCTGGTAAAATTCAAAACACTGGATAGATTAAAAAGTTATAGTATGATTTTCTCGTCCAGTTTTCAGAATATAGTTTACATATACCAGAAACCAGAGCTAATTGCTTTTATCAACAGCATATAAGCCCGGCCATGTGTTTTAGAGACGCTAAAATAGTAACATGTTTAAAATAGACGGGGCTAGGCGATATCCAAAGTCATTCAAGTCGCGTAAGAAATAAAGAAATTGACAAAGATAAAAGAAGGTCTACTTTAATTTGTCTCATAGTGTATATCTATTAATGTCACAAACTATGAAAGGTGATTTTTCTCATAGAAATAAGGAAAATTAGTCATATAAATAGCGGTCTGCAGCCACTTTGTTTTTCAGATAGAGTGTGTTAAAAGGTTTTTTTTCTATACACTTTCTAGAGATTTGAAAACCAAATTTTGTACTTCGTATACGATAAGTAATGTCAAAAGTTAAAACATTTACGTTATTTTTTATGGCTGTGGCCACTCTAACCCTCTCAAACGTTTTAATACACTTCCCTTGCTATTTTGGGCCATCATGTGTTTTCGGTAGTTTGCATCAGGGTTGGTAATAAAAACTAACCAATAGAAAAACCCGCTGGGTTTTATAGGAGGGTTTTTGTAGGTCGTTGCCTTAGAAAAACCCTTCTGGGATTGTATAGAGACACAGTGCACATTCAAATAAAATATAATCTATATATTTAAAACACTGAGCCGGATTTTTCAGCAAGTCCAGGAAAGAATTGTACTGTACCAATTTACATGATTTTTTTTTAAATGATGGTCCGGTTATCGAGACTTTTCAATACTTTTTTTTGTTTTATTACGTATTTTTTCTATAAACCAATAGGTTTTTCTTCAATAACATTTCTGGACGGTGTGGTGAATGCGCCCCATATTCTTATAATTCCACTGGAAACCTTAACTGAACCCCAAACACCAAAAAATATAAAGTTTATTATAAAGGGTCTTCTCAGATATGGTTTAAAAATACGATTCACCTTGAGAAAATATGATTTTGTATACAGGGAGCTCATAAAGGTACAGCATGTATTGAACAGTTAAACTTTCTATAAATTGTTTTTTTTTTTTGTACATTATACATTAATATTAAACTAATAGTAATAAAATAAAATCAAAACTTTTTATATTTCTTAAAAGCCACCGAGTTCAACACATATTTCCAAAAGCCACTTGAATTTTTCATATAACACAGAATAAATCTCTTGATTGACTTGGGCAATAGCTTTATTAATTTTGTTTAAAATATCAAGCTTATGAAGTAAAAGGAGGTGGTACACTTGTTTCGAAAATCTCTAAATCAAGTAACTTGGGTAGTCAATAAATAGGCCCAAACCTACTTATCTATTTTTCAGTAAAATGCTTATCACGACAATTTTTTACCTGAAGTAAAGTTTACTGAAATTCGGTAGTAGTCTAGTTCCCGGTCATTTTAAGATCTTAAAGGGTTGAGGGTTTCCAAAAATAGACCAAATATGATGTTTTTTTATTTCGCTACGTTTCGGCAGATATTTCCTTCCATCATCAGACCAAAATGACAGAATGTTTGTTTAGACGAAAAAATTAAGGAATGGAAAACATGTGAAAAGAAAAAAATTACTAGTAGAAGTTTTTTTTAAAGAATTTAGAGAATTGACGTTTGTTTATGCAGCAAGAAATTAAAAACAAAGTATATTTTTGAAGTGGTGCACACCTCTCAAAAAGGTATGTTATTCATTTCTTGTCTATTTGACGATGACTTTTTTTATAAACTTTATAAAAAATAAAACTCAAATGTTTTTTCCAATATATAAGAAACACAAAAAAAATTCTCTTGGTTATCCACCAAACTATTATATATAATTATAAAAAAATATGTTTGTATATTACATGTATAAACCTCGTCAATTTTACAAATTCTTAAAAAAAAAACAAAAAAACTTCTACCAGTAAATTTTTTCTTTTTACCTGTTTTACATTTCTTAATTTTTTCGTCTAAACAAACATTGTGGCACTTTAGCCTGATGATGGTGGGAAACATCTGCCGAAACGTAGCTAAACAAAAAAATACATGATATTTGGTCTATTTTTGGAAACCCTCAACCTTTTACTGAAACTCAGTAAACTTTGCCTGAAGTATTGAATGAATATGAAATCCATCCTGTTGAAAATAAGCTTTGTACCAGTACTAAAAAATTTCATTTTCAAATTCGGACCAAAAAAGCATCTTTAAGTATGAATTTTGATTTGAATTATCTTGAAAAAATATTGACGACGTGTTTAAAGTAACATTAGCTGACCCGACAGGTCTTGTTCTGGTTATTCCGTTAGATGGCACTGTTAATTTTCAGTGGAATTATAAGAATATAGGGCGCTTTCACCACATCGTCTAGAAATGTTATTGAAGGAAAACATATTGGTTGTCTGGAAAAAATACGCAATAAAACAATAACTAAAATAGTATTGAAAGGTCTCGGAAACCGGGCGATCATTTCAAAAAAAATCATGTAAATTGGTGCAGTACAACTATCTCTTTTTTAATTATACACTCAGTTCCAAAAAAAATGACGCACTTGATTTTTGACCCAAGTGCAATGTCTTACGTCTTCTAAACCAGTGGATCGATTTTGAACAATTTTTTTTTCGTAGGTAGGTAATACCTTTGCCTTTCAGCAAAAATGAAAGAAATGAAAAATTTCTCAAAGAGTCTTGGATAATAATGTAAAAACTGGAACTATGTTGTGCTATTTTTTGACTTGCCCTGTGTATTAGTTGAGGATTCTTATAGAAACTGTTTACACCCTATATGAAAGACCTTTTTTTGTGAGCATTTTGTTTTTTTATTCACCGACTTTTCCCTAAAATTGACCGAACTACGGCTTTTTTGCTGAAACCTTACCAAGCTACATAGTTGTTAATGGAAAAACAGACTTTTAACTTAAAATAACAATAACCGCACAAGAATGAAAGAGTATGGAGAAGAACTGGCGAAAGATTCATTCAATCTTAATGGTGGTTCAATTATGGTGTGGGGTGGACTTTCCATGAATGACGTACACCCCTTCATGTTTTTCCCATTAGACAGTCAATGACAGCCCAAGTTTACCTCAATGACACTTTAGAGCACTATGGGTTACCTCTTGCTGATTTAGTTGGTAACAATTTTATTCTGATGCAGGATAATTCCTGACCACATACCGCAGCAATAGTGCAGAACTTCCTAGAAACTGCGGGTATCGCCAAATTACAGTGGCCTGCGAGAAGACCCGATTTGAATGCAATAAAACATTTGTGGGATAAGTTAGGAAGAAGGGTGCGTTCACGCGAAGCCTGTTGAAAGCATAGCAGAATTGGCAAATGCGTTACCAGAAGAATGGGACCGTATACCAATGGAAAGAATAAGAAACCTTATTTCAAGTATTCCACGCAGATTAGAAGCTCTCAGAGTTGCTAGAGGAGGCAATACTCGATACTAAGCACATTCTTCAAGTTCTTTTTTATCCAATTATTGTTATTTTCCGTTAATAATAAACTTTTATACAATTCATATCATTTTTATTTTATTAGAATATCACTTCTGAAAAAGCAAGTAGGTGCCTTGGCAAAATGCAAGGTTGCACTAAAATAGCTTTAATTCAGATATTATGAAGACAAATTAATTAACAGAATAACAAGTTTGTCTTAGAGGAAAGGTCTTGCAAACAGGAAAAAAAGCAATGTTTAAGATTTCCTATTAACATTCATGTAGCTTGGCAGAGTTTCAGCAAAAAAGCTGTATTTCGGTCAATTTTAGAGATAAGTCGATGAATAAAAAAACAGAATGCTCACAAAAAAGGGTCTTTCATACAGAGTGCAAAAAGTGTCTATAGGAATCCTCAACTAATACACGGGGCAAGTTAAAAAATAGAAAAAAATCATGGTTCGAGCTTTTTCATTATTATTCAAGAATATTTGAAAACATTTTCATTTGTTTCATTTCTGCTGTAAGACAAAGGTATTATCTACCTACGAAAAAGAAATTCTTTAAAATCGGTCCACTGGTTTAAAAGATATAAAACATTGAACTTGGGCCAGAAATCAAGTGCGTCACTTTTTTTGGAACTGAATGTATATAGATATGCTGAAATTTTAGATTTTGACTGCGGAAGGGATTCAAAACAACCTTCTGAGATAGCATTTATCTTATAAATAAGAAACATTAATACATTGTAACCGTCAACGTAAATTTCTAAACGACCAAAATATCGAAAAATTCGAAGAGAACAATAAGATATCAAAATATAATAAAAAATTGGACCCTCTTATTTAGTCGCTTTATTTGAGAGATGCGACCTTTCCATAACAACAGGGGAATTTTCCATTAAAACTTTGAAGAAAATTCTTGAAATTTCCGGAAATATAGGAAAATGTATTGAAATATCTCTCAAAGTTTCAAAAATTAAATGTTTGTAGTAGATTTTTTCGAAAATTTTAAATTTCAATTGAAATTTCCAGAAACTTTTTAAACATTTCTATACATTTTTAAGTTAAAATTATGAACAAAACCCTAACCTCAACATTTTCAAGTTCTTTAAAATAAATCTTTTACTTTGCATTATTTTTTATTTGTTTATTAATTTTTTATTGTTGTCATGCTTATACTTCTGCAAGATGCAATGTAATCTTAGAAATGTTATTACATTTTTACGATTAGATTAATAAAAAATAATATTATGATAGGCCGCTTTAGCTTGTGATAAAAAAAAGAAAATAAGAAACGGGTATTGCTTTGTTAGGTTTTAATTGGAGACATAATAATCCAGACCCAGCATTTAGTATAGAACAATCTTTTGGTTCTTTCAACTTAAAATAAACCTCAATCTTAGTCCGAATTTAATGTCAAAACTGCCAAAAAGTGGAAAATACTAACGAAATTTCAAGCACCTGTGCGGATATTTCGGAAAAATCGAAATTTTACCAAAATTTTTAGGTCACTGCCTAAACTCCGCGTCACTTTTTTGTTGACATGATGCATAGTATCCCTCGCACCAAATTTGATTATAAAAGTTTTAGAAATGTACAATATTATACATTAAAGTGTTTGAAGAAAAAACTAAAAAAAAAACATTAACATTTCAACACTCTGCATCTCAAAAACAACCTGTATACATATATAACATAAACCTTAGACACTATAAATCATAATGAAATTTTGTGCTACGCCCTAAAATTTTCCATGACGTCACCGTGTACCCTAAAATAATGCAGCTCCAAAATACGCTTTTCCGTATAAGCTTTATCACAAAAATCACAATGGAATTGAGGCTTCCTTCCGCACTCGTACCTTTCGTGCCTTCTGAGGTTGGCCAGTGTCCTGTACGTCCTCCTGCAGGAACTGCATTTAAAGATTATTCTTTCTAAAATAAAATCAAATTAAGAAAACTTCAATAAAATTTTAATTAATACAACCTGGTGGGTATTAAATACGTCATTCTCCTAAACACAAGTCCACGTAGTCCCCAAGTCAAATTTTGCTACTCCTTATTATGTTTCTGCTCACGGCAACTTGCCAACTCAAAAAACGAACGTGCTTGGATGTTGTCGGACTCAAAGACCCTATTCAAAACGTTTGTAATTTTCAACACCGTGACTTCATAACAGAGGTGTTATATTGTGCATATTTTTATTTATAGTAACGTTGGTGCAATTGTCGTAGTATAAACAAAGTTCGTTTACTTCTTGGTGTGACTTAAGTAGCTCCGTAGTAGAGCCTTTGGCTAGCACTGCGTAGAGCTTGGATTCCATCTTCATTGGGCGATGTTTTTTTTTTTTAGTTTCAGTTTTAGTATTTAGTTTAACACCTATAACCGCTGTCTGTCTTTTTGTTAGGACAGGTTTGGGTTGGTAGACCTCTTATTTTGCATTAAAATTAAGTGTGATATAGGAATTAACTGGTGAAGTTTTGGTGTCAGGTCATTATATTTTGAAACAAATTTTGTTTGATATTTCTACCTAGCTGTTTACAAATTTAAATATAGTGACAATTGTCAAATATGCGTGAAGGTTTGTAAAATACATGATTTTAAAGTAATCGTTTTGCCAAGAAAACATGAAGTTAAGTAAAGAACATCATGGAGTAGTAATTTTTTACAATTTCAAGCGGGGCTGAAGCAGTAAAAAATGTTTTGAAGAAATCAATCGACTGTTTGGTAACAATACTATAAAGCTGTGGTACAATGAATTTAAACTTGATTGACTTTCATTCTCAAAATGACAACTTTCGAGCTCCTAAGCAGAAAAAGACAGTTACCGAAATAAATACTGACCTTGTACGAAATATGATTCAAGAGGACCGGCATTTTTCTTTCAGAACTATTCAGGCGACTTTAAAGATCGGTGTGAGGGCAATTAACACCATTTTGCACAAACATCTGATGGATTTCCCACAATTTGACTCCAGTTTAAAAAGAAAACTGTGTGGCATGGAGTAGATCTATCCTGGATTTCTTTAAAAATGGATCGCCTCATTTGGTATACAACATCATTACAGGTGACGAAGCGTGGATATTCGGCTACGATCCCGAAAGAAGGCAGCAGGTAGGTTTTGGAGAATGAATCATCTTCAACAAAATTTGTTTGTGAAAATAGTCGAAACAAAAAGATGGTCGCCAGATTCTACGGAATTTGCGGAGAGGTTTCCACTTACTCCTAAAGCTGAGTGGTATACTACAGACTGTTTACCTCAAGTTCTAGAAAATGTTCGCACCAACTGAATCTTTGAATGCCCGAAACATTAAATTAATGGTCACCGTATAGACCAGACCTACCCCCTAATGATTTCTTCTTTTTTCAGCGTGTAAAGAATAAATTACGGACTACACGTTTTACATCTGCCGAAGAAGCAATCTTAGCCTTTAAAAATTTAAATTAATAACCTAACGCAACGCAAAGAACAACCCTCGTATTATAAAAATAAATACAAATTTTAGAAAACCAATTAACCTGTATTCATGTTAATTCTTGGTCCTTCACAGATGGAAAAATAAATGTTTTCATTCTGGGTGTACAGAGTGGCCGTTTTAGTATAGAACGATACCTTATTTCGGAACCTGTAAGAGATAGCAAAAAAAGTTGCATACAAAATTTGTTTGAGGTAATCTGAGGTTTTATTTTATGTATGTTTCATATCTACAGAGTATCTAGTTTTTCGGGGACCGGTACCAACTTTCTTATTTGAAAGGGGACACCCTGTATATTGTGCCATTTTCTGATTCCCTACAAAATTCTAGATATAATTTATGTATATTGCTCTATACCTAAACCCAACCGTTTTTGACTTCAATGTATATTTCTCCTGCTTATCGTTTTTTAAACGATCAGGACTTATTTTCTGGTAGAATGTAGGGAATCCAAAAATAGCAAAATATACAGGGTGTCTTATTTGAGATAAGAAAGATGCTACAGGTCCGTGAAAAACTAAACATCCGTTCACTACTGTCGTTCTGAAAAGAACAATTTTGCTGACATTTCGCCAAAATCCAAAATCACATTTGTTATTTTTGAAGCTTTTTTTCTCGCATCCGAATAGAGACTGAATCTCTGTTCACCTATAGTTTTGTCTCCCCCGTCTCGTTGGGATGAGAGGATTACGAGACGCGATTTTCTCGTCTGGTCATTCAGATTAATAATTTTTAAAAGGATTACGCTAACATTTTTTCAGAACTACAATAAAACATTGATAATTATAACTCACTTAAAAGCAAATCGGGAAACTTGTTTACGAGAGTGAAAAAATATAGCAATAAGTACCGAAATTGTTTATTATCTAAAATAAAAATAGCATAAACAAATATTTTCAAAATACACAGTACACCAAGTAGCAATAGCATTAGTGTTACCTTAACGGAAAGTAACAATGACAATAACTATAAACAAAATTATAATAAAATAAGTACAGTTTGCAATAAATTATTTTACTTCGTCACACATATGCAGAATTCTTAACATTTTTTTTTTATCATGTTGGAAAAAAATACTAAAATAAGTTAACAATTTTAAAAACAAAATATACTAAAACAATTTAAGTCAACAAATAATTAATTTGCAAGTATTACTATCCCACTTCTGAAGTGCAGAACACGACTTTAAAGAATTATATTAATGGACCTCATTGGGCAAGCATTGAGAAATACAAACACAAAATATGTCAAAAACTTAATGTACTTTGCAAATATTTTATCACACAAATATTTACAAAAAATAATCTCACCACAACGTATACAAATTAAAATTTCATCACAAAAAATATCAAAAAAAAATACGATCACATTTACGGAAGCGTATAAGGGCCACAATTTTTTTTATTTTTAAATTCTGACTTTGAAGTCGGAATTTAACAAAATTCTGAGTTTAAAGTCAGAATTTAACAAAATTCTGAGTTTAAAGTCAGAATCTAATAAAATTCTGAGTTTAAAGTCGGAATTTAACTAGATTCTGAGTTTAAAGTCAGAATTTAACAAAATTCTGAGTTTAAATTTTTTAATCACCCTGAAACAGAGAGGGAGAGCTGTCAGTATGTTTCGCGAGACACCCTTAAATCGTTGAAACATATATGAACCGTTTCTTAAGACTTATTTATCGTTTTGTATTACCTTTTTTATTTTGTGAACCTTTTAAGGTATATGTTTTCTTGCATTCATTTTGGCTTTTTTTTGAGCAATAGAAATAAATAAAAATATATAAAATGAACTAATTAAACATATGTTTAATTTGTCAGTGACTTATTTAACACTCAAAAATCAAAATAGGAAACTTTTATTTTGTACCATCCCCCCTTTTATCATTTTTTACGTATCTGTAGTTTGGTGGAACAATTCATAGCGCATTTGCCATTATTCAAACAAGAATATTGAACTTGTTTTTTTGGTTCCAGTCTGTTATATAATCGTACGGACTAAATTCTGACTTTAAACTCAGAATTTTGTTAAATTCCGACTTTAAACTCAAAATTTTATTAAATTTCGACTTTAAACTCAGAATTTTGTTAAATTCTGACTTTAAACTCAGAATTTTATTAAATTCTGACTTTAAACACAGAATTTAGTTAAATTCCGACTTTAAACTCAGAATTTTATTAAATTCCGACTTTGAACTCAGAATTTTGTTAAATTCTGACTTTAAACTCAGAATTTTGTTAAATTCCGACTTTAAACTCAGAATTGAAAAATATAAAAAATTGTGGCCTTTCTACACTTACGTACACATTTGAAAAAATATATTAAATTAAAATTAGAGCGGATTTTGCATCTCTTGTGATCTCGAATGCTAAAAACTGGATGACGAAGACTGACATACTTTTTCACTTCTGAAGCTGATGTTGAGTTTTCTAGTTTTGACTTTAGGCAAAAAAGTAATTATCACACTTGAGAAATATGAAAAAAACCCAGCCAGAAAATATAATGTATTCATATTGATTCTACCACGTAGTAGAATGTTCTGTGTCTCTCTCTAACGCATTGTCCCTTATGGTAGAGTTTATGTCATATTTCTCGGATGTCTTTGATTAAAATATCAAATCTAATATATTTATGATTGGCAAAGAGATCTCTATTTGACTGACTTATAGTATATAGGGTCTTCTATAAATTTTTTGAGACATCCTGTATACAAAGAATTTTTGCTAAACTATATAATACTTTTATATTTAAGAATTGGTTTCTGTTAAAAATGAATTGATATAAGTAAATATCATGTACAAGAGGAATAAAAGCCAGATTTGGGGCATTCCTTTATGAGTTGACAACAGTCTGGTGAAAGAATATGACGTTTTGATCGATTGAACTATCAATAATAAAGATTTATAATTCTGTTTTCTGCATAGATTCATAATGATGCTATTAGGAAACGTCTGAAGAAATGATAAAAACAGCATAACAAAATTATTAAAATTGTGTAAAGCTGCGTTAGGTATTAGACAACAGCCCCCCCTGTCTAGAGTAACTTTTAGGGGCTTATAGGAGCAAAAACCTATGCCTTTTTAGGGCAAATACACCACTAAGGTCTCGATATGTCTTGATTATTGCTGCGTTTACAAGGTTATGCCTTATATTTTATTGAGATTTGGATTCTACAACAAACTTTAAATATTGTTACAATTTATTATTTAATCTAAAGTTTTTTTTTTATTTTTGGGGTCAAAAATTAATATGTTAATCAGTAAAGGTATTTCTTCAACCTTCCGTCTGGAGTATACAGAGAAAATTCGACCAATACAACTGTTGTGCTCGAGTTTATTGTGGTAATAATATTGTATATACCCGTTAATAAAAATAAACCTATACCTTTCACATCACATGATATACCTGTTACCAAGTTCCTTTTATCAATAAATGAGAATACCGTGTTTAATATATTACTTATAGGAAGATTTGTATTTTTATCCTTTAGAAACCCAAACTGAGATTTACTGATAATTTTACATCTAAAACAGAAATTTCAAAGTTGGTTCTATATTATTTTTAAATAAGGTTTTATATTAGCAAATTTTAAGCAATTTTCGGAAATTAATGGTATAATTTGTTATAATAGTTTGGTAGAAATGTAATCGTAACCCGAAGAATTGTTTGTTTTTAGAAAATTACAGGCGCTTATAACGTCACCCGGTGTTACAGGCATAAAAAAGAATGATAAAGTATTATTTGGAATTTTGTTTATATAATTTGTTAATGAGTCATTTTCTTGGTCAGTTAAATATGAATTCGAAGAAATAAAACTCCTTCAATCCTAAATATCAAAATGAACTATTCCCGAACCAAGTTTGTTGTTGAATCTGAACACCAAAAAAAGAAAAAAAATTAGGCGTTTTATACAAAAATCGAATGTCACTATATATTATCACCAATAGATCCACCGCAACTTCAAAGCAAGTGTACCAAAATTTATTAATATTATATAAATTTATTAGTACATATTTAGTTTGCTATCGAACTGTGCTAAGTTGTCATGATAACCTGACATTCAGAAAATAAAAAAGGAGGAAAATATATGCTTGTCTTTGAAAAGGATCTCCTGTTCTCTGATAGTGGCTGTTGTAATATCAGCCAAATATATGGGAGGAGACAAAACTACCAATATGAGAACTGATTTTTGCCCTAGATACCTCTCCAGAGACTGGCGCTCAAGGTCCTTCCTTCACTAGTTATCCACTGCCTCCAGTTTGTTGTGTTTTATTGAAGGGTTGTTTAACAAACTGTACAATTAAGAAGGAATATACACACAAAAAACAAAATGCCGCTTTAATATTTTTTGGAAACCCCAGACAGCTCGGAAATCATTAAATTTGCCCTAAATTTTACTTCGTCCAATGGCCAAATAAAGCTAATTTTAAAATGAAATGTGATGTTTTAAGTATAGTAATGTTTTAAATGTTTCGGATCAGTCGTCACTGTACAGGGTGGTCCACTTAAGATGCTCCTATACTTTATCTCAATAAATAAGACACTGAGAAAAAAAAGTTAATATTTAACCCTAAGTATATTTTTTATTTATAATATTTTTATGTATACAGGGTGTTCCATTGTACCAGGACAGTAACCAACTTTTTTCTTTTTAATGAAAAATCTGATTTTTTCACACTTGAAGGCTAAAATTGTGAATGTTGGTTATGGATCCATGGGAGTGGTTAATATTTAATACTCTGACCTATCAAAAGCGAAAATCCATTATAAAGGGTGGTCACAAATGACCATCAAAAAAAAATCTTTTGGTAACTAAAAAACTTTATTTTTTTTAAATGGAACACCCTGTATTTGGCACTTTTATTGTGTTTAGGATTTAATTCTGCATCATTCCATATATATATAGTTTACATTCCAAAAATTGGTAGTTTAGGAGTTATGACCAATTTTCTATAATAATTCAGGTATTTTTGTTAAAAATCTAACTAAACCTAAATAGTATCCTATTCTAAGTTTTTTTTAACATTATAATTAAATTTAAACTTAAATCAACAACTAATGCAAGAAAAAAAGTAACTAATTACTTATTACAAAACATTTTCGACATAACCCCCGTCTTTGGCAATACAAGTAGTATAATATTACGGTTACGGTTTTAATTTTCACAATAATAGCATTTCTAAACTCGTCTTAATTTTACAAGATATCCATGGAAAAACAAAACTAGTAAAATTGTTGCCTGGACACCAATAAATACACAGTTTTTATTTGACATTTAGTTGCCTCTAACTCTTTTTAAAGGCAAAATGGCTTTATACAGTGTCCAAAAGCGTTTAAATCTTCATGAATGTTACATAAGAAATAATAAGAGTCCAGCATTAGCCCTGCGGGAGTATCAGTTGTTGTATCCTGCAAGACGGGTACCCACGAAACATATTTTTTCACGAATTGTTCGTGATCTTGAACGTGGAGTGGTAATCAATAAACAAAAACGGCGCCCAAAAATTGTCCTAACAGAAGAAAAGCAATTAGAAATTCTCCTGTATTTTGAAGAAAATAACGAAAATTCGCAAACAGATGCATCTGAAGATCTACCGGGAATTAGTAAGACTAGTGTTCAAAGGACTTTAACTGATAATAACTACCATCTGTTCAAATTTTTACCAGTTCAGGAATTATCCCAACAGGACTTTCAAACAAGGCTTTTTTATTGTTCTCTCATGATGGATTGACATTTTTAAAATTATTTTATTTACCCATGAGGCAGTTTTCAATACGGCCGGCATGTTCAACCGAAAAAATACTCATTACTGGTGTAACTCAAACGAACATCGTGTAAAAGAAATAAAAAAAAAGTGTTTATGTGTGGTGTGGTATTATCCGTGATCGAATAATAGGTCCAGTATTTTATGACTTTGTTCTGAATGGTGAGAGGTATTTAAATTTGTTGGAGAACGAAATATTTCCGTTAATTGACAATCTGCCGAACGATATTAAAGAAGGGCTTGTTTATCAACAAGATAGTTCTCTATATCACACTGTAGTGCCTGTTAGAAATTATTTGAATTAACGGTTTCTATTTTGGATTGGTCGGTACGGGAACATAGATTGGCCAGCGAGGAGCCCCGACTTAACACCCATGGATTTTTTTTATTGGGCAACCTAAAAAACGAGGTGTATAAAAATAGGTGTAATACTGTTCAAGATTTAAAAAGGAGAATTAGGCAAGAGGTAGAAAGACTGAATGCAACAGACGCGGTTAGAAATGCTATTGCGAGAATTGAAACCATGTATACTACTTGCTTTGCCAAAGGCGGGAGTTATGTCGAAAATGTTTTGTAATAAGTAACTAGTTACTTTCTTTCTTGCATTACTTAGACTAAAACTTAGAATAGGATATTATTTAGGCTTAGTTAGATTTTTAACAAAAATACCCGAATTATTATAGAAAATTGGTCATAACTTCTAAACTACTAATTTTTGGAATATAAACTATATATATATGGAATGATGCAGAATTAAATCCTAAACACAATAAAAGTGCTAAATACAGAGTGCTCCATTTAAAAAAACTAAGTTTTTTTAGTTACAAAAACATTTTCTTTATGGTCATTTGTGACCACCCTGTATAATGGATTTTCGCTCTTGATAGGTCAGAGTATTAAATATTAACCACTCCCATGAATCCATAACCAAAATTCACAATTTTAGTCTTCAGGTGTGAAAAAATCACATTTTTCCAAAAACCTGTTTTTCCGAAAAAAATTAGAAAAGTTAATTTTTCTCAAAAACTGCTCAAAATTTCGTATGCTATTATGACAAAAAATACTCAAAATCAAACGTAGAATTAGAATTTCTAAAAATATTCATACTATTTCATTAAAAAGAAAAAAGTTGGTTACAGTCCTGGCACAATGGAACACCCTGTATACATAAAAATATTATAAATAAAAAATATACTTAGGGTCAAATACTTTTTGTATTTAACTTTTTTTTCTCAGTATCATATTTATTGAGATAAAGTATAGGAGCATTTTAAGTGGACCACCCTGTATATGTTTCAGGAAAACAATTACAGCCAAGAAAATTTGTAAGCATGTTCTTCCAAACTTTCTGACATGCTGAAAATGTCCTTAAAAAACGAGTTGCGCTTAACCGACGACTTGGAAAATGGCAACATGAATCCTGATTTTGGCTAATTTTTTTTACTGAACTACCTCAGAGCTATAAACATTATCCTCGGTGTTTATATTTTAACAAATTTTCGTCTTGCCTTTCCCTGTAGTGATATGATCGCTTGTCAAGAGCAAAAAAAAAATCGATTAAGTTACCTCATAGGACCTAACACTGGAACCTGTGGTGGAAGATAGATCAAAATACAAGAGTTCTAACCACACTACACCACAACTTGTTACGTTCTGGACGCGCGTTTCGCTAACCAAGTTAGCATCATCAGCAGATGATAACTGTTTACATGTAACAAAGACAAAACAAAAGTTGACGAACATCAAATTACATTTTAATTTTTTTTATATTTATTGCAATAGGTAGATAAAAATGTAATTGAATGTAAAAATCTTATTCACTTGACTTAAAATTAGATGTGATACAGGGATAAACTGGTACGAATTTAACATGACGTAACAAAATGGCGATGTGTTTTAATATAGAAAGTACTTATTGAATGTATTTTAAATTATGCTCAAAAATCAAGTGTGGCATAGGTGACATATGACGAGGGAAGTTCCAGGTAAAGAAAATTTACCGATTTTTAAAATTTATATGAGCAATTGACAGCCTTGATTGATGAAACTTAAGCTTTGATCATTAAAACTTGGTAACTTGGTGTGAAAAAAGTAAACTACCCCTCAATATCAATAACTGTATTATTGGTTTGTCATTTAACAAAGTTATTTATACTTTTTTCCACATAGTGGACAATTTTTATGAAAAAAGAGCCAAATACAGAAATCATACCGCAATTTCCCAAGTTAGAGACAAACAAGTTTTTTTTAATGTACAAATTTTAACCAATAACAGCAGTTTAGTAAAAAAACTTTCTAGCAAAAAAGCGCTTTTTGGGGTTGACCGTATGGGAAAAATTCGTTGCCTCAATCGCGTTAATCCGTCCTTGGTCGTAGTGGAGTTTAATGAAAATCAAATATGTTGAAATGTAAACTTATTTGTATGTCTAGTTTAGCCTCTGGAGCGCACCAGATATACAGGGTAGGGCACTCTTTCCCCCTCGGTCTATAGCTGATAAACGGTACTTTCGTTTTAAATATTACTTGAGGATACAATCTAAATTTATTTAAAAATATACAGGGTCCGTCAAAGCTGTGTTACAGGTAAAAGTTGAATTTTTTAAATGATATACCCTGTACTTTATTGCATATTTAAATTCTCCGTTAGAATCTAGATCACATGTATGAAAAGTTACCTGTACCTCACTGTACCTAATATTTTTGGCATGCGAAAAAAGGGCTAATATTTTTGGAATGCGACAATTGAACGCATTTTTGGCCCCAAGAATTATGTGATTGTAATGACTTTGTGCCTCGTTTTTGGCCTGTAGGTTTTCTGAAGTAAGGTTCCTAAAAAAAATTGTTATGAATACGGATTTTCTCTAGTCTGACATTGGCGCAGGATTTTGAAAACCAAGGTTTATATTTGTGAGGTTTTGAAGTCTTAAATAGAATGTGGCATAAAAGTTTCTAGACCTAATTTAATTACATTCGGGATATGTTAAAAAAATTCGGAAGGATAGATAAAGAAACAAATATCATTCCAAGGGAAGGAAGAGTACAGATCCCGCAACTCATCCCAATCAGCAGAATTATAGTTTTAAATACACTCATGGAAATTGGAAACGGCTCAGACAAAATTTAAGTAATATTTGTCATATGATATTTTCTGATTCCTACAAGCGATTTAAATAAACTTTTTTTTGTTTTAAAGGTACATTATTAGAGTTTATTCTTGGGTAAAATGTTTGACATAAAACACAATTAACGTCAACATAGAAGGTTTGTTTTTTACCCAAAATTTAACTACATTTCTGAGTTAAACAGCAAATCCTAAAATTATTCTTACCATGTCAAATGATAGCCCTAATAGTACTTTAAAACATGTTTTTCAAAAAGTTTGCCAAATTATTGCCTTTTAAAATTATCAAGGTTTTTGTACACCTCTTTGATTTATGATACTAGAATATTGGTGAAAAAGTGATACAACAATGCTTACATATTTTGCTAATAAAACACATTTTTTAGCGAAATGAACCTTAACTTAAACATATTTTTAAAACTGAAAAACTCTTATAACCTCCGGAAATTGTCTGGGCATACTTGATATACACATTGTCTAATAACTCCTGAGGAATTAAATGCCATTCTTCATAAATTGTTTAAACCAATTCATCAATAATTCTAGGAGGTATTACTCAAGCATACAAACGCACCTTTAAACCATCCCATATGTGTACGATTGGATGACAATCTGGGGAGTGGGAGGGCCAAACCATTCTGTTATATTGATGAATTTCGAAAAATTCGTTATTTATTCCTGCCCTAAGTGGTCTACATTATCGTCCATATAAATAAAATTGTTGCCCAATCTGTCAACTACTTGCGGTATATTATTCCCCAAAATCTCTAAATAATGAAATACGTTAACAAAGCGATTAATAAGAACTGTTAATTCTGTTCGGCCACCTGTAATTATTCCTCCCCACACTGTTACAGAATCACCTCCAAACGGAATTCGATCTAAGAAACAGTTTTCTTCCTATCTCTCTCCTGTTCGATGCTATATACGAATCCAACTGTCTATAGGACCGTCGGGAATTAAAAAAAGCGTCATGTAACCGATTTCAAATGGTTTTTGTAGAAATGGTTACATTTTGTGTTACCTGGACATGAGTTTTAATTGTTGTGAACGTAATAGTCCTCTCGGAAAGAGCTTGACGTACAATGTATCTGTCTGTCCCAGAGGTTGTTTTTTTCACAGCACTGCGCCATGCCCTTCATAAAGCACATTGTTTAATATGCAACCTTTCAGCCACAATTCTTAGTGATAAGCCACTCTCTAGCATTTTGACAATATTTTAAAGCAGTGGCGGCTATTCGGAGGAAGTAGGGGAAGTGCGTCTTCCCCAAAAAAAAACCTGGGAAATTATTTTTTAACACACTTTAAAAATCAATGCTATATACTAATTTTCAATATTAAATCTAATTTATTTCATTAAAAATTATCAATAATTGCAATGTTAAATTTAATGCATTCGTAGTATTGCTGCTGGCCGCTCGTCAGAAACCTAGAGGCAAACACAAAACGAAATGATGTACTTGCGCGTATTAAGCAAACCCGTATGTGCTCCCACCGCACCGGCAGCAAACTCGTTTCTGTCGATCCACCAATGGAAGAGCCATATGCGAGCTCGGTAAAAATCTTCCAGCGCGAAACGAAAACAATGCGTTGCTATGACAACGAGAGTATTGCATGTACGAAGACCGCGCCTTTAGAGAAGTATTTTATCGGCGGCCTTTTATTTTATTATTTGGAGGAGTGACGAGTGTGTGTGGTTGAAAATGAATTCGTTTTGGCCCGTTAGTGACATTGTTTGTAGTTTGTTAAAAACTCCATTTTCCCGTTGGAAAGAAGATGACAAAAAGGACCTTTTAGTTACGGGTTGACAAACAAGTGTGCTGACAAATAGTACCAAAAAAGACATTAAAAATTCTTGTAAATCCTACAATATTCCTTTCAAAAATTCTTGGTTTTCTGAATTTAAGTGGCTGTAGCAGTGGATATTTGCAAAAAATGCTTTGGATGCGGTGCCCATTTTAGACCTTGTCTACTACTTTTCTCTAACTGACACTTCCCCTATTTTTTACCCACGAGCCGCCACTGTTTTAAAGCATTTTTAAGTAACAAACTCACAAAACAAAACTTAGAATGAACTATTGAACATTGTGGGTGACAAATGACAATCAATGCGTTTTTGTTTCAAAGCCTCCTTAACTTATTTTAAAAATTTATAACAAAAAATCATACAATATGTGTTTAGAAAAATCTCTCTAGTTTAAAAACGAAACAAGTTAGCAAAGGTTTTTAAAAAGCGCGTTTTAAAGAAAAATTGGAACTATCATTTTTCATGATAAGCAGAATTTTAGGATTTGCTGTTTAACTGAAATGTATTTAAATTTTGGATAAAAAAAACACGTATCTTTGAATCACCCTGTATATTGACGCTAATTGTGTTTTACGTTAAACATTCTGCCTAGGAATAAAGTCTAATAATGTACCTTTAAAACAAACAAAAGTTTATTTAAATCGCTTGAAGGAATCGGAAAATATCATATCACAAATGTTACTAAAATTTTGTCTGAGTCGTGTCATGAGTGTAGTACGCGATGGCATGGATACTACAACTTCCTGTTGTATGGTACAGGAAACAGTAATTAGACCGCGGTGAGAGGAACCCAGAAGACTGGAAATGAAAGACTTTGGGTTTGTGGTTAGAAAGAGGATTCATTGGATAGTAGGTTCTCTGATGAGGTTGGCACGAAATTGGCAATGCAAAAACTGCAAAGGCCTCTGCTACTGTACCTTGAGGATCGGTTTTAGTAGACCCTAATAATTCTTTATTATGAACGTCAAACTTGTCAAGGATAATGATTTCAAAGGAAGGGAATTCGGAGATTAGAAAATCCATTTTAGCAGAAAGAAAGTTGAGCAGCTCGTTGAAGGAATTGTTTGAGGGAGAGCAATAGATACAACACATACATTTAGTAGACATTCTAAGGGCTCATTTGAGCCACAGGATATCGGATCTGTTCAATCAAAATTCGGAAATCTTGTACAGAATAGATGGAATGATGGAAGAAGTTCATACTCAGGAAAGAAAAGGTGATTGGCTGTTTTTTTTTGCAGCTTATTTTGGTTTTGGTTTTGAAGAAAATATGTGGCTTCATTATGAGCACCCTTTAACTTTAATTATCACATGTTGTAGACACGGACCCCTTTCAAATTCATTTTTCAACGTCAAAAAAATTGTGAGTTCGTTAGAATTATTGTAAATCTGGTTTCTACTAATTTTGCTTAGTTTTGTTTCGGCTGCCCTCCAGTAAATGGACTATATTAACACCGATATTTTGTTAGTTTTTTTTAGTCACTTAGTAAACTGGTGTTGAAAGTTCTGACAGCCTCCGAACTGAATATCTGTCTACCTGCCGCGGTATAGGGTCTGTCTATTGATATGTGATGCCTTCTAGACGCTAAACTCAAAATACAAATAAATTTATATCTCAGATTGTTTTAAATGAACACTTAACGTTACAACATATTCAAATTTCATTAAATTCCCCTAAGAACCAACTTCTTCACATTCTATGTGGGTCCTCTATTTTGAATTCTGTACAAAAAAGTCTTTAAAAATAACGGTTCCATTTACAATGGCATTTTCAGTTTGACTTCTGTACATTTAATCTTGGCGTTTCTGTGTTGTTCCAAATGGTGTTCGTGTTTGAATTTTCTGAAGCACCACGGGCACTGGTACTTGGGTTCGACCCCGCATTCCAGCCGCTTGTGCCTTTTCAAGGACGACTTGTTTTGGTACGTTCTTCCGCACATATCACAACCGTATTCGAAATCTGAAATAGAGTTTAATTAGTGTTACTTATTCTATGCAATTGTAAATATAGATGATGGAAGAAAAGATAACCACTGATTATTAATTATATTTTTGAATGAAAGGTAAGTTTTTTAAGGTTTTATATTGTAACTTTATTTGCTTGAGATTAGAACTTAACTAGTGAACATTTGCTTTATTAATAATAAGCAGAAATTTAAGCTGTCCATCAGTGTTTTCAAATCTTCCCTCTACTGACTAAGACGTTTTATTGATTCAGATAAACAATTGTGGACAATTTATAAAGAAACTGATTTTTTTTTGTGAAACGTAAGGTGTGAAACACAAAATTTTCATGGCCCTCTTTGTTTTTGAGGTAAAAGATAAAATTAAAAAGAATTTGCAATTTTCAGGCGCTCCTCGTAACTTGGGTATTTAACACCTTAGCAAAAGGATAAATATTACCTTTTATATTATGTTATGTATGTATAATATTAAAATTTACGTACGTAAAATACATTTTAGAAATAATTTGTGTAATGTAGAGTTTTGATTTGAGAGTTTCAATATTTTATACGTTCGAATTTTGTACGAAATGTTAAAAATTTCTACTGAATTTTTTTGCCTTCCTGACTGAAACGTCAAGTCTCATACTCTTCCTAACATAAAGTCAGATTGTAGACAATAATTATTTTGTTTTGCACAACACGGAGACACTTGAATGGAATCTACTAAAATCTTGCAGTATTCGGCAGTGCTAGAGTCCCAAATTTACGTCATTTTTGCTTTTAATGCCACAACTGTACGCTGGGGATCGTTACGCAAAGTCTTTGTCATCTGATGTCACTAAGTTTCAATGACATTCAAGTCGGGGCTACTCGGTGGCCAGTGCCATCAATGAACTCATATTAACTAATTCCTTTACTATCATACATCCGTATATCATAATTCCCTGGGGAAATTTTACTATACGCTTTAGACACTCTTTATGAAATGCTTCTGACTTTGTAGGTATCACCCTTTTTCGAAAATCACCTACGCGAGTCTAAATACACTCATGGAAATGTGAAACGAATTTTAGTAATATTTGGGATATGATATTTTCTGATTCTTACAAGCAATTTAAATACACTTTTTTTTGTTTTAAAGGTACATTATTACACTCTATTTTTGGGCAGAATGTTTGACATAAAACACAATTAACGTCAATATACCGGGTGATTCAAACACACGTGTTTTTTACCCGAAATGTAACTACATTTCTAAGTTAAACAGCAAATCCCAAATGCTTATCATGTCAAATGATAGCCCCAATTTTGCTCTAAAGCATGTTTTTTAAAAATGTTTGTCAACTTATTCCGTTCTTAAATTATCAAGGTTTTTGTACACCTCTGGATTTATGATACTACTATATTGGTAAAAAAACGATACAACAATGTTTACAATTAAAACACATTTATTAGCAAAATTAACCTTAACTACATACTTGATATAACATTGTCTATTAACTCTTGAGAAATTAAATGTCATTCTTAATGAGTAATCATTCATCAATAATTATAGAAGGTATTGCTCGAGCATACAAACGCTGCTTTAAAGCATCCCATATGTGTTCGATTGGATTAGAATCCGGTGAGCGGGAGGGCCAAACAATTCTGTTATATTAATTATTTTCGAAAAATTCGTTAACTATTTCTGCCCTATGTGATCTAGCATTATCGTCCACATAAATAAAATTCTTGCCCAATCTGTCAGCTACTTGCGGTAGTATAACGAAATTCGTTTACAGAGCGATTAATAAGAACTGTTAATTCTGTTCGACCACCTGTAAATATTCCTCCCCACACTGTTACAGAGCCAATTCCAAACGGAATTTGATCTAAGGAAGAGTTTTCTTCGTATTTCTCTCCTGTTCGACGCCATACACGAATCCGATTGTCGTCAGGATGAAGTGCAACCTTTGATTCACCCGTAAATAAACCATGTGACCATTCGAATAAATCCTAGTTAACATGTTCTTCGGCAAGAATCAAACGAGACCTTTCTATGTTCTCTTAATAACTGAGGATGCCTATAGGGCCGTTGGGACTATAAATGAGCTTTATGTAACCAATTTCGAATGGTTACATTTTGTGTTACCTGGACACGAGTTTTAATTTTTGCCAACCTAATAGTCCTCTCGAAAAGAGCCTGACGTACAATGTATTTGTCTGTCCTAGGGGTTATTTTTTACAGCACCTCCTCCATGCACTGAACCAGTATTTTGATATCTGCACCATGCTTTTGATAAAGCACTTTGTTTAATATACAACCTTCCAGCCACAATTCTTTGTGATAAGCTACTTTCTAACATACCGATTGCTCGCATAAGTTCGTTCACATTATATCTGGGCATTTTGACAATATTTTAAAGTGGTTTTAAGTAAGAAACCCACAAAACAAAACCTTGAATAAACTATTGAACATTGTGGGTGACAGATGACAGTCGATGCGTTTTTGTTTCAAAGCCTCCTTTAATGTTTTTAAAAATTTACAACAAAAAATCATACAATTACATAGGTCTTTAGAAAAATCTTTATAGTTTAAAAACGGAACAAGTTAGCAAAGATTTTTAAAAAGCACGTTTTAAAGCAAAATTGGGGCTATCATTTGATATGATAAACATAATTTTAAGATTTGCTGTTTTACTCAGAAATGTAGTTAAATTTTGGGTAAAAAACACGTGTGTTTGAACACCCTGTAAATTGACGTTAATGTTGGTTTATGTCAAACTTTCTGCCCAAGAATAAGGTCTAATAATATACCTTTAAAACGAAAAAAAAATATTTAAATCGTTTGAAGGAATCAGGAAATATCATAATACATATATTAATAAAATTTTTCTGAGTCAATTCAAATTTTCATTAGTGTATGGGATAAAAGAACGTTATTAATTTTACCACGAAAAATTACAAATTTACCTTACGAAAATTGTAACCAGACTAATGCAGCCATAGTCTACAGCATTCCCTCGAGATATTTAATTTTACCAAGTGACTAAATTGGGCTTGTATTTCTCATAAGGTACCCCTTCTGTTAGTTCTAAAAATTTTGTCCAGAACACGACGTTCTCTATCAGTGATTCTACGAGGTCGGTCTGGACTTTTACCAAGAACTTTAATACTAGCTGTCTCTCCGTATTTTTTAATAATATCCTTGACGGTTTATTTTGCAATATTAAAGTCATTTGAAGTTTTATTCATTGCTTTACCTCTGCAATACCGAGATATTATAATTTCTAGTACTTTTTATTCGTTGCAACACTAGGCGTTATTTTCTTGTGAATTTATAGGAAAACATGGCGGATAATACCTAAACTGACAGCTATTGAGCCACGCACGCTAGATTATCAGTAAGTGTATTGATTTTAAGGGCAATAAAGATTAGCGTTCGAATATTTATTTGTGAGCAAATTTGTTATGTTTTTGTTATTTGGTTTTCTAGTTTATCCAAAATAAAATAATTATTCCTTCCGAATAGACTTTACGTTAGGTAAAGAGTAGGTGACTTGATTTTTCAGCCAGGAAGACAGTTAAAACAGTTTAAGTCAAACATAAATATGTTTCTTTAACATTTCGTACATCGTCCAAACATATACTTCTTGGAACTCGTACCAAATGTATTGTGGACCGAGGCACGTGCAATGTTAAAGGTACTTTGTAGAATATACAAGTTGGATGTATTTTCTAAAATCCGCGCCTCAAGAAAAAAATATATGTTCACTATTGCCTTTTCACGTAAGAGAATATAAGAAATTACAATTTACCTTTTTCTTTAGCTTCTGATATAACCAAAAACCTTTTACTATTGCCTCTTTTCTTCTCAACTTCTATCTGACAAACAAAGACAGCCATGCAAACTTATGATATAAAAATTTTGAAAATTACACCGTCTTGTACAAAAAATAATAGTAGTGGTGTATATTTAAAGAAAAAACAGAACTAAAGAACTTCGAGCTGACCAAAGGATCATTTTATCTGAATCCATAAAGTCTTAAAAATATATAAAATAGCAGGAAAAGCTACCTACACCTTCACCTGTTTAAATGAGATGGTAGGAAACTAGAAGTTCTTTAAAAAAACAATCCAGCATTATCAATTTGATAAAGGCTGCTGAAGCGGTTATATCACAATTTTCTTTTATCAAGTGCCTACGAAATATCGAAGGATTTTAGGCAAAACATCGTAAGCGGCAGTGGCGTATTTATAGGGGGGGGGTTGAGCGGATTTAAACCCCCCGTCCCCAGAGCCACTTTTATTTAAGCTAAAAAACATACATATGGGCAAATGGCATAAAGTAACGACATTTTTTCAGGGTTATCGGTTACCCCTCCCCCCCGGGGCTAATTTTACTTATCACTGAATTAAAGTAATAACATTTTTTTTGGTTGTCTGTATTATTTTCGACGTTGAAAAGTTTTTACAATGCCCACTTACGTTGGAAAGAGTTGTTAAAAATTGTCATCGTCCTCTTGCTCCTAAATAGCCGTAAATCGTAAAAAAATCATCGTCCAAGATCCGTTCTAATATTTGCCTTTCGTGGTCCCTAGATGCCCAAAAAAACATATTTTCTCAATTCCGTCGTTCTGTCTGTCTGTCGGTTTATATTTTCGCGTCATAGCTAAAAAGGTACTTACTCGATTGACTTTGATTGACGGTCAAAAACTGAGGGTCATAGGGGATGACCTGCTACATTTTTGCAAAAATCCGATATGGCGAAACACAATGGCGACCATTTTTCTTAACCAAGATGACGAAACAAAATGGCATGTGGTATAGAGAGACTAGTAAAATTGTGGTACTAATTTAAGATGGCGGAACAAAATGGCGTTTGAAATTCCTAGGTGCCAAAAACTATGTTTTATCAATTTCTTCGGTCCATCTGTCGATCTGTCTAACAGATCTAACGATCCGTCTAACAGTTTGCGGCTTAGCTTAAAAATTACTTACCAAATTGACTTTTTTAGTCGAAAATAAAGAATTATATCGGGATGACCTGGTAATATTTTGGTAAAAACCCAATTGGCGGAACAAGATGGCGGCCTAGTGAAACGTTAAAAAATTATTACTAAAAAACTAATTACCTCAAATTTTGTACAAAAATCGAGTACTACATAGAAATGAACTGGTAACATAAGTACATACCGACGGCGCCGTTTATATTATTGTTAAATAGTTATTTCTTAGATAAGGGAAGCTAGCTCGGGAGCTAAAATCTAATATTTTTCCCCTGTATAATACACTATCTTTTCTGTGAGTTTTAAACTGGTAGGCGACAATTAGACCTGCGTTACTAAAGAAACCTTAAAAGCAATATAATTTGTAATTTGATTTAAAAATTACGAAAGTGTTATTGTGAAAAATATAAAGTTAAAAAAATGTCTGATTCCGAGTTTTCTTTGACCCCACCTGAGTTAGTAGAAGCAGCGAAACCGCGTATTCACAATTTATGGAACAAAAGATAAGACAGACATGCAGTTTTTTCTAGGAGACTTGGCTTATTTTTCGGAACTGGCACAACAACAAAAACCATGAACAGTGTGGTCGAGTTATTCAATATTCAAAAGTATGTTACAATCAAATAATAATGTAGACATTTCAAACTAGTTACCTTTCTGAAACAAAATAGGAAAGTTTAAACGCCCAAGAAAGCTGCGGTTTTTACAAGTACACAAATTATTTGGTTTTTAAATAATGCTCCACATAAAACTAATTCAATGGCCAAGGTTGTTTTTGTGTCTGGGATGGCAGGAGCTTGTCGAAATTGTGAAATCAGCCAGATAACATTAGATGATATTGAACATTCGGGAACGTTATTAATTGCCAAACTTAAGCAAACAAACAATGATGTAAACAGGAGATTTGTAGCTACTGAAGAATGTATTAAATTTATCCGAATGTACATAGTCCTTTGTCCAGCAGGCCGCCTGTTTTATACATATCGCAATGGAAAATGTATCAACCAAATTGTGGGTAAAAATCAGTTTTATAAGGTACCTGAAACACTAACTAATTTTCTTCAACTTGAAAATGCTAAATCATATACAGGACATTCATTTCGAAGATCGTCTGCTACACTTTTAGTTAAATCTGGGGGAGACTTGATGACACTAAAGAAACATGGCGGTTGGAAGTCATCAACGGTCGCTGAGGGGTATGCTGATGAATCGGTAGTACACAGGACAGAAATAGCACTCGAATTGCGACCAGGTGCATCAACGGCAGTTGTGTCCATGGCAGACAAAAATTTAATTTCAACATGAGAAAATTCGATTGTTGTACCGAATAGTTCAAGGAGCATGTCATTCATGCAGTGCACATTTAATAATTGTACTTTTGATATAAAATAACTGTAACTTTTGTATAATAAAATATTCTAAAATTAAATATCTACTTTTACTTATGTGTGTATATATCCGGGAAAAAAGGTCTGATTTTTTCCGCGGAAAAAAGTAATGAAAAGTGATATTTTGTTACCTGTCGATAGGAGTTAAAAACTTTTTTCCCGTCACAAAAAAAATATATTTTTCTTCGGGTGTATCGTAATGACATCATTTTGATCATTATTTTCAGACTCAAAATGACACACTTTTTAGGACTGAGTACTCTAACGACTTCGAGTAAGCAGTGTTTTAACTACGCCGTGAACAGACAGGAATTAAGAAATCATGTTTTTCGGCATCTAGGAGGGTGATTTTTTTCACGATTACAATACTTCCCTTTTATAAGGGGAGTAAAAATGTGCTATATCTAAGGGTTGGTATATTCCAAATTAGTTTTATTGCGTACTTATTTAAAACTGGGTTTTATATATTCATATTATTGTTTTTTAGACTGTCTATTATTGGTGTAACTTGTAAATTTTGTTGATCATTTGTTTTGAGCGGATTTATTGATAAAGATTTTTCGTATCAAGTTTTTTTTTAATTATACAAAAAAAATCCACAATTAACTTTAATTTTAACATAAACAGACAACCAACAACAACGGACACCTAAATTCGTAACAGTTCTACACAGTCTTGGAGAACAAAAATGTCACCTTTTTACAGTTTATACATAGGGTGACTACAGTAAAAAAAATCGGAAGAAATAACGGCTACAAAGGATCTTTAATAGATAACATGATAAAAACTAAAATAGGTAAAATAATTAAAAAACAATTTTATAGTGTTAAACTTCAAAGAACAGAAAATTTGAGGTTTTTGAATTATATTCCAAACCGTATTGAGAAAATAAAAAACAAACTTAAAAGATTAGGTTGCAACACAATTTCTGTCAACAAAGAAAATTAGGGAGTGTTTTGATAAATTATAAAAAAAATTATCAATTGAAGATATCTGGTGTGTATAAAATTTAATGTAAGGATTGTGAAGCTGTTTATATTGGGCAAACGGGTAGAAATATCAAATCAAATATCAAAGAATAAAATAATACCGTAACTTTAACATAATATTAAAAATACGCATATTCATCTACTTATTGTATAGAAATCAACCATTTTATTGACACTGATAATTTAATGTTATTACACCAAGAAACTAAAAGTAAACGTTTGGATCTTTTAGAACAGGCATGTCAAACTCAAAGTCACTGGCGGGCCGAAAGCATGAAGACCATCGACTAGGTGGGCCGCAAAACCTTATCTTAAAGAAGACAAACTACTGAAAATCGTGAGAAAAAGTACTATTATAAGACAAGTCTGTTTATTAAATTTCCAATAAAAAGGACATTACAAAAAACTACAAACATTAAATTCTTTTGCCAGATATTTGACATCTTTTCTCTTTAATTAAGTTGTCTAATTGTGGCGCGAATTTATCGGCGGAAATAACTTTTAAAACTGCGTCCAAGTGTGCGTCCGTCAATCGCGATCTTGCGGGAGATTTGTTTCCTTTCATCAAAGAAAATAGTTGTTCACACTTATAGGTACTTCCAAACATTGACAGGATTATACAGGTACATTTTCTCATTTCTTGGTATTGAACAGACAAGTACTTATAAAATTCGAATGTACCAACACTATCAAATTTTTGTTTTAAATGGGTCTGACACTGAATCTCAACTTCCATTTGCAAGTGAGGGGGACCTGTATCAATATCGATAGTGAAGAGACCAGTAAATAGAGAAAAATTGTTTTCTTGGGTCTTAAAATCCTGAAAACGCTTCTCAAATTCTGCCAGAAGCCTTCTCATTTTCTCTGAATATTTTTTGTATGATATTGGGACACTTGTGCTTTCCCGATATGCCTTACAAGTCAGAAAATGTAACAGATTATCCTTTGCTAACTGTTTTTCCCACAACATCATCTTACACTTGAAAGCTTTCACATGATCACGCATATCTGTAATAACTTGACGTGGTCCTTGCAATTTCGTATTTAAGTCTAACAAGTGTTTTGTGATATCTACCATAAATGAAAGATCTTGTAAAAAAGGTACATCGCATAATAAGCTGACATCTTCTCCTTTTGTTTCCATGAAAACGCGTATTTCTTCTTTGAGTTTCCAAAACCGGTCGAGTACCATAGAATACGAAAGCCATCGCACCTCTGCATAATATGGTAAACCAGTGTACTCACTTTCTAAATCATGTAAAAATGCAGAAAACTGTCGCTGATTAAGGCCTCGTGACCTTATGAAGTTTATAATTTTTTTCACTGACTTTAAAACACTTTCCAACTTGATCACCTTTGAGCATAAAACTTCTTGGTGGATTATACAATGAATATGATGAAAATCTGGTTTGTCACTGCCCGTTTCTCTGATCTTTGTCTGTAATATTTTAACGAAGCCATTTTTTATTCCAGAATTCAGTTTTGACAAATCTAAATTGTACTTTTGCAGAAATCCATAAAAAGCATTGAAAAAATCCTTCCTAGTTCTTGTATCATGCAATGGTACTAATTCCAGTTATTCTTCATACACATTGATATCTGTATCAACCGCACGAAGAAAAACAGCGAGTTGCGCCACACCACATCCGTACTTTCGTCACAGGTAATAGAAAATGCAATGAAAGAGTCTGTTTGTTTTTGTTTTTATCTGATCACTTATATTGGCAGCCAACTTAGTAACTCTTTCAGCGACAGTATTCCGGGACAACGATATATTTTGAAATGCATTCACGCTCCCGGGACTTACAATTCCGCGGCCTTTACAAGGCACGCTTTTATAAATTTACCTTCAACAAATGGTTTTGAGTGTTTCGCGATCAATCTGATAATAATAAGCTGCTGATCTTTCAACCGTGATTTTAGCTTATTTAACTTTTCGTTTCTGGCCATGCCTGTATACGTCAAACATAGTTTTATGAATATCATAGTGACATTGTATATTATATAATTTTGGGACACCGACTGTATTATTACAAATCAAACAAATAATTTTTTCTTTCACTTCACAGCGAAAAAATTCTAATTCCCACTTTTCTTGAAAGATACGATGCTCATCTATCAGTTTCCTCTTACTTCCACTTGTTTTTGAAAGAGACATGTTAAAAACTGTATCCATTGTTAAGTGTTGTAACAATAAATGCGCAACTTGTGATTTCTTGAGTTCAACTAACGTTTGGCTTTAGGTTTTAGGTTGAAATTACTATCAGCCAACGCATGAAAAACTTTTCATAACTAACTAAACCTGTTTTCAAAACTGATTTGAACTCAATCGAACACAGCTTATATACGGATTGTTTGAAATTTTTAAAAATCTTTATAAACAAATCCGTTCACAAAAAATGACCCACTAAATTTCCAAATTACACCAATAATAGACAGTCTTCTAAGAACAAGTAATAAAAATGTAAAAAACCCCATTTTAAATAGACAGGCAATAAAATTAATTTTTTGTTTAGTATTCATTGATTCCTATTTTACTATTTTAAACCAATAACAATAAAGTGAGCAATAAACTATTTTGCAATTATGCGTAGAATATCTATGATTTTCAAAAATTGTGTCGCTTAAGATGTTTTGTCAATAACCCATCGATATGTCTAATAGGTGTTATAGTTATAGTGACTGTCATCTTAAGTAGTAAAACACATTCATATTCAAAACATTTTATTACAAAAGTAAAAATTATTCGTAAAAAAATATAAACTTTTGCAATTTCAATAACTTACAATTACTCACCAATAGCAACAGTAATATTACCTATGTAACAAATATACAGCGTAAAAATAACTTCTCGGAAAGAGTAAATATTCAGTATATATTTCAGATACAAGATTATCTAATGGTTTTAATGGATTGTAGTGAAAAACTGTACGTATTTAATCCTAAGGTAATCTTAATATAAATAGAAAAAATCTATACATAATTTAACATTTATTAATAAATATAAATTGATATCTACTATCTTTAAAATAACATTAAGTTGGTTCGGTTATTACTAATGATAACCAAGAGTCAATGAGAAGGGTTATTAATATTTAGGATAATGGATAAGAACACCGTGTTCCACATAAAAGTACCCACCATACTGTCTGGAAATCCATAATAGATACGAAAACAATTTTCGTACAAAAGTTTCCTTCAATTTGAAGTTTTTTTAAATTATAAACTTTCCATGTATACAGTGTGTCCCAATTTTACCTGGACGACGTCAACTATAAAATTTGAAATAGGACATCCTGTATTTCTGTCCATTATTTGAGTCCTTGTCAAGAATAAATAAACATAAGTTATCAATATATGTGATTTTTTGAAAACTTGAGCTATTTTTCAAATCACTATAAAAAATAGAAATTTAGAATTAGGTGTTTGAGTGGTAATTTCTAGTTTATAAAGCATCAATGCATATACGGAATACAAAACTTTTGCCCACACATACAGGGTGGACATACTACGAACTCAATCTTGCACCTTTTTAAAGTGAAAAAAGTCGATTTTTTTAAATAGCACGCCACTATGTTTTTATTTATGCAAATGATCTATATATATATATATGTTCTATATATATATATATATATACCTATATTAGGTATAGACCTAAATTCAGTATTCACAGAGAAAATCGCAATTTAACAGAAAATCTTAATTATTTCTTGAATATTGAGATACTGTATACTAAAAAAATAAACTATAGGAGGCCATGGAGCGAATAATATAACTATTTGTTTTAAATTTGACACTTTTTTAATTTATTTATAATTTTAGTTGTTGTTTTATTGAAGTCATTTAAATTTATAATAATTAGACTTTAAAAACGTTTACCTGTTCTATTCTAAAAATTTTAAATAAAATCCTTTGGACAGATGAGGCGATATTTTCCACTGCGGGAATCCATAACAAAAAAAATCACTACTATTCTGAGACAAATAAAAATTTGATAAAGCAACTTAAAAGGCAAAGACATCAAAGTGTGAAAGTGTGGTGTGGTATTATAAACGAACGCATAATAGAACCTGTGTTTTTTGCCACTATTTGAATAGACAATCATGTTTAAAGCTTTTAAGAAATTAAATTATGGAATTTTCCGGAACATATTCATGTGGACTTAGTATATCAAGAAGATAATGCTCCATACCACTGTGTACAAGATACAAGAGCATTTTTAAAGGAGCAATTTAATTTAAATATATATAGTAACGGTGAGATTCCATAGCCGCCGCGAAGTCCCGATTTGACACCCTCAGATTATTTTTATGTGGCACACTTAAAGATTGAGTGTATAAAAATCGAAACAATTATTCTGTAGACAAATTAAAATAAAAAAATCGTGAAGGAATTATTAGTCTTAATAATAGTGGCGTCGCGCGTTCGAAACGCTGTGGCAAACATTCAAGTGCCAAATACACTGTGTATAGCAGAAAACGAACAATATGTGGAAAATCAATTGTATAGTCATTTGTTTTAAATGTTTCCTGTATTTATATTTCCATGTAATGTGTTGCTATGCTATCTGTTATGATATTTTGTTTATGTTGATAGCAATGTTACTCAAGAAGTTTGTTTCTAATATTAATTTTTAATAATGATTTCATATTTAAAACTTAGCAATAAATAAATATATAATAAAATTAGGGCTATAGTTAAGCAAATAGAAATATTATCCATTCCATGGCCTCCTATAGTTTTTTTGGGTATCTCTGTAACCACTGAATTTAGGTATAGAATATATAGATATGAAAAAGTAAGTATTCTTATGAGCATTTGCAGAAATCAAAAACATAATTAGTGTTCTATTTAAAAAAAAACGACTTTTTTCACTTTAAAAAGGAGCAAGATTGATTTCGTAGTACGTCCACCCTGTACAGGTGTGGACAAAAATGTTGTATTCCATATATGCATTGATGCTTTATAAACTGGAAATTAATACCCAGACGCCCAATTTTAGATTTTTGCTATTTTTTATAATGATTTGATAAATAGCTCCAGTTTTCAAAAAATCACATATAAGCTTAATTATTTCAGAAACTACACAGAAACCGACTATAGTTTAAATTGGTAACACATGTTTATATTTGACAAGGAATCAAATAAAAACCTTTTTTGGCTTTTTCGCAACTGAATAAAATATCTAACTTTAAACTAAATATTTAAATTTAAATATTTTTTCAGTTGCGAAAAAGCCAAAAAAATTTTTGTTTGTCAAACTAAACGCAACAAATAATCTGAACACATTTAAAAATAAAGGAATCAAATATTAGACAAAAATACAGAGTGTCCCCCACATTTTATAGTTGATGTCCCAGCAAAATTGGGATACCCTGTATGCACGGTGTAAATCTAATTGGTTTTCTTTTGAAACCTCAAATCAAACAAGAGGTTTGGGTATTGCTTTTGTTTAATGAAAATAAATCAAAATTTTTAAGCAGGCATACTACCGTAAAAAAATCTTGCTTAGCAAACTTGGAAACACTAAAGTTGAAACAAATACATAGTACAAAAGCTTTCGCGGCGATTAAGAAATCATGATTTTTCAAAAAAATCAATATATTGTAATCAGTATTTTAATCTCGTGCGGCGAAGAGTCCTGAAGATGTCTTGTGCCGGCGCAGGCGAAACGTTGGTAAAAGACTTTTTGTATTTGCAGATTTTCGTAAAATCTTTTACCTTTTATCCATGTGACCCGATCTATTGTACTGAAAAATATTTTAAGGCACTAAATGTCTTAGCACTAGAATTCTCAGGATGATTCGTAAGTAAGAACGTTGAATTTACAGATTAATGAGCCAATTTATACCGTCCATCTTCTATAAACTTGAAGTGGGTATATACCTCATCAGATTTATTTTTTGCTGCCCCCAACCGATTAAGAATTAATTTGAAAAGTTTAAATCATCTACCGAAAATGTCACAATCAAAAAATCGTGGCAGAAAATTTGTTTGCTAGAAATAGAGTGCTGAAAATGAGCACCAAGAAGAAGCAAATTTTTTCAAAAAGCAGTGACGTGGTATGTCTTTGACAAAACAGTAAAGGCAATTATTCCCATGAACATGAACAGCTGGTGATACTGAACAAGATTTATTTTAATGAGAATATTCATGTTTATTGTGTATTGAGTTTCATAAAAATATCCGTTAGACTTTTATAGATATTTGCAATTATTATCATTTTTCTTATAAAAATGAGTCTGTTTATGAACAACATTAATATGACATTTTGTTCGTAAAATTACTTGAGAAATACTTAAATAAATCCTTAAATAATCTGATATAATTAAGAAACACCTTGTATATTTTAGATATAACCGAAATTTTGAAGATAAATTCCAGTAAGTGTGAATCAAATTATCACAGACACATACAATCATATACTGTTGGACTTCTCTTTGTGTTCTATTTAAAATACGAAGGTTGGTTCGTGGACAGGTCAAGATTTCAGGACCACGTTTTTATAGGAGCTTTTCTTTGTAGAATTGGTTCAGAATAAAAGGTTGTTAGTTGCGAATCGCCCTATATATGGGTGCCACAAATAAATAGCTAACTTTTTTCTTGGCATATATTTGAATGATTAAATAGGACATAACAGCGTTGCCCTATCTTTTTATATATCCGAATGTCTGCTGTCAACTTTTGTTTGGTTAAAAAAAAACACCCTATATTTGTTTACTTATTATTATTTTTTTAAATATGCACATTGTTGTGTGGATTGAAATTACTCGGAAATAAAATTATCTTTTTTAGAAAATTGCTTAAGGGATTTATAAATAGTTTTGAAAGATGTTTAGCAAATAAGAGAGGAAGAAATCTTATTTTTTCACCTCGGACTCGTCGACTAAATTATCATAAAATCACGTTCATAGCTGCATCCCCTAGGCGGGGGTGGATTCGCTTCAAAATGATAATAAAATTCATCTACTTTAGTTTAGGTAGCTTAAGAGATTTATTGATTTAAAACTTAAAGTAGTACATCAGATTGGTGGAGATCAATTAAAGCACGAAATTTGCGAGCAAGTGTAATAAAAATACACTGAAGCCTAAAAATAAATAAAGCTAGATTGGTTTTTCTGTGAGACATCTTCAACGCATTTTTATTAATACGTATTGACGGTAAACTATTTATCAACAAACTAGTTTTTTATCATTTTTCTGTTGAAAATAGCGATTTGAGCATTGTTGTAGCAAAGTTGCTATTGTGTTACATTTGTTCTTCAAAACCTCTTACTAATTACTGAATACTACCAAACCTTGTTGCTAAAATACCTTTTAACGCTTTTTAATTTAACCATGGTACACAGCACGGCAGAAAAGATTGAAATGATCAAAAAATTTTTCGGTAATAGTGCGCTAATAGAATCACAAATATTTAATTAGCGACATGAGAACAGCCACGTGCATCGAAAATATGTTCTGGAACTTGTGGCTAAATTTCGGGAAACTGAATCAGTGGCCAATAAAAAACGCAAGATTCAAAATCCCATAAGGAACGAAGGAACGGAAGCGATGGTTCTAGGGCAAGTTTATCTAGATCCTACGTTAAGTACCCGCCTATTGGAAACCGTGTCTGATGTTAGTCCAGTATCCAAAGGATTCTAAAAGCCTATAGGTTTCAACCATACAAAATACACCTTGTGCAAGAAATTAATGAAGACTATTTTTATTGGCGATGACAATATTGTGAAGTTATGAGTGAACGAATTATAAAAGATGAAAACCTTCTATTCAAGATTTGTTTCTCTGATGAATGCTCTTTTTTCTTAAATGGCATGGTAAATTGTCATAACTGCCGATATTGGTGCGATTCTAATCCCAGAATTTATCATGAGGTGGGTATACACCATGCCAGCCACAAAAATTAAATGTTTGAGCTGATATTTTTGGCGATCATATTGTGGTCTTTTTTTCTTGACTGGAAATTTGACAGGTGAAATGTATTTACAATTATTACAAGACGCCATAGAGCCAGCGTTAACAGCAATAATTGGAAATCAGAATGATCGGCGATACGTTGAGGATAGGTTGATGTTCCAACAGGACGGTGCCCTGCCGCATTATGCAATATTTGTTCGACAATATTTACATCAGACGTTTCCAGGTCGATGGATTGGAAGAAAAGGTTCCATTGAGTGGCCTCCACGATCATCAGATTTATCACATCTGGATTTCTTTTTATGGGGTCACTTAAAAAGCAAAATCTATGCGACTCAACAGACTTCGTTACAAGATTTGCAACAAAGAATTGTAAATGAGTGCTTTCAAATTAGTCCTGAATTATTGCAGAATATGCGGCAATGTTTTCAGCAAAACCTCTATTACTGCATGGGGTGTGAAGGTGGCTATTTTTAACATTTACCTGGGTGACGCGTAAGTACAGGGTGTCCAATTTTGGTTGTTAATGCAAGGTATCTCCGTTGTTTGCAAATATTTAGGGTTGAGGTTTTCGCGACACCGTCCACTTTTTTATCAAACTCAAGCTGCCGTAATCAGATTTTCCATAGCCCGCCTCGTTTTGGAGATACAGGGCCAAATTGAAAAAGTTGCATTTTGGGACACCCCTCGTATCTCTTTTAACGTATCGAAAATGATAATTAATATTCTATAGGCTGAAATCGAATTTAATAAATTTTGGCTCTTTTCAAAAAGCCCAGATCAAAGAACAAAGAGAATCGTGAGGCTGATGAAATCAACGTCTTAGCAAGTGTAAATGTAACGCCTGTAACGTCCTGTAAAAAAATAGAGAATAAAGTGGGTGTAATCAAGTCTCGGGTTCAAACGATTTTAAAGAAACATAAGTATAAACCTTATAAAGTCAGAGTTGTGCAAAATCTACATCCTGGAGATGCAGAACGACGTATTGATTTTTGCCAGTGGTATTCACAAAAAATTAATACTAACCAAAATTTTGGAAGGGCAGTTATATGGTCCGACGAATCGTATATAAGTAGTGCGGGAATATTTAATAGGCACAATACAAGACACTGGTCACCTGAAAATCAACATTTGATATTTTCACGCGAGCAACAAGGAAGATTTGGCTTTAATGTCGCTTGTTTCGTACTAGGAACCAAAATAAAATTTCAAATTTTTGAAGGAGGTCTCACGGCTAATCGCTACCTTCAAATATTGCAAAATATTTTGCCAGAAGTCATAGAAGATGTCCCTTTAGCACATGTGAATCAAAAATATTTCCAACAAGACGGAGCTCCAGCACATAACTCGCAAATTGTGAGGCGGTATTTAGAGGAGAACTTCCCCGAACGCTGGATTGGAACGCACGGACCTGTCCGATGGCCTCCTAGGTCGCCTGACCTGTCCATATTGGACTTTTTTTCATGGGGTCACCTAAAAAATTTAATTTTTCGTACTCGATATAACACAGTTCAAGACCTGCGTAACACCACTGAGCAGGCATTTTTGCAAATACAAGCACGCAATGTAGTCATTTCAAATGCACTGGGTAAAATTACAAGAGTGTGTGAGAGATGTCTAAGAGATAATGGAAATCAGTTTGAGCAGTTTTTTCGAACATGGCTAATAACGAAAAATAGATATACTTAATATATTCTTAAAAACTTAAACTGTAGCCTTATTTTTAAAATAAGTATAGATAATTATATATTTTTGAAAAGCTCATAATAAGACGAATAGCACTACATAAAAATATACAGGGTGTCCCATTAAAAAAAAACGTAACTTTGGGTCATGTATCAAAAACAACGGCCCTGAGTAAAAATCTGTCCACGCCACTGGATTCTACGTAAAAAACTCTATAAGAGCCAATTTTTATCTTTTCGATACGTTAAAAGATAACGGAGATACGAGGGGTGTCCCAAAATGCAATTTTTTCAATTTGGCCCTGTATCTCCGAAACGAGGCGGGCTATGGAAAATGTGATTACGGCAGCTTGAGTTTGACAAAAAAGTGGCACGGTGTCGCGAAAACCTCAACCCTAAATATTTGCAAATAACGGAGATACCTTGCATTTACAACCAAAATTGGACACCCTGTACATTCTTGTTATTTATTATTGTGCAGTTTGTTTAGACTCAAGTTTTTAAAACCCTAAAATTAAAGAAATCCGGATGCTTGCGTAAGTAACGCAAAAGTTAAAAATGCATTAAATAATAACATTAGTGATTTTTACACCCCTTGCTGGTAAATGTCTTGCTTTGATTGATTTGCACTAATCTGATGTATTAAAGTCTACTTTAAGCTTTAAATCAATAAATCTCTAGAACTACTGAACTAAAGTACATAATACACTCAAAGGAATCGAAAGACCTTTAAAATGGGGTATCACTCGACCCCTCTTTCAATTTAAGATTTTTAAGGGTGGTGTCACCCCCGCCCAGGGGGCTGCGGTATGGACGTGATTTTATGACAATTTAGTCGACGGGTCCAAGTAAATGCCCCTGTTTCGTTTGTATATAGGGTATCCCATTAAAAATCAAAAGTATTCAAAACTCGGAAATAAAAGTAAATATGGCAACGATGTCATGATAAAAATCGTACTATATCTACGAAATTTCATTATAATACGTTGCCAAAAAAATGTATACAGGTGGCACCCGGTACGTCATGAAAGTTGCCGCTACGCAGAACTTAGGAAGTGTTCAAAGTCGTGGATATGCTTCGTCTTTATATGCAGCGCCAAAACGTACTTGTGTTTCGACGCGTATGCACAATAGCTGCACTTAAACTGCGGTTTTTGACCGCAAATGTACTTGACGTGTCGCTTCAGATTGTCTATCCTCGTGAAAGTGTTGCCACATTTGGGGCACGCCAATCCTGGAATGTTCCTGGCGTCTCGAAGGAAAACGCGACCTAAAAAACAGTCCTGTTAGTTTTTGGTATCGTTTATTATCAAGAGCGAAATGCCCCGCACCAAAATTTACAATTTTTACAAATTTTACCCGTCCTTTAGTTAAGATAACCATCTTTAGTAACTGATCAAGAAACAGTTTTGTTGCTCAGTTATGTATCTAGATCTAAATCCTACAATGTCAGAGAAGCAGCGGCTTATGATTGATATTAATAATTTCTTCTTAAAGAACATAAACTATTATAAAAAAATAGGAAAGTACAGGATCTTCAAAGATACAAGTTTCCTGATAAAGATACAAAAAAGTCTACACTGAACCGTCATATAATGTCAAAAAAAAAAGAAAGAAAAGACAATCGAAAAGTAGAAAAAAATTAATAAGAGCTGTTTTTTTTAAATGGACCACTCTGTATATTTTTAATTTTTTTTTGCATTAACAAGACATAAAGGGGCACAGTCCGTCGGAACTTTTAGGTTGTGCTTACAATAACGCGCCGACGATTTCGAGAAAATCATACAGCTGTGCAAGTGCCCATGCTTTTACGAGGTTGATGCAAACCGCTAGCGATTAAAAAGAATAAATGTTCACTTACCGGGGTGATTTAAAAACGAGTGAAAAACTTACTATCCATAATTGTTATTGTGACCTATTTTGCTTTATATGTATTAAAAGAAAAACGGGAACAACGTCAAGTTGTTTAATTAATAGATTTTAATATAATCTTCTTATAGTCTCATTGTGATGTCACAGCAGAACTCCCGTCTTTGATGCATGTTGTTATCAGTTAGCCCTCGGATAGGCACAAATTTGTAAGGGTGATATTTCTAGGTGGTCAAAACCTCCTGAATCTTTCCACGGGAGTTGTTGAACTGGATAGTGGCAGCTTAAATGGTGCGTTGAGATGTGACGTTCCTATGAAAAGAACAGCATTGTGATTTTATGGTTACAAAAAAAATACTTTCATTTTACCTTACTTTCTTACGATCGACACTTTTTCTTGCCTCAAACTGCTTCATCACACATCTGATGGTACAATTTGTACTTAGCCTTCGAGGCAAATCACGTATTTATGCTGCAAACCTTGTTACAGTTAAACCAAATTTAAAAAAAGATCTTTCATACATTTTTCAAAATATACACGGTGTTTCATTTAAAAACCCTTGGATTTAATTTTTCTCTACTTTCCGACTGTCTTTGTTTTGAAATCTTTCCGTAAGGTTGAGGATCTAAAACCTAAAACTTATATATTTGTATTTTTCAGGTAACAAAATGTATACTATTATAATTAATTAGATAAGAATTGATTGCAGCAAAAAATATTTTATTTTAAATAATGCAGTGGTCGCATCTTCCGAAAAATCTAGAAATGTGACCAATACATATTTTGAATTTGACTTCTAACATTATATTATTTCCTGTGTACGAAAATCTGTTACAATAGTTCAGGCCGATTTAGAAAAAAGAAATATAATTCTGAACTCTATTCGAACGCGAGAAAGAAAGCTTCAAAAATGCCAAATATCATTTTGGCGAAACGTCAGCAAAACTGTTCTTTTCAGAATGAAGAACACATCATCTATATATATATATATATATATATATATATATATATATATATATATATATATATATATATATATATATATATATATATATATATACCCTTCACCATTGCAAAAAATCAAGCTGTTTGTTTAAGGACCAAAGAGCCAATTCTGCTGCCGTAGTATCTGCCCCAGCAAAGGGGGGTGTCAGTATTAAAAACGAAATATATATATATATATATATATATATATATATATATATATATATCAGTATTAAAACCGAAATACCCGGACCCTGAAACCAACGAGATGTCATGTCATTCGACTTTGAAAGTCGATGAGGAAAATAGCTAACCAGTGGCGCCATCTGTAGATACCATGAAGCAACTAAATAACTTTTGATGCGACCTACTTTGCACTACTATGTTTGCACAGATGTGTCGTCTTGTACTCCAAAAAATCAAAGTACACATAGAACTTTAAATAATAATATTGATATTAGAAATAAACCAGTTACTTTCTGATTTTTGTTAACGGTCTGCTAATTTGAGATCATTGTGTTTTAGAACTAGAAATAATAATAAACCACAAACAAGTTTTTAATTTTTCCGAGCTTTTGCAATAGTTATTAATCGAAATAAAATGCAATGTCGAAAAAGCGTTAAATATTCCTTTTTTTTTCTTCGCCAAAATATTAAAATAAAGGTCTAGCTTATATTTACAACTTTTTACTATGACAGCGTTGCCATATCTTCTTTTATTGCCGAATTTCTGCTACTAGCTTTTAATTTTTAAATGAAACACTAACTATATGTTTCCATGCTTTGATTCGATGTGATATTCTACCAGTACAAACAAATATCATTTATTTATTTTATTTATGATATGATATGTAAAGCTATTTTTTATTTTAATATCTAAAGTGCTGTGATGTAACAAAAACGATCAGTTTACGTTCAGACAGCCTGGAAAAAATAGGACTTTGATATCACTCAATAATATGCAGTTTAAAAAAAATAGCAAATAAGTCCAAAATATGAGTTTAAGTTCAAACAATGCTAAAACCTAAAATGTTATATTTAATCAAAATAGGCAAACAAATAGAGGGTTTCTCATTTAAAAAATTCGAATTAATACCAGGCAACAAAAACTGAAACGTTGGCAAGAAAAAAATTATAAGTGTAAGTTACATATTTTTGGCATTTACATAATTTTTATTATAAAAAAAATCAAATGCAAATTGTAGTAACTCGGGCTTGTATATTCCTTTTTTAGTGCTAACAATAATAAATACAAGTGCAAATAAATATATGACTAAGACACACTCATAAAACTATGTAAATTAATGTTATATTTTACAACCTTGTTGATACAATCATATTTAATTCCATCGAAAGATTATGTTTTGGTCAAAGTTTGGACAATCATTACCTAGCCATACTTGTCACATCTACCAGAATATTATTTGTCCATACTCAAAATTCCGACAACGTTCAACGTTGGACATTAAACACTCGGCAATGTATGTATGTATCGAACCATCATACCTAATATAAAAAAAGATTCGTCTCCAGTTCAGACTTGGTTTGAAGAACAGAAGTATTTGTTTAAGGAAGAAATATGTTTAACCTAAATTTAAAAAACCCGTCAAATTAGCTTATGTCTTTTATCTTTCAAATATCCCAGTAGAGCAAAGCAAAAATTCAACAGTTTTTTTTCACGGTTGTCACTCGGACAAAACTTTGTGAAAAAGCAATACTTTTTATAACCAGCCGGTATATCAAAGCATGAACGCATAAAAGCCGCTAGACTTTTGGGCTAATCCACAATGCATCGCCTCAGTGGCGTATTTAGATGGGGTTTGTGGGTTAAAACACTTTTTTTCGGGATTGACAGTTAAAAACTCCCCAGAGCCGATTTATACTGTTTATTATGTACTGTACGATTGTTTACTAAAGTAATGGCTTTTTTTGATTGTTAAAATTTAGAACCCCCGCCCCCCAAAGAAGCAATGTAAAAAATATATATATATATATATATATATATATATATATATATATATATATATATATATATATATATATATATATATATATATATATATATATATATATATATATATATATACAGGGTATCCCGAATTGCAGTGTCCAAACTTTAACAGCGCATTCTGCATTCAAAATAAGCCCTAATTTTCTATATAAACATATATCGGCAAATGCTTCGTTTTCCAAATACAGGGTGTTAAAATTTTAAGAAAAAATTTGTTTTTTAGTCATAACTTTTTTATTACTTGAGATATTGTTATTAAATTTGGTAAACAGCCTTGGAGTAACAAAATGCATTTTTCGATTTGAAATATTTTTTAATTTTTCATCAGTGGCGTCCGTACGGGATTTTTTATTGAATATTCTTGAAGAAAAAATGGTACTCTACTGCTTTTTCTGAAAACAAAAATCATTTCTAAAATCCCCACTCAGTTTGGAGCAAATTTGTGCCCTTGTCTTTTTTTCGTGCGGTGTAAGGATTTCGAGTAAAAAACTAAAAACCATTTTTATGTATGGCATAGTTAAAATTTCCATTATTGTTAATTTCAGTAGCAAAACCTTTAAGGTGGGATTGTAACAGCAAGTTTTTAAAATTATTTGGTTTCCGATATTTATTTCATGCATTCCGGGTGAGTTCATAATTTCTGAACAACATATGTAGGGTTTCTAAAATAAAAGCTTGTCTGACAACTAAGGAGAGATGACGTCATCGATCCGTTGTAATGGAGATTTGCATTATGTTTGGGTTATCAGGGTGACATCGCAGAAGTTAGCAGGCAACCTATTAAAATCTAATGTCCTTGGTTCTTACCATCATTCCTTCATTGTCGACTCTTGGTATGCCATGATTGCATTTTTGTGATAATTGAACAATTGCTAGGTTCATCTTTAAAGTATGACAGATGAGTTTATAATTCTAAAATCGTCGATTCGTTTTGTAAAAACGGTAATTAAAATTAATTCATTTTTGAAGATGATACTTCATTTTACAGAAACTACTCTTTATTAACTAAGTTCGTAATTAATTTTACAAAAACTAAAATTCATAACTTTTATTAACTTAGATCGTGAAAAAAATTTAAAAATCATTAAGGATTAATGTGGGCCTTAAAATTCACAATAATTGCTCAAAATGAGCTCTTCTAACTTCGACACATTTTCGGCGTCTGCTCTTAACTGTGTCAGTGGCATGGCGTATAAAATTCGTATTGGCTAGCAGAGTTTCACAGGCTTGCTCTATCCTTAAAATCTTCTCTTGTATGAACTGGTCTGGAATAAACTAAATTTTTCAAATAACCCCACACAAAGAAGTCGACAGGTGTGAGGTCAGGGGAACGTGGTGGCCAGGCTGTAGCTCCTAATCGTCCAATCCACCGTTCTGGATAATTATTATTTAACCACTCGCGATTTACAAATGCAAAATGCGCGGGAGCCCCGTCCATTTGAGTCCAGAATTCGTTTCTAAGATTTAGAGGAATATTTTCTAGATATTGAAATAACTCATTTTGCAGACAATCATTAAATAACTATCCATCTAGGCGTGATGGTAGAATATGGGGCCCGCAAAAAATTTCATTTATTACACCACACCAAACATTAACAGAAAATTCTTGCTGAAATGCTCTAGTTCGTACAACACGTGGATTGTCATGGCTCCAGATTCGTAAATTATGGAAATTTACTGAGCCGCTTCGGGTAAATGTGGCTTCATCAGTCCATAAAATTTTTTTTGAGAAGTTCTCGTCTTCCTCTATTTGGCGCAAAAACCAATTACAAAAACTGACACGTTTTTCGGCATCACCAGGTTGCAAGTTTTGAACTGGCTGCATTTGAAATGGCTTCCTGTGATCTTTCCTCAAAACGCGATGAACCTTATTTTTAGAAACAAAAACTGCGTTGCCTTGTAAATTATGAGCTGCTCTTCGTAGGCTTAATGTCCTATCGTTGTCAAACTTATTTAAAATTACGTTTCGATATTGTTCATTTCTCCTACCTTCGTTTCTCGGATTCTTTGAGTCCAAAATTCCTAAACATTAAATGCGTTTTAATGAAAACTTGTTTGCAAGGTAATCTTCTCTTTGGAAATCTTCGTTGGTATTCCCGTACGGCTGCATTTGCATTTCCATTACAGAAACCATAAACGAAATGAATATCAGCATACTCAAAGTTACTGAAAAACACCATTTTGAAATCACTAGTTAGACTGATAATTACCTTTTTGTATAAACTGTAATGTACCTGACATTTATTTACTCTAAAAACTCAAATGTCACACTTTAAAGACGAAACTAGCAATTGTTCAATTGTCACAAAAATGCAATCATGGCATACCAAGATGTTAAAGGTTTTGCCACTGAAATAATTAACAATAATGGAAATTTTAACTACGCCATACATAAAAATAGTTTTTAGTTTTTAACTCGAAATCCTTGCATCGCACGAAAAAAAGGCAAGGGATCAAATTTGCTCCAAACTGCGTGGGGATTTTAGGAATGATTTTTGTTTTCAGAAAAAGCAGTAGCGTACCATTTTTTCTTCAAGAATATTCAATAAAAAATCATGTTCGGACGCCACTGATAAAGAATAAAAAAATATTTCAAATCAGAAAATTCCTTTTGTTACTCAAATGCTCTTTACCAAATTTAATAACAATATCTCAAGTACTAAAAAAGTTATGATTAAATAACAATTTTTTTTCTTAAAACTTTAACACCCTATATTTCGAAAACGAAGCATTTGCCGATATATGTTTATATAGAAAATTAGGGCTTATTTTTAATGCAGAATGCGCTGTTAAAGGTTGGACACTGCAATTCGGTATATATATATATATATATATATATATATATATATATATATATATATATATATATATATTTGATTGTTAAAATTTAGAACCTCCGCCCTTCAAAGAAGCAATGTAAAAAATGTATGTATGTATGTATGTATGTATGTATGTATGTATATATATATATATATATATATATATATATATATATATATATATATATATATATATATATATATATATATATATATATATATATATATATATATATATATATATATATATATATATGTTTTCGATACAGATAATGATTTTGAGTTACGGTTTTCGGCCTCTGTTTGACCAATTTCTACAGTATGCATGTATTGGGATCTTATAATCCTCAATAGATAAGAGGTCGGGTAAATTAAGGCAAAACTGCGTAGTTTGGTACTTAATAAAATGCCACTGGGAAATTTAAAATATTCCAACTAGTGTGTATATTTAAAGAGAAATAGCACCTCCTAAACCAATGATGTATAGTTGTAGTAGTTCAGAAACGTGCGTCAGTTTTCTAATGCGAATTTTTTTAAGGGGTGGATATCGAAAGAAGGGTGCCGTAGAATGGCCTCCGAGTTCTCCAGATCCTTCATCGTTAAACTTCTATTTATGGGGTGCTTTAAAAGACGTTATTAGATTTATAAACACAAATTCATTTTTTAGTTGAATTAAAAATGCGAATCCTAAAGGCTATTTATTAAACAGAAGAGGTGTTGAAGGATCAGTTTTGCGTGTATATGATTCTGTGAACCGTTGCCTAAAAGTTAATGTTTATATTTTATTCACCAAATGTTGCTTTTATTTCTCTTATCATTAAAAATATATCATAATAAACAGTAATTTGCACTATTGATATAACAGAACAAATTATGTACACTGTATCCCAGATTGCTTGTAATCACAGGGTTTCTCGGTAACCAGCAGAGATAGAACTTTGCGGTTTTCGCGACTCTGTGTCAATTTTTCGAGAAACTTTGGATGCCGTAAACAGAATTGTGCCAGATTGTTTCGTTCCCGAGATACAGAGTGAAATAGAAATTTTGCGCTTTTGGGGGTGGTATCATATTTCGGACACCCTGTCAGATACAGAAAAGGTAAAAACTGCTATGGATAGATATTTTTACGTAGAGTTCAGTGCTGTAGTCGAATTTTTTTTTAGACAAACCGTTTTTGAGATATAGCCCAAACTTAGTATTTTTTAAATGGGACACCCTGTATTTTTTGGTTCCAAAAAATTTGCCTTTTTTTCTCTTTAAAATAATGTATCACACTATGCACTTTTGACGTAAACTAAGCCTTATAACCGCAATATTAAAAGAAAAACGTAAGTTGGCCATGGAAATATGGCATGGAAATAAAAATCAAAACTATTTGTTTCTTAAATATATCAAATATTGCCGTGTTTATCCTCTTATCATACGAGTTACCAATAATTCTAACAGGTAAATTAATAGATATTAAGAAGAAATGAATAATTTTAAAAATAGTCATAAGTATGATATGATGGTTTGTTTTATCGAATGTCATGAAAACAAAGATAAAGCATCTGATTTATATTTTAACAGGTAAGCACCAAGCGCTTAAATTATTATGAACCTCCTTTCAAAATTTTTTTTCAATTCCACTTTGAGTTATGGACTATTTCCAAAAGCTTTTTTTATATCGTAGATATCCAGAAAGGCCTCAGCCACACAAGGCAATTTTTCGCCGAATTAAATTAAATTTAATTAATGATGGATCATTTTCAAAGCACAGGGCTAAACCATATAATAAACGAAATCACGAGAACAATGAGATTGTTGTATTAGCAAGTATTCAGGCCAATCACGCGAATTCATGTAGGCATATTCAGGAAACAGTGGGGGTGTCAAAATCACAAACGCAAAGGATGTTAAGAAAACATAAATATAAGCCTTATAAAGTAAATGTAGTACAACAATTGCATCCTGGAGATGCAGAAAGGCGTCTAAATTTTTGTAACTGGTATCTTCAAAAAACTCAAAATGACCCTAACTTCGGTAGCAAGGTTATATAGTCCGACTAAGCCTATATAAGTTGTAGTGGTATTTTTAACAGGCATAATAATAGGCACTGGTACACGGAAAACCAATTTTTAACAAGAGAACGTCAGCAGCAAGGAAGGTTTGGGTTTAGCGTCGCTTGCTTTATATTGGGAACAAAGATTACATTCCATATTTACAATAATAATTTAACAGCAGATAGATATCTAGCAATTTTAAATCAAATACTACATGATTTATTGGATAACTTGCCGCTAGCAAATCTGCACAATATTTACTTTCAGCAGGACGGTGCTCCTGCCCACAATGCGCAAATTATAAGGCCATTTCTATTTGAAAATTTTCACGATCGCTGGATTGCTACAAATGGACCAGTAAGGTGGCCTGCTAGGTCGCCAGACCTCTCAATATTAGATTTTTTCGTTTGGTCTTACTTAAAAAACAAAATTTACCTGAATCCAGTCAATACGATGGAGCACCTGCAAAATGCAACCATTCAGGCATTTAGATCATTGGAAGATAGACCTATAATAATGATGAATGCTCTAAGAAGAATTCGCACTGTGTGCCAATTATGTGTTCGTGAGGGGGCGGCCATTTTGAACAGTTTTTCTAGTTATGTAGAATTTGTTTAGTATTGTGATTAAGTTTATCAAGATTATTAAGTTTATTTATTTCATAGTAAAAAAATGGTTATTAATTTTTTATGTTGTTTAATTTTGCTTCTGGACACTTTTAATATCTACCCATATTTCCATGGCCAACTTACGTTTTTCTTTTAATATAGCGTTTATAAGGTTTAGTTTACGTCAAAAGTGCATAGTGCGATACATCATTTTAAAGAGAAAAAAAAAGGCTAATTTTTTGGAATAAAAAAATACAGGGTGTCTACTAATACTAAGTTTGGGCTATATCTCAAAAACGGATTGTCTAAAAATTTGTGCGACTACAACACTGGATTCTACGTAAAAATATCTATCCATAGCAGTTTTTACCTTTTCTCTATCTGATAGGGTGTCCGAAATATGATACCACCCCCAAAAGCGCAAAATCTCTATTTCACCCTGTATCTCGGGAACGAAACGATGTGGCACAATTCTGTTTGCGGCATTCAAAGTTTCTCGAAAAAGTGACACAAGGTCGCGAAAACCGCAAAGTTATATCTCTGCTGGTTTCCGAGAAACCCTGTGATTACAAGCAATCTGGGACACAGTGTACAGTTTAAATTGATTCAAATGCGTATTTTTTCTAGTACATAGCCTCTTTAAAACATTCGAAGAGCATGAAATCTTCCTACAGTTAAACTATCAAAATGTTTTAAAAATCGTACCCAAAAAACAAAAAGTAATAAAAGTAGAAACCTTTGGACATTTTTTTTTTAAATTGCAAATCTATATCAAACTACGTGATCATCAGATATCAAATGCTGCTATGATAGTAATAATAGTATCTCTATTGAAAATAATAGTGTAGAAATTGATAATAAAGACTAGTCCTGTTATATAAGTGATGGAAAGTTTATGGCCTTTAATATCCATTTTTATTTATTGTTTGAACAACACAGGTAAATATTTTTCTTTAAATATAAGCACTTTTACTACTAGCAATTGTCAGGCATGGCTTTAATTAATGATTGTTAAATAGTTAAGTGTTAGACATCCCTTGTTTAAGAAGATCAAAGGCTTTTCAAAACCAAAATAAATTGTCCAGGGATGAAACGTCAGATTTTAAATTCCAAAACACCATCTTGCAAAGCAGGAAAAGTTGCAAATAAAGTGCTATTTACTTTAAAATACCTCTTTGATTAAGATCAGGAAAAAATAAAATTAATTTTACAAAATGTTCGGTTTTTTTAACATCACCGGAATTATTTGTGATTATAGTGATTCGAATTTTAGTAGAACTCGGTTTGACGGCACTGTAATTGTGACATTTTATTGTGTTTAGGAGGTTGCTGGCTATAACTAGTCTTGGTAAGTTCAATCGTGTAGTTGGCTCCATGCTTCATCATAACGTGTGTCTTCAGGTTCTCTCTTCTGTGGGTCTTGTGAGGACAAAACAGACAGTTCATTTGCTTTTCCTGCCCGCATTCGTTCATGTGTCGCCTCAGTCCTTTCGAGTATTTGTAGCCTTTGTTACAATTTGGACATACAAATGAACCCAGCTGTAAACGTGCTAAAAACCGTTTATATATTTAATAATACAATATATCTGAAATAGCGAATTTTGAGTACTGTCTTATCTAGTGCACAAAAGTACTTTTGGAACTGCCTGACGTAAATCTTGTTATTATGTTAAATTGTTATAAGAAAAGTTACATTTTCTGCTCTTTAAGGAATCGTACAGAAAACGGAATTAAATTTCTAAAACCAAAAACTTATTTAACCAAAATGGCGGCTAGGTTCCATTTGCAAGAAAAAATGTCTTTTTATAATTAAAATTTAAGACTATATTATTTATGTTTTTTTTTCAAAATTCTAAATTTTTTTTATGATTCTTTCATTTAAAACCCTTGGATTTTAATAGCCCAATAAATTTAATATGGCAGCAATTTGTTAATTATTCAAAATGCTAAAGTAAAGTTTTACAACAAAATTAAATAATAGTTTAGTTGGGGCAATTACCATAATAATATTCCGGCTATAGTCCTAAAGAAAATGCACCTCTCAACTGGCCTCTATCCTTATCAGGTTATTTCAAAAGTCCTATGTCAACGACATTTCTTCCCAAAAGCTGGAAATCTGCTCGTGTACAGCCTGCTTCCAAAAAGATATCGAACATTCTTCCCTTTTAACAGCCCCATATCCCTACTCACCAAAGGTCCACAACAGATCTTAGTTCTTTCTAAGTAACAACCGGAACAAGTTTATCGAATCCCATTTGATCAAACCCGGCATGGCGCACTTTTTAACAAAATTTCTGCCTATGGTCTTTTTTCAGAGCTTTGTACTTGGATTGTCAGTTTCCTTTCCAACGGAATAATTTCTGTATTGGCTCATGATCATTCTGACTTTGACAAAATCAGCGCAAACCTTCCATTAGGTTCAGTGTTGGTACCTACCAATTCTATCAGTAGCTATGCTGACTATGGTACAGGGTGGTCCACTTAAGATGCTCCTATACTTTATCTCAATAAATAAGACACTGAGAAAAAAAAGTTAAATACAAAAAGTATTTGACCCTAAGTATATTTTTTATTTATAATATTTTTTATGTACACAGGTTGTTCCATTGTGCCAGGACAGTAACCAACTTTTTTCTTTTTAATGAAATGGTATGAATATTTTTAGAAATTCTAATTCTACGCTTGATTTTGAGTATTTTTTGTCATCATAGCATAGGAAATTTTGAGTAGCTTTTAAGAAAAATTAACTTTTCTAATTTTTTTCGGAAAAACGGTTTTTGGACAAATGTGATTTTTTCACACCTGAAGACTAAAATTGTGAATTTTGGTTATGGATCCATGGGAGTGGTTAATATTTAATAATCTGACCTTTCAAGAGCGAAAATCCATCATACAGGGTGGTCACAAATGACCATCACAAAAAATTATTTTGTAACTAAAAAAACTTAATTTTTTTAAATGGAACGCCCTGTACTTAGCACTTTTATTGTGTTTAGGATTTAATTCTGCATCATTCCATATATATAGTTTATATTCCAAAAATCAGTAGTTTAGAAGTTATGACCAATTTTCTATAATAATTCGGGTATTTTTGTTAAAAATCTAACTAAATTTAAATAATATCTTATTGTAAGTTTTTTTTAACATAATTAAATTTAATATTAAATCAACAAGTAATGCAAGAAAGAAAGTTACTAATTACTTATTACAAAACATTTTCGACATAACCCCCGTCTTTGGCAATACAAGTAGTATACATGGTTTCAATTCTCGCAATAGCATTTCTAACCGCGTCTGTTGCATTAAATCTTTCTACCTCTTGCCTAATTCTCCTTTTTAAATCTTGAACAGTATTACACCTATTTTTATACACCTCGTTTTTTAGGTTGCCCCATAAAAAAATCCAGGGGTGTTAAGTCGGGGCTCATCGCTGGCCAATCTATGGTCCGTACCGACCAATCCAAAATGGAAACCGTTGATCCAAACAATTTCTAACAGGCTCTACAGTGTGATATTGAGCACTATCTTGTTGATAAACAAGCCCTTCTTTAATATCGTTTTGCAGATTGTCAATTAACGGAAATATTTCGTTCTCCAACAAATTTAAATACCTCTCACCATTCAGAAAAAAGTCATAAAATACTGGACCTATTATTCGATCACGGATAATACCACACCACACATAAACACTTCTCCGACCCTGTTTTTTCATTTCTTTTACACGATGTTCATTTGAGTTACACCAGTAATGAGTTTTTTTTTTGGTTGAACACGCCTGCCGTATTGAAAATTACTTCATCGGTAAATAAAATATTTTTAAAAATGTCAGTTTCAAAATGGTGGTCCATCATGAGAGAACAATAAAAAAGCCTTGTTTGAAAGTCCTGTTGGGATAATTCCTGAACTGGTAAAAATTTGAACGGATGGTAGTTATTATCAGTTAAAGTCCTTTGAACACTAGTCTTACTAATTCCCGATAGATCTCGGGATGCATCTCTTTGCGAATTTTCGTTGTTGTCTTCAAAATACAGGAGAATTTCTAATTGCTTTTCTTCTGTTAGGACAATTTTTGTGCGCCGTTTTTGTTTATTGATTACCACTCCACGTTCAAGATCACGAACAATTCGTGAAAAAATATGTTTCGTAGGTACCCGTCTTGCAGGATACTCCCGCAGGGCTAATGTTGGACTCTTATTATTTCTTATGTAACTTCTTATGACACTGTATTAAGCCATTTTTCCTTTAAAAACAGTTAGAGGCAACTAAATGTCAAATAAAAACTGTGTATTTATTGGTGTCCAGGTAACAATTTTACTAGTTTTGTTTTTCCATGGATATTTTGTAAAATTAAGACGCGTTTAGGAATGCTATTATTGCGAAAATTTAAACCGTAACCGTAATATTATACTACTTGTATTATCAAAGACGGGAGTTATGTCGAAAATGTTTTGTAATAAGTAATTAGTTACTTTCTTTCTTGCATTACTTTGTTGATTTAATGTTAAATTTAATTATAATGTTAAAAAAAACTTAGAATAGGATATTATTTAGGTTTAGTTAGATTTTCAACAAAAATACCTGAATTATTCTAGAAAATTGGTCATAACTTCTAAACTACTAATTTTTGAAATATAAACTATATATATCGAAGGATGCAGAATTAAATCCCAAACAAACAAAAACAAAAAGTGCTAAATACAGGGTGTTCCATTTAACAAAATTAAGTTTTTTTAGTTACAAAAACATTTTTTTGATGGTCATTTGTGACCACCCTGTATAATGGATTTTCGCTCTTGATAGGTCAGAGTATTAAGTATTAACTACTTCCATGGATCCATAACCAAAATTCACAATTTTAGTCTTCAAATGTGAAAAAATCACATTTTTCCAAAAACCTGTTTTTCCGAAAAAAATTAGAAAAGTTATTTTTTTTCAAAAACTACTCAAAATTTCGTATGCTCTGATGACAAAAAATACTCAAAATCAAGCGTAGAATTAGAATTTTTAAAAATATTCATACCATTTCATTAAAAAGAAAAAAGTTGGTTACTGTCCTCGCACAATGGAACACCCTGTGTATATAAAAATATTATAAATAAAAAATATATAGGGTCAAATACTTTTTGTATTTAACTTTTTTTCTCAGTGTCTTATTTATTGAGATAAAGTATAGGAGCATCTTAAGTGGACCACCCTGTACACTCAACTCCAGCACACAATTTCCCAAGCCTGTTCCCAAGACTGAAATGGACGGCAGGCGTAGAGTAAGGGATTCATCCTTAACAGAGGACCTTCATAAAATCCTAGTAAGCAATCTTGTGCAGTTTAGCGCCACTTAGAAACAATCAAGTTTATTATTGCAAATTATCCCCCAATAACCACACCATTCATATGAATAATCAAATGCTTGACGCCATAGATCCCTTCAGCAGGTGTATAACTTTTCATGAAGAACTTCGCCGGTATGATTACCTCATCTCAACTGCGAGAGCAACCGCGAAGAATTTAGGTATTCTTTTCAGAGCTCTAAAATACGTTTCTTCTACCAACTTTTATACCCTTTACCTTCTACAGATCTAGCTTTCAATGTTGCTCGCATATATAGGTCGAAGACTGTCCTTCCATCCTTAACATCCTTGAATCTGACCAAAGAAGGCCTGATTGGGATCCAAACATCACAAGAGCATTGTCCAATTGTGGGCGATATATCTCTGTTTTACAGATACTACCACGTATTCTGTTTTGACGGATTATCCAAGTTCCTCCCAGGGAGCGCCACGAGCATCGACCCACATGCACCCGTTCACCGTTTAACTGCAAAGATGAAGAACCCCCCACTTTTTCGCTCCTTTATTCACAATATGGAATGAGTTAACAAAAAAGACCTGTCCCTCTTCTGACATAAACCAACCATGATACCTAGTACTTAGACGGTCTTCGATGTCCGATCATAGACAAAAAGGTAAATAAAATTTGGTGCAAAAGCATGTTAATTATTATTCCAAAAACATTCCGTAGTAGCAAAAAGTACAATCGAAAATCAAAACGAGATTTTTCAAATTGAGCGAACTCTGGTAATAACAAGATTAACGTTAGGCACTAACAAAAAAATATTCTACGAAAAGAAGATAACTACAAAATGGCTACTTTTATACGGCGCTACAGTAACATCTATCAAAATTGCAATTAACATTATTATATAATTTTTCATACAAAATATGCAATGTAAATTATACCTTAAAACTATTTAAAAACGTTACCCCTGTAGTCACTAAAAAGTTTTAAGAACCAGACCAGGTCTAGTTGCCATAGTACTTAAAACTCTTAGTTCGCCAGTTCTTTCACTTGTCACTATCATTTTGTAATTGTGACATTTAGAAAAATTATTTGTTCAATTGTTAAAAATGTCATTTTAAACCTATAACTGTCAAGTTAGACCTGGTCTAAATTTAAACCTCTTTGGTGAGTACGTCGAATGAATTCGACGTTAACCTTTGGAGTTGAAATGTGATACAGGTTAGCTTGAAATAAAGTTTACATACGCTTTAATAAAAAACAAACTTATTCCTACAAAAACCTGAATATTATACAGGAACAGGAACATTTTTTTATGAAGGGCAATTTTCTATTGATTTCAAAAATATATAATTTGATTATATTGGGGCAAATCGTTTAATAATTATTTTAGTTTAACTTGCAATGTTAATGGTAATATTATAATAAAATACAATTATATTTAAACTAAAATAATTGAAAAACTGGTTGCGCCAAAGTAGTCAAACTATTTTTGAAATAAAAAAAAGAACATTCTTATAAATTATAAAAATACAAGGTGTTCCATTAAAAAAAACGTATTTCGTTATATTTTGTAGGGCATATAGATAGGCATGTGATAGTCGTTTGTTTCTTCAATAACGGATTCTGGCGGTTTAAAAGAAACCCTAAAGCTTTTATTTTTTACACTTTTTCTTAATCGTAAATAAACCCTGTAGGTAGGTGTCAAATATAATGACCTACCCTGTACATTTTCGAAACAAGTCAAAAAATAATTGTCACTTTTTTAAATTAGGCAATCAAAATACTTTCTTCTTACTAAACACATCGTAAATAAGATAAGCGGGGTTTTTCATAATCAACAAAATTTGGAAACAATATAAATAGCAAAATAGTCATTTTTGTAACGAGTAACTAAAATCATTCTTTTGGGCGTTTCCAGCGGTTAATATAGGTTAATAAAGGTTAATAAGCCGCCATAGAAAAATATATACATCGGGGGATAGCCGCAAATTATCTTTGGCAAAAGTCTGCGGTCGCTACTCTCGCCTGCCGGCTTCATCAACACACTTGGCAACATTGCGCGTTAATTCTCGGATCGATGCTGGCTTTTCAAAGCCTGAATCCCTTTAGGGAGGCTTAAAGTTTGCCGCGTCTTGTTCGATCTACAGCGTAGCTACATTGATCTATTGTTTTACCCAAATCAAAATTGGTACACTTACACTAGGTAAAAAAAAACCCTGTAGAGGACGTTTCAACGTTTTGATGACTAACGTCAAGAAAAAAAAGCAATAAGGCACTAATACATATATTGTAAAATAACACAGACTAATTTATAATGTTTGTAATCAAATTACAAAAAAAAATCTAAGTAAACTTTATATATTTTTAGTTGTTATTTAAATAAATACATAACCATATTAGTTTATACTTTAATTTGCTTAAGCAGACCTACACTTATTCAAGTAGTCTGTAACTCTGAGAATGTAGGAAATATTCATCTGCCAGGTTTAAACAATGTATCTATTTCTGTTGCAAAATTTCTTCTTGAAACATCCAGATTGTTTCGTGTGACAGATTTGTTCATTTTTTATAAAGGTACACTTCATACAGCTTCGTTTTTACATCTTTAGAATCTTTATGCTTGGTAAGATAGTGTAGTTTCAGTACGTTTTTTCTATAGCCGGCGTATCCACAGAGGTGACAGATAAAACCGGGTTTTTGTCCACACTCGTAGGTTTGATGTCTTTTTAAGTTGTGCAACTGCTTATAAGACTTTCCACATTTACAGGTAAAAAAATCTAAAATAATCAAGTTATTATGGTTTTTCAGAAATCGTTAATATGTATTTCATAAAATATATCAAGAACATTGCCAGTTTCAAAAATAATGTAATAATTATTAGATATTTTTATAAGCTTCCTAGAATTAAAAAATTCTTTTTAGCATATAATAATTAACAACGTTTGATGACAAATTAAAAAATGTTGTTTTACTATTAATGTCGTAATTGATAAGCATACGGGGTGTTTTACAAACATTTCAAGGTATTAAAGATTTTTTTAAATTTGTTTTTTTCCTTGTATATTCAAACAGCGTTATCAGATCGGAATAAATTTCGATATAGAAGGATTGTGTACAGAAATATGTTTTTCTAAGAAATATTTTTGTCAGTATTACTATTTTTGAAAATTTATAATACGCTAACATGAATAGCCTCGAAAATTAAGCTATTCTACTTGTTTTTTAATATTTCAAAGCATTTTTTTGTACTCATATGTAATTAATATTAATACTAATAATGTTAAGTTATTAAAAATACCATTTTTTGTGTAATATTGACCAGAAAATCATTTGTAAATTGTTAAAAAATGCCATTGTCAAAAAGTTATGACAGAATAATGGTGATAAAACGTCTAATCTTATCCGTTGATACGCCACTGATCGGCAATACTGACAAGAATGTATGATAAAAAAAATTGTTAAAATTTTCTTACTATTTCGAATTTCATTCCGATTTAACTATGCGGTATAGTTATCTAAGGACAAAACCAATCAATAACATTTTTTTAACACCTTGTATCTTGAAAATGAAGCCGTTTTGGACCTATGTGTATTTAATATTTTTGTCTTACTTTACCCCAACGAATGCTCAACTAGGAGATGACCCATGTGCTTTTAAACACCCTATACAATGCACTTTATATTTATTGAAAATGCTGGTATAAAACCTTTACAGAAATTAAATGTGCATCTTATTCACATTGTAAACCAGTTAGCTTGCTTCAAACTTTCTCTAAACAAATGTTGTATAATCATTTCGCAGGCAACGTAATATCTGTACAATTTTCCCGGATATTTTAGAAGGCATTCTGACATCTCTGCGTAAAGAAAACTCCAGTGCTTTATTAGAATATTCAAAAACATTTGAAAAAATCGAGTATTCTTTACTTATTAAAAAATTCCGACAGTGAAATGTCGTGGGTTCGAATCCCAGCGAAGAAAAGTTTTTTTTTCAATTTTTAGAAATTAGTTTGAATAACCGATTAGATAATTTGGAGAAATTTGTAATAATAAAATACAGACAATCAAAAAGCAACAACAATGTAAATATCTTTAGTTGGTTAATTTCTTAATACAAATTAATATTTTTTTTAGAAACGTGCATTACAGCAAAAAGCTGTTATTTCCAAACATTTGAACACAATTATTGTGTTTTTTTTAAATCTAAATTAATGTTTTTTTTTTCAAAATTTGTACTATTGTTAAGGTTAAGTAAAAAATGAACTAGTTTTTTTAAAACAGATCAAATATTTTACTTAAGTATGAGAAATTTTTCTTTTTGTATTTGTGTAATTCTGAAACATAAAAGCAATAAATAGAAAATTAAAAAACCGATCATAAATATCAAAACAATTTATTCTAATAAAATTATTTTAGTACCCCATTTTCAAGATTGTCACACAAATACCGCAATATTTTTTAATCTTTATATTAATGTTGTTTGTCCAAATGTTCAGGGACTTATCGAATGTTTATTCACTTAGCAACAAATTAAAGACCAAATGAAACATTATTTCAAGTTCCATCCCCTTACTCATTATAAGCATGCTCCCAAAATTCCTTTTCTGAACTCGCAATCACCTTAAGGCTCTTGGTGAAGTTCTTTTTGTGGGCAATCCCGTGCTTCCTCTCCAAATGTTCTTTGAGTACGTTATTTCTGTAGCACTTATAATCGCACAGTTCGCAAAAAAATCTGTAGCTTTTTTGACATTCGTATTTTTTGTGCCTCTTTAAGTTCCCGAACTGCGCATACGTTTTAGAACATTTTTCGCACTGATATCCACCTTCAGTCTTGACGGTTGGTGAGGAAGGGGCTTGGGCAAATTCTTCCTCTTTGACTTCTAAATCTAAAATTAGATTAGGTAGTTAAATGTAGTAATAATGCTAACAGTACAGAAGAACTGAAATAACAAAATTATATTGAAAATATTCAGCGTTTTATGAATTTACAAGTTGCGCAGGGCTGTTCCTTATAATTCGACACTCCTTAGAAGCTACAGGTTTAAAGTAAAAAAGTGTTTTATTATTAATTCAACATTTTTAGGATGCCAACCAAAAAAGCAACTCACCATCGGCAAGCAAACTAATAAACATTAGCAAGTAGGTTTCTTCTTACCGATTATAAATTTAACCAGGATTAATGCCTTTATGTTTAAAACCAGCGCCGAGGAAATTGGCAAAAATCCTGTCATAAGAAGCAAAGCATTCCCTATGAACTCTACATATATGTGTGAGAAATTAGAATATTTTAATTCTTTAAGCAAGTTGTTTCTTATGACAGAGTTGTTCATAAAGATTAAAGTATCAACCTTAGTATATTTATAATCAGCAAGAAGAGGCCGAAATAGTGGAACAATAAATATTATGTTGAATAATTGACACACTGAAAATTTTCATAAAAATTAAAAATTTTTAGATAGATGATGATGGCAGGGTTCAGGATCAATTTCTTTAGAAGTGTGTAATATGCAAAATTTTTAGAAGCGCAAAACATAAACGTGACACATGTATTTGTTTGGTCACACGAACCACTTTTCTGATGCCGACGTTTCGCTTTATTTAAAAGGTTCCTCAGGGCTCTAAAATAAATACAACCATATGGGATAGTTTATAATATATATAATACAAATAATTTAGTATCTCTTTTTCAAAATTCCAAACACAACTCAACAATTTACAAAGTTTAGTGAAAAAGACTGATAAACACTAACCAGAAAAACGCCGTTCTCGAGTTATATTTTCCATGTATAGACATAGAATAAAATATTTGAATACATTAATGAATATGGACAGGACTTCACGTTGTACCAAACAACACTGAATATATATATATATATATATATATATATATATATAGTGTTTTCATTCCGGGTTCATCCGTTCACTACTCTCGTTCTGAAAAGAACAGTTATGCTGACGTTTCGCCAAAATCAAAGCTTTCTTTCTCGCGTCCCAATAGAGACTGAATTGTTGGTGACTGCGACGCTTCCTTTTATACCCCCACCCGGTGCCGAAGGTTGTATGTGCGCGGCCGTTGGTCGTTATTTATGTTTTACGGATGGTGCTGTTGTTATTACGCTATTTGCGCTTGAGTTTTTGCGATTTTAGATTTGTCGATTATTGTTTTTCATACTGTTGGTAGTTTTAATGATTCGTCTCTTTTATTCAAAGCACCTTGTTTTTCAATTTCTATGGCTTCTCTGATTATTCTGGTCTTATAATCTTCTATATTGGCAATCTCCCTACACCCATCGAAATTCATCTTATGGTCGGTTTCCTGATGATATAGGAATAAAGCTGAGGTTGTTTGTTTGTTTCTGATGCTGAGTTTATGCTCTTCCACTCTTGCTGATATTCGCCTGTTAGTTTGCCCCACGTACACATTTGCACAGCCCTGGCACGGAATGCTGTATACTCCGTGGTTTTCTAGTTTGATTTTATCTTTTGGGTTTCCAAGTAGTTTACCTATAGTTGTTTGTCGCTTGTGTATTGTTTGTATGTTATGTTTCCTAAGAATTCCTCCGATTCTGTCTGTTGTGCGGGAACCCTGTGCATTAATAGCTTTCTCTATGGTGGATTTGTGTAGCTATTTTTCAAAGCACTAGATTCGAAATGTCCGTTATGCTGTTTTGTGACCAGAACATCTAAAAATGGTAGATTATTGTTTTCCTCTAACTCTAGAGTAAATCGTATTCTGGGGTGGTTTGAATTTACGTGAATCAGAAATTTTTCGAGCTCCGCATAACCTTGTTACCATATAATAAATATGTCATCAACAGAACGAATCCATAAATTGGGTTTTGAACTTGCTTTCTCAAGAGCTTCTTTCTCGAAGTATATCATAAATAAATTCGCGACTACTGGTAATAACGAGGACCCCATTGGAGCACCATCCGTTTGTTTATACATTTGCCCGTTGAACGAAAAACAAGTATTTTTAAGGCAATGCTCCGAAAGTTATAATATTTGTGCCTGGAAATCCTCGTTCATAGCAATCTGGTCCAATGCTTCGTCGATGGGAATACTGGGATATAACGATTTCACATCTAAACTTGCTATGATATCGTCTTTTTCAATTCGAGTGAAATGCTCCGAGTTTTTTACAAATGAATCAGGTTTTTCTACAGCTGGTTGCATAATTTCAAAAAGATATTTCTCCAGGTATGATTTTTGGTTGAATTTCGGAGTTTTTTAAAATTTTATTTTTAGTTGTTTTTTCTAGGTAAGTTGTCGGGGCCCTTGGAACAGGCCTATAACAATTGTCTTGTAGGATATGCTGCATTTTTTGTACGTAATCTTGGGTATTCATAACAACAGTTGCATTTCCTTTATCTGCTGGGAGGATTGTGAACAGGTTTGTTCAGTAGCATTTAGGTTTTCTTCTGGTGCTTTGCTTGATCTTAAAATTCTTGCCACTTCTTGTCGAATTTCCTCTGCTTTTGTTTCTTCAGAGGAGTCAAGGACATCCCTAAAGAAGAAATAATAGCTGGAGTGGAAGCTGTTCTTGAAAAAGACGATATCATAGCAAGTCTATATGTCAAATCGTTATATCCCAGTATTCCCATCGACGAAGTATTGGACAAGATTGGCATGAAGGAGGATTTCCAGGCACATATAATACAACTCTCGGAGCATTGTCTTAAAAATACTTATTTTTGTTATAAACAATTTAGTTCAAAAAATAGCGTTTTTTGCTTATAAAATTAAAACAATATAAGCAACCGCAATGAAGGGTGACTTGGCTATTAAACAAGTTGATAGGATGATTAGTTTCGAAGAAAATTCGGAAAATTCACCCTTTTTTTCAAACACTCATAAGTGGGCCATTTTTTAAGTTGTAGCGTAGATCTTCCGGAATATAGTAGTGAATGATATGAGCTTTATGCCAGCACAAGACAGGCCTCGTCGGATAATTATTTTTTAAGTTTCTGCAATTTGAATTTTTTACCTCTCTAACTTCCAGCGGGTCTATACGACACGGATTGGCCTATTTTAATTTTACAAAAAAATTTCGAAAACTCACTTATCGTACGTCCAAACGTATATTCTCATTTTGCAATAAAACATCACAAAACTAGCAAAAAATGCTTACAAACATGACATATCTTCACGCGTATCCAATTACCTTGTCAAAGCATATAATCTTTTCTCAAATCAAGGGTATCTATGACTGGCGTAGCTCGCCATACGTTCTTACAGAACTTGAAAACGGTTAAGAAGATGATCAGGAATACTGCAAAATTTTGTAAAAAATAAAAAACTTAAAAATATAATAATAATAATGATAATAAGTAAATATGACTATAATAATAATAAGAGTAATCATAAAAACATGGAAATTAAAAATTAGTAATCAATAAAAATTAAAATTAGTCACTCATCTATTGCTGGATGATAAAAAGTGAGAAATCCCTCTCTGTTTCCAATTTTAAAATGTAAATGTAGATTAAACTCAACAAAAAAAAAATTTTGGACGTCACTGTTTTTGTTCATGTTAAGTGGTTCCGAGTTAAGTGGATCATTTCAATTTTAATTTAAAGTTAAATATTTTTATTCAGTTGCGAAAAAGCCAAAAAAGATTTTTGTTTGTCAAGAAAAATTATTTTGTAATAAGAAGAAACTTTGTCCAAAATTTGAACTCCCTCCCAATTTATAGTAAGGTTTTGACTAATAGCATGCGACTAATGTATCTGTGAGGCCCTCAATATAAGGCAAAGAAAACTAGCTTTTTTTTTGTGAGTTAGGATCCCTGTTTATGTTTTGAAATAGGTTAACAGTATTATCAGGAAGTGGTGCAGAATTTAGGGACATATTAAAAGTGTCCAGTGACTGAGGTTGTGATATTTGAGAGAAACTAGGTATAATGTTCTCTTCTATTTGATACTGTGAACTAAAAAAAAATTATTGATTCTCCAGAAAAATGCCCTTTTGTTGTATTAAGATATCAGGTCTAAAGACAGGGTCGGATAGTTTGACTGCTCTAGCTTTCATTCCCAATATTAGGTTAATTTTGGTTCTGGTAGGGTGAGATGAATGGAAACTAATTAACCTATTAGAACAGTAAGACTTTCGAAGGGAACACATTTATTTTGTTTTGTTCCACTTCTTTGGTGGACTGAATGTGGGGGTTGTAGGAACTGAAAATGTCTAGGGCTACGTCAACTCGACCCGTAGGTATTGAAATAATGAGGTCATCAACGTACCTCTTAACAACATTATATATATATATATATATATATATATATATATATATATATATATATATATATACCCACCTTTCTCCCGTCTCTCTCTTGCTACTGAAAGCCCCATATGCCTATTTTTCAATTTAATTTCTTTACTTACTCTTCACGCACATTAAAGGATTTTAAAAAAAAATAGTATTATATAAAGATACAAAATAAAATGAAACATCAATAGCAGACTACGAATTTTATTGTCAATTATATGTCGCAATACAAAGATCTTATAAAATTATATTTTAATAATAATTTGTACTAACAATCTTAAAATTTAAATTGATTAACATGTTGTCAATATAAGGCACTCGATACAATAATCGTAATATCCTAATCAGAATCAGCACTTAACTACAAAAAATATGGTAGATATAATTACGTAACAACAACAATTGTAGCAATAGAACTCAAAAAAAAGTTGCACAATAGTGCAATTACTAAAATCGAAAGGTTTAAAAGGTATATCAATAAAAACAGAGGACATTTTTGCACGTTCTTTTTAGGTTTCAAGTTTAAATTCCTTTAAATCCCCAAAAAATATCTTTTAAAATAATTCAATTCGAATAAACTATTCTTGATGGATTCAAAGACAAGCCCAGTTTAAAAAGTGTTTAAAGCAAGCTGTTAAAGAAACTAAGATATTTTCAACCATGCCAAAAGAGTGAAATCCAGCATTACAACTTTTTAGGAACTAAAAACGGGACCACATATTTTTTTTTATTTGTTTTTTGACATTTTTGTAATTCTAGTGTTGTTTAACAATTTAATTAGATTTTTTTATATCAAGTCAAAAAGTTAACTCATTATGCATATTTTTATAATTTCCCTTGCTTTTATAAAAGCTCTTGTTTCTAAAAAATGGCATTACTAAAGAAACAAGCCGTACAAAATATTAATACTGTAAACTCAAATTATTGCCCTAAATCAAGAAAGTTTTTGAATTTTATATATTTAAAACAAAAAATGCTGTCGTTTTAAAAAATTCTTAATAACAAAAGAAATTAGTAAAACAATAAATCTGATTTCAGTAACTAAAGAAAAATTAAAAAATTTTAATGACATTTACAGATTGCTTTCTTTTTTTTAGGAAATAGAACAAGGAAGGAAGCCAACTTTCTGAAAAACATTACGTTGTTTTTCCACATCAGAATGGGGAAATAATGATATATATATATATATATATATATATATATATATATATATATATATATGTGCTGTATTTTTCAAAAATATTCGATATAGTAGCTTTTGAAATATAAAAGTTAATTTGAAAACAATTTTTATCTATATAAAAAAAATTATTATTTAAAAAATTAACTCGAAAAAGTTTAGAATCTTTAAGTTGGCAATGATAATGTTAAAACGAAAAAAAAATAGCCTCTTAATATCTCGAATAAGTTTGGCAGGTGACTTTAAAAAGTTAATTAATTTTCAGTTTTGCGCCAAATACATTAAAAACCTTTAAAACATTCCCAGCCATGACTGCAAGTATTGCAACAGCTTTAAAATACAACAATATGTTATCTGTAAAAGAGTAAACAAATAAAAACAAAAGCAAAATTATTATTATTATTATTACTCTTGGGTTTATGCTGTGCTAAATTGAAATTAGTTTTCAATATTTTACTTTTAACTGGAATAAACTCCGAAGAGCAAAGTTTTTTAACATAAATTTGTACAAAAATCAAGGGATGAACTGCCAAAATTTTGGTAATAATGCAAAATGGCCGACTGTCATAGTGACCTAACATAATTTTGTTTTAATCTTTAGCTGTAATGAAACATTCAATTAAATAGAAAAAAAAATATTTTACTACAAATTTAAAATTCAAGAAGATATAAAAATAAAATTAAAAATATACAAACTGAATATTAACTAGAAAAGTAATAATGTTAAGATAAAGAAGTTAGGAAAAACAAGAAGAAATGTACAATTTACTTATAATTGTTATATAGAGTTTTTAACTGATATAGACTGTTTTAGGACAGATGTTGTGGAATTTGTTATCTAAATTTTGATGCATTTATTTTACTGTATACAAAGTATTCCAAAAAAAGCGTGTCAAAAAATAGTTAATATTTTTTAACAGAATAACACCTTTGAAATTATGAAAATTTACAAACATTGTGAAATATCCTGCTAGATATAGAAAGATGAACGTTCGTATACATACGGTGAAGTCAGTTGTAATGTATTAGCTCTCAAGTAAGCTTTTTGTCAATTTGCTTAGGTACCTTTAGGGATAAAGGTATCTAATAAACCTAAGAATCCTAGAATATTTATAATCAACAAAAACATACCAATTTTTTAAACACATAATATACAGAGTATGTAATTATTCTATTTAAAAATAATAAAATATGTTTGACACACCATATTTGCATAAAAATGTATGCGTTAATATTAACATGAAAAAACGCACATTTGTTTTAAGTGAAACCCATTAACCAAAAGTTATAGAAAAACACCCCGTACTTTTTAATTTAAAAAATCTCAAATGTCCTTGATATGTGCCGCAGCGCAAAATGAATCCTTCCTCCTGTCAAACAAAGTGGAAGATAATACCGAGGTTAACACAACCAATATACAGCGGGTAACAAAAGTAGGGAAACGGCAAAATATCTTAGGTACCGCTTACCTGAATTTAATGAAAATATATACCCTTAGGTACGAAATTATGCCCGATCCTTGGTTCCGCATTGCTGTCAAGTTTACCGTTTTTCTGTTAAAAAGGGATTTTTTTCTAATAAAACCGGTAATGTGTGACAATGTAGGTTTTGTTGATTTATAAAAATGGATCGTTTAACTGGCACCTAAAGAATTGAAATTTTAATTATTCTGGGATATGGGGATAGAATGCGAAACCTGCATGATATTTGTAACATTTTGAATGACAAATATCCTAACAGAAATCCAATAACTAGATCCACCGTAAGTAAAATTAACAAAACATTTCGTGAAACTGGAGAGGTAAAAGATGTTGTGCGTTCTGGCAGACCTGAAAACACAATAATTCCTCATCTTGCTACCAAAATACTAGCAAAAGATAACAGCGCCTCAACTTCAAAAGTAGGTTGTAAAAATCAACGGAAAGAATACAATACAAAAAATGAATACCTAATACAACAAACAATAAATTAATGAAACTAAGTAAGGTGTTTAAAATGTTATCCATTTACTTCCTGATAGTAGGCTAAATACTGTGGGAAAACATTTAATACATTCTATTCGCGCTTTAAATCCTTGAGGTCATTAGGCTTATATATTTTTAAGGTGTCCCCACAAAATCTAGTCGAGGGGCGTCAAGTCCGGAGACCGAGGTGGCCACTCTATTGTCCCATCTATGGCCACATTTGGAACACCATTACTTGAAAAACAACAAGTTTAAATATTTAATACAGCAGGTAAAGTAAGGAACTTACGGTTATTCGTCAATAGTTCTGGAACAGCTGGGATAATTTCGTCGTTGAAAAATTCAAATATCTTTCTCCAGTTAATATGTCTTCCATGAAGAGAGAGAGAGTTCTTATACCAAAGTTATTTTATATGGATGAAACTTTTCGGTTTTTAGAAGTCGGGCTACGGATAGATTTTCTTCTCAACTGATTAAAACATTCAGAGTCTTATCACCATCTGCTGCGCTTTTAGGTTTGCCAGAATGTACAGGGTGTCTTAAATTGGTTGCCCCATGTCTCTGTAACATTTTTAATGACAAATATCCTAACAGAAATCCAGAAACTAAATCTACCGTAAGTAAACAAAATTAACAAAAAATTTCGTGAAAGTGGAAAGATAAAAGATGCTGTACTGGGTGTCTCAAATTGGCTGTCCCTAATGGAAAAATTGGAAACCATAAGAGATATTTAAATTCGATACCTCATCCTCGAGTTCGTTTTTTCAGAACGTTATAATGGCACAAACCGATCATGGCTATCGCGACCAGTCTCAGAGCTACGGGATGGTTTTCAAACTTTGCTGCTTTTAAAATAGTCTGTTAGTTTATTTACTATCGGAGGTACATAAAATTTAAAAACACATTTTTGAAGGTGTTTTTTTGGTGTAAAATCCAGTGGTGTGACGCAACGTTTTGTTTGGACTACTGTTTTTGACAACATGTATAAATTAATAAATAAATAAAATATTATTTTGAACATAAAATTTTTTATTCAGACAGGCATACATTTTCATCAGAATACATGTCTTATTGTATTGCAACCAAGGAAGAAAATATATTTAAAAAATCTAGTGTACCATGGACGATAAACAAAATAACAATTTTTATCTATCAGATTAATTCAGATCTGTGAAATCATTTGTCAGTGCAAAAGTCAAATTACAATAATTAATTTTGAAAAAATCTCTTCTTTCTCATATAAAATGCAGTGGTATGAACATTTTGAAAAATACAATATAACAATATGTTAGAATGCTATATTGAATGTCATAAAGATCGTCGCGCTGCGTCAAATTTATATTTTGAGAGATATCCAGAACGGCTTCAGCCAAGCCCGTATATTTTTCAACGCCTAAAGGACAATCTGATAAGTTCTGGAAATTTTGAAAGGATCAGGGCAAAAAAAGATCATAAAGAGAATAATGAAAATAACACAATAAATGTAATTGGATTTGTCTCTGCAAATCCAAGCACATTCATGCAGAAAAAATCGAAGTTCACATTTGCGTTTCTCGTGCGACATCTTCAAGAATTCTACATGGAAAGAAAAATATTGCAAACATAACAAAAAAAATATTACCTTTAACTATAATTTTTAGTTCTATATAGGACAACTAAATATTATTAAAAGGATTTCAAAAATAATATAGCAAGCTTAAGTCACAATGCTTCGTTTAAAAATAAAAAAACACATTGTAAAATATGAAATACTTTTTACTATTTTTCCTAAATAATATTATGTAGGCTATTTCAACTTATTTTTATTTTTAATTACTGTTACTGTTAATTTGAGTTTGCCTCAAAATTAAATATAGACACCCCTACTTTCCTATATTTTAAAGCTTGTAATACATTATTATATTAGAAAAAATATATATTGTGCCGTTAAAAACACAATTTTTGTAAATTTTACTAAACTAATTATCAAATTTTAAAAATATTACTCTGTAATCCAAACCATTCTGATTATAAACTGTAACAATAATTATTGAAAAATGTAGAAAAGAGGTAGCAGTCAATCACCTCTCTCTGGTAACTCTGCTGCAAGACAATCTTCAGATCAAAAACAGAAAATGTAGTTTTCGTCATTAACGCCACTCAGATATACACTATACACTTATAAGTAATATATCTACATTGTTCTTTTCCCTCCCTAGGAAAAAAAGTACGGGCCGTTTGGTATTTTCTAGTCTAAAAGTGTAGGTAATTTTGCCCCCTATGAAGTCAAAACTTTTGGCCTTGAATAACTGTATAAAATTTGAAGTTAACAGAATACACTTTCTTTTTCTATCTTCTAGAACTCCCTAAGCCTTTAGTGGCAAAATAATTCTTATTATTCTTTTGGCCAAATTTAGATTATTTTAGGTTAGTGAACTTAGTGAAAAGTATTTTCACTACACAAAATGTGGAGATAAAATAAAGCATATTCTTTCTTCTTCTAGTTATCTCCAGATTATTTCTCTGTATTTTTTTTATAAATAACTCGATAACTAACGAATCCTGGCTAAATACCCAGGAAATTAAATTTTAAAATATAATTTAAATTAATAACATAACCTTAATATAATGTTAATTAGCTCAATTTTAGCTCCAAAATTACATAAAATGATATTATTGATAAAATACAAAAAGCTTACCTTCACATACAGTTAGTAAGCCAGCTAACTGCCATTTGCTTAACACGTCACCTAAATTCCCTTCTTCCGCATGATTATATTTTTTAGATAACTATCCAAAATTAACGAAAACCTTATTAATATACATAATATACAGACAAGTTTTAATCATATCACATCACGAAGCAAACAACGAAACGCAGTCTTTATCAAAGAAAAATTTCGTTCCTGGTTTTCATAAAGAAAAACAAGGAAATCAACAGAAAAAACTCACAAACGCGGTGGATTCAACAACAGGACCGGGGCGCTCTCTATCGTGGCAATGCCGGAAATGATTTCAAATATATAACAATAATATTTTAGAAAAAAGGTCATTTTAAAATTATTATATTGTAGATTGTATTATAATATTAGATATTTTTCCAAGCATAATTTTAAAAATTGTCATACTTTTTTATTAATCGTACAAAGTTAGTACATTTCTTTTTAATTTTTACCAAACATTTTAGTAAAGCAGTATAGTTATCTTTAATAATTCATTTTAGCAAACATTTTTTAAGAATAGTTAAATGTACCATGTGTTTATTGAATTCTAATATTTAATTTAGAAAAATTTACAAAAAATTCTCGAATATTGTACTAAATTATATAATAAATGGCATTTTCTAATTTATTTTTTAACCGTTGACATATATATTTATAAGAACCTAGTTTTACGAATTTATATAGTTATGTTAATTAGAATTTTTCATAATTATCAAGAAATTTGAAATTAACAACGTTACCAACGGAAAGAAATATCATAACATATATAGACAATATATCCCCGCTAGAACGTGAAAAACTTTATTTACAACACGACGGAGCCCCAGCCCACATTCCTAGTGTAATAAGTGAGTACCTAAATATAAATTTTGGGCAGCAATGGATCGGCAATGTAGGGCCTATCAGATGGTCAGCTAGGTCACCTGATATTACCCCCCTCGACTTTTTCTTTTGAGGATTTTTAAAAGATAACGTGTATTTACATAGAAGCAATACATTAAAGGATCTTCGAGAAAATCTCGAAGCAGCTCCACATTCACAACAACATTAACTGAAAATGGACACCATTTTGAACACCTTATTTAATTTTTTCTCGTAATTTTAATACTTTATTTCTCTTTGCTGATTTCACTTTACCTTTTTAATTACTGTTTACTTTTGCTGTAAATTTGTTTTGTTGTTGCAATTTTATTCTCAATGAATTATTTAATTAGCTCAATATTAAACATTTTTTAGAGTCAAAAATATCTAGGATATATGAGAACAATAGTCAAAAATCAGTACTGTAAAATCTAATTTTTGTAAAACTTGGCCTAAGAATTAAATTTAGGTACCAAATAAATTTGGAAACCCGGTAAAATACAGGGTGTCCCGTTAAGAAAAAAGATATGTTTAGGCCGTTTCTTGGCAATAATGATTAATTCAAGTTAAATTTACTATTAGATGGCCACCTAATTTCTTTATTTATATAAAAAACGGGTTTTTTCCTATTTTTTTATTAATAAAAAATATAAATAATATAAAGTGTTTTACACTCTTTTAACCGCAAAAAATACCGGATTTAATGAGCTATAAAAATACAGGGTGTCCCATTTAAATGTTCGGGCCATATGTCAAAAACAGTAGTCCAAAAAAAAATGTTGCGCCACACATTGTACATCGAAAAGTGCCTTCAAAACACGTTTTCAGATTATATGTATCTCCGATAGTAAATAAACGAAAGGGCTATTTTTAAAGTAGCAAAATTTGAAATCCACCCCCGTAGCTCCGTGACGGGTCGCGATAGCCATGATCTATTTGTGCCATTATAACCTTCTGAAAAAAAAACTCGAGGATGAGGTATCAGAATTTTATTATCTCTTATGGTTTCCAATTTTTCCATTACGGACAACCAATTTGAGACACCCAGTACAGCATCTCTTACCTTTCCACTTTCACGAAATTTTTTGTTAACTTTACTTACAGTAGTTTTATTGAATTTCTGTTAGGATATTTGTCATTAAAAATGTTAACAAACGTCTTGCAGATTTCGCATTCTATCCCTATAACCCAATATAATTAAAATTTCAATTCTTTGGGTTTCAATTAAACGATCCATTTTTGTAAATCAACAAAACTGACATTGTCAAACATATCAGCTAATCTTTTATGTGCAAGTATTTTAATAAAAGGTAATACCTCAAATTATGGATATTAGACACTTATTTTCGCAAAAACTGTTGGCTTTCATAAAAAGTGCTCTTAATAAAAAGTATTAAGAATTTCACGAAGATATTAAAAAAGCAATATAATACAGGGCGTTCCATTAAAAAAATCCTTTTATACCAGAAAAAGGGTAAACCTGGCAGGAATGCGGAACTCGCCGTTGGATCCGGCATAATTTGGTACCCAAGTGTACTTATTTTACTTTTGTTACACGCTGTATTTATACACCTACTACTAAACAATTTGGATTTTAGTTGGTAAATGGTCTTCTTGTAATTAACAATCTTTAATATATCTTTATTTAACAAACAATCCTTAAAAAAATCTAGCTCCCTGAACTCTCTTCTCCGGTAGCTACGTCCTGGCCTTGTGCAAAAATATATAGTGGGCCTTAAGATTACTTTTGTGCCTAAACCTTCTTAAACACACTTGGCACTGAAACTGAGGCTCCACCCCACACTCATACTTGATATGTCTCACCAGGTGTCCTTTTTGCTTGTAGGAAGAGTTACAGTTAGGGCACATGTATCTGCCGTTAAAGTCCTGAGCGAACTGCATGTTTCTAAAAACTAATTTTTCTTTATCAATACATATTTTTAATACTAATTGTTTTCGTTTATTAGGGAGAAGATAAAGGAGGTACTATCACATGCCTTATTTGAATTAGGTGGCGCTACATACAAGCTGAAATATTTTATATCTGCAAAGAAAATTTTCTTATTTCATTAATTATTGTTTTTAAACCGTCTATTAAATGTATACTTATTTCTACTAATAATAATATTGTAAAAAATAAGTAACCAACTGATCTCAGTGTGTATGTTTAGGTAATGATCTCCTATTTAACTCCTCAAAAGTCCCATTTGATCTCAGTGGAGAAAAGAAACGCCGCCATCTTGGATTTTTTGATTTTTTGCAAATATCTCCGCTTCTATAATTTTTTTCAAAAAAATTTTTTGTAGAAAATTAAATTTCAAATATTCTGCCTCTTATAATTTTTTCTTTAACGTAAATAGTAACAGAGATAGAGCTGTTTTTTGCTGTTGTTATGTTTTATAGATTTTAAACTTTTAGTATACCTTTTACACCAAATGTCAACTATAGTATTTACTTCAACTGTGTAATGTTTATATAGATAAAATAAGTATTCATTTAAATCTTAAATTTACATACATACTATTAAAAAATTCTCTATTCTCATTCCATAACATTTCCCACACTTGGAATAACATTTGAGACCCAGTTTCCTTTCTACATAAACAGTTTTTAGAGCACTGACGCTCTTTACAATAGCAAAAAATCAAATTTAATTGTACTGGTATCATATTACCTTTCTGATCCCTTGTCCACCCGTACTACAAAGGGTCTAATTTATTACTAACCAATTTTTGAATCTAAAAAACACACCTTATCACATTTAGAAAAGCTCGTTGTATCCTGACTGAAGGAAATCATTTTTTTAGCATTATGGTCTAAAAGTATGTCAAGGTATCGGCAAAGATCGTTATCTTTTCTTAGTAGCAGCATAAGGATTATTTAAAAAACTCACTTATAAGCTTAGTAATTTAGAATTTGAACAATGGTTAGATTTCCAAAAGAAAATGTTCGTAGTTATCGATGCCAAATTTTTGACGAAAATGTGTTCACTTAAAAACAAACTAAGAAAGTTGAAACCACAAACACAGATTTCTTCGGAAGTCGAGAACATTGTAGAAAACCTCTCTTCTCAGATTTTTGACAAGTAATTTATTTAACATGACAGCAATTTTCTTTTGTTTTGCTTAGGCAATTCCAGCCTACTACCAAAAACTCTCTAAAAAAATGGAAATTACTGGGCGATTCGAATAGAAAAGTATATACTATTATATATTTTCGAGAAGCTTATTGTGAACTGAATAATATAAAATACAAATATACGGGGTGTCCCATTTAAAAAATTATAAGTTTGTGTTATATCTCAAAAACGACAGCTCACATAAAAGCCACTGGATTCTACATGAAAAACTGTATCAGAGCCAGTGTTTACCTTTTCGATAAGTTAAACAACAATCGAAATACAAGAAATGCCCAAAAATGCAATATTTTTAATTTCACACTGTACCTTAAAAACGAAGGGGACTATAAAAATGTTGTTTGGGTCATCTTTCGTTTCACAAAAAAGTAGCAACACTTTGCGAAAACCAGAATTCTCTATCTTTACTTATAAGAGAGATACCCCATAAAAACAAAGAACCCTGTACACACTAAACTGATACCTTGTTTCAAAGTTCATATTTATCAAAAACCAGTTCAGAGCATTTGGAGTGATTAACAGAAGTGATATCAAATTGCAAAGTGAAAAATCGAATCAAAACAGTCATTGAGGTGATTTTCCATCAAATTTACTTAGTAAATTGTTATATACTTAAATTTTATCGTATTTTTCCCGAATTCCACCTTTTCAGAATATTTTTTACAAAAAACACGCAACTATTTCAAAACTTTCTAAAACTGTGTTTATTTATTTATATATTATACAGATTATCACAGGACATGTTTACATTTTAACAGTCAGTTTGTAAACTATTTATATATCGGTATACAAAAAAAATATGTCAAAAAAAACGTATTCACTCAATCAAAATAACGCAAAAAAAAACACTCTAAAGTATATAACAAATATGAAAAAAAAACTATACATTACTGTTAGTTGCTAAGACTAAGAATAAGAAAACTTATATGAAAATACCTTTTCCACGATACGGTATAACAAAATCGAGAACTATTTGTTGTGTAAAAACTTCTAAAATAACGTTAAAGTATATCATGAATCGTTCGGTGTAAAAATATCTTTGACACAAGTCACAAGGCAACGAGGTTCTGATTGACATGAAAAAAAATTATTATACAGGGTGTCAATTAAGTACTTGTACAAACTTTAAGGTGTGATTCTTTGACTAATTTTAGGATGAAAAGTTCATCTGAACATGGGTCTGAAACGGCTTTGTTTCTGAGATACAGGGCGTCCAAAAAACAATTTTATTTGGTTTTTTGCTTATATTTTTGTTAAGGAACATGACAATTGGACAAAATTTGGGATTCTGGGTATATTGATCACGAGAAATTCAAATATTAACTTAGTTTTTTATTTAATATTAGAGGGCGCCACATACAGTGTTGTTCCTAAATTTAATTAACCATAACTTTTTTGTGAAGCCTTTTATGTCGCTTTTGACTAGGCAGACCTATTCTCCATTTAATTCTACATAAAAAAGGTGCTCTTAGTATTTGTCGCTAAAAGCAGCCATTTTGGATAAAAAAGGGTTTAAATTTAAATCTGCGTTGAATTTTTTTAAATTGGATCATTTTCGAGATTTCGAAAAATAAGCAAAAAAATATATCTTTTATTGATTGTATTATCAGGTAAAAAATTTTAATCATTTACAAGACTAAAACTAAACTAGTTGCCGAACTCTTTCAAATATACTTGGCGTCTGATTCATAATGGCACAAGATTCAAATATCCTATTTCTTAGATCTTGTTCATTTTGGACTGGACTTTTATAAACCAAAGACTTCAAGTGACCACACAGAAAATAATCCAAAGGATTCAAATTTGGTGATCTGGGAGGCCAGGCTTGTGGTCCAGCTCCTATCCAATCCTATCCAACGGTTAGGGTAATTCTCGTCCAGAAATTAACACTAAAGTGTGGCGGAGCATTAACCATATCCTGTTTCTGGTTTCTAAATCAACTTCTTCTAAATGGTTGGGAAGTTCGTGCTCCAAAAACCTTTGATATTCTTCGCCATTAAGCCTTTGCGGAAGAATGCAAGGTCCAATAAGGTGATCACTGATAATTCCTACCCAAATATTGAGAGAAAATAGCACCTGAAAGTGATTTTCTCTGATAGCATTCGGATTATCCTCAGCCCAGATATGGTTGTTATGAAAGTTAATTATGGAATTTCGAGGGGCTTCATCTGTGAAAAGCACACGGCTTAAGAAATCCGGGGTTCGTACTAATCTATTACGCAACCAAACACAAAAATCGGATCTGAGGGGAAAATCTCTAGGTAATAGAGCCTGCACACGTTGCATATGATAAGGATAAAGTTGTTGAGACCTTAAAATTTGCCAAACAAGTGTGTGTGTAATATTTAATTCAAGAGCTATTTTCCGCGTACTAGTTTGCGGGTCTTCTTCAATTCTGTTTAACACAGCTTCTTTAATCTCAACTGTTCGAACTGTTGCAGGCCTTCCTGGAACATCTGTTGTCCTTTTAAAGCTGCCACTTTCACAAAGTCTTGCGTGAATATTAATAAAATTTGGACGTGTAGCACGTATGAGGAAATCGCGCCTGATACATTTGTCTTGCAGCTTGTGCATTACCGCGAGCCATTCCATAAGTAAAATGAATGTCTGTCATTTCTGCGTTGGTATATTGGTACATTTTGGACAAAACACACGATAAATTATTACTTATAATGGCAAATGATAAAAAACTACTTGTTTTATTCTAAATCAACTGCCATGACTGATTCTGCTATCATGGAAACCTCTCAATTGTTTTCCAAGGCCTGCTATGGATTCACCTATACTATTTTCTTGTGTACTGCGGCTTCAGAAGAAAGATGCAGCACATTTTTACGATTTTATTATTTTTATCCAATTATTACTAATTTGGTAATTGTGATATGCTAATGTGATAGAGTAACATAGCACATGATTTTGAAAAAGTATTTTTTCGCTTATTTTTCAAAATGTCGGAAATGATTCAATTTAAACAATGTCAACGCAGATTTAACATCAAATCCTTTTTTATCCAAAAACGGCTTCTTTTAGCGACAAATACTAAGAGTAACTTTTTTATGTAGAATTAAATGGAGAATAGGTTTGCCTAGTCAAAAATGACATAAAAGGCTTCACAAAAAAGTTATGGTTAATTAAATTCAGGAACAACACTGTATGTGGCGCCCTCCAACATTAAATAAATTTTAATTTCTCGTCATCAATATACCCAGAATCCCAAATTTTGTCCAATTGTGATGTTCCTTAACAAAAATATAAGCAAAAAACCAAATAAAATTGTTTTTTTGGACGCCCTGTATCTCAGAAACAAAGCCGTTTCAGACCCATGTTCATATGAACTTTTAATCTTAAAATTAGTCAAAGAATCACCCTTTAAAGTTTGTACAAGTACTTAATTAACACCCTGTATATTCAAATACAATCTTTAAAGCAGTGGTTCCCAAATTGTGGTCCGCGGACCCCTAGGGTCCGCCGTAATTTTTTCGGGGGTCCGCAGAGACCACAATGGCTATTAAAAAAATAATTTTTAACTTTTTCGGAAATTTTTCTTACCACTTGTATATTTTCGATTAGACTTGGCAATCGCGCTTTTCGCGGCGCTGAATCACAGTCTGGATACTGCATGTGCGCGGCACGTAAACGTGAACGGTTTCTTGATATTATTAAATACTGTTTATAATAAGTAAGTTAGGAGGGCTTTCAAGTAATTTATTAGTTTTGGTGTTTTGATTATGGACCGTTGGTTAAAAAGTGATTCTTGTAAAACATCACGTAATGAAAGTTCTGGCGCTAGTAATGAGTCGTTAGTTATGGACCAACAGGCCAATACATCTCAGAATTCGACCACTGAATTAGGAAGTGTACATTTTGTTTTATGTTTCGATGTTCTTTAGAACGAAAGCATGAAACCAGTGTCCTTGGGTAATGTGGACTCGTTGCTGTATCCATTGGGAAGCCCAAGCTTGCAAAAGAATGCCTCCATCCTTAAAAATCAACACTAGACGATATTGTCAAAATTATCCATTTTATCAAAACTAGACCACTAAATGTTCGGATTTTTCAAGCAATCTGTGAGGAAAACGGTAGTGATCACATTCAGCTCCTTTTACACACAAGTGCGATGGCTATCACGCGTAAAAATTTGGAGTCGTTTTTTTGAATTACGTGATGACGTGATTTTTTAAATGAAAATAAATTTGAATTAGCGGAAAGACTTACTGATTTTTCAGGGATGTGCATGACAGCATACCTTTCAGACATTTTTGCCTGTCTAAATGATCTGAACCTATGTCTACAGTGCAGGAGTACCAATATTTTTCAAGTTCAAGACAAGATAGAAAGGACAATTAAAAAATTACAAATTTGGGTCGGTCGCGTTGAACAAAACTCTTGAAGTTCATTTTCTGTTCTGGAATCATTTCTACTGAATTCAGAAGAGAATTTGAAATCTGAGGATCAACAAAATATCTGTCAACATTTGCATTTAACATTGAGTTAGCAGTTAGTTTTCGTGATTTTTTCTGGATTAGAAACCCTTTTGACAGCAAAGATGTTAAAACAAATTCCAGCCTTTCAGAAAAAGAACAAGATCAACTGATTGATCTGTCGTGCAACAACGATGTAAAAGTTGTTTTGAACTTATATTACTATATTTTATTTAAAGCAAATAATCCCAATAAATTTTTTTTAAAAAACATTGTTTTTTCTTTCAGCTGTAATTAACAATGCCATCACTATTTTGTGGTTCTGTCTACTTTTAAGAGCACAAAAACGCTTTCTTTGACTTTGACTAAAGTAACAAATAGTATGATAAATTCTGTGGGGACCAACTAAAGCCACCAACCACTACCTTATTTACGAAATCATTTAGTTAAGGGTGCGCATGTTATTTCTGCCGAATTTTAGGGGTCCGCAATCACGAGGAATTTCGGAACCACTGCTTTATCGGAAGAACTATTATTGTTTTACCTTAGATAAAATACTTAATACGCATTAACTGACGATTGTCAAATACGTAAAAAAATGACAAAATACAAATCAGAAAGTTATCGATATTTTGTTGACTAAATCTGGTTGCTATATAACAAAACTTACAACGGGTACTGAAATTTCTTAATATTCTGGTGCTTGACACATATTGATAGGGTTTCATGCTTGATTTCTTAAAATTTCTAGTCCAATGAGTACGTATATGTACAGTCTGTCCCAGATCTGCTTCTCTATATAAAGGCTAAATGGGAAAGTGCATTCGATATCCGGTTCTAGCTTTACGATCAATCAATTGGTTTTGAAAATTTCGGCGAAAAATTGAAAATAGCGGATTTTGTTTTTTTCCAGTAAATCCAAAACGGTGAATTTGACAGCTGTCAAAATGTGACATTATTGCCATACATCGTCTTTTATTTTCCCGTAACCCTCCTCAACTTTCATTTTTCTTATGGCAGCCATATTGGATTTTTCGATTTTTGGAAAGAGCGTCTAGTGATGTCTCACAAGTGCACAAAAGATTTGAGTATCATCGAAATATCACACTTCCTAAAATTAGGTCTCAGTTTTTTTCTAAGGAGGCCATGATTTATTTGTCACAAGATTACATTAATAAGTAATGTATTAAACGCATTGAATTTTCAATACAACATGAACGTAAATAACGACTAAAAAAACCTAAATAAGTTCTTAACTACTTCGTACCAGGGTTACATTAATTTAAAGATTTGCAAAATGACGTCCATTTGCATCGAGACACTTTTGACAGTCGGTTTTTTCGTACATTCCTGGCAAGTATATATCCGTTAATATTCCTAAATGTGCCCAAAACTCTTTGTCTCAGGATTTCTATGGTTGCAGGAGGCTCAAATTCTAAGACCTCATTCTTTGTGTGACCCCAGAGGTAGAATCCAAAGGCGAGAGGTCAGGAAATCTAGGAGGTCAAGGTAGTGGACCATTTAAGGAAATAATTCCTTCGTCAAACTGCTCTGTTAAGAAGTTCCTGATTTGAATGGTGTTGTGAGGACATCCATCCTGTTGAAATCAGGTTCTTCTAAATTCATCTTCCGTTAGAGTAGCCAGTACAACCTGGTTTCGCAAAAGCTCTAGGTATCTCTCTCCGTTTAGGTTGTAGTCAAACAAAAATGGCCCTATAAGTCAATTTCCTGAAATGATTAATAATTTATAAATAGATGCCCAATTAAAAAAGGTAAGGTAGATTAAATTACCAATAACCATACACCAAGCGTTACTTCCAAATCTGATCTGTAGACGTCTCTCTGCCACTTGTTTAAACCTACTCTCATCGGATCACAAGACATAATTTAGAAAATCGGAATTTTGGCCCATAAATTTCGTGTTCTACAATTCTTACCGATGTTCTAGGGTTTTCAGTGATTGTAAAATATTTCTGTCGCGATTTTCATTATCAATATTGTATCTGCTTCTAGTTGTTCGAAGGCCCATGGTTAATTAAATTAACTACGATTTTTCTGAATTGGGTTTTATGAGGCTGCCGTCGTTCAGGGTACATCTCCAAATAGTGCAGCGCTAACATGTCAAACTTTTCTTCATTTGAATAGGGAATACCTGCCATTTTCAACAGGTCTCGACATTTTGTGTGTCAGATTTATGATTATATTGAGAGGAAAGCATACTACTTATTAAAACACAACTTTGATACTCGAATTATTTAACGTCAAAATCAAAGCCCACTTTTATTACAAATAAATCATGGCCTCCTTAGAAAAAATTGAGACCTAATTTTAGGAAGTGGGATATTTCGATGATACTCAAATCTTTTATGCACTTGTGAGAAATCACTAGACTGGAAATTTTACGCTCTTTCCAAAAAATGGAAAAATCCAATATGGCAGCTATAAGAAAAATGAAAGCTGAGGCGGATTGCGAGAAAAACAGTTACTGCCTCTGTCAAAAAGCAACGTTTATATACAAAAAACTATTGCCATGTTTACCTGACTAATCAAATATGCTAGAAATTTAGAAAATTAAGCAAGAAGCCCATCAATTAATTCGATTATGCGCATGAAAATATATTAAAAACTTTACATTTTGGAAAGTCTGGATCTTAGGTTAAATACACAGAAAGATATAATAATATATCAATAAAATGTGACGGACTAGTCAATTCAACCCCCCCCCCCGCCAAGAATTCCGCATACATATATTTGCTTGAAAATTCTTCTTCGTTGATGGTATGCGTAAACGAGCTTACTCGATTGCTTCCTGGTGCTACTCTCTTCGGTTTAAAAAGAATATGTCATTGAATGTCACTAATGTCAGTAATATTGACTCGGTCCATCCGTTAGCGTTATTCCTGATGTTTTAGGCTGTTTTTGTGAACAACTGAATACTACTTACTACCTAACCAAAACCAAACACTGCATACAGTTTGTGGTTAAGGTTGGAAAACTAGATCATTTCACAGGAAAGTTTTTAGACCCTTCCATTATCGGCACATAGCGGTTAAACTAGGAACTTTTTTAAATATAAAGTAATATAATTTTTATATTTAGGAGAAAAACATGGGTTTTTCATTGAGAAAGTTTATCTGATTTACACAAAACTCGAAGAACAATTTATATTTAGGCTCTTGTGTATCAGTCCTACGAATTATTAAACGTCCTATATTTTTCATAAAAATAAGTTAAGATATATGTAAAAAATGACTAGATCATGTGTTTTAAAACATCATTTCAATTCACAAAGTTTATGCCTATGACACTATAAAGTATTAGATGTAACTTGGCTTAGTTAAAACCTGTTAGTACTTACATACATTTTGGTCTGTTTATACAATGGAACAAAATATTTCGATTTGTACTTGTATTGTTTTAGATCAGCAATGTATTTCAAATATGTTTTTTAAAAAAGTACCACATTTCAAATCATAAAAGCAATGTGTTATTTTATTACCTTTTTTTCCTCCTCTCCCATTTATGAATTAATTTGTATAAATAATAAAAAACAGTGTATTTTTTGCAAGAATACAATTAAAAAAAATATATACATGAATATATGATATATATATATATATATATATATATATATATATATATATATATATATATATATATATATCTTATATATATATATATATATATATATGTACACCACAGTATCTTAAAAATTATTTAACAGATTAGTTTAAAATTCTGATGATTTGTATGGATTTAAAATATGATCTAAGATCAACATGTCCATAAAATAATTTCTAATATATTTTTTTTAAATTCGACACCTTTTTTCCACCTAGGTTTGCACGCCAATGGGCGATGTCAAAATAATAAGATTTTAAATAGCGCCAAAATTGTAAACTACTCTAGTCACTAACTTCGGAAATACAGGAGTGTATACTTATCTGACCTCGTTTGAAAGGTGTTCTTTCATTTTACTATAAAATATACAAAATGTAAAGACCTTTCAAACAAAGTTTCACTTCAGCCGCTTTCCAACTTTTAAAAAGGAGAGTAACCTGTGGCAAAGACACTGAATGGCGTAATTAAGACTCTTTGCAAAATATGCCCCATATATATATATATAAAAACATATAAAATATTTTTATCCCTCCATATATTTATATATATATATATATGTGATCTTATATATATAGCAGTATCTAAACAAACCCTCTGTCTCCCTTCCGCTTTTTGTTTTGTTATCCTTTGGTCCCAACCTTCGAACATTGAACTAGATAGAGTTAGCAATAGCCACCGACTATAGACATTTTTTGTGAACAACTAAATTTGATATTGTTTCGGAAACTTACTGCTATGTTGCCACATACTATAGTAACAGGTAATGATTGCCACTCTCTGGCGGTTTTGCACATACAATTTCTATCCCTGGTTTTTCATTTCCTTATGTTGCCTTTTTTTATTCCTATTTTATACAAAATCTTCTCTATGGTCTGTTACAATAAGTGGTAATATTTTACGCTTTTTGAATTCTGTCAACACGGCAACGTCGGATTATTATGGTGCTTGGGTGGGAATAGGTTGATATAAACGCCGACTAATTGCGACGTTGCCCGTTCATTCCAAAAATGATGTTAACTCATATTTACCTTCCATTACAATGGAAAAATTAAAATTAAAATTAAAATCTATAATGTGAGTTTATAGTAAACAATTTGTCAATGTTCTGTCAACGCGGCAACGTCGGATTATTATGGTGCTTGAGTGGGAATAGGTTGATATAAACGCCGACTAATTGCGACGTTGCCGGTTCATTCCAAAAATGATGGTAACTCATATTTACCTTCCATTACAATGGAAAAATTAAAATTAAAATTAAAATCTATAATGTGAGTTTATAGTAAACAATTTATATAAAAATTACGATGTGGCTTCTGTTAAATTATTCATAAAGGATGTAAAGAGTATTCATGTGTTGGAACCCAGAAAGTACATACCCTCTTCACCTCGTTCTTTAGTTGGATACAAATAAATTTGTTTGTTGTTAATTCTATCTAGTTCAATGTTCGAAAGTCCCACAGTCAAAGTATTTGCTATAGAGGTTATATATCTTTCTGTGTACTTAATCTAAGGTCTACATGCTGGCATTATCAAACTCCGTATGATACTGATGAACAGCCCTAAAATGCGTGTTGTAGTTGCTTCTCTGCTTGAACTTTTTTCCACAAACGCAAGTGAACTTCGGTTCTATTCCGCACTCGAAATTTAAATGCCTAATCAGGTGTGTTTTCTGTTTGTAGGAATTCCCGCATTTTTCGCAAGGAAAACGTCCGTGATTGTCCATCCTGTACTTGCTCGAACGAACTTTAGAAATATTGAAATATCCGTAAAAATCTGAAAAAAGTAATATATCTTTAGTTTTTTGTCACAGTTTTTTACGTTTAGATCTCCCAGACGATATATCAACAGTTGTATATATAGAAAAGAAAACTACAATATTTATATTGATTTGAGAATTTATTTAATGTTCTTATTGTATGTACTGGAAATATTTTGAATAATGAGAAATGGACAAAAATAATCAGTACGGTCTTTATTTGATCCATTGCTTTTTATTATTTACCCATTTGATTTTTATTTTTCATGGTAACATTTTAGCATTTACAAACATCTTTTTGGTTTTTTCGCAACTGAATAAAAATATTTAACTTTAAATTAATTGAAGCAAATATTTAATATAATTACATACCTCAACATGTAGACTAGTCTGTCTACGGAATGTTTCGATACATAATATAAACAATATTATTTAAGCAAGCATAAGAAATTATATCATTTACCTTAAGTTTTTATAGACACATAGTAATTGTACAAATACTTTCATCCTATCGGGACTCATCAGTGCGCCGATCGTAAGAGAAAAACATTAAATAATAGAAAAGAATTGATTTCAAAATTTTAAAACGTGTCAGTTTGTTTGACATGTAACCAAGATATGAAAAAAATTTTTTTCATATCTTGGTTTGATATAATTTCTTATGCTTGCTTAAATAATATTGTTTATATTATGTATCGAAACATTCCGTAGACAGACTAGTCTACATGTTGAGGTATGTAATTATATTAAATATTTGCTTCAATTAATTTAAAGTTAAATATTTTTATTCAGTTGCGAAAAAGCCAAAAAGATGTTTGTTTGTCAATCTATACGCAACAAATAATCTGAACACATTTAAAAATTTTAGCATTTGCAGATGACATTCAAATTTATCATAAAATTAACTTCAAAATTATCATACATAAAAACCTTTTTATTACATGTAAAATATTAAAAACTACGGAAGCGTATAAGGGCCACAATTTTTTTTATTTTCAAATTCTGACTTTGAAGTCGGGATTTAACAAAATTCTGAGTTTAAAGTCAGAATTTAATAAAATTCTGAGTCTAAAGTCAGAATCTAACAAAATTCTGAGTTTAAAGTCGAAATCTAACTAAATTCTGAGTTTAAAGTCAGAAATTAACTACATTCTGAGTTTAAAGTCGGAATTTAACTAAATTCTGAGTTTAAAATCAGAATTTAACGAAATGCATTTTTGACATGTCCTGCTAAACCTGAAATTGGTGTCAGAAGATAGATAATTAAATATTAAGACAGATAAGTGAAATTCATTTCGTTGCAAGTAAACACGTTTGAGATTTACCGAACTTCAAAGGGTCAAAATTGTCATTGTTCAAGCGCCATTTTCTCGAAAACAGTTAAATCTAGGCATGAGAAAGGTCACTCAATAAGTGCTTGGATTTTTTAGAAAAATATAAAAATTTAATAAAATATAGGGCATTTCATTTAAAAAACGGATGATGCCTCCGGTTTGAGGTAGAAGCGGTAACACCGCGCAATTTAAAATATTTTATAACGAGAGTATATTATGTTCATCTATGGCCAAAACCAAAGTCTCAAAACATCCTATTCGGTGGTTCTCCTGATATTTCATTTGAATCACCCTGAAACAGAGGGGGAGATCTGTCAGTATGTTTCGCGAGACACCCTTACATCGTTGAAACATATTTGAATCTTTTCCTAAGACTTATTTATCGTTTTGTATTACTTTTTTTATTTTGTGAACCTTTTAATGTATATGTTTTCTTGTATTCATTTTGGCTTTTTTTCAGCAATGGAAATAAATAAAAATATATAAAATGAACTAATTAAACATATGTTTAATTTGTCAGGGACTTATGTAACACTCAAAAATCACAATAGGAAACTTTTATTTTGTACTCTCCCCCCCTTTTATCATTTTTTAACTATCTGTAGTTTGGTGGAACAATTCATAGCGCATTTGCCATTATTCAAACAAAAATATTGAACTTGTTTTTTTGGTTCCAGTCTATTATACAATCGTACGGACTAAATTCCGACTTTAAACTCAGAATTTTGTTAAATTCCAACTTTAAACTCAGAATTTTGTTAAATTCTTACTTTAAACTCAGAATGTTATTAAATTCTGAGTTTGAACTCAGAATTTAGTTAAATTCCCACTTTAAACTCAGAATTTTATTAAATTCCGACTCTGAACTCAAAATTTTGTTAAATTCTTATTTTAAACTCAGAATTTTGTTAAATTCCGACTTCAAACTCAGAACTGAAAAATAAAAAAAATTGTGGCCCTTCTACGCTTCCATAAAAAACCATGGATTAAAAATTAATACAAATAAATCTAAATTATTGTCATTTGGTCCAAAAAATCACTTACTAAAATAAATACCAATTCTAATTTAAAAATTATTGATGAGTGATACTATTCCTTTAGTTCTTTCAATGAGAAACTTGGTGTTATTTTTGATCAACATTTGAATTTTAATGACCATAAAAAAAATCGTTAAAATGCATATTTTAAACTAAGAATCTTATAAAATTCCACGAGAGGGCAGATGAGTTTGCTAGACTCGGCGCCACCAGCCGGTATGTAGGACCAGAACCAGCTTTAGGCATCACTAGGCAGCAGATAAGGACAGCACTCGACGAATGGGCACAACATGAACTTCAACGTGAATGGGGCCAGTCCGGGGTCGGGAGGCAAGCTAAAGACTTCATTGTGAAGCCCGATAAGGGCCGAACAGAGTGGTTACTAGCCCGAGATAAGAGAGCTCTAAATTCCATCGTAGGAATAGTAACGGGGCACTGTCGATTGAGGAGATACCTCTTTATGTTAGGCATTGAGGAAGATTCTATCTGCACGGAGTGTCAGGAAGAGGAGAAAACTCCGCTTCACTTCTTGTGCAGATGTGAAGCGCGAGCGAGACTGCGATGAGATATTTTCGGCCCTACGGTCTTGCATAGGGGCGAAGTTAAGGATCTTGCATGGAAGGATATACAGACTTACATAGTAAGGACAGGCAGATTCAAGGATGTACATCTGGTGGCGAGTGGTGGTTGAGGGAGCAGCTGGGGTAGACTGAAAGGGTCTTATAGGCCTACCAGTCAGGTCTCTAGACCTCCCCCTAACTACTACTACTACTACTATAAAATTCTAAAAATATTTGTACGAAAAAATTTATTTTCGAAAAATATTCATAATCTGAATAACAGAAATCAAAATAATTTGGAAATTCCTGTCTATCGAACAGAAAAAATATAAATCATCTTTTGCAGATATATGTTCTATAATTTATAATATTATTTTTTAGTAAATTTGGTATCTGAATTATGAATAATTAAAAAAAAAACATTTCAAAACTATTATTCGTGAGGTAGGATTGAAACACTGAATACTCAGTAATCAAAATCCTACCCAGTTACTTTTATTTAGTTTTAGTTTATTTCTACATGGATAATATTTAACTGAAATATTTTTATTGTTATTTTTGGGAATTTTGCTAATTTAAAATTGCACAAAATACAAAGGACGTGGTGACATTTAACATATTTTGGGTTCCATAATACTTTAGTATGTTGTTCCTAATGCCATACGTAAACGTATAGGCGATATCATTATTATATCTCTAGTGAGATATCCTCGTCCTATTAGAGAGTACAGAATCTATTTTTATTCACATTTTTTTATTGTAAACAAAACAAATGTGGTCTATAGCTTTAATTTAACTTTTTGTTTATTAGAAAATATTACTGTTTTGCTTACAGAAATGGTATAATTTATTTTTCAATTTGAAATTTAAAGATTTTTATCCCCTTTTCCCAGAATCCTTGAGGCCTACTGTGAGTCCATTGTGGGATTATAGTAACTTCCGCTAACCTGGGTACTCATATTTTTCTTGGAATCTAACAACCAACTTAGATGCATTGGCCGTAACTGGTTTCGCAGATCAAAGGAGTTCGGGAGTTGACAGAATATATCTATTAAATTAGAATGGCAGGTAAATGGTATTAAAATTTGTGGGCATAATTTCACTTGAACCAACTTTTTTATGGATACTCTACCGTGATAGTATATATCAGTATTCTATTACTATATACACCAAATATAACAGTTATTTATATTTAGTTTAATTTGTTAGATTTTTTATTACACTAATTCTCATAGAATTTAAAAAACTTGGTAGATTGTTCGAGATAAAAATCTATGTTGACCATCTATCTTGACAATTAAACCGTTTAGGGCTTTATATATTTTTTCTAACTTAGTGGGACGTACGACGGATATTTGAGTAATGTGTTTGCTTAACCTACAGAAGGTCTAAGGTTCAACTTTTAATGCGAATGAGCAAACAAAACAAAATTATAAAGGGCTTAGCAAATTGATTTCTGAGTATTTATAAATGTAATTCAATTCTTATTGTTAATATTACCAAAGTTGTATATTTTAATTTTCATAAATTTCCTGTCAAAAAGTTATTTTAAGCTGATTTTAATAAAAATCATTTTATCGCAAGACCTGAAATAAGATTATAATATATCTTCCACATATAAACATCTTAAATAACCTAAACGAATATTATAAGATATCTTCCATATTTATACCTGTCAAGACACAAAAAAACAAAACCCCATCCTTAAAATAATTTACTGGTTGCTTTGGAAAAGCAAAAAATTAACAAACCAAAATATTTTTAAGCAGTTTTAGTCCGAGCGAGGACGACAGGAAAAGGAAGGTTATAAAATACACAGATGAAATAGGTAAGAAAAGTTGCTTTTTAGGTAAACAAGTACTAATCAAAATTGATGTTATCTGTTAAGAGTCGGAACATAGAATATTTAAGTGGCATGTAGGACAACACTAACATGGGCCATAAGATACACAAAAAATATATTTAGTTGTGCTACTTCAAAAACAATAAACATTTTGTAGTGCAAAATTCCCACTGTTTTAATTGGTCAAAAAAATTTTTTAAAAAAATACATAAAGAATTATCACATACATGAATTAATGTTTTAATAATAGCTTATGTTAAAATGATTACAGAAACCAAGGTAGGACAAGTGTCCTACATTTTAATAAAAAAAAACATTAAAACATCAATAAAAAAATGTTTTTTTTAGATATCAAAACAGAACTCCCGTTCTGCCTTGGTTTTTATTATCATTAAAACATTAGCTACCATTAAAAACATTAATTGGTATATCTGATAAGCAAACTTTTATTATTTTTTTAAATTTTGTTTGACAAGATGAAATAGCAGGACTCTTCTTCCACCAAATTATTGTTGTTGAAGTAGCACATCTACCTAAATATATATATTATGTTTTATGTATCTTATGACCCATGATAATGTCGTCTCATCGGACAAGTAAATATCATAAAATATTCGAAGTTGTAACAGCTAACAGCAATTTTGTTTAGTAATATTCCCTTTCTCTACCTAAAATGCAACTTTTCATACCTATTTCATTTATGTACTTTCTAATGTGGAACTGTTTTTATATTACTAACACTTCCTTTATCATTAATGATATTATACAAATATAATAATACCCAATCTAGCTTTGGTTTTTTTAATCAAACGAAAAATTATAAAAATGAAAGTACACAACTTTAGATCCTCGATTTTTGGCTCACCCTGTATGATGTATAATGCCCTGATAAAAAAATTCCTTACAGCATCAACAACATACACTGAAAAAACAAATCATTTGATATAAACAAAAATATTGTTCACTGAAACAAATATTTTGTTTCCTATAAGCAACATAAATAGTTGGTTAAAAAATACCAAAAATGGGTTTAAACTTTTTTCGTTCATTTAAATGAATGTACTGTCAATCAAATAATTTAATCTGTTATTTGCCTCAAGTAAAGTTTTGTATCGTAAAACAATTGTTTGCATTAAATATACATTTTTTAAATTAAATACATTTTTGTTTATTACAAAAACGTAAATACGTCCTGTCTAATGACAGTTATTAAATGTAAATATATCATTTTATTGTGAGAGAAATAAAAATGCAATATGTTGCTCGTCTAGAAAAGTTATGACCATTTATGGCATCCATTTGAATGTAAGAAAAGTGACTATTGTCAAAAATAAGTAATTAAGAATACCATGTGTAATATGTAAAAGTGTAAAATTCCTTAATTTAAACAAAAACAACAATAACAATTTTTTGTTTGTTTAAGTCAAATATATTTATATCAAATAAAAAACTTTATGCCACCAACATTTCCTAGATAGCCGTTTGTTTAAGGACAAATATTTACTGCTTATTTATGCGTTGTTTTAAAATCCATGTTTTAGATAAGATCGAACTTTTATTTAATTTAAATACAGGCACTCAGGTCCTAAAGGTTATCTGTTCCAACAAATATTTATTGAACTCTTTTACTGACTTTTTTCATACTAAAACATTAAAGTTTGACAGAACCCAGAATACGTTTCCTGTATGTCATGTTCTGTGTCAAAACTGTAGATGGTCTGCTTACAAATTGTATCTTATGAGAGAATTTCATAATTCGAAAAAATTAATTTCTTAACTTGTAAAGTACAAATATATGGTGTCACAAAAATGTCAAACAAATTACAAAATCTATTAGCCATAGCTTCGTTGTAATGACACAAAAACAAAAATTGATTGTCATAGTAATGCACATAAAAAATGAATAAAGCATACAAACTCAACCCATTTTGAACGCTGGAGAAGATTCTCAATTCCAAAACTCGGATTTGTAGACAATGTTAATACTACCCTACTGAAAAACAGTACAAAAAAAACTTTTTATACAAACGTTATCGTTAGAATTTACCAAAAAACAAACAAAAAGACGATCGGAAAGTTAACAAATGAGCATTAACTTCGTTATTTTTAATGAGACACCCAGTAAAATATTGTTTGAATACATGTAACTCTTCTTGTTGATTATAAATATACCAGGTTTGATACCTTTATCTTTAAAAACCACCGACAAAGTGGACAAAAACCTTGCAACATGAAGCAATATGTAAGAGAGAGACGGAGAATGTTTCTCAACATAGTGGAGTCAATGGACAAAGTTATTGTCAAATTTCTTTTAAGATAAAGGTATTAAGCCTAATATATTCATAATCAGCTAAAAAATATCCATTTAATGGACATATATTGTACAGGATGTTTCATTTAAAATAACGAGGTTGATGTTCATTGGTTAATTTTCCGATCGCCATTTTTGTAAATTCTAACGATTCCGACAAAATCCAGACAATCTGTAAATTCTGGACAAGAGTACAACAATAGTGAAACTCTCTTTGATTTTCAATGGCTGGAGAAATATTACATTTAAGATTATCCAAATAATCCTCGTTTTTCGACAAATCAAGTCTTTACAGCTGTTTCTAGTGTCGATATTTTCGTCAGACAGGTACTAGTTTTTGTATAGTCAATAACCTAGAAATGCTAGGCTTCAAAGTGTTTAAGATACGTACCCAAAAATGATCATCACTTCTTACTTTATCCCTTGACGCCCTCTAAAAAAAATTGTAACTTCCTAATAATATAGGAACATCAACTTATATAATATGTTATTGTGACTTCATTACTGAATAATTTCAGAACATGATTACAACGAATTTACAATCCTATGAACTGTTTGAATATGCTTTCTAAGAGAATGCTCATAGCTGTAAAGCCTCTTGCACTGTGGGCATGGATAGAAGTTTAACCATTTCTTAAACACTGAAAATAAAATCAAAAATTCATTCTTCGTTATACACAAAAATGCGCAAATATTTAAATATGTCAATAAAAAATGGTTTTGGAATAAACCAGTGTAAAGTAAAACAAAAAAATAGTCACGCAATATTTTAAATTATTAACAAACACAATATGAGCCAAAACATAAATAAAAGAGCAGAAAATCTAAGAATCCGTATTAGGCATATTTTTTATGTATTTCCCAAAAACTCTGTTGCATTGTTTTACAGTCGAATGTTTATAATATACATAAAAGATTTAAAGACAGGTAAGTACAAGCTCAATTTACTACACCACGTATATCAAATTTAGTTTTTATGTTGTCTCAATTTACTTTAGATACACTATACTTCTTTACAATATTGGATAAGATTTTATTTTGTAGTACTAGCCCACTGGATCAATTCCGAATAATAATTGAAAGTTTGCTAGTATTTTAAACAGACTTCAAATAAGGAATGGGTTATCAATTTGGCCCTATGTATTTTTTTATGTATGTACATCGATTACCGGAGTGAACCTAGAGCAAGCATATCTAAATATGGCGGAATGGCGCCATTTTCAATTATTTAGGCGATCGCCGGTCTCAATATATATTGTGTTCACCATATCGTCAGTAAAAAACGTATGCACGTTAATATGGTATTTCCGAGTGAATTTTTATATAAACCCTTTTCGAAACCTGCTTAAGTACTACAAATATCTATTCAATTAAAAAAAAACACGCATTTCTTTTTCTATATCTGAAACAGACATATTAATTCTTAAAAATAATAACACAATTTTAATTATTCTTAGTATTTCATCACTAATTTAGTGGAGAACAGGCAAAATTGATTAATAAATACATTTAACATAAAGACGACTTGTGAACGCCAATCTATAAAAAATTCCTTTTTATTGAATAGAAACACAAAATTAATGAATTAGCTTACTATTAAAACACTTTATTTCATTAATAATTACAGCACACAACACAAAATTAACTACTTATTTAAAATATAAATATCTGACCACTAAGTCTAGAGACGATACAAATATTTGGCATACGAGTATTTCACTGGCTGAAATGTGCTATGTCTAAGAACAATAATTATACTTCGATTAGACAATCCAACAAATAGAAAATAAATGACCCCCTAAAAGAATTTCAGCTTTGCCCTCTTTCAGTTGACTTGACTCCGTCGAGAAAATTCCACGGCCAAAGTTGCCAGCTCGTGGCGGCCTCCGATCTGCTGATCGACCCTAGTTAGTGTTATTGTTCGGAAATAATCAGTTTTTGACAATACAGAATTAATGATTTTTACAGCCAAGGGTATAAAATTAATAGAAATAATACAGGGCGATCCAGGAAAGACAGTCAAATTTTATCAGTTACATATACAGTGTGGTCATTTAAGTATGCAACATATGGAAATTTTTTTTTATTAACTACACAATCAAAATAAAAATATTGCCAAAAGTTGGTGTATTCTCGATAATCATATAGTGTAATTAGAATGGTGGCAAGTCAAACAGCATACAGAGTAGGTCAAAAAGTATTAAAATCATGCAAGAATAAAGTACCCTTATTTCGAAAGATTCATCAAAATATTATTAAGAAAAGTTGTTTAGCATCAAAATTTATGCTTGGATACCAAAACATAGCCTCCTGAGAAAAAAAAATTTTTTTTGGAAAAAATCAGTTTTTCAAAAACCGATTTTTTTGATACTTATCATAAACACTTCCATAGTTTAATCAAAATCAGATCAGATTCGCATAACTCTGTTCAAATTTAAGTATACTTGTGAAATTAACTTCAATTTTTTAGGGAATCACAAACTTCAAGTTTGTTGCAACGATATTAAACACAACTTGGAAATTTCGCCAATATTCTTTTTAACAAGATGACGCATTTGTGAAGAAAATATGCACATTAAAAACTTTCATTTGAAGTGCAAAATTTTCATTTCAAATATTTATTAAAGAACTGTAGACTTAATTGACAAACTGGAAATCCTCGAAAAAACAAATGGCATTAAAAGTGAATTAATGTGAATCAATATCAACCAAAAATCAAACGCACCGAGATCTAATTGAATGTGATACCACTAGTTTTACCAAAAATATTTATTATAACTTAACAATTAACAAATCAGCATGAAGTAAAAAAATATTTAAGGAAGTACATAAAAAAATGAAAATTATCTAAGCGTTTCTGTGTGCCCACCTTCTCGTTCAATGCATCTAATTGTCCGGTCATAAAATTCACTAAAAGTAGATCGCAAGATATTTGCTTGAATATCGGAAGCGAATCAAGTTTTCAAGTTCCTCAACATTATTAAATGGTCGATCGGTATTTCGACCTAACCATATTGTACCAAATTTCCCATTTAACCATTCAGAAACATTTTCAGTAGAATGAGCGGAACATCCACCATGTACAAACCATAATTTATACCTTTATTGTAAACTTATATTGTCCAAAAAATCCGATATTTCATTTTCCAGAAACTGTAAATAGGGATCACCAAAAAACGAACCCAATAATTTTTCGTTGATAATACCGCACCACACGTTTGTTTTTTGGTAATACTGGTTTCTATTGTCAATAACAAAATTTGGATTTGCGCCCGACCACCACCTACAATTTTGGAAAGAGACAGCGCCATTTGTTATGAACCTGTATTCATCCCCAAAGAGAATGTGTCTATGAAAATCACGCTGATCTTCTATTTGTCCTTGAATCCATACGCAGAAATCATAAGTGATGTCATAGTCTCGTTCTTGAAACGTGCAAATAAACATTGGCCTATAAGCATGAAACTTGTTTTTCTTGAGAATGCTCTTAACAGAGCTTTTTTTAATACCCATATAAGCAGAAATTTCATGGGTGGATCTTCTAGGGTTTTCAACAACTGACTGAAGTACCGCTAATTGATTTTCTTCAGTACAAACAGTTTTGGCACGTTTATTTTTATATTTATAGTCTAAAGATCCTGTCTGTTTCAAGTTTACTAAAATTCTACTTACAGTTGAGTAGTAAACTTGTTTGTCTTCGGTCACTGAAAATATCTGCTGCGTCACGCACTGTTTTATAATTATCCCCACATATCAAAACTGCCTTCTCGACTAGCGTTAATTATCTTGGAGGAGGCATTTTAAATCAAATAAAGTTAATATGTAATAACATGGTTTTTCTTCTAGAATGAAATATTAACGCCATCGAACTGTCATAATTTTTACTTCTAACCCTCATTTGTTTTTTCCATGGGTATTCGCGATTATCTTAGTATAGAACTAATAACAATTTTTTAATTTTGCACTTCAAATGAAAGTTTTTTAATGAGCATATTTTCTTCACAAATATTTAATTTTGTTGAAAATAATATTGGCTAAATTTTCAAGTTGTGTTTAATATCGTTACAACAAGCCTGGAGTTTGTGATTGTGAAAATTAAAAATCCAAATTAATTTCACAAGTATACTTAAATTTGAACGGAGTTATGCGAATCTGATTTGATTTTGATTAAACTATGAAAGTGCTTAGGATAATTATCAAAAAAATCAATTTTTCAAAAACTTTTTTGATTTTTAAAAATTTTTTTTTCTCAGGAGGCTATGTTTTGGAATCCAAGCATAACTTTTGATGCTAAACAACTTGTCTTAATAACATTTTTCTGAATGTTTCGAAATAAGGGTACTTTACTCTTGCAAGATTTTAATATTTTTTGACCTACCCTGTATTGTTTGACTTGCAACTATTCTAAGTACACTTTATATGATTATCGAGGATGCACCAACTTTTGGCAATATATTTATTTCGATTAATAAAAAAATTCCCATATTTTGCACACTTAAGTGACCACCCTGTATTAGTATTAGTTCCTTTTTGTTAGTATTTCGACTATAAAAACAAATTTATTGGTTTATTTAAAAATTGTACATGAGAGAAGGCTGTTTTTCCTATGACCATCTTTATTTTATTTTGGACTTATCCATTAGGGAAACTTCACTTTCTATTATTGGTTTGTGATGTAAAAAATAACGTATCAAGAAGTGACCTCCAAATTTTTAATTCGTTTTTAATGTTCCACTTGATCCTGCATATATCAACATATAAGACTCATTAAAAGATAAAAGATAATACCCAGAACTTCAAAAATGACTAGTAACAATTATTACATTAATATACAACCAAATCATATACAATTCTTTGGAAAATCATCATCTCTGTCACGATTTTACAAGTAATTAGCACTAAATGTATATTAGACTATAACTTTTTACTATTATCCACGTAAACCTAGAAAATTCTAGGTTTATATTACAATTTGTATTTACGCCTAACTTAAATTGAAATATTGGCATGCGGTTTTGCCCGATTTAAGGTCTAACTTCAATAGAAACAATTGTATTTCTTTGACGACGTATTTGCTACAATTTAGTCATCTTCCGAGCTAGAAATATACATACTGTTCAAAAAATTAGTCGGCACAGCAGGAGACTGTATTACTCTCAGTCGATTTTTTAAAATTAAAAAGGTTCAGAAAGACGATTATTTGCTTAATTAACAACCTAGAATGGTCTTATGATAAAAATATGTTTTTTGTGTTATACAGGGTGTGAAAAAATATAATGTAAAAATGAAAAATTTTAACTCTCTGCACCTCTTGCATTAGTTAGTCTAGAACTATTATAGTAATCACATTTCGAAGCTTTGTTCGATATCTCGGGCTATATTTGGCGGTGTTTTATTTTTTTGTTTAGAAAAAAAATTACGGGGTATTTTCAAAAAGTCTTTCTAGGTTTCTCTAATTTATTGTGGAAATTCTGGGACTATATTATCCCAGTTTCTGTATACCCAGAAGTATAGAGGTTTTGCATTTTTTGTTTAGAAAAAAAAAGTTACAGGGTATTTTCAAAAAGTCTGTATTTTTTAAGTTAAAAAATTACAAATTTCTATGGCCCGTTTTGCAGTTTTTTGTTTAGAAAACAGGATATTCTGTAGGTACGTACGTGTGGGGTAACCTTACTTTCATTTTTTTTATACCAGATACAGGGTACTAATACAGAAATATATTTTTAGATTTTTTAATACACATCGGACAATTATAGAAATTTAAATTTGGTACACTGTACCAGTAAAGTTGTAGTAAACAATTTAGAAGAATTAAAGTGTTAGTAACCTATAAACACCTTGTAGATTTTTGAAAAACTTATTTAGTATTTTTATTTACATTAACCATAACGATGTATACAAAAAAAGAGGCCTTTGTGAAATATATAGTATATTTTCTCTTACTTCTATAAGTCGCCTTCCAAAGTTTTCGATATGAATTAATTTTACAACCGGTATTTTAACTGTAGTAAGTGATCAATAGACAATACGTTTCTACTCCTGAAGGTGGTTAAAATATAACCGACAGTTTGGCCACGAAACCGAATTGTTTAACTTGAAACTAGACCTTAATCCGATGAAATCTACACGTACGCAATTTTCTTTGGGTTACCAACATTACAGCATAAATTAAAATAGGTTAAATGACTTTTAAATACTCCTTAAGCTAATTTAAAACTATCTACATTAGAAAATGGCACTCTTAGCAATAGACTAGATAAATCAATGGATAAATTACCCGAAAGATTAAACATTAATTTTTAGATTATGGCACGAAGTATAAAACATTTTTTACTTAAAACTTCCAATACATTAAAGACTATCGTCTGTTACAAAACTTTTGAGAAAAATTTCAACGAAGTATAATTAATCATAGTCGCCTATGACCTTGTTGCCATGGTAACTATGATAAATCAATGGATAAATTACCCGAAAGATTAAACATTAATTTTTAAATTATGGCACGAAGTATAAAACATTTTTTACTTAAAACTTCCACTACATTAAAGACTAGCGTCTGTTACAAAACTTTTGAGAAATTTTTCAACGAAGTATAATTAATCATAGTCGCCTATGACCTTGTTGCCATGGTAACTATACAGGGTTATTCACGCAACCCGTTCATTAAAAGTTTTTGATGATGCCATTTAGATAATTTCAAATTTTGGGATTAAGGTAAGGTCAAGGGGTACTTCTTTTCCGAAATATTTTCAACTTCCTGTCACTTCCGGTTTAACCGGAAGTTGGTATCAACTTGCTTATTTTAAATGGAACACCCTGTATTTTATGATATTTTTGGATTCTACGGAGAATTTTAATGCTATTTTATGTAGCATGTCCTATACCTAGGTTCAAACGTTCTTAAGATATTTGACTTTGAACTGAAAATGAGCCTTCGGGGTACCAAATTTTAAAATCTCATCTTTTTGTAAGTTTTGAAGATATAATCTTCATATTTTGCAGACGATCGGTAAATAATCTTGGGTTTCTATTTTTTTTATTGAATTTGTCTATTTTTATATAGGGTGTCCTAAATTCAGAGGCAAACATTCACATTTTCAAAGCCGCTAAAGTCCGTTTTTTTAAATTGGACACCTTATAACTTTATGCACTATCAAATGTAGAATTTCATTTTCTATCGAACTGTATTAAGGTTCCCTATACCTATTCGTAACCATTTTCGAAATAATTGGGTTTTATAAAAATATCGTATGTATTTGCTTAAATGTTTACATGTTCCAATGGTGAGCCGTGGAAAAACAGTTGAGATCCAATATCCAATATGACAGATGATTAGTATGAGTTATTTATCGAAAGCTGTCAGTGATAAACTAAATCTTCTAAATCGAAATGGAAGAATACTCAAACGCTGATATTCTCAATCTATTTTATATTAATGGAGAATGTTATAAAATTTTGGAGAGAACGTGTCGTGTGTTTAATGAACGCCACCTTGATTTGCCGCCAATGAACAAGTCAAAATTCAAGAGGATTGAAAAGAACTTTTTGCGTTTTGGCAAGGTTAAAGTTACAAAAAATGTTCCGAAACCAGTGACAAATGCCGAGGATATCGTAATAAACACATTAGCTTATTTCCACGCAAACCCGCAAAGTTCAATACCGTCTGCAGAAAACGATTTGGGAATTTCTTCTTCATCTGTCCAAAGAATCTTGAGCGAACATCGTATGCACCCTTATTCCTTCCAAAACGTGCAAGCCTTGAGACCTGGTGATGACGTCCGACGAGTAGAATTTTGCGAATCATGTTTTTGAAAATTCAAGAAGACCTTGATTCCTTTCAAAGATATTTTGGACCGATGAAGCGAAATTTTCTAGAGAAGGAATAACAAATAGAAAAAAAGAACATTTCTCGGCAGCAGAAAATCCGCACCCTTTACGCGAAACGCGTTCTCAAGAGAGGTCTAGCTTCAATGTTTTCGGCATAGTATTAAATGATCAGGTACGGTACTGTATTTATGAAGACAATTTAAACAGTGATAAGTATTTAAAAATTCTACGAGAGATGGTTTCTGAATTTATAGAAGAAATTCCTATTGGTGAGCTGCAAAATTATTGGTATCAATTAGATGGGGCACCAGCACATAATTCCGCTGCAGTTTATCTCCAATTATCTCGAATTTTTGAAGATCGCTGGATTGGTCCCAATGGCCCTTGGAGATGGCCCCCGCGATCGCCTGATTTAACACCCCTAGACTTTTATTTATGGGGATTTATCAAAGGTAAAATCTATGTTTCCCCAGTAAATAATCAACAAGATTTACTGGACAGGATACGAACAGCTTTTGCCGAATTAGAAAACGGGCCACAGCAACTGTACAAAGAAGAATTGAAATGTGTCTTCAAATGAACGAACAGCATATAGAACATTTGTTATAATTCAATTTTATTATTTTATTTATTTATTGTTGATTGTTAGATTGCTATAATTTTTAAGTTCACTAAAACAAGTTTAGAACAGTCTCGAACTTAGTAGATATGGTTAAAAATAATGTAAACAATTTATTACATTTTTTATAACTTTAACTTTTCCGAAACGAAAAAATTTCGTTTCAATCCTCTTCAATGTTCTCTTGTTCATTGGCGATAAATGAGGATGTTTTTCATTAAAAACATGGCACGTTCTCTCCAATATTTTGTAACATTCTCCGCGAATATAAAATAAATTGAGAATATCAGCTTTTGAGTGTTATTTTATTTTAATTTAAAAGTTTGAAATCAGCTGTCATGTTGAATAGTAAAGCACAACAATGGTTTTTCCATGGCTTACTACAGGAAGGTGTAAGCCTTTAGCAAATACATATGATAGTTTAATAAAAACCTGATTATTTCGAAAATGGTTACGAATAGGTATAGGGAACCTTAATACAGTTCGATAGAAAATTAAATTCTACATTTCATAGTGAATAAAGTTATAGGGTGTCCCATTTAAAAAAACGGACTTTAGCGGCTTTGAAAATGTGAATGTTTGCCGCTGAATTTAGGACACCCTGTATAAAAATAGACAAATTCAATACAACAAATAGAAACCTAAGATTATTTACCGATCGTCTGCAAAATATGAAGATTATATCTTCAAAACTTACAAAAATATGGGATCTTAAAATTTGGTACCCCGAAGGCTCATTTTTGGTTCAAGGTCAAGTATCTTAAGAACGCTTAAACCTAGGTATAGGACATGCTACATAAAATAGCATTAAAATTCTCCGTAGGATCCAAAAATATCATAAAATACAGGGTGTTCCATTTAAAATAAGCAAGTTGATACCAACTTCCGGTTTAACCGGAAGTGACCGGAAGTTGAAAATATTTCAAAAAAAAAGTACCCCTTGACCTTACCTTAATCCCAAAATTTGAAATTTATAATCTAAATGGTATCATCAAAAACTTTTAATGAACGGGTTGCGTGAATAACCCTGTATACTCATTGAAATTTTAATTTATTATGATGTGATAAATTAGAACTACAACCTCGTTTGACGAGTCCCTAAGCGTGAAATTGTAAATATTTTTCGCGATGAAAATATATCCATTTCGTCTGTCTATAGGACAATAGCAGAATGTGACCAAGGAATACTATTTAAAATTAGCCAAAAGGCGCGAGAATCACAACAGACTGGCTAGAAGCTAACAATATACCAAGAAATGACATTGTACCAGAAGCACGTGCAATTGAAGTTTTTGGGGCATTGTTATCTAGGAAAATCTACGATAATGGCAGGGAAGCACACAATCAGGGAGAACTAAGAAGAATACTTCAGAAGATCTATCAGATTGATCTAAATGCCATCCAAGGCCTCGTGCGACTGGCAGAAAGTTTCGTGTGATCGAAGTTAAGGTACCTTTATCAGTCGTCTAGATATGGTTTTGTAGTATATACTTATTATGTAAAATGCTAATATAATTATAATTTAAATAGAATTAAGTCTTGTTGAAGCACATGGATTTTAATTTTTTCTCAAAACTTTCATAAAATACGTTATTCTTATGACATGTCTTGCCAACACTGTGGCTTCTTCGTTTTTATATCTTATACACACTGTGTTTTTCATATTTACTTAAATATACATGAAAAAAAATATTTATTAGAAGCGAATTGTTCAAGTCAATCTGATCGTTGAGTGACTGACTTGTCCCTTTAAATTTCTTTACTTCTAAAGATTCCAGCCTTTCTTTTATGTATGTAAAACTTTAAAATGATTATTAAAGGAATGTTGCAATTAATTAAATGACTAGCGCAATTAATTAATTAAAAAAATCATTTTGATGAAAATTTTAAAATTTTTACATACAGAAAAAAGGCAGACTACTAATTTTACTGGAATCTTTAGAAATATACAAACTTAAAGATACATGTTTATTACAGAGATAATAAATACTTTTTGTTAAATAAATATAGGTAATAGCTGTTTACGATATAGTGTGTTAACAGCATCATCATCTTAATGAGGCTAACCCACATGTATTGTTCAACATTGTATATACGTCTGACGCACGACTGTTAAAATACATACATAGTTTTATTAAACAAATTTTTTGAAAAGTTTAAAGCAAGCATAAAACACCTTTCTATTAGCTGTTCCCTGTTTGCAGTTTAATCCTGCCAGTCTGCGTTACCCCGGGCAAAATCAATTTAAGTAACATCTTATTGGCAGTTTTAATTTCTTTAGTCAAATTGAGTGATTTAGAAAGAAGCATTCCTTTGGATATTGAGCAGGAGGCATCCAGGATAATTGACGGGTTGCTTCCCGAAAAATCCAGGCCAAATATGAGTATATTTTCAGCAGCTTTTCAAAAATGGTGCAGAGAGACGTATGTGCAGAACTATGGGAATGAAAAAGTACTATAGTCAAAAGCAGTGTTATCGTGCGGGTCATATGATTTATCAACAATTTTCTTTTATTACCTGTAATCATATTCCGCATACAATCCAGAAGATGAATTAGATAGACCTATGATATTTTCATATGAAAAAAGAGGATAAACATATAAATACCAGCAGTTGCAAAAATCTTTTAGCGATGTCACTTCAAAGTCAGATTGACAAGTCAGTGGCAAAATGAGTAATAGAAAACAATTTTCGGGTTTTTTGCATCCACAAGCGAAAAAAATGGTATTAAATCTAATAAATTATTATGAAAATGAAAATTCACCAGCCAATATCCAGGAGACAGTAGCAAAAGCTCTGGGAATCGGTATAAGGAGTGTGCAGAAAATTGTGCATGAAAAAAAGCATAGTTTACTACCGAAGAAGATTAAGAAATGTACACGAAAAAAGCCAAAAAGACAGAAGACTTAAGTGACAATGTAAAAGTGGATGTTCGTAATGCAATTTACGATTTATAAACTTCAAAAACTAATATAACCATTCTAGTTTTAAAAGAAGCTTTAAAAAATAGAGGCATATTGGAAATTAGACTAAAATCGTTGTCAAAATTAATAAAAATGTTGGGTTTTCGATATAAAAAGTCTAACTTCAACTTCAAGATTTTTATGCGAGTTGCCACATATAGCAAGTTAGCGTATCCAGTTTTTAAAGAAATACACGGAAAAAGTTAATTCAAAATTTAGAAAAGTGGTATTTTTAGACAAGACTTGGATATTTTCTAATGGCAGTGGTTCGAAATCTTGGCAGGACGAGTCTGTGAAAAGCGTCAAGAGAAAAAAGGGATGTGGGACGGGAAAACGGTTTATCATTTAGCACGCAGATTCTTCTACAAGATTTCTCCCAGGTGCAAGTTTACTGTTTTCTTCAACATCCAAAAGTATGGACTACCATGATAATATGAACTGTGAACTGTTTGAAAATTGGTTAAAAGAACAACTGATTCCAAATTTAGATGCTCCATCTTTAATCATTCTGGACAATGCATCTTATCATTCAAGAATCTTAAATAAATAACCTACTTCATCCTGGAAGAAAAGTGATATTTATGACTGGCTAATAATACAAAAACAAAAGCCTTTACCCAATATGCTGAAACTAGAACTTCTTTTAATGGCAAAATCTATTAAAAAACCAACAATATATGCCGTAGATGAAATATTACGGGAAAATGAAAATGAGGTTTTACGACTGCCGCCATACCATTGCCAGTTTAACGCAATAGAATTAATATGGGCTGGGGCAAAATCATATTACGAAAAACACGTGAACGATGGTCTTACATCAGATGAAGTGCAAATTATTTGGCAAGATTGATTAAATTATATTATGCCGGAGTACTGGAAGAAATCTGTGGAACATACGGAGAAATTAATATGGGATTGGTGAAATCGAGAATGAGGTCTAGATGTCGAAATAGCACCAATGATCATTGCGCCATTTGAGGACGACTCAGAAGATGAGGACTTTTTAAGTTATGATGATATTTTTTAGTCTACAATATTAAAAAGTTTCTGAAAAATTATATTAGTCTTTGATGTGTATAAATCATAAATTGCATTATAAATATCCATTTTTGCATTGTAACTTAAGTCTTTTGCCTTTGGATTTTTTCGTGTACATTTCTTAATCTTCTTCGGAAGTAAATTATGTTTTTTTTATGCACAAGTTTCTGTACATTCCTTATACCGATTCTCAGAGCTTTTGCTACTGGCTTCTGGTTATTAGCCAGTGAATTTTAATTTCGATTTTTTTTTATTAGATTTGACTTTTTTTGCTTAGTACATTTGTAATTTTGTAGGCAATAAATAAATAATTATAGAATACTTGTTCCAATTTTAAAGGGTGTAAAATATCCTACTCACAATTGAGTCTATTATTTTAAAAACAAACCTTATAAGATTTTTTTTGATATTTGCACTGTAATTTGATACAGCCATTCGAACACAATTATCCAGATGTTCATCTGTAAGGCAAGTTTATTCTTAATAAACTTCATTTTGTAAAAATAAGATTTGCACAAATAGGTGGAAGTAAATAACTCTTTCATTTTTAGAACTGAGTATTTGTCTTTATTTACTATAGGCCAGATACATTTTCTACTTGAAACTAACGATTTCAATGCTAAATCACTTTGAAATGCAACCACTTCCATTTTAGTTGCAGAGATGTCTTCACCAAAGTTCTGCATAACACTAGTTGCAAACTGTTGGATATCAATTTCCATGAAGTGTAAAACAACAAATTGAGCCACCAATACCATGAAGTAACAAATTGAGTTCATTGATGTTGTCTGTCCACAAGAAACCCAAAATCTCTAATCCAAATTTAATGTTCCAGTTCCTGAATCGGTTCTTGGCGTTGTTTGAAAAATTGAACTATAACAGATGAACTATGGCTTCATTAAAACGTGTTATCACTCGTCCTCTACTTAACTATCGCACTTCAGAGTGAGCAGATACCCGTACTGACAATCAATTTCATCGGCTAAGATTTTGAATCATCTTTTTTGTAATTCGAGAACTCTAATTTTATTTACGATTTTTACTACCAATTTCATGACGTTGTTTTGTTTTAAAACATTTCCACCTAATGCTTGATGATGAATAATACAATGGTAACACATAAATTGTGGAAAGCGTTCATCTTTACGACAAAATGCTACCAGATTCTTATCACAACCCGCCATAGCTGGAGCCCCATCAATTACCAAGCCTGCCATTTTGTAATTAGAATTTTCTGAAAATATATAAAATTGTTTAAATGAGAAAACAATTCCTGTCCAGTGGTATATCTTTTTAGTGGAATAGTTCTGATATACACTTTTATGATGCCTCTCAATATTTCCTTTTTTAGCAACCAAAACACAGGCATTACATAACAAACATACATTTTTACATTTAACTTCTGTAAAAAATTACTGTTCTTCCCTTTTCGAATGAATATTGTATCTCTTTACTTTCTTACTACTGCTTTCCATTATCTTTTTTATTGCTCACTCTTTGTACTAATACATCTAATGCCTCTTAGTTTTAAACTGAACACGTTGTATGCCCGACATGCGCATTTATCGCATTCAAAGCAATCTAGATCGTTCTTGTGTTCTCAAACATTCACGCAATGCTGGCGCTCTGGTCAATTTTAGCAGCTGTCCAGAGCACTTAACGCAGTGTTGCCGCTGCTTGTTTTCATATTGTGATTTTTTTTCAACATTTATAGCCGCTTCTATGATTTTTACAAAATATGTTGTGAGCTATCAGACCATCTGGTATCTGACTGTCGTGACATTTTTGGAATTTTTGTTATGTATGTTTCTACATATTTGATCTGAAAAAAACACAGTTTTGTCCAATAGAAGCCGCTATATCTTTGTTTAAAATAAAAATGTCAAAAACGCTACTTTTCTACAAAAATTAAAAAAAAAAACATATGATATATAAGATTAGTTGCTTAAATATAGGAGAAATGTTAAGTAAAAATTCATTTTACATCGTGTCATAGATCTAAATAAACTATCAGCCGAATCAATCCTGTTACTAGTTTTGGTACTGTCTAATTTTTGGTACTTTCGGCATCCGGATAGAGGAACTTGTAAATATTCTGCGAGAAATTGGTATACTCGTCCTTATGACTACCCCTCACGTGTTCCAACAGGATGTACTTACGCCTGGCAGCGTAGTTACAATAAATGCATGCGAAAGCCGGTTTCTTGTTACATTCATAGCGTAGATGTCTCGTCAGCGTGTGCCTGTGTTTGTAGACTTTATTACATTGATGACACACTGACGGGGTAACTTCCGTGGCAACGATGGAGAGCAGAGGAAAGTCGTCTAAAAAAATAGGGCACAAAACGTACATTTCATACACAAGCAAGTATTTGGGTCTGCCAAACAATCATTTCTACATACCGTGCAAAAAAAACGCATGACATAAAATTATTACGACTTAGAATGAATCGCACTAGTAACCTAAATATCGTGTGCTGATTTCTGTCAGAAAATATGTCCAATGGACTTAGGTCAGCACTAATAGCAACCCTATAAAAACACTGTAAGTTGGAGACTGATGAAAAAATATATTACCCACCTCTCTGTATTTTGTGCCGTTAAACCATCAAAAATTTTACTGTAGTTAAGTAGATACACAGAAAAGTTATTATATATATATGTAGATAACCAAATGATAAGTGAAATTGTATTACCAAATAAATATCAATAAAACACACATTTTTTTAAAAATAGTTTTTATTTATTACGGAAAAATATCGCGCTCATTCATAGATAGGTATCCAGAATCTAAATTTAAAATCAGCTAAATGTTCGGGATGTCTAGATTTTACATGCTTCAACACAGGAGATCTTTGCTTTGATGCATATGAACAATACGGACAACGGTGCGCCGCCATCTTACCGCACTCGACCCTCAGATGTCTCAGAAGACTGGATCTCAGTTTGTAGAATTTCTGACAAATCGTACAGGCATACATTTTACCTAAAAACATAAACATACATCATGAAGTAATTTCAACGCAATTTGTTTAAATAGATAATAAAAGATTTAAATAAATCGTCCATTTTTCTTTAAGAGACCTGATTATATGAATTTAAAGAAGAGAGTGAACTAGTCTCGGTCTCAGTCAGATATATAAAATTTTATTTAAAAAACAATTCGGTGTGACATGTGTTTCGACCTTCCGACCCTCATCAGACCTAAAATATATCAGAAAAGTCTTAATTATGTGTATAAAATAAACAGAACTAGTAACACTAGTATAATAAATAAACAAACTTTTTTGTTTAGTAATTGCCATTAATTTCTTTCAGTTTGACAGCTATTTCGGCAACTTGTATCTTTTTTAAAATCCAATCAAGACTGATGCTAAAACCTGAATTTTTAACATTAATAAAAGAGTAAACTGTCTGCTTATTTAACCTACGTGGACATTGGGTATAAAGGTTTAACAATGAGAAGCCGTTTATATGTTATGTGTTATACCTGTATACGATGGTTTGTGATAAATTTCAAAATCGTGTTTTATTATTATTATTCCTGATTTTTAAGTGTAACAAGTTTATGGACTTGTTTTGTTCTAATTCTAAAGTAAATCTTATATTTTTATGTAATTTATTAATAGAATTAGTTGTCTCTCTGTGCCTGTGACACAAGCCAAAATATCATCAACATATCTGTACCAATAAATAAATTGTCTCTTACAGGGTTATTATCTATTATATGTCCTAAGTGATCAAGAAGTATTTCAGCTAAAATAGGACTTAACAGGTTAGCCATTATTAAACTTTCTTTACTTAAATATATCGAGTCATTAAATTCAAAATAATTTTGATCTAGGCACTCTGCCAACAAATCTAAAACACCTATGTCAAACCACATACTTGTGGATGTAATGAAATCCAGTGGGGTATTTAAGAGTGGGGCTGGGGGTAAAACCCCCTCAAGAATCATTTTCACATAATATTAAATGAAGTAAAAATCTCTGCCAACAAATCTAATATACTTATGTCAAACCATATGCTTCAGGATGTAATGAAATCCAGTGGCTTTTTTAAAGAGGGGCTGGAGGTTAAATCCCCCCAAGAACCAGTTTTACATATAATAAAAAGAAGTAAAAACCTTCCTTTTGGTCATTCATTTATGTTTCAAAGGTAAAAACGCCAAACTCCTTATCAAACAATAGATGAAGACCTTTTTTTGGAAGTTTGTAACTTGAATCGTCCGTTTCTTGGTCTTAGATTAGTTGAATCTCTGATATTTTAGCGCATATCTAATAATTTTAGTTGGGAGAACCCCCAAGAAGCAATATCTGTATACGTCATTGATTACATCTAAAAAAGTTTACACCAGATGACAGAAAACCCGATTACCGGTTTTTTGATTTCGGAAAGTTTTTAAGCGTGTTCTTCGATATAAGTGTAGGTAGTAGTTTTAACATTTCTACACATCAGTGTTCGTCTAATAAGTGTATTGTATAGTCGTCTTTTTTTTAATTTATAGTGGCCGTTTAATTTTAAGTTAAATTTAACATTTTTATTTTTTATAAATATAGTGAAGGTTCTTCTGATATATTTTAGGTCTGATGATAACCGAAGGGTCGAAACACGTGTTACATTGAATTATTTTTAAAATGGAATTTTATTTATCTGCATGACTGAGATGGAGGTTAGTTGATTCTTGTCTCTAAATTCATTTAAAAAAAAATATATTCACACAAAAAATATTTCATCAAATTCTTATTTCTTGTTTTTTCATCGTATTTTTAGATCAGTGATATATTTACTTATTTGATGAAATATTTAATTTCCAGTAAAAAGGAAGCCTGTTCTTTTTTCAAGAATTTATCAAATACATATAAATTAGTTCATAGAAAAATAATTTTAATAAGAAAAATATGTTGTTAAAAAGTGATTAGACAAAATAACATGCTTAATATTAATACCCTTTCAAATAAATTAAGAAACAATTTCACATAGAATTAATTTTTCAGTTTCACCTACTATTGCTGATTTTATCTAATTTTGTATAACTAGCGATACTTACCACAAAACTTAAGTCAGTTAGGTACCAGATTTACAATTTTTTTTATTTTGAGACCTTTCACACAACAAATTTTGTATTGTTTCATTGCGTGTGTTTTTTTTTTATAAAAGCACAATTGAAAGTAAAAAAAATGAGCACCGACTTTTTCTTTTGATAAATTGAACTGAAATTCAAAAAACTTACCAAAAGATTGGAAATTGTGTAGTTTTATAAGAGACTGGCAGATTTCCGAAATAATTATTTAGTAATGTGCACTGAGTGTTTGTATTTTGAACGAGGCCTAGAAGCTTAATTTTAAAAGTCAAAAAGAATTAAACAAATGACAATTGAAAGTAAAAAAAATGAGCACCGATTTATAATATTTTTTATTAAATAGATCAGGTTAAAAAAATGACATCATTATATATATATTTAAAACATTAAGCCAGATTTACATATTTTTTTTTAATGATCGTCTGGTTACTGAGACCTTTCACACAACAAATTTTGTATTGTTTCATTGCGTGTGTTTTTTTTTTATAAAAGCAATATGTGTTCCTTCAATAACGTTTCTAGACGATGTGGTGAATGCGCTACATATTTTTATAATTCCACTGAAAACTCATCGCGCCTTCTAACGGAAAAGGCAGGACAAGGTCTGCCGAGCCAGCTAGATTACCTTTAAATACAACCGAGCAAACTGGCAAAACATCGTCATGAGAAGCAACAAGTTAGAAAAAAATATTATAACATTATGGTAGGACTCAGTTGGAACTCATTGCCTCTCAGTTCACAGTTGTTGCAGATTTCTTAATTCCCGTTAAAGATAAACATATCAACGTTGGTATATTTATGGTCAGACGGACTAGCCTTTCATATCAAGTTATTTTTTAAAAATGACACTTGGTCAAAATGTGAGCTGTAACACCTTAACACTTCTGTTTAAGGTTTTCTTTTGATAAATTGAATACAAACCGTGCAATCAATATTCCATATAAGTGTAGCATTATGTTTATCATAAAATTTTATAATTCCATTAATACTATTTTTTACTTTCTTGCGTTGTTTCATTATATCTAAAAAAGTTTAAGTCACATAACTAGAAATCCCGATTACCTGGTTTTTAAGTGATTTCGGTAACTTTAAATTAAATTGTTTTAAGACTTACGATTTTTGATTGATTATGAAGGATTTAAGAATATAATATTATTAAAAAATTACCGAAATTCAAAAAACTTACCAAATGATTGGAAATTGTGTAGTTTTATAAGAGATTGGCAGATTTCCGAAATAATTATTTAGTAATATGTACTGGGTGTTTGTATTTTGAACGAGGCCTAGAAGCTTAATTTTAAAAGTCAAAAAGAATTAAACAAATGACAATTGAAAGTAAAAAAAAATGAGCACCGACTTGAAAAACCGCCTATAATATTGTTTTATTAAATAGATCTCTTTTTGGTAATTATAAATACAATTCTACTATGCATTTATTTTTATTGACTCTACGTTATGTTAGAATGTTTTCTCTCTTTCTAACACACTGCCTCTTATAGTGGGTTTCTGCAAATTTTATCGGTTGTTTTAAAAAGTAATTAAGTAGCATTGTCGATGCTCATTTTTTACTTCCTCGTAAGAGGGATGTATTGTTTTTTTTTGCAGATCTTTGCATTTTAGGGTCCGGAAAATATGTCATCATTTATATTTCGCCACCAATTTTCAGGGTTTATTTTCGTTGACAGAAAAAAGTAATAAATACATTTTTGATTTTTTTGATTCTCTTTATTATTCCCTTTTCAAAAATGTCTGATATGTTATACTTGGATCGGTAGTTTTTAAGATATTCTACTTCCCCCTTATCCTAGTTAATTTACGTGAAATCGTGTCTAAGATGTCTTGCTGATACTGTCATTTAACTTGTCTATGTTAGTTTGGCTCAACAAAATGGGCTATTAATTCTGAAGACGAATTAAATATAATACGCTTATATTATGTCAATAATAGAAAACCTACTCTCACTCAAAATGAGTATCATAGGCAATTTCCCGCTAGAACTGTCCTAACACGAAGCATAATAAGATATATAGTAAAAAAATTGAAGATACAAAAAAGTTTAAATACAAGAAGAAAATCAAATCCAAACGAAAACTTTGACTTAAGCGTGCTGCTATTCTTCACAGGTAAATTATTGCTGTTAGTTTTTTTATACTTATGACTATATCTTCATATCATATCGGCAAAATTCAACAAACTCTTCATAGTTATAATTATCATCTATAGAAATTTCTACCTGTTCATGGTCTAACTGAAAAACTAAAACAAAGATTGATTTTTGTCAAGAAATTTTAAATCCGCTCTTTTTACACAATATAGTTTTAACCTATGAAGCTACAATTACTACTAATGGTATGTTTAATCGTCACAATAAACGTTTCTGGGCGACAAACAATGCTCACAAAATTCAATTAGTAAAAAGTCAAGGACGATAAAGTTTAAATGTTTGGTGTGTCATTCTAAAAAATGAGGTTATCGGACCAATCTTTTTCCGTGAAAGTCTTACTAGTGTCAGATATCTCCAATATCAGGGAAATGACATAGAACAGCAGTTAGATAACATTCCTTTAAATCAGAGATTTACATTCATTTAGCAAAATGATGGCGCTCCACTACGTTTTAAATGCTACTCAATATTTGAATCTGAACTATCATCTGTGGATTGGATGAAATGAACAAATAAGATGGCAAACAGTCAGACCTGATGCTGCTTGACGTATTTCTTTGGGGTTATCTAAAAATCAAAATTTACAATAGACCCTAAAATATAGCTATATTGGAACAGAGAATTAGAGAAGAAATTCCAAGATTAAATGAAAATAACTCTGATTTTATTTTTAACTGCATTAATCCCAAATTGTTACAAAATATTGAAAGGTTCATCGCCAACCAAGGAGGACATGTGAATAACTAGAATTTATGACTTTTTATTTTACTTGTCATTTTTTATTTTTCATAACAAAATATTTCTTTACTTTAAAATCATATTAAGCATTTTTTACGTTATCATCTTACACACTATTTTACCTTAATAAACTAGGATATTATATGTTGTATTTCAGTAAAGGGGGAATTTTGAAGTCGAATTGCTCAAAAACTACCGATCCAATATCGACATATCACATATTTCTGGAAAGGGGATAATCAGGAGAATCTAAAAAATCAAAAATATACATTTTTTATTTCATTTAAACAAACCAAAATTTGGTAAGGTACAGGGTGTTCCAGCGAGGACTGAACAGAGACCTATTTTCGACCTTCCTTGTATTTTGCAAAAATTCAAAATAGCCAATCGATGTATTTTTTCTTGTAGAATCCAAAAATGTCATCGAAAAAATATTTGAACCAGAAACAAAAGAGTTACGCTATGCATCAGGTGTTTTTTAAATGGAATGTATCGTTTTTTATACGATTTTTGGAAAGAGTGATTTTTTTTATGTCCGTTCTGATTAAAAGATTTGATTTTGCGATAGCTGTTTATATTACATTTTAATGTTTTACAAACTAAAATTTTAGCTTCACCTGTTTAAAATATACGATAGGTTGGTATAGGTGATCAAGGTAAAATGACGTTTGAATGCTTTGTCAATAAAAATTGACATTATTTTAATTATTGTCGAAGTCTTCACCTAAAAAATATATATTTGACTCTGATCGAAATGAAATATTTTTTGAACGAGAGACTACAGATTGTTATGCTATTTTACAAGTGCCAAGAAAATGCAAGAGAAGCAAGAAGAAGATTTATTGCAAATTTTCATAGAAATATATCCATCAATACAATTCTAAGGATAAAAAACCTATTTGAGGAAAATAAAACTTTACATGATAGAAAAAGAAATTCAATAAAAAATAATTATTAAATAATAAAATAAAACTACTAATAACATAAGTTTTCAATGTGACCGCCGTTTTTCTCGAAACAACATCGATAATCCCTTTGTAGCCTTTCTAAACTTGCTGTTACAATATGATTTTCCTGGTTAAGGCGGTTTATTTCATCGACAATTTTTCCCATGATCTCTTGAATATTTTCGTTTCGTTGTCTGTATACGACGTTCTTCAAATGGCCCCAAAGAAATGTATCCAAAACTGAGAGGTATATTGGGCGGCCAAGCATATGTTCCATTTCGCCCTATCCATTCGTTATGGCGCCGATTTAAAAATTAAACCACATCATGCACGGCATGAGGAGGCGCCCCATCATGTTGCCAAATTAAATTCTGATATTCTGCCAATGGTAAGTCTTCCAAAAAATTTTCAATTTCGTTTTCTAAAAACTCATAATATCTGTGCCCATTTAAAGTCCCGTTAAAAAATATTGGTCCCAATTTATTGTTTTTTATCCCACACCAAACATGAATAGAATGAATACCAGTTTCTGACTTACCCTGTATATTCAAAATTATTTTTTTATGGGTGGCGAAATATAAATGATGATCCTGTACTGGGCGTAGCTCAAAAACTTGAAATTTTGGTCAAAATGGTAAAAATCCAATATGACGGAACAAAATGGCTGCCTCACCAAATCATTATTTAGAAACTACTGATCGGATGAACTTGCCAAAAATAAAGGGTGCTATATGGATAAACTGGTAAAATGTTTGTGTTAATCGAATATGGCGGAACAAAATGGCGGCCTAATAAAATAGTCGATAAAATTCCAAATCCTGGAATAAAACCTTTTTTATGAAGGAAAATATTAACCGAGATAAATTAAACCAGGTAAATAATGTTACGAAAAATAAATAAATTAAAGTAATAAATGCATTTATAGACTGTTTATTGTAAGTAATGCAGTTTCATACGAAGGAAGGTGTAGGTAAAGGTGAAAAGACCGATTTTTTGCTTTCTATATTTATCATTTAGTTATTTGTTCAGATAATTCTCGAAATTCAGATATAATTTTAAAACTTTTGTATTCAACATTTTTTCTATCACTTGAAATAAATCTTGTAGCCCTATCAATATATAAACAGAAGCTCTATACAAATGGAAACTGCTTTATATTTCACTTTTTTTTATTAAAGAAAGGATTAGTTACTAAAGAAGCTTGTTAAAGGTCTTTACAATTTGGTTTTACGCTATGACCTAAAAGTTTTCTCTATAGAAATATTTTTAAAAGCTTTTATTTAACTTCATTGTATGTTAGTATGTTTGGGACAAATTTTGCAAGTAACTTTTAAATAAAATAGATGTAAAAAATATTTAAAAAAAACTCTTACCTATACCTATATGAATTTTTTCTTAAAAGTTTGAGGCTTTATTTCAAGTGTGTTGAGGTCTCATACCTCAATGCTATTACAAAAATATTCCTATTTTTAAAATTCTGTATATATGTAAGTTTACTTATTTTTTTACTTTTCCCATTTTTATACAGTGTTCAATTTATTACACAAACGAAACGAAATTTTTGAATATTTTATTTACACATAGGTCTCCAAAATCTATTTTTAAAATCGTCTAACAGTTCGGCATGTCTAGATTTTACATGGATCATGACAGGAGATCTTTGTTTTGACGCGTACGAGCAATATGGACAGTGATGCTCGGCCTTTTTACCACACTCGACTCTCACGTGCCTCAGCAAACTTGTTCGCGCTTTGTACAATTTTGGACAATTAGTACAGGCATACATTCTAACTGAAAACAGACAAATACGCGTTAAAAAATATAATTTAATTTTCCAAACTGTTAATTTTTATTTAAATCTAAAATAATTTTTTTCTATATTTATCTACTTTTTTTGCAACCTGTATATTGTACTGATGTTCCTAGTTTTCATCTTTCATCGACCCTATATTTGTATACAAACAGCCGGTTGTACAAAACTTAATTGCTTTTTAGAATATTTAACCGAGCTTTCAGATTTGACAAGAGCATAGAAATCTAGGAACTCGCTGTCAAATTTGACATTTCGTTAATCATTCTAAACTTTAATTGAGCTTTCTGCAACCAGCAGTTAGTCTCTTAGGATCTGGTTTATATAATATTCTATTCATGCACAAAATCACATTCTATTTGCTTTATTGGAACCAAAGATATTTGGTTTTAATTATGATCACAACTGGCCATTAGTTTATTGTCGAAAAACATGACAATCCATAATTGAAATCCATTAACGCTATTTTTATTAAAATTATCTTTAAGAAAAAACTTTACCTAAGCCACAAATTTGTTTTATTTTGCATATTTTTTAAAAAACTATAAAACGTCAAATCGAACAATCTCTTGATGATAGTATAAAAGAAATATTCAAATCTTGAATATGAGTGAAAAACAGGACGGTTTATACAGAGGGTAAATTAATCCAAATCCAAAACTTTGAAAAATAATTTTCTTATTACATATGTAAAATAACAAAACCATCATTCTCAAGGATGGTGTATTAAAATGTTTTTATTTTCCTTTTTTAATACACTAACCCAATACCACAACAAAAAAGAGATATTTTAACACCCTGTTTATAAGCTGTTTATATGACTTTTGTTCTTATCTTCTATATAAACAGCTCAAAAGTGCAGAAAAATTTGTCGTCATCTTAGGAGACTGTATCTCGGAAACGCCTTAGCCTATTTTTAAAAATTAAAAAGATTCTGAAAGGCCATTATTTGTTTAATCAACTGGAATGGTCTTTGATACAAATATTTTGTTTGTGTTGTACATGGTAGGAAAAAATGTAATGTAAAATTCTAGAACTTTCATAGTAATCACATTTACAAGCTTTTTAATTTTTGTAATTTTGACTTTTTGAGAATACCCTGTAACTTTTTTCAAAACAAAAACGTGCAAAACCGCCATACTTTTGTGCATAGAAAAGTTGGGATAATAAAGTCCCGAAAGTTTTACATTAAATGTGTAACCTCATGAAAATTTGTACTTTTTTAATTTAAAAAATACAAACTTTTTGAAAATACCCTGTAACTTTTTATATAAACAAAAAATAAAAAACCTCCAAATATGGCCCCAGATATCGAATAAAGTTTCTAAATGTGATTTTTATCAAAGTTCTAGAATAACTATTGCAAGAGGTGCAAAGCGTTAAAATTCTTCATTTTTACATGGTATTTTTCACATACGGTATAACACCAAAAAAATTATCAAAGACCACTCCAGGCTGTTGATTATACATATAATGATCTTTCAAAATCTTTTTAAATTTAAAAAATGGCCTTTTTATATGGTTTTGTTGCGTATTTTTTCTATAAAACAAATATGTTTTTCTTTAATAACATTTCTGGACGATGTGGTGAATGCGCCCCATATTCATATAATTCCACTGGAAACTCATCGCGCCATCTAACGGAAAAGGCAGAACAAGGTCTGCCGGGCCAGCTAGTTTTTATAAAACGCCTTCCAAAAACCTGGACCTGAATTAATTTACATTCTGTAGAAATAAAAGAAATTCGAAATTGTATATAACTAAACCAAACTTTAAAAAAACTTCTTTTTACTTTTTTAACTTAAAACTAAAATATTGATACTTTTTGGTATGTCTGTGTGTCTATGTACATATACATTAACATTTTTAGCATCACGGTTAGTTCGCACGTTTATGAGTTTCATAAAAACAGGGGGGACAGTAGTGTCTAAAACACCCAGCACATCTGTATGGAGTGCTGGTACATTTTCTCTGAGCAAAGTCCCTTCCTTTCTGATTCCTCAACCTTTCGTAGCATGTCACACAACGACGCCTCGTTCTCCTACCCAAATGTTGCAAGACATGACCTACATAAAAAATATAGATTACAGTCAAAATATATGAATTAGTAACAAAAAATTATAGCATTTTGACAATAATTGTAGCATACTAATGGAAAGTGGGAACTCAAGACATGGAATGGCTGCAGAAAATTTAATACACTGAAAAAAGGAGCTCTTGATTTAAATACATACGCCATTTCATTAACGGTTTTTGTGACTTTGAATAGATCCAAACGCGAGCTCTCTTGAGTTAAAACGTTATTTATGTTACATCAAGTCAGCCAAGTTTGCATAAAGCATAGTTTCTTTTGTCTCAACTCAAAGTAATTTACCAGCTCAAATATATTATTACAATGTAGAAATATTTTCGGAAAGGGGATTCTTAGAATACTTTCCATAAGAATTATCTTAATTTAAGGAAGACGAATTTTGTAACTTATTTCTTGATGCAAAAGAATAGATATTGTAAAAGAACAAACATTATTTGAGCCCAAATAACATTTCTAAATAATAGCCATATTATTTCGAACTAAAGGTAGTGAGCTATTGTACCAAAGAAACAATATGTTCGCCCAAGAGAACTATTTCTTTGGTACAAGAACTTGTGCTCTTAAATTAATTCCATGCAAAAGTAAAATAAAAAAAAAACTATATCTTAAAAGTAGATTTTTTCTTCTTGTGCATATAACATTCACAATAGTAATTAACCAAATTGTTAGTGATTTTTATTAATAAAAGACCTACGTATCTATCTACCTTTTGCAGTCGGTAATTTATGATCCATGTCCATGTTTAATCAACCTCAAAACACTTTTTAAATTGATTGTGACGTTGTCAAGTTATGATATTTTGCCTTTTTTCGCCTTTGAAGGGGCTGAATAAAAAATTCTTAGTTAATTTATTTACTTACATTAAAAAATATTATTTTGTAGAGGGTTTGAAGCAGATATCATAAAATGTCATTGCCTATCTATATTATAGCAAACTGACCAATGCTTTATCTATCTATTCTATACAGGGGTCTGCGATGACGCTGACACGCTCATCGCCAACCACTCCTCACTTAAGTTAGCCTTTCCAGCTTAAAGCTCAGGGCAAATTTGTTCAGATCTAGAACAGGAAAGTCCAGACCTTCCTCTGGGTCGATCTTCGGTTGCCCGAGGAACAAATACCTTTAGCGATCCAGTGCCTCACAGTAGCATTGAATATATACAGCTGTCTCATATTCCTTTCCGCAGAATCTGCATGTTAGGTCACCAGCGTGTACCCCTCACTTACTCAGGTGGTTCAGATAGAACACACTGTATGTTTGCCCCATATTGATGCATCTATTTGTTGTTTCTTTAAATCCAAAATACTTTTAAAATCGATTTCTCTGTTGCCAAGTAATGATATTTATTTTCCCAATTTTCCATCCATAGTGATATGGCATTTCTACAAATGTACACCCTGTATGGTATTTTTTAAGTAGTTTTATTATTGAAATAGTTAAAGTTTCTTATTCCCAACAAGAAATGATAATAACTAAATGAAGTCATGGAAACTATTTGTTAGCTTCCAGAATTTATGCCCAAAACTATCCCGAAAAAAGACATCCTCAAAAAACTTATTTCAGAGGTCTAAAAGAAACATGTGAACGTATAGGATCTGTTAAATACCAAAAACAACAAGAAATAAGATTTTTTAAATGAAGAGAAATCACTTGCGATTGCTTTATCAGTAACGCAGAAACCTACATTAAGCGTAAGGGCCATTAGCTAAAATTTTAATATCCGTAGCCAAGTCGCTTAAATCACAGTAGTTTCATCCATATCATGTCCAACTACATCAACTGAACTTGATTTTTCAAATGGTATTGCCTTTTGTCATTGGGCAGAATATAGAATAAGAGAAAACCCTTAAGTTTGTTTTGTTTAGAGACAAATCCACATTTTGATCGTCAATCGCCCTAAGTTTCGTTTTTATGCAACTGAAAATCTTCAAGTTGGAGACTATCAACATAGATTGTCTCTTAATGTCTGGAGAGGTATTCTCTCCACAACTATCCCGTTGGACAGTACTTCTTTAAACAGCCATTAACTGGCAACAGAGTTTTACAAGAAAATGTACCCGTTTAAGAGAGCATGTGCCAGAGGAAATTTTACTAAACGTGTTGTTTTAACTTGACAGCTCCCACTTACTTCCACAGAGATGTACCATTCCTGAGAGGTGGATGGATCTAAGGAGGACTAATTAATTGACCTGCTAGATCTCCTAATTTGACAATCATGGATTTGTTTATGGGGATACATAAAATCAACTACTTATCGAATACCAGCGTCCGCCATAGAGACAAAAATTTTTTGTCTCTGTCTTTATCCTGGGTTAAAGTGAGGTAAGTAACTGGTTGTGTATTATTTTATGTCTGACTTAGTAAATTTGGCATATCTTAGATATTATTTATACGCTTTTGAAACTGGTTGTTTAATAGAAACGGGACAAATTTTTGTAAAAATGTTGTTACGTTTTTAAATCATTATCACTCTAGATAAACTTAACAATCTGATATTATTAATCAGATACCTTCGTTTGATTCTTGCTGAAATCGTTTCATGTAGGGAAGGCTATAGAAAAACTGCTGAATTCAAAGTTGATTATTGAGGTTGCAGCTCAATGGGTAATGAGCTTGCCTAAATAATGAAAGTCCTGCGTTCAAATCCCAGCAAAGGGAAATTAACTTTTTTAAGTAAAAATTGAAATAAAAAGTAAGGATTCCATTCATGTTTATTACAAAAACTAGTAATTATTTGATAAAGTACCACACAAATTGTCTTTACGGAAATACAGCTCAGTAAAACAAAGGAGGCAGTGGTTTTCGGAACAGTGTATATCTGGTAACCGTACATGTTCTTTTCAATACCGTTAAAAACATACTCACGTGAAATTAATAAATTAACAGTTGAGATCAAAACTTTAATAACTCAATAGTTACTGCGCTGGACTAAATAATGAAAATCTTGCGTTCATATCCCGGTAGAGGCAAAATAACGTTTTAAAGATTAATACATTTAAAAATATATTATGTCTCTATTGAAATAAAAAAACGAAAGGTTCTATACGTATTTATTTAAAAAACACTAGTATTATTTGATAAATTAGTACACAAAACATCTAAACCGGAATGCACCTCATAAAAACAAGCGAGGCAGTAGTTTTTGGAACAGTGTATACACTTATATCTAGTGACCGTGCACTTTCTTTGCACGTACATTCTATCGTGCACCTGCCGCATCCTGATGTAGCAGGTAGAACACTTCCTGTAGACGTTTTTTCCAATCTCATGCAATTCATGGTTGGCACACCGGTGTACTAAAAATCCAGTGTAAATTATCTTTATTCACATTCAGTGATGAAAAGCAAAAAAAAACTTTTCAATAATGTATGCAGACTAATATCTATAATAATTAATATTATTAACATACTTATTTACATAGCTAGTGCAAAGAGGTGCAATATGTATTCTACAAAATAAAACAATATACAGAGAATAGCCCATTAGAGCCACCAAGTCACCAGACCTAGCCCTCATTGAGTTCCATGTAGAGGGGTTTCCCATATATTTTAAAGCACTGGTAACTGACTCATCTCTGGAAAGATGATTTTGTTGATTTTATTGAATCTTCTTATTAAAAGTAAACGATTTCGATTTATTTTTAGAGCATTACCTCTTCCTTATTAATTAATTTTTTAAAAGAGTCCCCAGCTACTTACCTTTTGAAATTAATTTTTTTACATTTTTTTTTAACAAATTGATTTTTTCGACGTTACGCCGGGGATCGCAAGAAGCATCATCAAGAATCTTCACTGCACGAGATAAAAACACTTTGTTTTCACACGTTTATTAAAGTATGCGTAAGAAGTTTCAATACAATAAATATCGTATTATAAATGTTTAAAATATTAATTTACTTGTCGTTAATTACAAATTATATAAACCTAAATTTACAATAGTAAAAACTAAAAATGTCAGAAATAAATTAATATGTTTGTTCGATATTTTGAATCGTCAGATTTGCAACTGTCCAGTTAAAGAATGCGGTCTTGAATAAATTGAATTAAAACTCAGGCAATTATTCGACAAAAATATTCAAACAGGTACAGTTATTCAACTGTGCTTTTTCTAGCACTAGTATGAAGGTCCAGTTTTCTTGTATTTCGTTCGCCTAAGGACCTCAAAGTCTGGACCCACATAAAGTTGTTGATTTGAACGCAGTGCAAAATTTTTTATAACCCTTCAGGAAAGCGTTTCCTGAAGGGTTATAAAAATAGCTTCTGCGCGTTGAACCATGACACTACCAGCTAGTATAGTAGAGTCTTGTGCAGTGTTGCGTGAAGTCTCCAAACATCTGAAATACTGACTCTAGGCTTGCTAAAGACTTCTTGTTATATTCGATAAATACTGTTTTTTTTAATTTTGTTTCTAGTGAAATATTTTATGCTTTGACCATTGTATTCTACCTCGTTGTTCCAGGAATGTTCAACGATACATCTTGATGTTTTCCCCTTTTGTGTATACTACAAGCAATAAATTAAAAATGAAAAGTCACAACACTAACGATTGTTTAAAATAATAATCGTCATCGAGAAACTACGATATATCTAAATAAACCTTTTTTAAATCAGGAATGAGGTAGCGGTTCTCGTAATTACTCAAAATAAAATAAATTTTGCAGGTACAACTTCTTCAAAAAAATTTTCCGGAGCTCTATAAAAATGAAAAGGTAAGCAAATAAATAGCATGCTTAAACAAGGAATAATAAGTTATTCACTACATCTACATAAAAGTCCTCTTCTGATACATATCATAAGCAAGATGCTTCCGGGAAACGCAAACATAGAATCGTAGTCGACTTCCGTAAATTAAATGACGTTACAATTGGAGACGCATTTTCTTTACCAAAATATTGAGAAAATATTAGATCAGTTAGGGTATTTTATGACTAGAAGGGTGGTTTGATTTTGTTTTGATATTATTTTACATAAACGATAATTATGAGCGGTTATGAATTTTTCAGTACAATCATGTTCATTTTTGATATTACTAATTTCATTTTGTGAAGACTTCTTGTCCAGACATAGGGTTGTGGCTGGGGTATATAGAGATCTAATTAATATCATTTTGTTTTGCTGCGATTAATTTGCTTCTAGCTGAGGTACTATCTTCTGTAAATGGGTTCTTGTATACAAAAATCTCGATTAAGTTACTTTTGCGATTAACAAGAACAACAACAAACGTAAGCTTGAATCTTTTTCCTTCTCCATGGTAATTGAAGACCGGGTGTTATTTACATAACCGTATATATTGGACAAGGAGTCTTTAGAAGAAGAATATAAATAACAGCCTTAAGCAGAATGCTTGTACAGAAAAGTTGATAATAGACTCAATTATGAAATGCCAAAATAAAAATAACTCAATACAACGACGTAACAGACAACTGGCTCGTTCAGATCAATTACAATATCAAACAGACTTTAAGCAGGGAAACACTTTAAGAATTGTATTAACTAAAATCAAGCTCGATTATCCAAATGAGAGACATATTGTATCTATCAAGTACCTTATGAGAGTGATAAATTTTATATTGGGGTAACAAAAAGCTCCTTAATAAGAGCCTTACGGCCGGTTGCAGAGAGCTTAATTAAAGTTTAGAATGTTTAATAGAATGTTTAACGGAATGTCAAATTTGACAGCTAGTTCCTAGATTTCTATAAAAATCTTGATAAGTTCCAAAGCTCTGTTAAATATTCTAAACAGCAATTAAGTTTTGTGCAACCGACTGTTAAAGAATGTCGAAAACATATAGAGAAGGGAGAAGCAGCAAGACCGGGTATCGCCGAACATTCCTGGAGCAATAGTCATAGATTCCGATGGTTAGAAGCTAAAATATTTCTCAGAAAACAAGAACTGGTATTTATAGGATATAAAAAAGACTAGTATCAATAGTTCAGATATTTATAAACCTTATTTCACGCTTTGTTTTAGACTTAGCCCTTAGTTTTCACTTAATAATGAACAAAAAAACTTCTGTGATCGAAAGGGCATTTTATTCAGGATGCGCCAATGTTTATAACCTTCAGAAAAACTAAGATATTTAGAAAAATTACCACCAATCGCGATGTTACAGATTCTAAAAGGATTATCCTGTATGCTTAACGGCAGTGTCAATTTGTTAAATCACTTCAGGTATTTTGATATTCTTATAAAAAATAATTACCTAAATCTCAATTGAATTAATGGTATTCTTTATAGGTAGACTGTGTTAAACATGCTTTAGGCAGAAACTTATTTTCTACATTTACATCTTTTAGATATGCCCTTGAGTTATAATGATTAGGTTTCTTCCTAAAATATCGTAGCTATTATTATACAAGGATCGCTTTCACAACCTGTACAATTGATAGCTCATAACAAATCCAAGAAGAGTAATTCTACCCACCAAAAGTATTGGAACTGAATTAAACTTCTAGACCACAATAATTTGTTAAAAAAACGCAGATATTGAATTTTTTGAAAATATCTACTCTAATAATACTTTATTAGTGCGAATTGTAATTTACTCTGTTAATAGTGGACACTCTCTGATAAGATGTCCGTATGACGACTTGTTCACCTCTGAATGTATTTCGTAAAAACACGACAGGCAATAGTTTCGGCAACACTGCTTACATTTGTATCGGGTAACTTTACACTTTCTTTGGGCATATTTCCAATCGTTGTTTTCGCGCAGTCTGAGATAGCATGCTGCGCATTTCCTATAGACGCCATTTTCCAACTCTTTTAGTTCGTGGTTTTTACAGCGGTGCACTAAAAACCGGACAAAATCCTTTATTATTTAAAAGTATTTATTACAATTTACATATGAAAGTTCAAAATATGCTTTTAATTTATCATTCTTAGTTGTTAACAATTACGTAAAATCGGTAAATTGGTTCAACCTAGAACTTCCCGCGTTAATTGTCCGTTTTGAAAGTTCAAATTAATTTAGAATAATTAAAAAATGTTAGAATTGAAATATAAAAAAATGATTCTACGCTATCATTAAAAAATATATGGATAATTGAATGTCCCATAAAAACTTAGTAAAGGAGTTACGGTATATTTAATACACTGAAAAAGTAAAACAAGTTAATAATTATTTGTTAACTTGATATAAATATTGCTTGCCTTAAATCAACTTGTTTATTTGATTTTTTTATAAATTTGATTGGTTCAGTAAGGCCTTTTTTCATATTTTGCTAAACAAATATTTATTAAAGGGAACCATTCCTGTACAGTTTTGCTGACGTTTCGCCAGAATCACAATTCAATGGCATTTTCGAAGCTTTTTTCTGGCGTCCGAATACAAACTGTCTCTATTCGTCTCTATTCAGACGCGAGATAGAAAGCTTCGAAAATGCCAAATGTGATTTTGGCGAAACGTCAGCAAAACTGTTCTGTTCTTTCCAGTAGTGAACGGAGAATGGATGTACACACACACACACACACACATATATATATATATATATATATATATATATATATATATAAATTATTTTATAAAGAAGACATTACGACAGAATATTTGCTCCGCTCCGAAAAAAAGTGGATATTTTTTTTTAGTAGCCAAATGTTTGTCCTCCAGGAAAGGCATTCTAAATAAGCAACTGATAGATGATAGCCGTTGAAAATTGTCTATAATTATTAGCCAATAAGAATTTCTTCATTTATCAAGGAAACTGAATCATAATAAAAAGTGTATTTACTAATATTACTAAATACCTACGTGCGGACCTAAAATGTACTTCACTTTCCATAATTAAATAAAAATTCAAAGAGGGAATTTCCAGGTTATGCCAGTTTGTCAATTTTCTTAAAAGTGAAAGTAAAATATGGATTTAAAAAATTAGCTAAATATATTATTCATTTTTTCCTCACTACCTAGTACATTTTGCACTCTTTCTAAAATAAATATATTTACCTACCAGTACATCATGACGTACATTACCAATAATACAACTAAAAAAGAGCTAATTAAAAGCCAATAAATGGTATTATGCAACTTACTTATTTGCCGAAAAAAGATTACTTGACCCCAAATGATGTTAACATCAGATATGGACTGTGTGCGATTCACCAAATAGCCCAAGAGCTCGTGACAAAAAACTGAAAGAGTTTTGTAATTGCTCGTATTTCAATATGATGTAGAATTAACGACGTACAGGGTGATTCATTATATTTTGACACCTACCTACAGCCGTAATTATAAGGTTTAGAAAAAAACTTTAAATGCAAAACTTGTAGGGTTGATTGATTATCTTTTGGATATTTCAGATTTCAAAAAATAACTTTCGAAAGTTAAAAAAATTATATGTGTGCAAGCTGTGCTTGACAATTACTTTGCTCAAATCGGCGTGAGATAAGCAGCGGGAAGTAGTAGGACGTTTATGTTATCAGAAAGAGTTTTCTTTCTAATTATTAGGTTATTGGAGTAACACAACTAATGGTTCATTATGCACTGATTTATTGGAAGATTATTCTATTTATATGATTAACAGTCAAACAATGTGAACAAACAGTAAATTAAATTTAATACGTACAAGGTTGTAACCTTAGTTTACTATTGTTTAATACGTGCAAGGTTAGCTGTTCGTACTTTGACAAGGTCAGTGTTTTGAGGAAACACGTGTTCAAGGTGATTTAGATAAATTAATGTATAATTTTTTTGGGAATTATTGGAGGACAATGACATGTGTTTTTTTTTCAAATGGAACACCCTGTATAGTATTAGTTAGAAAGAAATACTATTTCATTCTGATTTCAAAAATTATAATTGGTTGATATTTGGTTCAGCCGTTTTCGAGCTATTTCAGTTTAAACATTAACGTTTCGGTAAACGAGACTTCAGCCATATTCTCGGTGATATAGTCAAGTCTGTCTTGGTCATCACTATGATGCAAGAATGCGCTGGATAGCAGTTGTTTCAACAACTGTACTTATGGCAACCAAATACATAATTCTTCACTTTTCTGTCATTTATGGTTAAGTCTGTTCGATGTAATTAAATTTTGCTGAAACTAATTCAGATGGGTGATTCTGAGGAAGAAAAACGAGAAGTAATAAAACTCTTTTATTGAAACGGTAATAACGTTCCTAGAGTTAGATTTGAATATCGGCGAATATACCTGGGAAGAATTCCTTCAATAAATACAATCAAGAATATAATTAATCGTTTCGAACAACAAAATTCCATTCAACGAAGGACCAGAAAAATAGAAAGAAGATTAGATGAGTTTCTTTCGAATCACTATAATTACGGCTGTAGGTGGGGGTCAAAATATATTGAATCACCCACCCTGTACCATGAGTCAGTAACCATTCGCAAGGTCAGGTAGTGGGTAGACCTGGTGGCGGCGCGCTTTTATGTTAAATTATTACATGAACAGTCAAGAGATTCGGAGAAAATGGTACTGTTAGAGACAAAGTAAGAACTGGTCGAATAAAAAGTGCAACCAATGATGTGAAAACTTTAGAAGCATTACAGATTTTCACACGCTTTAGCAAGAAACATTGGACAAGCAACAGATGTTAGTCATGCATCGATTAAAAGGATTTAAATTGCCATACTATATTACACATACACTTACAAAATTCATTAAGTACAAGAACTATCAGAAGATGATTTTGACAGACGAATAAAGTTTTACGATATTATTATGAGAAAGTTCGATGAAAACCAAAATTCCTATAAGAACATTGTTCTTACAGATGAGGCAAACTTCATGCTTCATGTTGTACTCAATAGGTGTAACTGCAGATTTTGGTCTAACAAAAATCCGCACTGGTTTATTTATAACACAAATTATTGGGCCATTTTGTATCGATGAAAATTTATTGGACCTTCTTCAAAATTATGCCAGAAATTCAAAATTTAAGTGTGACAAATTTCCCTAACAGTTGATTTCAACAAGATAGAACGCCGTACAGTGAGAAATACTTGGATAAAACATTTTCAATAAATAGATAGGCAGGAAAGAATTGCATCGAATGGGCTCCAAGCTCGCCCAATCTCTCGCCTTTGGATTACTTTTTCATCAGAAATTCAACTCGGGGGGGTCCAAACCAGAAATTCATTTCGGGGAGGGATTCCAAACGGTCAAACCTAAGGAAAATTAGTTAAAAAGCATGCCTGTACCAACATATTTTCAAAGTTTCGGGAGGAGTGTCTAGACCACCAGGACCTCATCCTGGCAATATGCTTATCTGGAAGCATCTAAAAAATATTATTTATAAGACTAAGCCTGAAAATCTTGAAGACCTAACAAATCGTCTTAACCAAGAGGCATCAGAAGTGTCTGCATATATGATCTAAAATGCTGCAAAAAAAATTATATTTTCAACTTGCTTACTGCCAATCAGTAGAAGGGAAACAATCTGAACCTTTGATTAGAAGAAGCTAGAAAGCCTTTATGTATTGCATTGTATTGTTTTTTATTACTGTATTATTTACGTCATTATTATTTTTTTACACTGGTTTTTGTAAAAAAAAACTATTTTAATAAAAATATTCGTAAATCTTATTTGTTCTTATTTTTATTTCCTAAAAAAAAATGTTTTGCCTAACGACAAATAAATTTGACAATAGGGCAGTACCTATCAGTTAATTGACACTGGCATTTTGACGTTTATTATTTAAAATTCCTTCCTTTACAAAATTTAATTTATTTTTGCTGGGTTCAAAACATTATTTTTTTCAACAAATCATACTTATAAATGATCAAGTAATGCACAAAAAAAATAAAAATTACATGGTGTTACATAAAAAAAAAATCAAACATAGTGTCAATACCTGACAAGTGGTAGGTCTGATAACGTCGCAAATATCAGCCACGAATGCAAAACCATTTTTTACCTCTACATCCCAAATTTGAGGCACTTTGATACAAGGGCTTACGAGAAAAATGGCCGCTGCTGATCTTTTGTGCCACTTTGATCTTAGAGTTTCTCGTTCTCGTTGCTATTGTTCTCAGTCTCCTCATTTTTGCTGTTCTAAGTGTTTCCTAGATAAAGGATTTACCACCAATGTCCATATCGATCATATTCATGTTTTGCACAATCTAGTTTTGTAGTAGATGTTTTTACATTCGTGTCTTCTAACTTATTAACTTAGTCGTCAGCTTTTCATGCCTTTACCAGGGGGATCCACCTTACTTAGATCCGTTAGTCTCTTTCTCAAAGCCAACTAGCTTTGTACTATTATGACTACTGAATTAAAACAATAGCTGTTTACGAACAATAGACATATATTGATCTTGTACTTGTGAATAGTACAAAATAGTCATCATATAAACACACAATAATTACAAATCTCTATTATTTCGTACAAAAATAAAAACCTCTTATAAATTCACATAGACGCCATCTCTTACGTAATAGCTCAACTTATGGAAATTCTTCAGATGATACTTAAGGCTTGTGCTTTTTTTTGCTACACAGTTGCACAGATGACACTGGTACATAAAAGGGGTGTACACAGGTCGATCAACTTTTTCTTTTGTCCTGTAGCGATTACCTAAAAAAAACAAATAATTAATAAACTGTACAAATGGAATATAAACGATTTTAAAACAGAACACAAATCCCGGTGTTAATTAGGTTTATTAAAACTTCCATTTTCAAATTTTCAGGAGTGAAATTATTTTTATATTATTCTATTTATATGATATTATTTATAAACCTAGGTATATCAATACTGAATATTGACCCTTCGATTAATAAAACACACTGAAATACAAACCTGTTTCATAAAAAGTTCAAACCTTATTTTAAATTTTTATTTTTTTTTATCATGGGTTAATTAATTAAAAATAAAAAAGTGAGCCTCCGCACAACCAAAAAAATGTAGATTTTACTAACTGTCAAAATTCCATTATTTCTAATTACATTAAAAAAACAATTTGTTGTAAAATATAAACTTGTATCATTAAAAACATAAATATACGAACAAATTCCTATAACCTAATAATAAACTAATGGAAACAAAAATAAAAATAGCGAACACAAAATAGGCTTATAAGAAAACAGTTATTTAAAATAGTCAAAATGCCAAAACAAGAGGGTTTTTGTATAAAAGCTTTACCAAAATATTGCAAGAAAATATATTGGACATAATATATAAAATTTTTGAATAAAACATATTAACAAAAACTAGTAATACGAATAATTATTTCGTGACAAACTGTCCAACTAGTGTACAGAGATGGTTAACAAAATATATGTATGAACAAGTCGCAATAATAAATAAATGGAAGTTTTTTGTTTTAGATTGCCCTTTTTAATTGTTATCGATATTTTCCCTCCTTCATAAAAACAATTCTTTGGTGTTTTAGTATTAATAATTTTTTCAATAGTATTATTTCTACAGACTGACAATTCTCCCCCAACTTCAGCTTCCTATTTTCAAGGCTCTCTCTAGACATAGAAGTTATTTAAATCATCAGTATCCCTTTTTCTTTTATTTTTATATCGCTCATGCTTCTTTTCTTGTTCTAATTTGTATTTTTCCGGGTCATCTTTTATTCTCTGCCGTCTTCTTTTTTCGCATTCGTTTTTTCTTCTTCTTTTTTCTTCATCTGTCAATAACTTACCAGCGCTATTATATATTTTATAGAACAAACCTAAAGCAGAAAAAAATATTAGCCAAAAACTATTAACCTAAAAATATTGAGGTTTAATTAAATAACAGAAAATTATTTTGCATTTTTTTGTCTGTATTTGTACTTTAGTTAAGGTTTTTATATGTTTTATGTCTAATCTAGTGGCTACCTTACCATTAGAGGCTTTTTAGAGTTACTTAGTACACTAAAAATTTATATCAATAATTTTTATTGATTCTGCAAAATGATTTAACAAAAATGATAACAATTAGATAATCAAATTTAACGATCTGAGGGATATACTTCATAGTATGGGGTTTGCAAGTAATGTTTAGAGGGCTGATTGTCTATCACGTTACCTTTAGGTATCCGTCCCCTACAGCATAAAACGATCAGACGTTTTGCACAGAGCCCCCCTCAGGGCTGAGGACCCACAGAAATTTTTCTTACGTTTTTGTGAATAAGGTACATGTTTTAGTTCACGAATTAAAGACAAACAGAAAGCATAACTACTGTAAAAGATGTAAATAATAAACCTAATATTTATACTTAGGAAAATGTAGACACAAATTTAGCTATTTAACATTGTTCTGTAGAGTATATAAAATTAACTCGCAAAAAATAAGCACAACATTTTTGCAGCCTGCAAAATTATTAAAAAATAATAATAGAACATAATTTAACTTACCCTTCAAAACCTTGAAACCAGAAATTCGGGTACTTAGCTTTCTTTTACAAGATCTGTATTCATATTTCTTAAGAGGATCAGAGGACCCATATAAGCAGTGTATATAATGGTGGATTTGTGGATTAAACACCTCCCCCCCCCCCCCAGAGCCAGTTAAATACAGTTCATATTATTTACGCTCAATTAGTTGTAGTAAAATAATTTAATTTTAATTGCCGTTATTTCTCTCTGGTAGATGGATTAGTAGACGGGGTCCGATAGAATAGCCTGATTTGACCCCGTTAGATTATTGTCTGTGGGATTACCTAAAATCTACAGTGTATGTTAACAGACCCAACAATATTGATGACCTTGAACTTGCTTTTGGGTCGCCATTTATACATGAAATTATAATAACATGTATGCATGAAATTATAATAATAAAAACCGGCAATTAAAATTAAAAATCGACGAGCCCGAGCGATTTTTCGAGAAACAAATACCTGATTTTTAAATGAATTTATTCTAACCTTTTCGTCCCCTCTCTCTCGCTCTCTCTGCACAAATCTTTGTTAGTTAATTTTGAAGTTGTTTTAAAAGGATACATAATTGTTAATACAATGCTGGATAATTTTTGCAACCATTTAGTGTTAAATTAAATTGTTCATTGTAAGATGAGGTAATCTGACGAACAATGGTACTGACCGAATGACTGCACTAAAACTACCTGTATCGATCCACTGTGTAGGCGTCGGACTATTTAAGTAAAAAACTATGAAAGTTATTCCTGAGATTAGACTGTGTCAAATTATAATTACTATCCGACGTTTCGCCTTCGATTGCACGAGGCATCTTCAGGGATCTGTACTAGACGAGATCTGAACACTAAATAATGATTCAGTGGTATTTATCTCGCCCTTCATTATTTTAAATTGAAATCCCCATACATCAATACATATTTTAAATCACTTTTAAAGGAAAATCTAACGATATACTATCAAATCGGCCTAAGTCACTAGGTTCTTGAATAATCGGAATTTATCTTACACATTTTACCTACAGCCCCATGTACATTATTTTATATATAAACATATAAAATGACATGCGATTAGAAAACGTTTCAGACTTATAGACGCCTATCTTCAGACGTATTTTTTTATATAAATAGCTAGCAAATACATATTAATATAAAACATTTTCTAATAAGTTCTTTGTTCCAGTAAACACACTTGAACATGAATCCAAAAATTCCATAAATTAATAAAAATAATAAACAATCAATAATAACAAATAAATAGTCACAATGTCAAAGTTTTTGGTCATAATTTAATTTTTTGAAAATAAAAAAATAAAAATAAAAAATAATAACAAAATAAATAGTCACAATGTCATATTTTATTTTTTATTTTTTTCAATTTTCTAAGTGTTTTAAACCATGGTACAATTTCGTAATTATATTCTTTCAACTTGACGTTTATTGTTTTTTTTGATACTACATTTCAATAGACCACAGCAATGCTTTTTGTAATAAGCTTGGCTTTCAAATCTTTAATGATATGCAGGACTCAGTTAAATTAATGTAAACATCTGTTGTTACTGTATGTACTTTTATTACACCTCTATACCTTCTAAAATCTATAACATAACTATATAACGTATTCTAAGGGTATTTTCCACCATATATCACACATATCTAATATATATAATTGCATACCAATTTTCATAATAATAGCTACATCTACTACAATATTTGCAATTTAATATGGCAAAGGTAATAATAATCAGACACTAAATATGACGCCATAGATAAGTTTAATCTGGGTTATGAAGCTGGGAAACTATCTACATAACATATGCAAAAAATTACTTAAACTTATAAGAAGACAAAAGATTATTTTTAATAAATTCAGAACAATAAAAAACATTTCTTTATAGCAGGTGATGAAAAAAAAACACTGGAATAATTCAGTAGTCATCTTGATGAAAAGAACTCAAAAATACTTTTTTAATCATATCTAACTATCAGAAAATACACAAAACCTAGATAACTTTTACTAGCACTAATCCTTTAAGAGCTATAATATTGCCACATGATATACAGGGTGGCCAAAAGAGATAGATCACCTCTAAAACGGAAGGGGGTCAATATTTGATATAATACGTTGGTATCCTTAGAATAAGATAAAGAATCAGTACGATAAAGTCGAATATAAACTACCTTTGAAGGTATTTAATACACAACTTTACTTTAATTTCATAAAAATATGTATACTAAATTCTAAAATTATTTTAGAAAAAGTATTTTCCACGTTCGAGGTAGGATTAATAAAACGGGGAAAGGAATTTTAAGAAAATCCCTAAGATTCTAACAAATCAACACAGAATTTTAGGGGTAATATGTAAAATTCCTACTTTCAACATAGAATTTTCAAAAAAATCACTAAAATTTAAACTTTGAAGACAGAAATTCTAAAATTCTTACTTCTAACACGGAATTCTAGGGGAAATACCCAAATTTTCTATTTCTAACATAGAATTTTAAGAAAGCCCTAAAATTCCGAATTCCAACAGCGAATTTTAGATTTTTTCTAGAATTCTAATGATTTTCCCTAAAACACGGCATTCAAAGTTGAAATTTCAGTGATTTTCCCAAAAATCCAATGTTGAATGTAGGAATTTTAGGTATTTTTCCTAAAATTTTGTGTTTAAACTTAAAATTTTAATGATTTTCCCTAAAATTCAGTGTTCAAAATTGGAATTTTAGTGATTTTTCCTAAAATTCTTGTAAGAAGTCGGAAATTTAGGAATCTTTGTAAAATTCCTTGTTTAAAGTTCCAATTACAAAAATTTTCTGAAAAATTCTGTGAGAATCTGGAAATTTCACCATTTTCTTAAAATTGGGTGCTTTAACTCGGAATATTAAACCTGGTGTTAATTTTAAGAAAGTAACTATGCTTACAAATTCTCATACAGAATTTTAGGGAAAATCGAAGAAATTTTGACTTTAAGCAGGGACTCTTAGGAAAATCTTTCAATTTCTTACTTTCTACACAGAATTTTAGTGAAAAAACTTAAAATTCTTAATTCCAACACGAAATTTTAGGAAAAATGACTAAAATTCCAACTTTGGACCAAGAATTTTAAAGATAATCACAAAAATTTCTCTCTCTCTGAACACGAAATTTTAGGTTTTTCTAGAATTGCATATTAAAAGTCGAAATTTTAGAGATTTCTCCCAAATTTCTGTGTTTAAAATTGAAATTTTAGTGATTTTCTCTAAAGTAGTAAGGTAAAAGGAAGTAGGAATTTTAGGTATTTGCCCCAAAATTTCGTAATCAACTTTCGAATTTTTATGATTCTCTAATGGAAGTAGGAATTTTAGGCAATTCCCTTAAGATTCCGTGTTCAAAATTTGAATTTTAGAGATTTTAGCTAAAATTCCGTGTTGGAAGTAGGAATTTTGGGTATTTCCATGTTCAAAGTTAAAATTTTAGTGATATTCCCTAAAATTCAGTATAGTAAGTCGGAAATTTAGGAAATTTCCTACAAATTTTTGTTTAAAATCAAAATTTCGGGGATTTTCCGTAACATTCTGTAAAAGAGTTCGAGAACTTCGCTATTTTCCTAAAATTTCATGTTTGAAATCAAAAAACTAACTTTAGGTGTCCCTTTCACGCCTTCGTAAAAACCTGTAAATATTTTACTAATGAAATTGACTAAAATCACAAAATTTCCAACTTTGGACACAGAAGTTTAAAGAAAATCACAAACATTTCAACTGTGAACACGGAATTTTAGGATTTTTCTAGAATTCCATATTGGAAGTCGAAATTTTAGACATTTCCCCTAAATTTCTTTGCTTAAAGTTAAAATTTTATTGATTTTTTCCTAAAGTCCATTATTGGAAGTAAGAACTTTAGGTACTTGCCCTAAAATTTCGTGATCAACCTAGGAATTTTAGGCAATTCTTTAAAAGAGTTCGGAAACTAGCCATTTTCATAAAATTTCGTGTTTGAAATCGAAAAACTAATTTTAGGTGTTCCTTTCACGCCTTCGTAAAAACCTGTATATATTTAACTAAAGAAATTAGCAGCTTTGGTAGTAATATGATATCAACAAAACGTCATTCTATAGTGTCTAATTTTCGATACCAAAAAGTTTATAAGTGCTGGTAAACTACACCCTAACGATAAAAAGTGTTTTCCTTTACAGGTATTTTATATAATAATTACAACAAAAAGAAAATAGATGCGATTAAAAATACATATTTCGGAATTATGCCATGTACCGATACTGTTAAAAGTCTCAGCCATGATACAAAGTTAAATTAAGTTGATCTTTACAACTTTCTTTACATAACAATCATTTATTAACAAAATGATATCAGCAATTCCTTTTAAAGGAGTGGTAAATGAAAGACAACATATAGAAACGAACTTGTAAAAAAGATATAAGAAGTGTTATATACAGACCAGTAAAACAAAACGTATTTATATTTACAAAACAATTTCTAAACAAATGACCAAAATATAGGAATTAATTCTAAAGCCTAAAATAAAAATCTATATAAAAGCATGTTTCCCATTTTTGTGTTAAACAGATATTTTCAAATCAGCAAGAAAATTTGAAAAAAGCATTTTGATTTTTTTATAGACGTGGTTTAGTAGAATTAGCTTTGCAATTTGAAAATAAAAAGGGTCAGCACAGAACAAAGCTTGTAAAAATTCGTCGTATTTAATAGATAGAAATAAAATAAATAGGCTTTATAAATGGCCAATCGTCACAAAAAAACATAATTATATTTCTCCTTTCCCATTATATTTAAATTTTAAACAAAGTCAACATTTGCCCCTAATTTACCTACTCTGATGATTTCCTTAAATATTTAACGAAACATTTTTTTTAGAAGCGCAAGAAAAATTGTCAATTATACAAAAAAATAGTTAAATTGCGTCAATTATGTTAACTTTTTACAAACACCGTAAAGATCACTGCCATAACTTATTTTTTACTAAAGTGGTATTTTTTAATGTATAGTAATATACAGGGTGTCTGGAAATTATGTTATAACATTTAGAAGGACTATTCTACATATTATAAAAATATCCATTAATTAAAATTTTCTGTAAAGATGGGTCTGAAAACGCCTTCAAAATACAGGGTGTTATAATTTTAAATATGTTTTACTTTTTTTGATGTGCATTACCAGAGTTCTTAACAATTTTGAATTATCAAATTCCCTAACTTCTCCAGGTTTTCCCTGACAATTTCACGGAAATTCCAGGTTATATTTTGAGAATTTATATTTCTTATAAAAAAGCCAACGAAACTAATGAAACTAAAATTAAATGTAATGGTATAAGAAATATAAAATATTAAAGAATATGCTATAGGAAAAGATATACATTTTTAAAACGATATTCTGTTCTATTTAAAATTAAGTAAAAAAATGCAGTTATGCAAATCATTTACAAACAAAAAATTAATATACAATTGCGACATGTCATTAGTAAAAATTAAATTTTTAATAAGGATTATAGAAAAAATAAAAAATAAGTATTTTAAATTGTTCGTCTCAGTTCCGATATTTCCAGTTCCATGGATGCTGCTTTTCTAGTTTTTCGTTTTATATTCTAAATGATAAAGTTCACTTTCGGATTTTTTTTTCGAGATCAATTACTTTTTGTTTCCCTTTTCGGCGATTTTGGTCGTCAAGGGCATATTGATAAGTTTTGTAAGCATTTTTAACACATACCCTCATTTTGTCGAAAATATTAACATTTAAAGCTCCAACAGATTTTCAACTAAAATATTTTTATTTATGGAAAGCCCCTACTCAACGGTGGCGTTTCCATGAGAAAGGATCAAAATTAACTTAATAACAAACCACAACTTTTAAAGTAGTCATTTTGTCCCAAGAAATTGTAGAAAAATGTATCCAATCGAGTATTTTGATTATATTTTGCAAAAATTTGTAAATTCGTTATGTATTAGATGCAGTCTATACCGTTGATCACTTTTTTCAGCAATTTCTGCGGAAATTATTTCTTCTTCGTACAAATACTTTAACATACTTTGGGCTCTTAATGTGAAACTCCTTTATCAATCATGGTGTTTGGTTTTAAGCATGTTACATATTTAATAAACTTATATTTAAGATAACGACGTTCTATTAACTTCTTTATTTGATTTAATAAGTTTATCCTTTTTAGGAACATTTAGGCCTTTTAATGCTTTTTTAGTGGCAAAACCAACACCAGTCTTATTAGTAGGTAAAAGGATATCTTTATTATCAAAATTTAATATTAAAATTTGTTGGACACCTTTATCCAGAACTTGTGTTTTTAAGATTTTTTTGATCAATTCATTTAGTATTTGTAATAGATTATTATACAAAAAAGGAACCATAGATCGGTCTGATTATTTTTAAAATGGTTCTAAAATGGCGGCAATGTGTAAAAAAAGTGAGTTTTGGTCTTAAAAACGTACCTTTTAAAGCCTTTTATGTCTTAGTAAGTAGTGAAGTCTAAGCTACACACAGTTTTGAAATATTTAAAAAACTGTGCTTAATGAAACACATGGAAAGTTTTAATGTCCATAAAAACTTAAAAAAATATTTCCATGTGTAAAATAGCCCTCCTAAATATTGGAGCGAAATTTTCGAACACCCTGTATAATACAATACACCCCAAAAGCACTAGTTTACATGTTAAGATGCATAACACATTGAATATAGTCTATATTCCATGTCATGTAAAATTTAATTAAATATTCTTTTTCGTATCATCCCTAACAAGAAAAAGTTCCACGAAACAGCGTTCATTCAAAAATCTAATAAGACTTCTTTGTTATAAGTGCATCAAATAGCTAACCAATGTATAAAGTTGTTAGTGATTTTTCCGAAATACCATTATATATATGGTGTACCTAAAATACCCTCAAACAGCATTGCACCATAAATACCGACCATGCATAGGGAATTATTCATATGTCACTATCGGCATTTAATACCACCAAACTTCCAAATTTCTAGCTCATAATTTACAACGAGGGTGCCAAGGTACAATGTATAATATAATAAACAAAAAAGTAAAAAAAAAATATATATAAAAATACAAAGTGCTCCAGATATCTTTGAAAAGATTTTATATATCACTTATCGGTTTTTAAAAATTGTACTTAAAACACCCTCCCAACAAAATGTCAGTTTTATTAAATTTTTGTATTCTTTGAAAAAATCTAGGTTAACTTGATGCCTATTTATTATGAGATATTCACGTGGAAAGGGGTGGAAAATCTAAACAGACGGATCTAGGGCGAAAGAAATTGCATTTACGTTTTATGGTCTTTGGACTTTCTTGTATGGTCACTTCTAACTTCAACATGATATTAAATTTTTCCTATATATTATTTTATAAAGCAGAAGAACTGTTACTTGTGCTTAGCCTAAAAAAAATCCCACGAGAATAACAAAAAAAATATGTAGAAATGTGAAATTCGTTTTGCCTTAGATCTGTTTAAATTTCACACCTTCTCAAAGCTCGAAATTTTTATAGGTTTTCTTAACAAATTGGTATTTAAATGAAACACCTCGAATTTTATTAAATTTTTTTATTCTTTGCAAAATTATAGTTTTACTTGATGCCTGTTTTCAATTGTTTTCGAGATATTTACGTCTGGAAAGAGATGTAAAAAGGAAACAGTCACATCTAGGGCAAAAGAAATTGCATTTTCGTTTTATATGCGGTGTTTCTTATGGGGTCACATCTAAATTCGACATAATATTAAACTTTTTCCTATATATATGTTTTTAAAGCAAAAGAACTTTTACTTCTGCTTAGTATAGAAAAAAATGCCATGAGAAAAACAATAAAAAAAATATATAGAAATGTGTAATTCGTTTTGCTCTAGGTCCAGCTGTTTAGATTTCACTGCTTCTTAAAATATGAAATGGTCAAATGTGAAACTTGAATATCTCCAAAACAACTGGAGATGTACGAAGGAACGTTTTTATATTCCTGGACTGATTATTTCCTAATACTGATAATTTTTTATTAAAGTGGTTTGAATCACATATACCTTGGAAACTTGTATGCCAACTGTTATATTAATAAATTCATTAACTGTCAGATTGTGTTATCGCATCATGTCAAATTACCAAAATGAATAAAATCGAGTAGCTTACAAAACTGAGGAAAACTCCCAAAAAGATTCTTGAAGAAATTTTGGTTGTCTATGCAGATGATTGCCATTCGAAATCAACTATATATGAGTGGTCAAATCTGTTTAAATATGGTCGAGCGTCGACATCCCTATTGAAGTAATCATTTCAAAGGTCGTTGAGAAAACAAAGCGTTTAATATTCAATAATGCAAGCAAGACTAAAGAAGCGACAATTATCAGCATTATTAAAAGTTTCAGAAGCCAAATGATTATTTTGGCATGGCAAAGGTCAATGAAAGATGGGACCTGCGAATGCTATTAACATTTCAAATGCAATGTCGAGTGGAACTGAGTTAATAATGTTTGGCATTTTGTGGAGATGAACCAGACTTAATTATCAGTCGATTGGTGACTGCAGATGAGCCATGATGCTAAATCCACGCAAAGGTAGATACATTGGCATGTTAAGAGCTCGAACCCTCCAAAGCAATTTAAGGTAATCCCCTCTGCAGAAAAAGTAATAGCAACAATATTTTGGGACTGCCAAGGAACTTTATTGTTTGATTATCTACAGTAGCAGGAGAATATTACGCAGTCATATTACTTCGAAGAAATAGAACAGCCACTGTATAGTCCAGGCCTGGCCCTCAGTGATTATTTTTTGTTTCCGGACCTCTAAAATATTTAAAAAATTTATGAGGAGCTTACAACAGCTATCGAGGATCATTTTGAGGAGAAAACAAAATAATATTTCTACAATGACTTTCGCCTATTAAAGCATATTTAAAAATATATTTTGGTTACTACTGTAGCTTTCTATTTCCATGCTTAGTTCGTGGAATTTATAAACGAGCCCTTGTCCATAGGTGTTCTAACATCGGGTATGTGGTATTTAAATTAATGATTTTTTAATTAATTTTGAATCTTGTATTCTTTAATTCGATAATAGATTTTTAATGTGTCTATGAATAACGATATTTCGGCCACCGGAACAATGCCGGAAGCTGCTTTGTATACTTTATCCAATAAAACAATATACGGGGTAATATCTTCTCAGGGCACCATAGAGCAATTCCTTTGTATGGCACTTAACTACATTAAAATACTCTCAAATACATTAGAATGTCATCTATTCATATGACATTATTTATGTAAAGCTAATGACGATATTTAAATGCCAAATTTCATGTTCATAATTTAGCAACCGTTAGTTTCTAACAAAACTTACCAATATACTGTGGCCCCAGTTGCAATACATAAAAGTACAAACGAAACCGAACATACACAAAATCAGAAGCTGCCTAAAACACTAACTAACGAAATTACTTTTCTTCTGGTGGCATTATAATGCAATGCCTCTCGGGTATTTTGAAAGGTTTATTTTTATCTCTCTACCTTACTATTATTACTTACAGATAACAATAAAAATCTATGAAAACCCTTTTATAAAGGCATATAGGAATCCTTACCATCACCAATGCACGTTGCAAAAGCAGGGGATTTAACCGTCCAGTAATTACCTCAGGGTTTCCCCCACCTTCCGCACTACACGAAGGGTGACAATTGGTGCTAAATAGGAATTTGATTAGTGTTAATAAAGGTGGCATTGTTTTTAGTAAACAATTAATTGTAAATATACCATAGGTTTCCTATTCTGGTTCGATTTTGATATTGATTTCGAGGTCCCTGTCCTGCATGTATCTCTCCGGGAACTTTTTGCAGGCCTGGCGTTGAACGTGGGCGTACCATGTTTGACGCAGCTCGAACGAAGTGTTACATATGTCGCAAATGAACGGGGGACCTTGAACAAAACAAGAATCATATAAACTAAATGCTTTTTCTACAGCTTGCGAAATTGAGCTATATATATATATATATATATATATATATATATATATATATATATATATATATATATATATATATATATATATATATATATATATATATATATATATATATATATATATATATATATATATATATATATATATATATATATATATATATAGGATGTCCCACGACGAACTGTGGCGATCGATTTCTCAGAAAGTAGGCTTTAGAAAAATTTGAAATTTTGCCAGCTAATTAAAGTCGATGGGGGCAATTCGCGCAAAATATTTTCAAGATGGCGGCACTTCCGGTCATACCGGAAACAGACGTCAACTTTCTTATTTTAAATGTTTAATAGGGTGATGAAAAACTGACATTATAAATATACTTAAAAAAATCGTTAAAAGTTACTTTTTTCAAATGGAAACCCCCAATTTTTATAATTTTATCTTATTTAACACTTAAAATAAGGGTGACTTTGTATAAAGTTGTCTATTCCAAAAATTTCTATTTTTTGAGTTATTGACGATTTAACATTTTTTATTCTAATAATACCAGACGGCTTCTAAGTTTTCTTGTTAGTTGGCCATGACGGGGAGGCCTGGCGAGAACAAAACCAATTGGCTACTATAGAAACGTAGTATTTGTTGTCGTTCGATAATTACCTACTAAAATATTATTTATTTATTATAGTAATTATAATAATTATTAAAATAATAATCATGCCGGGGCGATTAAATTACACACACGAGGATTATTTGAATTTGTTTATTATCTATGGGGAATCTAACAGAGTTTTAACAAGAACATGCCAGATATTTGCTAATAGATATCCAGATAAACAGAAACCGTCACCGAACTGTCTTAAGAAGATATAATATGTAGATGGAATACAGGGTGTGAGAAAATCATTTTGACTTTTCGTGTTTGCCTCGTTGAATTATACTTGGTCAGCTATAGAAACAATGAAATAAACAACTTTTTGCCATAATTTGGTGACAATGTACCTTCAGGTCGACATATTTCTTTATTATCGAAATTTCCTTAAATTTTTAATAACGAATTTGTTTTAATTGTAAAACAATATTTGTAGTAAATTTGAAGAAAATGTTTTTTTTTAATAGAGAAAATATGTTTTTTTTTAATAGAGAAAAATAATCAAACTCAAAAATTATTTCATATTAATTCCCAGAATATTTTGGTCAAGGGAAATCATAGAGAAAGCAGTTTCTAAGAAGGTTCTGAAGAATCAAAATTTTGTAAAAATGAGGAGGCCTTATAAAACCCCTTTATTTGAGACTCGCAAAGGGACTAAAGTCGTTCCCACTAAGGTATATATATTTAGGTTTTGTGTTGTTTTCAAAAACACATATTAGCATCTTGATCCGTATTGAAAATATATAACTGTAAATATTCAATAAAAAAAGTTATGCGACACTTCAAATGGCCAGCAGTTTAGATAGCACTGCGATATTTAAACAGTTATTTTTATAATGAAGATTATGGCAAATAGAATAAATTACAAGAATAAACACAATGGGGTATTTTAGAACCGAGAAATAATGTTTTATTTAACAATTAGGAACTTTGGAAAGAGAATGACGATACACTGGTCATATAAGCACAATTCATTCATCACTCTATTTTTTATCTGGTTCATAATCAATAACTCAAACTCGTCATGGGTATAAAGTTTGCATGACATTTCAATTTTACTCTTTCCAAGGATAAAAAAGTCAACATAAAAGTTCTACAAGTTTTGTTATTCGACTGAAAATCGGTACCTTGGGTATTGAAGTACAAATTCGTAACTGTTAATCAATACTTAAAAATGCCGGGGCCAAGATGGCTGACGTCATTTCGGCAGATTCGACGGGAAATAGGGTATTGAAGAGTGCAAATTATGAGTCAACATGGCGACGCCAATATGGGGAAAACAATTATTTTTACTTGTGTACAGGGTGTCCAGATTTGGTTGCAAAAGCAGGGTATCTCGCTTTTTTTTAAAGATAGAACCTTGCGGTTTTCACGAACCTGAGCTAATTTTTTGTGAAACTCATGAAGCCGTAAACAAAATTTTCATAGACTTATTCGTTTATGAGATACAGGGCGAAATAGAAAATTTTGCATTTTGGGACACCCCTCGTATCTCCGTTATCCTTTAACTTAACGCAAAGGGGAAAATTTCTGCTTATGCAGTTTTTTACGCTGGCGTAGTCATATTTTTCATTTGAGTTGTTATTTTTTGGATATGGCCCAAAGTTGTGTTTTTTTAAATGGGACACCCTGTATATTTGTCCAGAAATTGATTTGTCCCTTTAAAAGCTTCTCAAAAATATATAATAGTATGGGTCTATTTTAATAAACAACAACAAAAATCCTAATTTTTATAATTATCATCCCAAATTTTGCAGTAGGCCATGCAAAACGAGGCCGTTTTCTTTTGTTTTCTTGGAAGCAAATGACATTTCCCAATTTTGTACGCGTATATAAAATATAGCGCTAGTTTTTTGTATTTATTTATTGTGTAAAAATATATTTGTATTATTATGGAAGAAAACCAAACTTTCGAACATTATGAAAAGTACGATATGTTAGCTTGTTTTATAGTAAGTAATGAAAATGTTGAAGCGGCTTCTGAGATGTATTTTAACAGGTAAATAGTTAATTTTTAGGTATGTTGAAATACTATTGCTTGATTTTTATTTAGATATCCAGAAGGCAACCTAATATATCCACTTTTTATCGGATAAAAAAGAATTTACTTAATCACGGATCATTTATCAAACCTCGTACGAAAACATATAATAAAGAAAATCGGGAGGCTGAGGAAATTACGGTTTTGGCTAATGCAGAAGCTTACCCTACAAACTCTTGTAGGGCCAGTGAAAAGAGCATAGGGATTCCAAAAACTAGAGTTCAAGAAATTCTAAAAAAGCACAAATACCACCCATACAAATTTAGGCTCGTGCAGCACTTACAGCCAGGGGATGCAGAACGTCGGGTAGTCTTCTGCAATTGGTTTGGAGAATGATGCGATATGGTTAGATATTTTGAAAGGAAGGTTATATGGTCAGACGAAGCACATTTCAGTAATTCTGGTATACTCAATAGGCACAATAGTAGATTCTGGTCCCAGGAAAATCAACACCAAATATTTCTCAGAAGACAGCAGGGCAAGTTTGGTCTAAATGTGTCCTGCTTCATATTAGGAACACATATAAAATTTTATATATTTGAGGGAAATCTAACAGCCAATCGCTATATAGAAATTTTAAAAGCAGCTATACCTGAATTACTTAACGATGTTCCTCTAGCGCAAATTAACGAAATTTATTTTCAACAGGACGGTGCTCCTGCAGACAATTCTGGAATGACGAGATTATTTCTGGACAATAATTTTACCAATCAACGAATCGGAACAAATGGACCTATAAGATGGCCCCCTAGGTCCCCAGATTTGTCGATTTTAGATTTCTTTTTTTTCTATGGGGATATCTGGAAAATAGAATTTACAAAGACCACTATGATAATGTCCAAGATTTAGGAAATGCAATAAGAGAAAATTTTCGCTATTTAAAAAATCATCCCGTTATTTTGCTTAATTCCCTAAAACGAATACGAAAATTGTGCGAAGCATGCATAGAACAAAATGGAAATCAATTTGAACAGTTCTTTTGATTTCCTTGGTTACTGTAGTTCTTATATGACAGTTGATTTTTGCTGAAAGGCTTGTTACATAATAATTTATTACTGTTTTGTTCTTGTGTTACATAAATCTAGGTAGGTGGTACTTTTTTGGTGCGAAATTATCAATACATATTTTGATAAATAGATTTAATTACATATTTATTTTGATTTATTGTTAGGATGTAGATATTGTTAACGACTTTAAATAAAAGGCAGCATTGTTTTGCATGGCCTACTGCAAAATTTGGGATGATAATTATAAAAATAAGGATTATTGTTGTTGTTTATTAAAATAGACCCATACTATTATATATTTTTGAGAAGCTTTTCAAAGGACAAATCAATTTCTGGGTAAATATACAGGGTGTCCCATTTAAAAAAACACAACACACATATCTAAAAAATAACAACTCAAATGAAAAATATGACTACGCCACTGGATCCAGCGTAAAAAACTGCATAAGCAGCAATTTTTCCCTTTGCGTTAAGTTAAAGGATAACCGAGATACGAGGGGGGTCCCAAAATGCAAAATTTTCTATTTCGCCCTGTATCTCTTAAACGAAGAAGGCTATGAAAATTTTGTTTACGGCTTCATCAGTTTCACAAAAAATTAGCTCAGGTTCGTGAAAACCGCAAGGTTCTCTCTTTAAAAATAAGCGAGATACCCTGCTTTTGCAACGAAATCCGGACACCCTGTACATTCAATGTACCAGGGATGCTTTACTTGAAATATTGTACCAACGCTATGCCATGGTTTCATCGACTAAAATTTCAAGAATGTTGAATAGTAAATTATTGAGTTAGTCATTACTTAATGGAAATTCATTATCACTAGTATAATAAATAAGCAAACTGTATTGGTTTAGTAATTTCCACTAGTTTATACATAAAGACAATATGCCCATTCGGCCAGTAGTGTCGTATGTAACAGCTCCAGCACACATTACAAATTTTGTAACTTCAAGCCTAAATATAGTATAAAAAAACAATCTTGAATTAATTCATAATATTAAAGATATAACAATTCCAAATAACACTATTTTAATTTTTTTGGATGTGCAAAACCGATTTCCCAGTATACCCCCTATTGAAACTATGAACTTAGTGTATAATAGGCTATTAAAAAAGAAAGTAAACCCTATTGTTGAGAATAACATATTAGATTTGTTGCTTGTGTGCCTTGATCAAAATTATTTTGAATTTAATGGCTCGATCTATTTAAGTAAAGATGGTTTAAGACTGGCTAACCCGTAGCTGAAATATTTCTTGATAATTTACAACAAATAATAGATAATAACCCTGTACCAGACAAGTTTATTTACTGGCACAGATACGTTGACGATATTTTGTCTTGTTTCACAGGCACAGAGAGACAACTTAACCTCTTTCTGAATTCTATTAATAAATTACATAAAAATATAAGATTTACTTTAGAATTAGAACAAAACAAGTCCATAAATTTTTTAGATTTAAAAATCAGCAACGTTAATAATCTACACGATTTTGAAATGTATCATAAACCATCCTATACAGATATAACAATACATAATACATCAAACTTTTAGCTTAGAGCTTTTCAAAAACATACCATAAGTCATAATAACATGAAAAAATGCATTTTTCTTTAAACGGATTTATGGCACACATAATCAGGCAGCCATTACTGCTGTCATTTTTGGCATTATTGCGTTTAAATTTTTCTTGACGTATTATAATTATTGTTTTTAATATGGCAGAATCAAAAATTTGAATATTTTGAATATGATATGAACGCGTGTTTTATATTGTCTAATGAAGATGCAGATCAGGCGGCAGAGCTTTATCAACAGGTTAGTTCGTTTTTATCTTCCTGCATTTTGATTTTAATTTTGTCTTAGATATCCCGAGAAAGACAACCAGAAAAAAGAATTTTTCAAAAAATTAAAAATAATCTTTGCCAATATGGATCTTTTAACAGATCGCGAACTTACAATAAAGACAACGAAGAATCTGAGGTCAACGTTTTAATAATCTTGCAGGAAAATAGATGAAGAGGCGGGTGTACCGAAAACCAAAGTGCAGAAAATTTTGAAAAAGCACAAATTCAAACCCTAGAAATACAAACTTGTGCATCATCTACATCCTGGTGATGCAGAGCGCAGATTGGAGTTCTGCAATTGGTTAATAAATATGAAGGCAGAAGATATCGATAAAAAAAGATTATTTGGTCAGACGACGCACATTTTACTAGTTCAAATAGACACAACACGCGATTTTGGAGTCAAAAAACAACCATGACAATTTGGATTTAACAGTTTACCAAATATATGAAGGAAATCTGAATTCGATTGGTTACAATCCTAGAAATGAAACTAAATAGGATTTATTTCCAGCAAGACGGAGCTAAAATAAAAATATCTTAACGACCATTTTCCTGGAAGATGGATAAACACACGGACCTGTTCGATGGCCATGACCTCTCAGTTTTAGATTTCTTTTTGTGGGGTTATTTAGAAAACAAGTATGTAAGGCATACGTAAACTTAGAACAACTAAGAATGGCCACCGAAAACGCTTTTGCAGAGTTACAAAAACAGTCATTTACAATAGAATATGCATTAAAAAGAATTTTCAAAGTTTGTCACACTTGTAGGACACATAATGGTCTAAATTTGAACAATACCTTTTACCTACTTCCTAATTTTTTCTGATGCTGTTACTTTGTTAATTCGTTAATAAATATTTGTTATCATGGCTCCACAACCTTCTCTTATTTCGATTGATCTGCTATACAAAGAAAAATGCATTTTTTCAATTTATGAAAATAAATATGACTTATGGTATGTTTTTGAAAAATCTCGACACGAAGAATTAATTTAAAAAATAGTAGGTTATGCAATATGTCAAAAACTATGACTCTCAGCAAAAATCTGAGTACGCCACTGAATTCTACGTGAAAAAATCTATAAATACCAGTTGAAACATTTTAAATATATTTTACGATAGCTGAGTTACAATTGGTTAGGGCAAATCTGTTTGCGGCCTTTTAGTTTCAAAAAGTAGCACGTTTTGTACCCCGTATACGAAAATGGGACACCCTGTACATCGTTTAATTAATGTATCTCTATCAACAGAAAATTTTAACGAGGAACTTAATATTGTAAAACAGATTGCAGTTAATAATGGTTATGACGCAACAATAATAAACAAAATCGTAAATAAAAAACAATATAAAAAAGCACTCAATTTTGTTTATCCTAATTTCAATACAAAAGACAATATTAAGTTTAACACATTAACATATACCGGAAAAATTAGCACTAAAATAGGAAAATATCTTAAAAAAACAAATCATAAAGTAGCTTTTTGTACCAATTATACTTTAGGTAGATATATTAAGAATCACAAGTCTAATACAAGTAAGGACCAAAAATCTGGGGTATATGAATTAAAATGTGGTTCTTGCGAAAAAGTATAAATTAGTTAAACGGGTAGAACTTTTTTTAAACGTATCAAAGAACCCATAATACCATATATTATAAACAAAAAACTTATTCTAATTATGCTAAACATTTACTAGAAACAAATCATAATTTTAACATAGAACGGAATCTTTCACGGCTTTGGTCAGTTAAGGAATCATGGTTCTTGGGATTAGACCGTGTCAAATTGGAATTACTATCCGACGTTTCGCCTTCGATTGCACGAGGCATCTTCAGGGATCTTTACTCCACGAGATCTGAACACTGAATGAGCTCGAAGAGATTCAGCGAGCTTTTATACCCGAATTGTGCTCTCCGAACCGTGACCCTGTGTTAAGATCGGTTTCCACGTGTGATCTAGACCGTAACCCGTATCTCTATTGAAATTTGTTGTATGTTTAAGTATTTCAATAGATTCTCTAAGTTTTCGTTTATAAAAACCTGGAACCGATGCTAGAACCTTGGTTTCCTTTACATTTATGAAAAGGCCAGTGTTATGCTGGTGTTCAGCTACAGCAGAATGAACAATTTGTTTCTTTTTGATACATTGTTCATGTTCCTTAAGTCTGGTTGATATTGAGCGTCCTGTTTCTCCCACATACACTCTCCACAGGAGCAAGGAATTTTATATACTCCTTCTGTTTGGAAAGGTACAAGATCTTTCGGGGATCGCAAGCATTGTGCATGTTATCAGCTCCTCGTCATCGAAGCCGTTATCCCAAGTAGAACTTTCCGTCCTTTCCAAGGGCCAAAACTTCGCAATAGCACCGAGTACCATTCCCGTAGAAGACATAGTATCTTCTGTTGAAGCAGCAATCAGAAGATTACCAGTAGAACAAGCCGATGAAGTCGGATATGAGACAGCGAAGATCATTAAAAACTCAAAACCACCGAAGTCGAACCTTTCCGCAGCCGAAAAAACAGCAATGAAGACCTTAAACGAAGACGCAAACATTCTGGTACTTCCAGCAGATAATATTATATCAGACATACTGGATAATAATAATCTTGATAAGAACTTAATAGACCTAGTGGAAGCTTGTCTTACATCTACTTATTTCATTTTTTAAGGAAGTTTTTATGAGCAAACTTCAGGGGCAGCTATGGGATCTCCTCTATCACCTGTGGTAGCGAATATCTTTATGGAAGCCTTTGAGGATATTGCTCTAACATCCGCTCCACTAAAACCGAAGCACTGGTTTAGATATGTAGATGATACTTTTGTTGTTTGGCCTCATGGACAGGATAATCTCCTCATATTTCTGGACCACCTTAATCAGCAACATGATAATATCAAATTTACGATGGAAATTGAATCTAATGGAACAATTCCCTTTCTAGATATATGTGTTCAAAGGAAGGAAAATAATACATTAGGACATTCTGTGTATAGAAAAACGACGCATACAAATAGATAGTTAAACGCAAATTCTCATCACCATCCAGCACAAAAGAAATCGGTTATTAACTCACTAGTATTCAGAGCTATTTCGATTTCTGATCAAGATTCTTTAACATCGGAAACATCGAAACTGACCGAAGCTCTCAGAGGGAATGGCTATTGCACTGAAGATATTACGCGTTCAATTAAAAGACATACTAAACCAACTACGCCAAAGGAGAATGATAAAGAGCCACCATTAGGTAGTGTTGTTCTTCCCTACATACACGGCACTACAGACAAATTGGACGATTACTTCGGCGGTTCAATATATGTACAATCTTCAATACACATAAGAAGATTGGACAATGCTTGCGATCCCCGAAAGATCTTGTACTTTTCCAAACAGAAGGAGCATATAAAATTCTTTGCTCCTGTGGAGAAGTGTATGTTGGAGAAACAGGACGCTCAATATCAACTAGACTTAAGGAACATGAACGATGTATTAAAAAGAAACAAATTGTTCAATCTGCTGTAGCTGAACACCAGCATAACACTTGCCATTTCATAAATGTAAAGGAAACCAAGGTTCTAGCATCGATTCCAGGTTTTTATAAACGAAAAGTTAGAGAATCTATTGAAATATTTAAACATACAAAAATTTCAATAGAGATACGGGTTACGGTACATCACACGTGGAAACACAGGGTCACGGTTTGGAGAGCACAATTCGGGTATAAAAGCTCACCTGAACATAATGAATTTTAAAAATGCATATAAATTAGTTATAAACATTTCTTACCTGGAATTACGGGTTTAATTTGTTCACAAACTTTTCGTTTTATGTGATAGTCCCGAGAAGAATTGCTGGTAAAAATTTTCTCGCACTTTTCGCATTGCAGTACTTTAGGTTCAGTCTTCTCTATAAATGTAACAGAGATGGTTAAAATGAAGTAAAGTTGGCATTACTAATAAACAACTGAAAAAAACCCGTATTTAAACCTAAAATAAACTTATACAGGGTGGCTCATCGAAAACGTACCATCTGAAACACGTCAAACTTTGTTGGTAGAGGGACAACTTTTGTCGCAAAAACCAGAGCCCAAACTTCACTCTCCTACGCGGGGGTGTCAAGTTCGTCATTTGAAATGGTGTTTGATTCCCGATACATTTTTGCTGCAACAACCTCCATATAGTGATACATATTATCTTCAAAGCGGTGTCGTACATTCTGCAGGACTGACAGTGTCACTTCGCGACATTTATTTACGATTCTTCCTCGCATGTCGTCCAGTGTATCTGGTGGAGTGCAATAAACTTTGCTTTTTATTTGTCCCCCGAAAAATAAAACTAAAGGACGGGTGACCGTGGAGCCCTCCGTCCTACCTACCGACCAGGATTTTTTTTATTTAAATAGTCACTAATAATCCGCGAAAAATAAGGAGGTGCTCCGTTCTGTTGGCATACCATTTCTTCTTCACTGTATGCAGCCTTGTGCTCTATGCTATTAGTTAAAACTGGGTCAATGGCATTTTAAAGCCAATCAAAATACATTTCACCTATCAAATTTCCAGGAAGAAAAAAAGGCCAATAAGGCAATTTCAAAAATACCAGCCCATACGTTTAATTTTTGTGTGGTACCTCGTGAAATACCTTGGGATTGGAATTGGCACAGTAACGACAGTTGTGTCGATTAACGTCATCATTTAAAAAAAAGGTACACTCATCTGAAAAACTCACATAAAATTGGCATTATTCGTTGCACGCTTACTCAGGATTTCTTAGAATTGTAAGCAATGATCAAAGTCGCCTTCATTGAGTACCTGCTGTAATTAAATGACACCTGTTGCAACAGCCAATTGTCTTGTATTCAACGTATTGTCCATGGCAACTTGGCCCAACGCTGCTACTTCCATCGCGTCATTCCTACCGAACTTTTCTTCATGCCTTTCCTTATCCTGAACAGAACCAGTTTCCATTTTACTTTGCAGATTGTTCCAACATTAGTTATTTTTAAAACAAAGTTCAGTCATTTCCACTCTCTCTCTGAAATAGTGTAAACCATGACATAAAGGAAATGTTTAAGACACTCTAATTGCCATCTAGCAACTAATGATCTTGGTAGATTAAAATTTTTGCCGGGCAAAAACACGTTGTTATTCACAAAAAAACTACGATCAAGTCTAAATCACAATCTAAGGACTCTAAGGAATAATTTCACTGCAAGTATTCATGAATTCGTGTAAGCTTGCCAAGCAAAAAGGATATAAAACCACACACAATGTCGATAATCGATGCCCTAGAAAAAAAAACAACGACTTTTCCGTAAAGTTCAAAAGACTGACTTATAGTATTCTGTAAACGTTGCCCAAATAGTCTGCAAGAAAGTGTGGCTGTTGAAATTAATTACAAGTTACCGTAACTTTTTCAAATATATTAATGCTCTTTTAAGACTTCGTAGCTTCTAAATTAATCGACCGAAATTCAAAAACGAAGCGTCCATGTATGGGAAATCAAAAACACTTTTTAATGACATTTCGTTTAATCCCTCGTCGTATTTGAAAAATTTTAGGCAAGGACATGATGGAGGGTGCGGTTTAGGCTATGATTTTTGCGTCAAAAGTTGTCCCCCCGAAAACCAAGCTTGATATGTTTTAAGTTTTTTCCGACAATATCGTTTCCTGGCAGTTATGCCCTTTGATACGTTTTCGATGGACATATTATCTCATGAAAGGAACTTATCTGATCTATAAAAGCCCAGAAATTCCCTGAATGGTTTTTACATATTTTCAAGTTTTTTATTTCTTCTTAGAAAGAATAAAATTATAATTAAATACAATTTGAGTTCCTATAAAAAGAGGCTAAAAGACTTTCGCCAGCTACCAAGTGCAAAAAAGTATTTTCATTCGTATTGTAGATTTTTCATTATGTTTATTTGAAACGTTTGTTCTACTTAACACTCAAGTAAATAGTAGCATAAATATAATGATATGTTTTCAAAAAAGCTTCAGGACTGAGTTTTTCATATCACTGAAGAAAGTTACTTAAAAAAAACAATAAACAAGGTTAGTTGAATATATAAATGGTAAAAATTAATTCAGGATATTCAGAATAAGAAAAAAATCATATAAAAAGGGACCGAGATATGTCATTAATTTTTTCATACACTTTGTATATTTCTAGAGATTTTTAAAACGTGGTAAATAAGTTACCGTTAAAAACAATAGAACCCTAACCAGCAAGAGACACGCCTTCATGCACGGTACGTACCTACTTTAGGCCTGGTGCAGACCTTATGTTGCAAGTGGTAACGAAGCGAATTGTAATGTTTGAAAGTAGCATTGCACAGGTGACATGGTTTTTCTTCGTCGGCTAAAAATAAAACAAATTTGTCAGAAAATAAGCGTAAGCGTAGCCGCTGCATTTTAATAAATAGACATAATTACATGCTCCTACCCTGGAAAAACTACTTTTAATCCTAGTATTACTTTTTTTGTTGATTACAGGAGAATAATTATTTCTAACAAAAATCTAATTAAAAGTTTGGCCGAAGGGTTTTTTCGAAAGTTACTTTGTAGGGGAGTGGAGGTGGGCGTCAATGCATCTTTGTGATGTTAAAGTGCAAACTAACTTGGTAGCAATCTGAGTTTAGGGATCTTTACAACGTATTTGAAGAACTGACTACTGCAGTGAATAAGGATGGAGTTTACCTAAACGTTAATAAGACTACTGGTAGAATTTCTACAGAACTGTATCAAAGGAAAATGGCAATATATTATAAGATTTCAAAGGAGAATGATAAACACCAGTAGGACGTACTAGATTTGCTCGTATGTTTTAAATATAACAAAAGCAACAATGTTGACTTTGTCATGAAATTCGAGAGATTTTTGATTTAATCAAAAATCTTTGGTAGCAGGAAAGCTATTCTCAGTGATAGAAGAGGAATGCCTTTTAATACCACTTAAAAGAATGAATCTACCGAACTTTTCTTGATTTTTTAGCATTTAAATATTAATAGGTCCAATACTTTGACCTTACTAAGTTTATTTTTATTATTTTTTTCGTTTAGGACTACGCCAGTAATACCCAAAATTAGTGATTTGCTTCCCCGTCTTACATGTTAGGTAAATCTATGAATCAGTTGACATAGCTTTGGTTAGATGCTTCCAAAAATTGAACAAATTAAAGCTGCATTAAAAAATGGGCCATTGATAATAAATTCAGTATTTTCTAAAGCCAGGTTTAGTAAAAAAAACTTTAGCAGAAGTTATTTTCTACTCATAATAAGTGGATCAATACATTTTTTTACGGTAAATGTGAAATCAAACATTTCAAAGGTATAATATTTTATAGAAAAGTTCTCTGTAAGTAACCTAGTGAAATAATTTTTTTTAAATTAATAGGTGAATTTTTGTGCACAATTCTAATTTCTTTCTTCTGATATATTTATCTATCGGGCAACTTAATAAGGGTTGTAGGGGTGGCAATCCGGAAAAATAACGCCCTTTAATTTTTTTTAAACTTGCTTTGTTAACATTACTCATAATATATAATGTAACAAATTTGATCTAAAAATCTCTAGAAATGTACGAAACATATCAAAAAAACTAAAAAAGCATCACCCTTTGAGACTTCTGTTCATGTAAACTGTTTTTCTTACTTTCACAACATATGTCATGTTCCGTAGTTTTAGACAAAAAATAATGTGTACCCTATATTATTGTAAATTTCCCTCTTAAAAAGAACACCCACCATCTAACACCTTCAGTACTTAAATCTTTAAATATTTCTTACAAATTGTAAAATAAGATAGCTTCAAGTAATAAACAAACCACCATGCAAATAATTAATTATCTAAGCCTGTTGTAAACGTTTAAAAAAAGTAGCAAAACAATTTCAAGAGTATAATTTACTTATTCCGTTTGTGAAAGGCGACAATATAATGACAGGATAACAATTTTGAGTTAGGGTTTTCGGCTTTTATTTGACCAATTCCTAGAGTATGATGCAGCCTGATGAGAACAGCCTCAAGACTTCAACGCAACCGTCTTATACAGGGTGTTATATAAGACCTCTCATTTTTTTGAAAAGTGTATTCGACCAGAACTCTTACCGTGGAAGATTTCTTTTTCTTTTTGTGCATCCAAAATAATCTAGAGTTAGGTACAAAAAAATGTTTTCTTTCTTTCCGACATACAGGGTATTTTAGAAAAATTGATTTATTAAAAATGGTCTACTGGACAAAGCCCACTTATGGCAATCAGATTCGGATTATTAACAAGGTTGACACTTGACCCCATGAATATTGTATACAGGGTGTACCAAAAACTCTACCGATTCTAAACTTTAACGATGTCAAATTGCTGCTCCTCAAGGTAGGTAGTATTCCAGACCTTTGTAACACCGCTGTATTATCGGGACATATTCTCAGTTAAATTAAAATGATGGGTAAACAGTTTAAGTAAGTCTGTATAAACAAAAATAACATGTGAAACTGTATTTTATTGGGAAAATGTGAATTATATCAATGATAAAACGCGATTTTTCATTTTTTATTAAAAAAATATGTTTTAAATTAAAGGCAATATCTGAAAGAACTAGAGCAAATTTCAAATGCAAAAACACTGTTTCAGTAAAATTGTCCATTATTACTGAAACCGGAATTAGAAACAACATCGAATTCAAAAACAATATCACTATTTAATGTCCACCTCTTAGTTTTTGATGAATCGTGTATACAACATTTATGTTGGAATATTTAAGGGTGCTAACCTTGTTCTGTAAGCTTAATCTGATAGATATACCTTCGATTACCACAAATGGGCTTTGTTCAGCACATAATTTTAAAAAATCAATTTTTCGAAAAAAACCGTATGTCGGAAACGAAGAAAACATTTCAAACTCGCTTGAAATTGTTTTTTCGTACCCAGCTCTAGATTATTTTGATGTCACAATAAAAAATAAATCTTCCATAATAAGAATTCTGGTCGAACAAACTTTTAAAAAATGACAGGGTCTTTTATAACTCCCTGTAACAGACATTTGCTATGGTGTCCTGAGGGTGCCGTTATTGAGTTGCAAACTATGGATATTGATCAAACAAAAGCTGAGAACCGCAACTCAAAATCTTTATCTGTATTGAAGATATTTCATTTTGAATATCCAGTAAAACTTTCCTTGGTGCACTTCGCAGTTCCTGCAGTATATATATTTCATTTCTCAAAAATCGGAATAGCTCAAAAAAGAAAAGATATATTAAAAACTAAAAAACTTAGTTTTTGTGTTTTAAGTTACCCGCTCGAAAAAATGTATTAGTAGAAAAATCTCAATCATTTTTACAGAATCCTGGAAGCCATGATACTAGATAAAAATCATGCTTTTCTGATACACCCTGTATATAAAATTCACCTAATAATTTGGAAAAAAACGTGACACTAGTTTATTCACAAAGCATTTCTTTGTCATATGATATTTCACTTCAAATTTACCCTAAAAAATTAATGCTCTACTTATATAAAAATCAGTTTATAGCCACTTTCACGTAGTCTAAAAACTACTGCTAAATAGCTAATTATGCCAGTTGCCGCTGGCTCCTCAATTTGAAATTCGGTGGTTTACCCCATCCATTGAAACAAATTAAAAACTTGCTCGGATATACAAAAGATCACTAAAGATGAGTTAGAGCGGCTAAGCGTGTTTGGTGGATATTTGGGACGCCCCTAAACTCCCTACAACGATACTTCTAATCGGAATTAAGCATACTTTTGAAACTGCTTCATATAAACAATACATTTATCCCGCCATACGTTTTGCACTAGAAAATGTATTCTCTCAGTAGCATATTTATCATACAAAAATTAAAAGAGTTTCAATTAACACGTGTTTAGAAACGCGGAAAACAAAACAGTTTTATTTCTTGTTGACGAAAAAACGCAATAATTATAGAAACTCTTCTTGAAATAAGCTTTCAAAATCTGAAAAATTCGTTTTCAGGATATTGCAAATTAAAAATTCTATTACCCAAATTGAATGTTTAAAAGTGTATCTCCTGTCAAAAGATCATAGCAGCTCCCATGAGCGTGTGGAAAGTAACCACTTTCCGCACGCATGTTAGTGCGCAAAATTAGTTTTTCCACGCTAGTGTGGAAAGTAATTTATTTTTTTTTAGCTGTATCAAAAGTATTTGATATTACTTTTTCTTCAAAAATTATTAAACAGAAAAAAGCAATTTCTCATCTAAATTTGTAATTCTTCAATATCCTAAAAAATTCAAAAAATCACCCCATTATTTATATTATAATTTTGATTTACATCGTATTATAATCTCATATCATTCCAGGTTAGCTTAATGCTAAGTAATCTTAGCTACAATTGTTTCAACAATAGTGTTAATAGACAAGTCTACGTTGCGATGACACCAAAAAGTAACAGCAAGAATTTTTTTATTTATAATTTTGTGCTTTTAAAAGACGGTTTTGCTGCTCAACATGCAAGACCTAGACGAAGATGTAATTCCAGAAAGCATTTTGGTAGAAGCTGCAGCAGTCAGTTTACAGGTATTGCCCGAAAAATCCCGCCATAGGTATGAAAAAGAATACAAAGTTTTTACACAGTGGTGCAAGAAGAAACAGGTAAAATCTCGTAAAGAAGAAATATTTCTAGCCTATTTTGGCGAAAAATCTGAAACCTGCAAATATTCTACGCTATGGTCAATTTTTTCAATGCTCAAATGCATCATCAAAAACAACAAAGATGTAGATATAGGTACATATTCAAAATAACCATTATTTTTGAAACGGAAAAACGTAGGACACTGTCCAAAAAAATTACTACTAATCATCAAAAGTCCTGATATAAAACTCATATTTCCAGAACATTTGTAAATGGTGGAGATGTATTTCACCTTTAGCTTTATGGGAAATCCATAAATCTACATCCTTCGAACACACCTCAATTTTTTTGTAAACTACAAACAGGGAAAATGCACAATACAATGTTATGAAGATGTCATCCAATACCGCCGGATTCCTGGGAGTGTCAGATCCAGAAATGTACACGAGTCACAATTTTCGCCGATCTTCCGCCACAACGTAAGCTGATTCAGGAGAAAATATAACTAATATCAGGAGGCATGTCGCATGGAAATCCACTACCCTGGCAGAAGGCTATTTCGAAGACTCAATAGAGAACAAAAAACAAATTGCAAATAAAAGTTTCACCCAAAAGAAACTTGAAGGTGAAGCTGTTCCATTTCCATTAACAAGTAGTACAACTTATAATAAACAGTGTTTAGAATGGACACATCCTCTAAATGTAAACAATTCGATAAAATGTACATTCAATATAAACGTTATAACCAACAATAAATAATTGTTTAATAAAATAATAATGTTATTATTTTTATTTCTGAATAAATGTAACATGTATATGCGTGTTGTAATTATTATTGGTAGAAAAATGATTACCTAAGTCGTGCAGAAAGTGAGTTTTCCGCGACTGCAGTCGAGTGCGGAAAAGTGTCACTTTCAACACTAGTCAGGTAAATAACTATTTTCAGCATAGTGTAGAAAGGCTTTTAAAATTCCAAATCCACATACTGATTGTTAAGCAGTTTACCAGTGAAAAAAGTATGGCATGAAGAAGTTAGTCAAAGGGAGTGCAATTTCAAGAGTATTAATAAGTAAAACACCTCCAAACCCTCAATTAGATCCTCGATTTGTTACTTAAGTAAAATATATCCTGGATTTGCTACTTTAATAAAATATAGATATTGTTGTAACCAAGAATAAATAAGCCGGTTTTTGTCGCCATGGGTATCGTGATTTGGCATTTTATTATGAGTCTTCCCATGGAATCGGAAAACCTTGAATGAAAACAACTAAACATCAACTAAAACTGCTATTTTGATATTTTTCCAAATGGAATATCATTTTGTATGCGATTTTTCGATGACTGGGTATATTTTTTGCTCTAAAATGATATATTTTATTTTAATACTTCCCATTAACACCTTAAATTGACACCAGTGTTGATACCGCTGCTTGTTCAATCTTTGCAGGTACTTACTGTCAATATGACAAAAAAAAAATTTAAAAATGTGGTTGCAAACTGTAAAAAAAAGTTACTTTATTTTATTTGTAGGTAAAACTGGCTCTGGGGGGGTGTTTACCAGACAATTCTGAAACAAATAGGTCGCTATTATACTATTTCTCTCATTTTAGCTTAAATAAACGTGACTTAACCCCCAAAGTCCCCCTTACATACACCACTGTCTATAACATCAGGACTAAGATCCTATTTTAAAAAAACAAAAGCATTAAAAGAAATATAAGGAGGCTACATATAAGAAATTTAGCAATAAGTTATAAATTACACAAAAAACTACCAATTAATTTTAATTCTACAGTTAATTTAATGTTATTAATTCGTCGAAAATAAATAAAGTCTGTCATAATTCTCAAGTCTGACTTTTTCATTGTCAAAATGATATTTAAGTACCTGTAACAGAATAGACTATAACAACGGTATAGAATATATATTTTTACATATTCTAAATGTAATTCAAACAATATTTTATTAAAACTATTGGTATTTCAAAGGAATTATATGTGGATTTGTCTAATAATAGTTTCGAAAACTTTAAAACCTAAACAAAATAATAATTATCATATATCTTAAACTCTATCTTCTAGACTGTATAGACGAATTTATATAAAGATAAACTACATAAAAATACAATAGAGTATTTTATAATAGGAACATTACCGAACAGCCATGTTTTTGGGGCATAATTTTCCCTACAGAAAAGATTAACTGAAAGGGTTTTTCTGTGCCTATTTTTCGCCATGACTTTTCGGACCCATACTGTGGATAAGTTAGTATAGGCATATATATTAAATTATATACATAACCTTAGGACTAAGAATTGAAGGGAATATTATGGGTGACACCTCGTGTCTCTAAGACGAAGTTCTGTATAAAGTAAGGATTTAAGACTCACCTGACTAATAAAATCAAAAAGGGGATTGATCTAAGGAGTGGATCTATACTAAAAGTCAGTCTGTGTCAGAGTTTTTTTTATAGTTGATTTTAAATTCTTTTTTTGTGGTGGTCTATGGGGCTTTACGTATACAGTGGGATATTAAAGTTGAGGGATTTTCAAAGATATTTTATTTTCATTCTATGATTTATTTGGGGAGTAATTTGTTTTCAAGAGTTAACTTTACGGTTTCTTTAAAGATTTTTGTTTTCTTTTCTTTTATTCTAAGGTTAGGGATTTTAAGATAATTCCGTCATTTTCTAGATTTAAATGTTTTTTTTTGTTATTAATTTTAAGAATGATTTTTGTACAGTATTTCACTTCCTTTACTTTTGTTAATAGATTTTTATGTTGTTTTTAAAAACCATATCTTTTATTTAAATAAACCACCTGCTAATTAAAAACAATAAATTAATTAATTATAAAAATAATTCAAGAAGAAGATACCATCGTTGTTGCAGTTTGCTGATGTTCGAGCTTATATGGCCGCAGAATTGGTGAGATAAGATGTTTATTTCAACATTGTAAATTATAATTCACGAAGAAGCCTACAGAGTACCTTTGATTTTACTTATCATATCTTAGTTAATTTCAGTATTGTGATAGGATTGCCAGCTATGCTTCAAATAAATAAATAAAATAAATAAATAATTTTAAATATAATAAATAACCGCTTTATAACTTTCTTACATACCGTTAAAGATTTAACAGGTAGAGATATCAATACTAATGTCAATTTTAGAAGTTAATGGGAAATATTATCATCTAGAAGTGTGGAAAATCGACTTCATTGATACAAAATACATCACTTTAGACCAAGAAATATACCAACAATCGAAAATTCACATAAAAATATAGTAAAAATATCAGAATAAGCCTTGGCAGATTTATTTGATGTTCAGTTGTTTTTCACTCATCTTTCTTGGATTCCTCGGGAAGAAATATAATAAATGGGTATTCTGGTTTTCCAAATCAAAACACCCGTGACGGGAAAAACCGGCTTTTCTAGTCCACGTTGGATACCCCTAACCAATAAAGTTTTCGAATGCTTCTAATCTACAGGAGCAAAGCTAACTTAATGGCCGATAGCGGCTTGAAAAACTATTGTTACCTTTAGGTTCTTTGGGTTCCTTAGGGCCACACACGTTGTGTTTCACGTGGTAACCCAACGCGGTAGTGGTGGAAAATATTTTTTCGCACTGTTCGCATTGTAACGGCTTAGGTTCAATTTCCTCTGGAAAAAGAAAACGTTTTTTGTATTATCATTCGCGCGAATCGAAACCATGTAGATTACCTTTTTTCGGCTTGGAACACACTTTGTGACTGACATGATAATTCAGGGAGGTCTTGTGTCGGAACACTGTCTCGCAATTGTTGCATTGGATAATTTCTTCTTCTAAAATGTTAAAAACATGAATAAGTGAGAGTTTAAAATCAATATTGCAAATTACATTGATAATTAACTATACAGTGCGACTCTCTCTAAAGTCTCAGTTAATGAAAAAGCCGGTGAGTTACGAATTTTTCTGTTTTCAAAAAATAATTTTTCGGGCGCAATATTTTTCGCAAAATAATTTTTTAGAATGTATATTTCTTCGACTATTGTCGAATACAAAACTCTGTCAAAAATAAACTTTCGAATTTTGTACTAAATTGATGGTACAACTAAAATATCGGAATAATACATATTTTTCGGCCTCTAAATTTATTTCACATAAAAATCAATAAACAGCATCGATCAAAATATTTGTTCAAAGAAATTCTTGTTCGAACAATTTTGAATTAGAAAAAATTTTGTTTCGAAAAATTTTATATTCAAAAACTGTTAGAAATATTTTTCGAAAACATATTTTTAAGAATTCAATTAAGAATTTCAATTAAAGATCACGTATAGAACAAAATACTTGAGTTTGTTAAGTGTTCAAGAAATTTTACTCTCCAAATATTTAGATTATGTTACAATTACAAACGGCCACCATTTTGAAACGAGCAATGCTAATATCCTTATATTTGGGGGATTGATTAAAGTTAAAAAGACCTCCCAGAGCACATACTACTAGACTCCCATTTCCGTTAATATTTTTTTCTTCAAAATGGCGTTAGGCTGCCATATCGATATTTTTGAATAAAAAAGAAAAACAAATAAAATTATTTAGCCTTCTATTAAAGCTTCCCGAATTTAAAATCTCGGTGAGTTTGAAATATAAAAGGAGAGGGACATGAAAAAGCCGCAATATACAGGGTGCGCCAATCTCAGTGCACTATTAAAAATATCTGGAGAACGAATGAATAGATTACTTTTGAAAAATTGGCTCAGGGAGAGCTGATCTTAAAGCTTATTTTTGAAATAATTTTAATGTGCGGTGTTGCCGCATCTACCTGTATATTGATGCATTTTTCTAAACATTCTAAATTCTTTCCTAAATGCACTATTTTCTGGAAAGTGGTGGTTGAAAATTGTCATTTCTGACCCTTTGAAGCCCTGTAACTGTCAAACGACTATACTTGAAAGTAGACTAATTTAGAATTGTCGATTTTCCCACACCAGTTTTCGGTTTGAAGGACGGTCAGAATTTAACATTTCCTCTCAACTCAGAAATTGGTGTCAGGAGATAACTAAAACCTAAGATAGGAAATTAATTTTATTCCACTTTAAGCAGTTTAGCAGCAAAGGATGACAAATGTAAACTTTTAGGCGTCACTATCCCCAAAAACAGTTGAATTTAAGTATAGAAAACGGATTTAGAATATTTAGAAAATACAAAATTTATATTTTTTGTTTAAACATTTAAGTGATTTAAGCTCTCTGTACCCATCTTTGCAACAACAAACCTTTGACTTCCTCTACTTGCTCACAAACCTTCCTTCTAACATGGTAATTTAAGCCAGTGTTTGTGGCAAACACTTTGCTACATTGTGGGCATTGTAGCAGCTTTGGTTCTTCTAAAAATGAAAAAAATTATTATGAATAGCCAAAATATTTAAGTCAGTGCGGTCACTGCTATTTGAATCTTCAGTGGTAATAACAGTAGCAAGAATAAACACAATTTTGAGTTTGTAAACTAGACTATTCCTTGTGATATACGAATATGCTTCTTTAAATGTCATACAAACCAGTATTTATGACGTTTAGAGGCATTTTGACGGGGATATTGGATTTAAGGGAGCGATGTTTTTGTACGTATTTACGACACAAGTGGGATAACGATCGTTTGAAATCTTATTCGAGTTATAATATAATTTACATTTTCGTGAAAAGTTTATCTATCAAATATTTAAAAACAAATTACCTCTGTTTCCTGTACTTACTATACCATAGCAACCCAGTAACTAAGTTTATGTTAGAAAACATTAGAACATAATTCGTGTGCGTGTTTTCGATTTGTAATACCATTCACGAAGACAAAAATAGCTCAAGAGTTTTTTATAATATCAGGAGAAATTGAAGGTTTAGACATGGTGAAAATTGTCCGAAAAACATCAAGTTACGTCCTAAACACTTTGATCGTGGTTGTTTCTCCATGTCCTTTAAGAACGGTATATATACAAAACAGCCAGCGCAAATAAACACTTTTTTCCCTGTATTGTAAGCAACCTATTTTGACACTGCTTTGACAGACGTAAGTGAAAATTACTCAACAAAGTATTGGTTGCCCTAAACGACAGGATGTAAGTCAACTTACATCCCTAGGGAAATAATAATCTAAAATTATTATAATTAGCTTTAATTTTTGATTTCATCAACATATTACAAAAATCCGGTGATATTATTTGAAATGAATATTAATGATACAATTATTCACATAATTAACAAAATTTGGAAACACGTTTTCTCGTTTCTTCTCGATGTGTATTACATTTTCTGACTCCACAAATCCTTCATTTCTAACCAATGTTTCTGTCACTGTTGAAGCACTGCAAGAGACTTCTGACTGGGTCTTATTGTATAAAATTTTATTCGCTACTTCCTTTTTATTATTGAGGCTCTCAGCTACGTAACTTTCCGCAATAGCAGCGGATTTCCATCCTCCATGTCGCTTGATAGCTAATACATCAACTCCAGTAATTGCTAATAAAGTTGCCGACGTTCTTCTAAAAGAGTGTCCAGTATACATTTTGAAGTTCTCAAACTTTAGAAATTTCGCAATTTTACTTGGAATTGACGAAAACTTATTTTTCCCGACAGGCTGATTTAAGCACTTTCAATTTTGATATCGCATAAAGAACCGCGGATTAACATGTGAGATCTTGTATCAATGTACTTTTGAATTATTTTGAAATGACAAACTTGAGTGTCGTCACTTTTTGTTACTGTAAATGTACGTGACATTCCATTTTTGGAGTCAGGAATGGTCACAGTTATGACTTCTTGATTTATTTTAACATTGTCCATTTTCATTTCACAGAGTTCATTAGAACGGCACGCCCAACAACTCCCATTACCATTACGACCTTCATCAAGTATCAATCAATCAAGTATATATCATCGGAGGCTTCAAGTATGAACGTATTCACATCTTCTCTGTTAAACACATTCGATTTTTTGGGTCTATAACCATCATTTTTTTTTTCAAAAATGCTCGAAGTTTTGGATACTTAGAAATATCTATATTTTCCGCTATAAAAAGGGTGGACTTCAACATCAAATACTCTCACCATAAGCTTGATAGGGACTTCAATATAGCACTTTTTTCGTAGAAATACGCCAAAAACAAGGTTTCTGAGACTGTAGTAGACGTCTTGCTTTGGCATCAATTCTTAAAGGATTTATATGCTGCTTCATACCTTTTTTTCGACTTTTCCGGTAGTAGAGATAAACAAGTAATATTCGCTGATTCTTCTATGTCTGAAACATCCATTTTGTCCACACAGAATCAAAGAATTCGACTTTTTCAAACTTTTCGCTATGAATTGTAGACTTGACGTTGTTGATAAAATAAAAACTAATTAGTACTTATGTTGCTCTGGCAATAATGAAAATCCAAAAATATATCCATCATTTTCTTGCAAACATACAATACAGGGAGGAGGAAAAATGTTATATACTATATGGGATGTAAGTACATTAACCAGTGTCGAACTTTTTTGCCAGCCCTCGCTATCGCTCGGGCGCAAACTCGTCCTCGGCTTACATCCCTTATAGTATAAATAACTATTGGAGGTATGCCTAAGGCTACTGCTTTGTGTTTAAAAATATCCAATCGAGAACAATATACCGGCCACTGCTTTAGAAGGTCTTCAACATCACTAACATCGGAGTGGATAGTTTGACCGTAAATAGGCACGGAGATGGCGGTCAAATACAATTGCAGAAGGATACACTGAAGCTTCCGAAGAAAACAAAAAGAAAACTGCTTTGAGTATACTGAGAAATAAAGAAAATAAAGCACCTCGTATCCAAAAACTGGACATATTTAATGCAAGTTCATCGCAAGTTAAGTCAAGTTCATCTGGTATTAATTTAAATAACTGCAATAGTCGTGTAATTAATATTTACAATACATAGTGTGTAATGCTGTATTTTAAACAGAAATAAACCTATTTTCTTTAATTCTGTTTTAATTTTAATATTAGTAGATATCTTTCCCGCACTAATGCGGTAATATCTAACATTACCTAACTAAAATCAGTGCGGTAATGGTTTCTTATCTCACGATGGTAGATACAATTATATTATTCTGAACGTGTGGTTAATTCAAATAGCAGTAACGTTACACAGTTTTTAATTAAAATACTTTCAACATAGGAAACCCAACAATTACCTTTGTCCTCTTCCTGTTCGCAAACACTTCTCCTAACGTGGTATTTGTAGCCAGAGCCTGTGGCGAACACTTTTTCGCATTTTGTACACTGAAGGACTTTAGGCTCGCTCTCCTCTAGAATTTCAAAAAGTCAAAGATTTATAAACCGAAATGATATGAAATTGAATAATTTGCTGGCCTTTTTCTGAGCTGAATAAAAATATCTCACTTTAAATTGATTGAAGCGAATATTTAATTTAAGGTTAAATATTTTTGTTCAGTTGCGAAAAAGCTAAAAAAGGTTTTTGTTTTTTATTCTAACCGCATCAAATAATTTGAACACATTAAAAAAAACTACCGAACATTTTTACGGACGGACGGAATAAATAAACAAATATATATATATATATATATATATATATATATATATATATATATATATATATATATATATATATATATATATATATATATATATATATATACAAGGTGTCCCAAAAGGTCCTAGCAATAATTTAGGAATACATAGATTTGATTAAAATATTGCGATTTAGCCATACTTGCCTTAGTACAAAAGTTAATATTAGGAAAGATACAGGGTGATTAAGTTAAAATTTTATTTTCGATTTTTTAAAATAATATCCCTGGTTTTTGAGATATTAAAGTGAAAATTGGGGATAACAGATTTTTTTATAGCCAGTAATAATAATACGCCTTCAATTTTGATGTAACTTGTAGAGGGCGCTACGAGCGCTACTTTTCGCTCTTGAAAATGTTGTAACTTTTTTATATACAAAATTATATAACTTGTATAGAAAAATCGGTTCTACTGTCTTTTCTCCCAAAAAAAGCTATACTTTATAAATCTACCTAAAGTTCACCATTTAGCATATTACAAGTTTTATCATTTTTATAAATTTTAATAAATCGTTCTGAAATAAAGCTAATCATTTCATTGTTGTTTGATATATATATATATATATATATATATATATATATATATATATATATATATATATATATATATATATATATATATATATATATATATATATATATCGTTATAGATTTTATTTATATATATTAAACTAAAACTCCTGTCAGAAAAACTGCTAGACAATAATGCGGTTTACAAAATGGAAACCAAAACAAGATCATTCACTATAAATTGTTCGTCAAAAAAAAACTGAAAAAGATTTTTTTAACATGACATTTAAATGTCAGCCGTTTCAACATTTTTTAACCGATTTGAATCAGCTTTTCGAATTTTAAAGACCTATTCGATGTAGAATCAGTGTTGTGAAATGCTTTTCTTGTGTTACTTTTTTTAGCGATGTACAGGGTGGTTACCGAAGTAATTCTATTATAGTAATTGCATGGAATTCCGGATAAAATACAGTTTAACAGGTAAAGTCCGCATTTCATAGAATTTTTTTTTGAGTTTTTGTTTGAAAAATAATTCAAAATGACGAAAAAAAGTTAGTAATCTGAGATACCTGCCAAATAAGACATATTCTCAAAAATTACAGAAAATAGTATTTGTGCATAAAAAAATGGAACAATCGTAAAGGAAACTGTTTCTTCTGTATATTTTTGAGATCTATGCCATACAATTTCAATATTAACCGTTTTTTTTTTACCTTAATGCTATTTCTCCAAACTGAGTGTAAGCAACATGAATTAAATTATCTATTTCTGATACATTCGTGGCCTGCATGCATTTTCTCAAATAAGTTTTTACTTTTTGTTGATGAAAACTCAGACGGGATAGTTTTATTAAAATACTTAAAAATAAAACCCAAGTATAAAGTAGCCTATGGAAACAATTGAATAAATTCCTCGTTTAACTATTTTATTAATAAAACTGTGGTGATGGCTTGAGCACATTCTGTTACCTAAGTGAAAAAATATAAAATGAAAAAAAAAGTCAACCGATAGACGATCAAAAAAAAACAAATTTTTTCTTTACCTTTATTCAAAAGTTTGACCTTACATAAATCGAACCCTATTTTGGAGCACTCTGTAGAAGTTACAAGTTAAAATGGGCCATAGTTATTATTAAAAATAGAAATATGGCACTAGCCAATTATAACTTTGTACATATCATTATTTTTACCTAAGACCGGCTGTTTTTCAGAAAAAAAAAATCTTTCTCTAAAAAAATACACATGGTTGAAAATTTTAATTTTATGCATTATCTTTTTTACCACCCACCCTGTATTTTGCCAAATAAAATTATGTAAGAAAACCATTCTTCGACGCTGGTTCTACACTTATTCAAATTGGTTAAGAAATGTTGGAACGACTTATATTTAAATATCATGCCAAAAAAACTTTGGCCGATCTTTTTGACGAACAAGTTACTTCGAGAAGTTCACATTATTGACTTCTCATCTACACTGCTGCACATAATTAGTGTATCACTAGCTGTTTAGGGTAAAAAAGTCCAATAGTTGGAAACTTAAAAGATGTATCGGCATGAACCTGAAAAATATCTTTGTGCACGGATCAGTTACAGCCCCTTTTAGATCAACTTTCGTAAGGTAACAAATTGCAATAGACTCACCTCTTTTGGGTTTAAGGCATACTCGGTGCTTCCTGTGGTATCTTAACGAGGACATGTGGCGAAAACCTGTGTTGCAAATGTCACAATAAATATCAGAGTCTTCCAAGTCTAGATTTTGATCCTCTTCGGCCATGATACTTTCTATCTGAGTTATATCAAACATTTCACCATCGTCTATAACTTCAGCATCTTCGATAGCGGTGAGATCCAAAATTGGGTCAATATCTTCAGGTTCATCTTCTTCTTCATCCGATTGAGTTATGTCTATATCCACGGGCTGGTTTTCATCATTAACATCGTTACCATCATCATTATCATTATCATTCGAATTGTTTTTATCTGTGTTATCCATTTGATCTTCCTCAGTGGAAGCTTCAGTTTGGTCAGTATTTTCGACATTAATGGTATCAGTTTCCTTTGAAGCATTAGCATGCGTATTTTGTTCCTGATTTTCATCAGTTTTTTCTAAAAAATAAGTATATATTAGTGTGTGTTCACAGGGTCCTACTATCAACAGAAAAAGCTATTATAAGGACAATTGACAATTAAAGAACGAAGAGAAAAACAAGGGGACACGTACAAATGAATATCTCACCTTTAAGCAGGTAAAAAATATTTTAAGTATACACTTAGTTCTTAAATCATACAAACCTAAAAATCTCATTACATTTCACATGGTATTTTTGAGACTTTTTTAGAGTAGCTTTGAGAACAAATAATCTTAAAAAAATAACAAATAACATGAAGGGTTTATTTTTAAAAAAGACTACACAAGTGCATTATCATTTATACTTTTATAATATAACCATATAGTTTAACTACAGAGTAAAGTAAAAATAGTTATCACATAATATACAATAATAATACAGTCTGTTTTTCCTAATTAAAATAATATGCCCATAAAAAAATGAAAAATATGATGCATATATCAGGACAAATAATATTACAAATTTTAGAAAGCAAATAAATTAGTATATATATATATATATATATATATATATATATATATATATATATATATATATATATATATATATATATATATATATATATATATATATATATATATATATATATATATATATATATATATATATATATATATATATATATATATATTTAAATATATATATATATATATATATATATATATATATATATATATATATATATATATATATATATATATATTTAAATATATATATATATATATATATATATATATATATATATATATATATATATAAATGAGGAAAGTTTTAGACAATTTAGTTAATAATTGAATGGCTCTTGCTGCGATTCTAGATATTTTGGTTTTTTAGATATTTTGAAAAAACAAAAAAGATATAAAAATGGCCCGTAATTTCTTTATTTATGAAAATTTTCAAAAACAGTAATCACATTTTCAGAGAAACTTTTTATGAGGAATTCATCTGTATTGTCAGATTTTATTTACAACGTTTCGTTTTTTTGGAACCATCATCAACTTCTTTTTTTTAAATACGGACCTGCATTTTTTATTCCGGATTTTACGAGCTTCGGATATCCCAAAATCAATGGCGTAACGCACTTCTTTCGAAAATTTATATTTTTGGTACTTTCCATAAGAAGTCAATGTGTTAGAAAGAGTCAGAAGATATGGGTTTAGGTCTCTCTCTAACACATGGAGTTCTTATGGAAAGTATATATAAAATTTTATAATAAGTGCGTTACGTCATTGATTTTGGAATATCAGAAGCTCTTAAAATCTGAAATAAAAAATGCAGGTCCGTATTTAAAAAAAAGAAGTTGATGATGGTTCCAAAAAACAGAAACGTTGTGAATAAAATCTGATTATACAGATGGATATAAAAAGTTCCTCTGAAAATGTGATTACTAAAATTTTCATAAATAAAGAAATTACGAGACATTTTCGATATCTTTTTTGTTTTTTCAAAATATATATCTAGAACCTCGCAGCAAGCGCCGTTCAATTACTAACTCAATTGTCTAAAATTTTCCTCATTTAACCGTCCTTCTATCTCTTATTGTTTCCAAGATCCCAATACATGTATGACCAAAATGGGACACATTGTATATATATATATATATATATATATATATATATATATATATATATATATATATATATATATATATATATTGTGCGCTATTAAAATTTCTGGAGAAGTATAAAAGGGATTTTTTTCAAATTCGGTATACGGACATAATAGGTAATAATCTATATTTTAAAAATATTTTCGCAAGTGCAGCGTTGCCACATCTCTCCGAAACCAATAGCAACATTAAAATTTCAAATAGAACAACCTATATTTTATTGCAGTTTCTGATTCTACGCACGATTTTAAGTAACTTTTGTTAACATCTTCCTATACTTATCTCCTACCATTTTCTCTAAAAAAATTTATTTATGATTTTTTTTTAGAAAATCACCAGGTTAATAAAATTCCATATTTACCTGCGTAAGCGAGATAATTACTAGATTTTTTTTCTGGGTTAGAGAGTGCATATATTTAAAATAACTATATGTTAGAATAGCGACATATCATACAGGGTGTCGTATAAAAAGGGCATTTTCATCGAAATTTAGTAATGGTGAAAACTCATTTATTTTAAATACAACACCCTGTATTTTATGGTATCTTCGAATAAACCAATACCTTACCTACAATATTTCCATATATGTTCCTATACCCATCTCCCACCATTTTTTAGATACGAGCCAACTTTGAATATTTTCCTGTTTTCAAAGACCATCCACAACAAAAGCACCGGCCTCGGCACCTGCTTAGCGAATCACTTAATTAGTTAGGCTATGTAAGGTTTTATTTACCTCGTACTGACAAATATTTGAAATAAACAGACAGTTTTAAATACGGTGAATAATCCAAAATGTATTTTTTTAAATACAATTTGAAACCTAAAAGTGATAATTAAACAAACAAATAATACATAATCGTTAATTTTTAGCAAAAGAAAGATAACTAATTGTTAAATTGCTTAAAATGGCCTACATTCGCATTAAGGCATTCGTGAAAACATGTTAATTGGTTTCTTGTTGTTGCTCTTCGTATTTCCTCAGGATTTAATTCGTCAAAAGCTCGACGTACTCGATTTTCCAGATCCTGGAGATTCTGTATTGGATTTTCTACATACACTCGCTCTTTGATGGTTCCCCAAAGGTAAGAATCTAGGGGAGTTAGGTTCGGAGACCGAGGTGGTCAATCCCATGGTCCCAAACGTCTGAACCACCTATCTTCGAACATTCCATATAATTCTTGACTCACTTCATTGCTGCAATGTGCAGGAGCCTCATCCAATTGGTACCAGCAAGAAATCAATAATTGTAGTGGTAACTCATCCAAAAACTCATTAACTGTAGTTCTTAAAATATCCAGATATTTATTCGAAGTTAAATTTTCATCGTAGATACAATAAGCAAATTTATTGTCCATCAGTAAGCAAAAAACATTAAACCCGAATTGAAACTGAAATCTTCGTTCTATAACCAATTTTGGGTTTTCAGCCGCCCAAAAATGACTATTTCGTCTATTAAAATTTTTTTCAAAAATAGTGGGTCTTCCTCAATTTTAGTTAGAACTATTTCGCAAAATTCAGTACGTCTCTGAAAATCTTCTGGTAAAAGGCCTTGCTGGGTGATTAATTTAAATGGTTGAATGTTATGTTTGCTTAGAATACGTTGAATTGTTGAATATGAAAGTCCTAGATCTATTTCAGCACTTCTAATTGATGCTTGAGGGTAAACGTTAAAATATCCAAGTACATTTATTTCATTGCCTTCATTATCAGTTTGTAGTTTTGTGTACGATCTATGTTTTATAATTTTGCCGTGATTTTTAAAATTTGCTTCATATCTGAAATATGAAGGCAAAATAAATAAAATAAAAGCATAAAATGCTGTGTACACGTACGAAAGAATTGTATCAAAAGAGAGGATGTCAGTATTAATGTGTATAATCAGAGTCCAAGGACATTATCAAAATATTATGTTATGCACATTAATACTGACAACCTCCTGTTGTTTCAGCAACATAAATAGATTTTTAAGGAAATAAAAACTATTATTGCATTTAGTACCTTCTAAATTTTTTCCTGTGCATAGGAGGTAAATGGGGATACATCTCGTTAAATTTTCTATTTGAAATAACTTTGTTACACTCTCCATGAATGTAAAATAAATTTAAAATATCAATATTGGAATATTCAATTGCGTTTTCCATTTTTACGGAGCATCAATTGAAAACTATCTGTTAATGTCAAAAAGATGTCAGGAAGAAATAAACAAAACCTTCCATGGCCTACCAAGCTAAGTTATTCGTTAAGCGGGTGGTTTTGTTATGGTAGTCTTTGAAAACAGGAAAATATTCAAAGTTGGCTCATATCTAAAAAATGGTGGGAGATGGGTATAGGAACATATATGGAAATATTGTAGGTAAGGTATTGGTTTATTAGAAGATACCATAAAATACAGGGTGTTGTATTTAAAATAAATGAGTTTTCACCATTACTAAATATGGATAAAAATGCCCTTTTTATACGACACCCTGTATGATATATCGCTATTCTAACATATAGTTATTTTAAATATATGCATTCTCTAACCCAGAAAAAAAATCTAGTAATTATCTCGCTTACGCAGGTAAATATGGAATTTTATTACCGTGGTTATTTGCTAAAAAAAAATCATAAATTAATTTTTTTAGAGAAAATGGTAGGAGATAAGTATAGGAAGATATTAACAAAAGTTAGTTAAAATCGTATGTAGAATCAGAAACTGCAATAAAATATAGGGTGTTCTATTTGAAATTTCAATGTTCAATGGATTATTACCTATTATGTCCGTATGCCGAATTTGAAAAAAATCCCTTTTATAGTTCTCCAGAACTTTTAATAGGACACTCAACGTGAATCACCCTATATATATATATATATATATATATATATATATATATATATATATATATATATATATATATATATATATATATATATATATATATATACTTTCCAAATATTCTTATTTCTTGGTCAAGGGTCCTTAAAATTTAAACAATTTAATTTAGTTATTAATATTAGCAATATATGTATCTAGACTTACATATAATAAAAACGAAAAAAACTTGTGGGAATTTAATTAACTAAAGTTTTCATAATGTCAGGTCTGTATACGCTTGGTCAAAATAGCTCACTCACACAGTATGCAGTGATATGGAAAAAAATTCATATTTCGAAAATTAAAAAAGATAGAGGGATGCGATTTGCGCTGTTTTATTAAGAAATAACCATTTTAAAATATATTCTAAACATATGGTGCGTACTTAATGGGAAATAAAAAAAAATTCAAATTGAAAATTTATTCGTAATACCTACATATAAAGTATGATAAAAATGTTCTCCTTTATGGTTGGAACATGAACCTTTAACAGGATATAAGCAATTTCAGATGGATATCTTACCCGCTTCACATTTTGTTCCTCTATATCCGATGTCACGCTTTCAGGACAAAACAGGGCGCACCGCCGTATGGAGCGGTCCGGAAAAAAATTCATATTTGGAAAACTAAAAGAGATAGGAGGGTGCGGTTTGCGTTATTCTATTAACAAATAATCGTTTTAAAAGATATCCTAACGAAATATAGCTAACTAGACGAAAAATGTAAAAAAAAATTTGAAAGTGAAAATTTAGTAATATCGCCGAAAATATTAATCCCACGTACATTGTTATATCTCCATTGCATTCAGCAGCTCAAAATATACATGTAAACGTATATTTTCCACTCATTTTCAAAAAAAAAATTTTTTTTGAAAATTTCCATAAAAAAAAATCCATACATATAATTTTTTGGTTCCAGATTTTGCTGAAACATAGTTTATATACTAATTGGATACCGTAAAAACCGAATTTAACACTCGTTTGGTCGTAGGTTGTATGGTTGAATTTTTACAGCCCGATAAAAATCGGAAAATTCGCGGTTTTACAAGGTCTCGCGAAAATTTTCATAATTTTTTTCCTCAAAAGTTAACGGTATGCGGTTTTCGCCATTCGATTCAGAAAGAATGAATCTATAACTGGTAGCAATTTCAAATTATTATGTCAACTAAAAATATCCGAAAAATATGGACGCTTTTATGATAAAATGGTGAATGCTCAGTATGCATCACTCCGGAAAAAATATCCTATTTCGAAAACTAAAAGAGATTGAGGGGTGCGGTTTGCGTTATTTTATTAAGAAATAATCGTGTTAAAACATATCCTAACGAAATAGAGCTAACTTGACGAAAAATTTACAAAAAAAAACTTGAAATTGAAAATTTAGTCATATCTCCGAAAATATTTATCCCTCGTACATTTCTATATGTCCATTGCATTCAGCAGCTCAAAATGCCCATATAAACTTATATTTTCCAATCATTTCCGAAAAAAAAATTTTTATTGAAAATTTCCGTCAAAAAAATCCATACATATACATTCAAAATTTTCGGAAAATGTTTTGCTTCCAGATTTTGCTGAAACATGGTTTATATACTAATTTGAAACCGTAAAAACCAAAAATAACACCCGTTTGGTCATAAGAAGTATGGTTGAATATTCACAGCCCGATGAAAATCGGAAAATTCGCGATTTTACAAGGTCTCAAATGTCTATAACTTTTTTTCCTTAAGAGTTAACGAGATACGGTTTTAACTTTGATTTAGAAAGAATAAATTTATAACAAGTAGTAATTTCAAATTATTATGTCAACTAAAAACATCCGAAAAATATAGACGCTTTTATGACAAAATAATGAATGCGCCGTACACAGAGGTCCGGAAAAAAATTCATTTTTTTGAAAACTAAAAGAGATAGGGGGTGCGATTTGCGTTATTTTATTAAGAAATAATCGTTTTAAAACGTATCCTAGCAGGATATAGCTAGCTTATTTTTTTTGATAGCTGTCAAAATGACAGGTAACAATTTTTCGCCTTTTTATTTTTTTGAGCATCTGTCAATATGACAGATAACAATTCTCATACTTTTTTAAATTTTTTTTTGACAGTTGTCAAAATGACAGATGCAATTTTTTAGTTTTTAAATTTTTTTGACATCTGACAAAATGACAGAAGCAATTTTTTTTGGTTTTTTATTATTTCTAAGAATATACCTTAAAAAATTATTATTTGTCATTTGACGTTTGACATCAAAATTTTACGTATAGAAATATCTGCCTTAAACAAGCATTTTTCTCAAAATTCCTTTTTCATTTTTATTATATGTAAGTCTAGATACATAGATTAACAATATTATTAACTAAATCAAATTGTTTAAATTTTAAGGACCCTCCAGAAATAAATATATTTCGAAAGCTTGCTTAAATAAACATAAAACTTAAGTTCTAAATTTACAGGGCCGGTAATCAAGAACTTATATATATATATATATATATATATATATATATATATATATATATATATATACAAACTACCTTAAAAGTATATTAAAATTGTTAAACAGTAAGTTACAGTTATATAATAAAACACATATTTACAAAAATGTAAAAACCAAAAAACGAAGGTTTATAAATACCTCTGTAAAGAATTAAATTAATATTTATCAGTCATCGCTGGATAAAAAAAGGTCGAAAGGGAAAGAGGGAAGAGATAACAATAATAAAGTTACCATCCACTCGGTGGACAACCAAAAAAAATCCTAAACGTTTCAATGGTTTCTCCTATTTCCGCAGTTTCCTGAACTAAAAAAAAAATCACTTCATACTTTTTTTTCACTCACCCTCCAACACGCTAGCTGATTTTTTTTAGAGAGAAAGCTTACCCCTTCATAGTTCCTCAAAGATACGATCCTGTTGTCTAGGAATAGTCTTAAAACGAAAGAAAATATCAATTCATTTTTAGAACATATTGAATTAATCCAGGAGTAATACAGTTATCAGTTAAAAATACTGATGACACAAACACATAAAATAACCTTGATACAACCCTAATACACCTAGTCGAAGTTTGACTTACATCTGCCCATTCCATTTCTCAGGGAAAGTTTTATGAACAAGCCTCGGGGACAGTTAATGTGGGACCTCCTCTATCACCTATGGTAGCAAATATCTATATGGGAATTATGGGATCCCTCTGAGGTTAATATTTTAACATCAGCTCCACTAAAACCAAAATATTGGTTCAGGATATGTAAATGATATTTTGGTTGCTTGACCTCATAGACAGGTAAATATCATATTATTTCTGGACCACCATAATAAAACCACAATGGAAATTGAATCGAATGAAATGATTCCCTTTCTACATGTGTATGTTCAAAAAAGTAATATAATAAATTAGGACATTTATATGTATATAGACGTATATAGAAAATCGACACATACAAATATACAGGGTGTTCCTCAATACAGGGTGTTTCACCATTTTTAGACTTAGATTTATAGAGATAGAAACAAATGTTAAATACAAAAGTTGTAAGGATTGTCCTAAACCGCCAGGAAGTAATTTTTATTAAAACAAATGACCATCGCAAAGCTGCTAAAAAACATAAACTTTGTATTTTTCAAATGGGACACGCTATATATTACATTATATTTCGATAGATAATATTTTTCTCGTTTCAAAAATGTATAATATGTCTATTTTTGGTTCAGTAATTTTTCAAATATTTACGTTTAAAAATAGCAATAATATCAGATTTGGGTTTACGAAATCACAGTTGCTATGGACAAAAATTAAAAAAAGGAAATTAATATTAAAGACGTTTTGAATCTTCTGCTTTGCTTTGTTTTTTGTCCATGGCAACTGTGATTTCGTAAACCCAAATCTGATATTATCGGGATTTCTAAACGTAAATATTTCAAAAAGTACTGATCGAAACTTAGACTTAATATATATTTTTGAAATCAGAAAAATATTCTTCGAAATGTAATGCAATATATAGGGTGTTCCACTTAAAAAATACCAACTTTATGTTTTTAGTAGCTTTGCGATGTTCATTTGTTTCAATAAATATTTTTTCTGGCGGTTTAGGACAATTCCTACAACTTTTGTATTTAACATTTTTTTTTTAATCTCTTATAATAAAGGCAGTAGATAAAATCTAAATACGGAAAAAACCCTGTACAAATGGAAGAAGATGATTATTTGGTTTATTTTATGACTGAAATTTCTAATAAACTTAGGTCCGCAAACGCTTCGTTACCAATCTACAGGGTGTTGCAATTTCAATATTTTTTTATTTTTTTCTTTATAGCTGCTGCGATTTTTAAGGTATTTAGCTCAAATTTTGGAATTAGGTTACTCAATAGGAGTTACACGATTGCACATGTCAAACGGTTGTCAGAATCTACAGGGTGATATTTTTTCAGAGGTCATACCCTTTTTCTCCCCCTGAACTTTTTTGCGGTGCGCCGCTGGTAGATTCTATATGTAGATCTTATTTAGAAACTTTTTCTCCCGTTGTAGTTCTTTCGTATCTTCGACCCTTATCGAGAAAAAAAATAAAAAACGATTTTCTGTAATTAGCTAGATGGAAATAATTTTTTTTGAAATGGTCTCTAGATGGCTATGCCTTTATTTTGATAATCTTTTGTTTTATTGATTTTGACATCTGGCATGTCAAATAGGAAGTTGTGTCAACATTAAGAGTTGTAAAGTGTTGTAAATACTCGTTATAATGCTGTTACAATGATAATTTATACGAATTCTGAAATGACTGAGATGCATTGTATCTATGGCCTTGGGAATGGAAATGCAAGAGAAGTCAGACATCTGTACATGGAGTGCTATCCTTAATACGCTAGCAGTAAACCCCAACTTTGATTTATCATCTTTTTAAATGACGAAGCCAATTTTGCAAGGACTTCCATTATGAGTTTCCTACTAACCATGTATGGGCAGACGAGAATCCTCATGTAATTGTTGAAACTCGTTCTCAGGAGCAGTTTTCATTAAATGTATGGGGTGGTATAATCGGAGATCATTTGATTGGTCCTTTCTTTTTACCTGGTTGACATACTGGTAACTCATATAGGCACTTTTTGCAACACGAATTGCCCTCACTTATGCTGTGAATTCAAATGTGCAGCATATTTTTCTATTTTGGCTCGGAAATATTTAAATGAAGTAGATCAAAACAAGTGGATAAGACGAGGTGGATCTCAGTCATGTCCCCCTAGGTCCCCTGATCTAAATAGCATAGATTTTTTCCTATGGGGCATCTCAGGTTACCTAGTGTATATAACACCAGTGAATACAGTCGATGACCTACTACATCGAATAATAGATAGACTTGAACCCATAAGAAATACTCCCGGGGTGTTTGAAAGAGTGCAAGAATCAATGTGAAGAAGATTGGAGGCCTGTATGAGTGTCGGAGGAAGTCACTTTCAACAATTTGTGTGAAGTAGTTTTGTCTCATCGTTGTTAATTGTTAATTATAGTTGTTAAAACCTAAATAAGTGTTTTTTATTAAATAAATCGATATTGCTACAAAAACCGGGCCATCCCAGCTTTAATTTTTAACCAGATAGTGAACAATAAAATGTCAAAATCAATAAAACCGAAGATTATCCAAATAAAGCCATAGCCTACTAGGCCATTTCAAAGAAATTATTTTTATCTAGCTAATTACAGGACATCGTTTTTATTTTTTATTTCTTGATAAGGGTCAAAGATACGTAAAATCTACAAGAGGATAAAAAGTTTCTAAATAAGATGATTTTATTTTTTAGAATCTCAGAGCATGACCCCTGAAAAAATATCACCCTGTAGATTCTAACAACCGTTTGACATGTGCAATCATGTAACTCCTATTGCGGAACTTTATTTCAAAATCTGAACTAAATACCTCAAAAATTGCAGGAGCTTATAGCTAGAGGAAAAATGAAAAAATATTGAAATTACAACTCCCTGTAGATCGGAAACGAAGTGTTTCCGGATCTAAGTGTATTTGAAATTTAAGTCATAAATAAACCAAAGTTCGTTTGTACATGATTTATACTTAAATGCAAATTCCCAGCACAATTCATCACAAAAGCAATCGGTTATTAACTCACTAGAATTTAAAATCCTCTTTATCTGTAATAAAGATTCAATACACATAGGAAGATTGGATAATTCCTGGAAGAACCCTGAAAGATGTTCCATCTTTGCAAACAGCAGGAGTATCTAAAATTCCTTGCTTTTGTGAAGACGCGTATATCAGAGAAACAGGATGCTTAATATCCCCTTGATTTGGAGAACGTCAATGTTGCATTAAAACTGAACAAATTGTTCAATCTGCTGTAGTTAAACACCAGCATACAACTGGACATATTATAAATGTAAAAGAGACCAAGCTTATAACGTCGGCTCCAGAAATCTATAAATGAAAAAATAAATATTCTGCTGAAATTTTTAAACGTACAAAAAACTTTAGTAGTGATACGATGTACGTTCTACATCCTACATATTGAGAGCAATCCTAATACAGTGTAATGGTTAGGAGAGCAACAAGACAATCAATTATAACAATAAAACGTGTTAAATAAATAAACAATTAATTAAAAACGTAACTAATAATGTAGTTTTACATAATTTTTGAATATTTATACTTCCTAGATCCACCGACCATAGCAACTTGATGGACGGTCACCAAATGATGTTTGAGGCTTCCTTTTCTCTTCGTTTTGTAGAAGCAACCTTCTATTGGGCATTCTATGTTTTTAGCCTTCCCACATTCAAAGGTCTTATGGTTGTATAAGGAAGAACGATGCTTATAGAATCTGTCACACGTCGGACAGGGGTAGCCTTCTTCTAAAAAAAAATTATCGCCGTTAATACAGCGGGATCTTCAAAGCAAGTGCTATGAATATTATCCAGAATTATGGAATAATATGAATTGATAACCCAGTAAACTTATTTATGAAAAGCGAAACCTCAAAAGAGTCCAACCAAGCTGGGTTTGTACACATACTTTTATTCTGATGTCAAAAGCATATCCTAAAAGGTTCCCTTGATTTTGGACCGTCAGTTTTTCTTTTTTAAAGGAATACTTTGACTTATTTACACATATTTCTAAAAATATCAATATTTCGAGGAAAATGTTATTCGGATTGAAAACAATCATTATGACATAAGCCGTGGTATTATCCTCGGCTGACGCTCCGTCTGATAATATCCATGATTAGTCTTATAATGATCATTATTTATAACATAAATAACTATTTCAGAATAAGTTTAGGACACTATATTAAAGGTCTCCAATCCTGAAATTTTCATTACTCGAATATTTTACAAGAAAGTATTGTGTAGATAAAGCTTATATCACTATCAACTCCACTTATCACAGACATTAGCCAGTCTAAAGACCTTTCAGGTATTGTTTCCATATGGACAACAAAATTTGAAAGTCTCCAATCATTTTCTGTAGATTATTTGATAAAACGTTAAAAAAAAATGCATGTGAACATCACAATACCAAAGCAATGCTATTACATCAAGATCAAAATCGCCCTTAATGTGAAACATTTGATCCAAATAAAAAAATAATTAGTTATAGAAAACACCAGTTTTAATCCGATTTGCAAAAACCTAATAAACATTTTCGAATACAAAATTAATTAATATTTTTTTTGTCAAATTGTACATTATACTTCACATAATAATTCATAGCCTATTTATTACTTTAAAACTACAGATAATAATATAATATTGGCACCTTAATCGTAAAACCTTAATATTACAAATAAAGCACTAAAAATAAATCTTTGGCAAATTGTAGTAAAAGAATATCACATAGAAATTGTAAAAAAATCGGAAGTATCAATTTTTGTTATGAACTTAAGCTCGTTATACATAACTGGTTTTGGGGCGACCAATGTTTGACCCTGTTTTCCTATTTAAAATCTGACCGTAAGATGTTGCTGTGAAAATGTATTAACAAATTTAAAAAATATATATAAATAAATTATTTTTAGTAAAGTGTCAAGGATATTAGTGGATGAAAGATATTCTGTGTGTAAGTTATGATACGTGTATTTAAAGTCTAAGCTACATACTTGTGATAATATACAAGTTGAAACGTGATCCCAAGAAGGTTACATGCATTTTTATTATGTATGTATATTTGTGAAATTTATAAAGAATTGGTTTGCACAAAACTTGGTTTTACTTTAAACATAAAAACGATTACCTGTCTCGATACCAGAGATAGAATACAAACTCACAGAAGATTTCATTTATAATTTTTGCGAAGTACTAAAAGTTTTTGTTTTAAATTTAGCAAAAAGGATTTTGCTTCTTATGAAGGTCCTCGAGAAAAAGCAGGGTCGCAACTTTATGTAAATCAGAGTTTATAGATGCAAAGTTTTGACTTAGAAATACAATATGTATATATATATATATATATATATATATATATATATATATATATATATATATATGTCCCAGACTAAAGTAATTCTCAACTACATTTTGCCTAGACTATTAAGTGAATTAATTATTTACATAATATAAGCTCATTAATATTGAACTTGAGAAGCAAACTGCAAACAATGAGCATTTTTCTGGTTATAAGTAATAACGCATTTTCTAAGAGCGCCAGACTTGACTTGGGTTTTAACTACTATCTGCGGGATTAGCTCCTAGTCGAAACCAACTCAGATAACTAGTACCTATCCCTATATATCCTACCCTAAGCCTGCTACCTGAATTATGTACTCAAGTACTTATTATTCTTAAAGTTATATGAGTCTCTCAAAAGCCCACAAGTAAGGAAGATGATGCTAAGCCTAAATCTCAGCCACAAAATCATCCGAACTATGCAACCCATTCCGACACAAAGAATCAACTTGTCGTGACACGTGATGGAGGGCCCGCGCCGCCAAGAAAATGTCACAGACTATGACTTTAGGGTACGTAGCTCTGGGTAAGATGTGGAGAGTAAAACTCGGAATTAGAAAACAAGTGTGGTTTATATTGTCTTATAATTTTCGAATAATCAAAATTTATGGAGTTTTTAACTGGTACTAGTTATATGAGTTGGTTTTGGCACCACGAGCTACCACCGCAGATAAATGGAGGATGAGAGTTGAGATCCAAGTCAAGTGAGATCCAAGTCAAGTATGGCGCTGCTAGAAAATGATAAATGATATTTACAATCGGAAAAATCTTTCTGTTTTCAATTTTGCTTCTCAAATTCAATATTAATACGTTCACTTAATAGTCTGGGCAAAATGTAGTTGAAAATTACTTTAGTCTGGGGTTTAATTAACAATATATAATCAAAGTAGAAACAGAACAGGAACCAAAAAAAGAAAACATTAGCAAGCGCTGTATTTACTTTTTTTTAAAGTCCGTTTAAGAAAAAATAAAACATTTAAAACTTATATAATTTAGTTTCTATAGCATTTTTCTTTATGCTATGTCTTATTGCAAGATGACCAACCAATTCCTGTTTATAATAAAATTTGTTGTCACACAGATTACACACCACTGACTTCGGTTTACCACATTCAACCCTTTGGTGTCTCCTTAAATTATTTTTTAAGGTATAACGTTTTCCGCAGGCACAGAAGAATCTTGTCGGACCTACAATTTTAAGAGAAATATAAATCAGGATCTCTAAGTGCATATGTGTATATTTAACAACGATTCTACTAAGACACATTTAAAAAATAAATTCAATTTACTTTAATTGACTCACTTTTTTGAACGTTTCACTTTTTTGAGCGCTAATGCAAAGGTAATATGTCTAATAATCGTGTATGTATGTATGTATGTAAGTATGTTAATCACCTACCTGCTAAAGCCCTTTACCAATTTTCATATGTGAAGCATTAAAAGATTCGGATCACCCTAGAAAGCCATTTTGAACAACATAAAAAATTAATATTTTTTTAATCATCGTAATAGGTATCGATCTAAAAAGCTAACTAACCTGATGTTAAATACAACAGCGGGTCCTGAAAGGTTCTTAACAAATGGAACCTTTTTTTATTTTTCATTTTATGAAAAATGTTACCCTTCATGCTCTAAAATTAAACTTATGGGTAGTTTTCTCTTAAGGCAATTTTAGATTTTCAAAGTTTTTGGCAACCCTGCACAATATTTTGTAAGTTTTATAATTACAATAATATTTTTGGAGGAAGCAGCAACTTTTTATGAAGAGTAACATTTTTCATAAAATGAAAACTTTTCAGGACACGTTGTATATATATATATATATATATATATATATATATATATATATATATATATATATATATGATGTTATAGTATACAGGTTGTCTCAAATATTTCACATTCAGCCCTGTGTAATCTCAACGGTTGGTTTTGGGCAAAGGACGAAAATACACCGAAGAAATGCCTATTTTGCTATAGAACGTAGATTGAAATTCTTTTCCTGGGTAAAATTGCACAGTTTTTTCATTTCTAAGGAGGGCTTCACCGATGCGACAGCAATATGTTTTCTTAAATGCTTTTAGAAGCGGTAAAAATGAATGTAAACCAAAAAGTAGAATAAATATTACAGATCCTGCTTAAATTTTGTAAAGTTCTAATGTATATTTCATGCCGATTTAATAAATAGTTTAGCCTTTTGCTTACAATTATATTAAAGAAATAACCACCGTCTTGGAAAATGTAATATTTTTGGGGTTTAAGCGACAGAAATAACTCTAGGAAAAACTTACTTATTTGACTTTGAACAAGTAAATTTATTTATTTTATTTATCCCATCTACAATATTTATGCATTATCAAATGGGGAATGTTTTTATTAAAATGGAAAATATTAGGTTCTTATTTTATTTTTACAACTATCTACTATCTTGCCACATTGAAATGCTTTAATCTGCACTTTTCTAAAGACATTAAACTAAATGTTTTTGTCTTTGTTTTTAACATACAGAATATTAAATATTGCATACAGTGTAATTTTACAAGTTAAAGGCCCAGATTTTTTTCTAAAAAGGGCATTCAATTTTTTATAAAATTATATAGCCGTACTTGCTGCTGGCCTTCGGATTTTTTATTTTATTATTGTTTTAAACATAAACTGTACATACGGAAGCGTATAAGGCCCACAATTTTTTTTGTTTTTAAATTCTGACTTTGAAGTCGGAATTTAACAAAATTCTGAGTTTAAAGTCAGAATTTAACAAAATTCTGAGTTTAAAGTAGGAATTTAACTAAATTCTGAGTTTAAAGTCGAAATTTAACTAAATTCTGAGTTTAAAGCAGAAATTTAACTAAATTCTGAGTTTAAAGTCAGATATTAACTAAATTCTGAGTTTAAAGTCAGAATTTAACTAAATTCTGAGCTTCTTTATAAACATAAACTGTACATACATTTACTTACTTAAAATTTTTCGAAAACAACCCCGTAACTTTCCACTACTAGTTTGTTGACAATTTTACATGTTTTGTTGTAACTCAGGTTGTCTCATATATTTCACATTCAGCCCTGTATCATCTGAACGGTTGATTTTGGACAAAGGACATAAATACAAGAAGAAAGAATGCTTATGTTCCGTCGGTACAAAATTTAGCCTGATAGCTGTTTTTTTGAGAACTTTTGAAAACGTAGCGAGTACATTTTTTTTGTTTGATTTTGAGCCTTCATACCTGCGTATCGGAACCTCTAAGGACGAAAACGATTGGGTAAATGAAAAGCTCCACTTTTTGCTATAGAACGTAGGTTTAAATTCTTTTCCTGGGTAAAATTGCACAGTTTTTTCGTTTCTAAGGAGGGCTTCACCGATGCGACAGCAAGATGTTTTCTTAAATGCTTTTAGAAGCGGTAAAAATGAATGTAAACCAAAAAGTAGAATAAATATTACAGATCCTGCTTTAATTTTGTAAAGTTCTAATGTATATTTCATGCCGAATTAATAAATAGTTTAGCCTTTTGCTTACAATTATATTAAAGAAATACCACCATCTTGGAAAATGTAATATTTTTGGGGTTTAAGCGACAGAAATAACTCTAGGAAAAAATTACTTATTTGACTTTGAATAAGTAGATTTGCATATTTACAATATTTATGCATTATCAAATGGGGGAATGTTTTTATTAAAATGAAAAATATTAGATTCTTATTTTATTTTTACAACTATCTACTATCTTGCCACATTGAAATGCTTTAATCTCCACTTTTCTAAAGACATTAAACTAAATCTTTTTGTCTTTGTTTTTAACATACAGAATATTAAATGTTGCATACAGTGTATTTTTACAAGTTAAAGGCCCAGATTTTTCTTAAAAAGGGCATTCAATTTTTTATAAAATTATATAGCCGTACTTGCTGCTGATCTGATTTTTTTATTTTATTATTGTTTTAAACATAAACTGTACATACATTTACTTACTTAAAATTTTTCGAAAACAAGCCTGTAACTTTCCACTACTAGTTTGTTGACAATTTTGTTTTAACTTTAGCCTCATCCGAAGATTGAGACATTCCCTAGTCATTCATTACCACAAAAATAAAAACTTTTTTTTTAACTGTTCTTAAAACAACGGCAACTAAACTGAGCAACAAAAAATGTCAGCCCTTTCAATTTTTAGTATTTTTTTCAAATTTGGACGACTTCTTTAAACGTCAACTCTTTCGAATGCGGATTGAAAATTAAAAACGTATAAAACATATTAAGTGTAAAACATTCTTGAAATTGCATTTTTTTTCTTTGCTATAGTTTGTAAATATAAAGTGAGTTTTATTTTTCTGAAATCCGCATTAACTTTGATTTTCTAAGTGTAACACCCTGTATATTCGGGACAATAATGAGTGATTATTCTAACAGAAACCCAATAAGTTGTCAGAGGTTGTGACTGAGTTTTCTTATTTTAAAATTCTTTTTGGCTTACTGTTAAAAAATACATTTTTTAATTAGGAAGGAAATATTGGATTTAATATTAAAAATAAATATAGAACGTTATATATTTTTGAAAACATACGTAAAAAAAAGTACAGAATCCAGCTTTTCGCATAGGTATTTCAATTTTTACCGCCTATCAGAAAGAAATATATTTAATATACAATTTAAATGAAACACTTAATTCCTAAATGTTTTGAATTCGATTGATAACAAACATATGTGTTCAGCCGAAATAATTGATTTCCATCTAAAAAAATTAGGCAAAAGTGCTGTTCTTGATGAATTCGTCAGAGTTTAACACCTTAATGTTTTAGTTTTCGAATGAAGCTAATGCTATAGCAAAACATGTCAAAATACAAACAAAAATGGAAATTTATTTCAAAGGTGTTTTCTCAATACTGGAAATAGATATTTACAGAGCAAGAGGGCAACTCGGGAACCTATTACAGTTGCTTATGTTTCGACAGCCTCTCCATATGCTTATTGAAAATGTGATATTGTAATTCCTGCTTGTAATAAAATTTCTTATCGCAAAACTCACAACCGATGTGCCTGGATTTACCACATTCGACTCGCTGGTGTCTGGACAAGCTGCTCTTGCACCTGTACATCTTCTTGCAACTTGGGCACTCAAACTTGGAAGGGCGTTCTAAAAACGGACAAATTAATCTGAAACCCTCTTTGGTCTCAGTGGCACTTATAAATTTTAAATATTACGAGTGAGTCCTCGTAGAAATTCGACGGTAACTATAGTATTAAAATTACAATTGAAAGCTTTAAAATACAATATGATCCCCATATTCCAACACTTTTCGCTACAAGCCTTTTTAATACATAGATAAAAAATCAACTCCTAACAATAATCCTATAATAACTGATCTAGCACAATAAAATTACAAAACTAATGAAAATTTAACGCAACTAATCAAAACTATTGATATCTATAAGCAACCTAATAATTTTGATAGATATGCGGGCTACAGTCAACATCATACCCGGAAACCGATCGTGGTGCAGGGTCAAGAAATAACCATGATCTCTTAAGGAAGAGACTTAAGGAACATGAACGATGTATTAAAAAGAAACAAATTCTTCAATCTGCTGTAGCTGAACACCAGCATAACACTGGCCATTTCATAAATGTAAAGGAAACCAAGGTTCTAGCATCGGTTCCAGGTTTTTATAAACGAAAAGTTAGAGAATCTATTGAAATATTTAAACATACAAAAAATTTTACGTCGGAGAGTAATTCCAATTTGACACGGTCTAATCCCAAGAACCATGATTTCTTAATTGACCAAAGCCGTGAAAGCTTCCGTTCTATATTACTATTAATATTATTGTTACTATTTTTATTATTATTGACAATCAATTTCTCAACAAATGTTATGTTCCAAGTCCATCCCGGATCAAAAGGAGTGGGCTGGTTTCTATTAGTTCTATGTGTTGTCCTGTCAGAATTTTCTCACTATCTGGCAAGTACTGAGCAGGACTGCCTTCTGGATGTCGATGAAGGTGTTAGTATGCAGTCCTATGATTTTCAGGTCCTGTTCTCTAGTGTTGTTGGAACTAGTCCAGTTGATGATGATACGATCATCGGTATCACATGAACCTTATTCAGTCGCAACATCTGCTGTATCTCGACGGCCAGCTCCGCATATTTGGTCTTTTTCTCTTGATATTTATCCAACACGTTGTTATTGTTGGGTACAGCGACATCTACCAAATAACCTGTCTTTGTTTCCTTATTTAACAGTACCACATCAGGCCGATTATTAGTCTCCCGTCTCTCGGTGATAATTGCCCGGTCGTAGTACAGTTTGAAGGCATTATTTTCCAGCACTGAACTTGGTTGGTATTTGTAATAGGGCACAAAGGTGTTCAGGACCCTGTATTTATTGACAAGTTCCTGGTGCATGATGTCACTCACCTGGTTATGTCGCTGGAGATAGTCCGTGTTTGCTGGATAAGTGCAGCCAGATGTTGCAGTGCCATTTGAGCCCGCTGATCTTGTTTGTCGGAGTCTGAAAGTGACTTTAGGATGATGTTGTCACTTACAAGATTGAGTGGAGAGTATGAATTGTCACATAGAGTCACTATGCGGTGAAGGCTTGAGGTTTGTGCATGCCTTTTTGGTAAAGAAATCTCTCAAGTTTTGCAGCTGTCGGGAGTGCGAATTGGTCAAGTCAAAAAAGGATCGTCCACCTTCTCTTCCTGGTAAGGTCATTCGGAGAGTTGATGACCTTGGGTGGTGTGACTTGTACTTGGTCATCATTGGGCGAGTAGTTTGTTGTAGTCCCTCTAGCCACGTGTTAGTCAATTTCAAGATTCCGAAACTGTAGGTCAGCACAGACACAACATAGGTGTTAATTGCTGTAATGAGATATCCGGCGATCATGTGAATAAGCTTTTTTAGTTGGTTACAGAAGGTGGGATATGGTGCGGGAATTTTCTCTATTGACTTTGATGTTGAAGCCATATCCTGTATTGTTGAGCATTGTAAAGAGGAGGTTCATCGGTAACCAGAACCAAAGTGAACTTAACGAGTCTCCTTGGTAAATTCCCCTATTAATGTGTGTCTCATCGGTGGTAAGAGATTGATCGCCATTATATATCCTCAGGTTCGTTCTCCACTGGCGTTTGATAGAAATTGATGATCATAGGGTGACTTTTTATTATATTATTATTATTTTTGCAATTATAAGTATTAAAACTATTAATATTATAATATTCTAGGAATTTGGTCTATATACCTCCTATTATGATTTTTTATATAATTTCTGCTGGTGTGGAAGAACTATCTGAAAGTAGGGTAGACCAAAAAGTTCTTATTTTTCAAATTAGGCAATACTTATTTAGTTGACATTAGCCATAGAATATATTGTACCAAACTTAATTTAAAAGTCTTTAGAAATCCACAAGATATATCAAAGGAACACAAAAAATTATTAACATTTTACAGCCTGTATCTAGAAAGATAAAATGGCAAATCATCTTTTGGTTTGTATTGTGCAAAATACAACTCCTGCCGTTTAACTGATAATCCACGAAAATGTGGTTGAACAGCAAAGAAAGCTAGCACAGAAATAGTTAACAAATTATAAAAACTCCCAATCATAAAAAAATAATACCTTTATTAATAAATAAACATACACAAAAAAAACACCAATATATTTTTCTCCAGACTAGGTCCAACTTTTTTTTCAATAAAATTAATTTACACCGCCATATCAATAGGAATACGGCTTAATAAGGGACTTTGTATCTTCGAATCTGTTGTTTTCGTCGAACGAGAATTTTGTGCATTTCGGTAGATGTTCGGTCACGTGATGTTTGTGAATGTACCTTTTTAGGCAGTACGGACAGCAGAACTGTTTGTCTTTTTGACATTCGAATTTCTGGTGCCGCTTCAAGCTCGACAGGCACTGGTAGGCTTTGTTACAGTTCATGCACTTGAACCTTTTCGTTACTAAAACAAACAAAAATAGATTTAAAGAGCACTATTGATTATATTCACGCAACATATAAGAAAACTCAGAAAAAAAGAAAGGATAAGTACATAAAAAAATTGCTGCATATTGGCATAACATCTCAACAAGAATATTCACTTGAAATGTATAGAAATTAGTGAAAATCGCACTCGAAAGTTAATTCAGTTAAACTTTCTACTGTGTTTTACAATTTAAAGTTTTTATTTTACATTTATTTTTTTGTTATCTAAGGTCTGGTATTTTCATCTCCCTATTTGGTGGATATCTATGGTTACAATTGCCTCAACAATCGTTTCCATGGTAAATATCTATATATAAAGTTATTTGGGGATGAAAATACTGACATTAAGCCGAATTTTTCAGCAAGTTCGTGAGAGAGTTGTATTAGACCGATTTATATGATTTTTTTTTAAATGATCACCTGGTGATCGAGACCTTTCAACACTATTTTTAGTATTTGAAATGAATACAGGGTTCGGCTCAAACCGCTTCTTGACGTAAAAAGCTGCATTTTGGCACACAGGTTTATAGTAGGATGTAGAAATTCGATAAGACGGAATTTTAAATATCAAAGGGGTGGAACCGACTCTTAAATATTACATTTTTTATTTAAAAACCGGTTGTTTTTTTGGAAAAACGCTGAAAGTCGTGTATCTTATTTGATTAATTTACATACTCTAAAATTTTTTAAAAATGTATAAAGGGTGTTTTAAAAAATTGGGTAACTGATTAATCACGATTTTGCTCAAACAGCTTGACGTAAAGAGCTGAATTTTGGCATACGGGTTGATTGTAGAATATAGAGGTTCAATAAGAAGGGATATTTTATAATTCAAATTTCAAGTGGGTGAAACTGCCCCTTGAATATTACAATATTTTTTATTTAAAAAATGGTTGTTTTTTCGGAAAAATTTTGCTTAAAAATGTATACAGGGTGTTTAAAAAAATTGGGCCACTGATTAGTCACGATTTTTCTCAAACCGCTTGACGTAAAAAACTAAATTTTGGCATACAGGTTGATTGTATGTTGTTGATGTTCGATAAGAAGGGATTTTTCAAAAATCAAAATTCAAGGGTATGAAACCGACCCTTAAATATTACAATATTTTTTTTATTTAAAAAACGGTTAGTTTTTCAAAAAAACGCTTGATTAAAATAATATTATTATTAAAAAAATTATAAAGAGTGTTTCAAAAAATCAGAAATAATTTATAAACAAAAATCTCCTAAACCCCTTTTGAGAAAAATTGAAAGAAAATGCAACAATAAACGTCGCGGGATCGCTAGTTTTATTTTAAATGAAATATATTTTTTGTCTTTAATTTTATTTAATAAAAAGAAGGGTTCATTCTGAATAATTGACTCCCAATTTTTGAAGTATTTTATTGGTTGGTCAAAATGCTTTCGGCTTATTTGTATAGACTGATTTTTGCACAAAATTTAAAGAAATAAGCTGAGTCAGTAGTTTCTTTGTTATTCTGCAAACAGACTCACTGACAAATAAACAGACCGACAGATTTGGCAAAACAAGTCTTTCGACATCCAGGAAACCTGAAGATACTTCACGAAATTGAAGCAAGACGTTCAAAAGTAATTTCATTTTGATTTGGGCCAATTTAATAATGGCTGACATAAGACAAAAACAAACTGAGGTTTTAATTACCAGGTTGCTTTAGGCCTTAACTATAATATGTGAATTACACTTTAAAAAAAAAAATAACCTGCATAATTTATTTGTTTTATGGATTTCCTTATATACTTGTCAATTTTTAAGCCTACAAAACAATATGCATAAGATTTACTTGCCAACTGTATTTGGATATCAAGAAACAAAAGAAATACACTCATTTAGAAGGAGGCATATCTATTGTTAATTTCTTTGAAGGAGGCATATTGTTGAATAATCCAAAAAAATCTGAGAATATTTTATATAATATACTTTACGAATAACTTGGATTGATTTTGAAATTTTAATTGGACAAAATATAAAAATTTATTTAGACCTATTTTAATTAATGCCTTAAAAAAACAAGGGACTTTTGCTGGAAGTCCAGCCTTGCTATAGGATACATTTTTCATGAGAAATGATATGTGAAAATGAAAAAAGATTAACCGATACAACAGATATTTATTTAAATTACATATTTGAGAAAAGTAAAATGGTTTTTTTCCTAAAATTAATCCTAAATCGAGATCACAAAACATGACAACTAGATAAAGAGAAAGTATCACAAAAATAGGAACAAAACGTTTATACATAAACTTCAGTTCAAATGTAAAAAAATTTAAAACAAACTTATCTTTCTACCCTTTTTTATAAAAACCAATAACTAAATGTTTTTTGTACACCAGGACTGTCAAGAGAAGCTTAAATATTCGTTGAGATTTTCGATTATACTCACCTGGAAACAGTCTAAGGATATTAAAAATGTAAGTTTGAAAACCCAAGAACATACTTAAAAATAATCGGACTTTCACGAGCATTTTCAAAAATATATAAGTATCGTCGAATTGCATAACGGTAAATTTGTCATATGTGCCAACTTTAAAGCCGAATAAATCAAAAACTACTGTTCCGAGCATAGACATATTATATATTTTTGAAAACAGGAGGCCAAGGAGAATTCAAAAATGTCAAAAATGCAGGGTGTTCTATCTAAAATAACAAAGTTGATAGTGATTTCTTGATTTACCGATCATTTGTTTTTAAATTTACCGCCATGTAAATATTTAGGAAAAATCCTACAACTTTCGTCTAAACATTTTTTTTGTAAGTTAAAAAAAAGGCTCTAATGGAGTGGCAAATTATAAAAAAAAAATCTGTATATGAGGCTTATAGAATGTAAATAGAAATAAAACGTATATTCTCACCAACCTTTTCTGTCGCCCCATGAGATTTTGATAATTTTTACTGGTAAAAGCTAAGGGTAAACCCTTAGTCCAAACACAAAAAAAAATTCTAGCCTTAGAATTTCTTTAAAGTTGATTGCCACACAACGCTTGCATTAGCATCTACAAGCTGATCTTCAGTCTACGGACGAAAGAGAGAGAGGGGAGACTACGTGCTTGTATTTGTGTGAAGTTTTATATGACATCCACATACAAATAACTGAACTTCAGAGAGTCAGGGAGACTTCCTAAATTAATCTTAACGCTTGGTTTGATAAGAATTCTATTATTTTCATACTGTTTGCGAGTCCCACGTACTTAGCAAACAATTAATTTTGGACAAGCGATTCTTCTATACCAGTAGACAACAATTCAAATCAAATAACAATTTCAATAAAAACGAGTGAGATTCTTAAAATATATCAACTATTTTTGCTGGATGCGGATGTGACGGATAAACCAAAAAACATACAGTTTAATTTACAACTCTTTTGCATTTCCAAAAGAGCTAACAATATAATTTTCGGTTAGGTCAAAACATCTATCAAAAGGCTAAAATCTAAAAAAAAAAAATTGTGTTCAGGAAATATCTCCTATTAGCCTACATGGCATTATCAGCCCCACTCCAAAGCCTTTTAATAGGTTAGCACTTATATAAACTAATGAAAACGTTGTGGAGAAAGATATCAATATACGGCAATGTAAATGCGACCAGTGTACAGGGTGTCCGGATTTGGTTGCAAAAGCAGGGTATCTCACTTATTTTTAAAGATAGAACCTTGCGGTTTTCACGAACCTGAGCTAATTTTTTGTGAAACTCATGAAGCCGTAAACAAAATTTTCATAGCGTTCTTCGTTTATGAGATACAGGGCGAAATAGAAAATTTTGCATTTTGGGACCCCCCCTCGTATCTCGGTTATCCTTTAACTTAACGCAAAGGGAAAAATTGCTGCTTATGCAGTTTTTTACGCTGGATCCAGTGGCGTAGTCAAATTTTTCATTTGAGTTATTATTTTTTAGATATGACCCAAAGTTGTGTTTTTTTAAATGAGACACCCTGTATATTTGTCCAGAAATTGATTTGTCCTTTTAAAAGCTTCTCTATTCTATTATAATAAACAACAACAAAAATCCTAATTTTTATAATTATTATCCCAAATTTTGCAGTAGGCCATGCAAAACGATGCCGTTTTCTTTTGTTTTCTTGGAAGCAAATGACATTTCCCAATTTTGTACACTTATATAAAATATAGCGCTAGTTTTTTGTATTTATTTATTGTGTAAAAATTTATTTGTATTATTATTGAAGAAAACCAAACTTTCGAACATTATGAAAAGTACGATATGTTAGCTTGTCTTATATTAAGTAATGAAAATGTTGAAGCGGCTTCTGAGATGTATTTTAACAGGTAAATTGTTAATTTTTAAGTACGTTGAAATACTATTGCTTAATTTTTATTTAGATATCTAGAAAGGAGGCAACCTAATATATCCACTTTTTATCGGATAAAAAAGAATTTATTTAATCACGGATCATGTATCAAACCTCGTACGAAAGCATATAATAAAGAAAATCGGGAGGCTGAGGAAATTACGGTTTTGGCTAATGCAGAAGCTTACCCTACAAACTCTTGTAGGGCCAGTGAAAAGAGCATAGGGATTCCAAAAACTAGAGTTCAAGAAATTCTATAAAAGCACAAATTCCACCCATAATAATTTAGGCTCGTTCAGCACTTACAGCCAGGGGATGCAGAGCGTCGGGTAGTCTTCTGCAATTGGTTTCGAGAAAGATGCGATATGGTTAGGGATTTTGAAAGGAAGGTTATATGGTCAGACGAAGCACATTTCAGTAATTCTGGTATACTCAATAGGCACAATAGTAGATTCTGGTCCCAGGAAAATCAACACCAAATATTTCCCAGAAGACAGCAGGGCAGGTTTGGTCTAAATGTGTCCTGCTTCATATTAGGAACACATATAAAATTTTATATATTTGAGGGAAATCTAACAGCCAATCGCTATATAAAAATTTTAGAGGCAGCTATACCTGAATTACTTGACGATGTTCCTCTAGCGCAAATTAACGAAATTTATTTTCAACAGGACGGTGCTCCTGCACACAATTCTGGAATGACGAGATTATTTCTGGACAATAATTTTACCAATCAATGGATCGGAACAAATAAGATGGCCCCCTAGGTACCCAGATTTGTCGATTTTAGATTTCTTTCTATGGGGATATCTGGAAAATAGAATTTACGAAGACCACTATGATAATGTCCAAGATTTAGGAAATGCAATAAGAGAAAATTTTCGATATTTACAAAATCATCCCGTTATTTTGTTTAATTCCCTAAAACGAATTTTGTGCGAAAATTGTGCGAAGCATGCATAGAACAAAATGGAAATCAGTTTGAACAGATTTTTTGATTTCCTTGGTTACTGTAGTTCTTATACGACAGTTGATTTTTGCTGAAAGGCTTGTTACATAATAATTTATTACTGTTGTGTTCTTGTGTTACATAAATCTAGGTAGGTGGTACTTTTTTGGTGCGAAATTATTAATACATATTTTGATAAATAGATTTAATTACATATTTATTTTGATTTATTGTTAGGATGTAGATATTGTTAACGACTTTAAATAAAAGGCAGCATTGTTTTGCATGGCCTACTGCAAAATTTGGGAGGATAATTATAAAAATTAGGATTTTTGTTGTTGTTTATTAAAATAGACCCATACTATTATATATTTTTGAGAAGCTTTTAAAAGGACAAATCAATTTCTGGACAAATATACTGGGTGTCCCATTTAAAAAAACACAACTTTCGGTCATCTCTAAAAAATAACAACTCAAATGAAAAATATGACTACGCCACTGGATCCAGCGTAAAAAACTGCATAAGCAGCAATTTTTCCCTTTGCGTTAAGTTAAAGGATAACCGAGATATAAGGGGAGTCCCAAAATGCAAAATTTTCTGTATCTCATAAACGAAGAAGGCTATGAAAATTTTGTTTACGGCTTCATGAGTTTCACAAAAAATTAGCTCAGGTTCGTGAAAACCGCAAGGTTCTATCTTTAAAAATAAGCGAGATACCCTGCTTTTGCAACCAAATCCGGACACCCCTGTACAGGGTGTTACAGAATGTTGGGAGGAAAATTTCAGGTCAGATTCTAGACCTAAAAATGTGAAATTTTTTTTATATCAACATGGGTCCGAAAATGCTCCGTTTTCAAGATACATGTTGTTTAAACTTTTTTCTACAGCCGTGGTTTTCCCGCACTAGTGTAGAAACATTTTTTCGCGCATAGTATTTCAAAATTAATTTAGTATTTACTAATTTATTAATTAACTGTCTTTGATACATATCTCAGAGTGTATAGCAGGCTTAATGCATTTCGTCTTGGTTAGCTGCCAGGTTTCCAGGTTACTAAGAACGCTTAAAGTAAATTGTTAGAAATCAACAAACTGACATTTCGACATATTTATTTGTCATTAATTGCTTTTATATGTGCGTATTTTCCGTAATTTTGCATTATTACAATGAATATGACAATCTCGCCATGCAAGACGGGGTTCCAGAATATATTATGAACGCAGCAAAAGAAGTAGATTTGGATTTGCTTCCACAAAAATCCAAAGTCAGATACATTCAGGAATATGAAAAGTTAATCAAATGGTGCGCCAACAAGAAAATGAACAACATTAGTAAAGAAGAGGTGCTTCTAATTTACTTTCAAAATATTTCAAAGAATTTTCAACCTTCTGCAATGTGGTCCAAGTACTCAATGATAAAATCTATGCTAAAAATTAAGAAAAACGTTAATATTACCAAGCATTTTAAATTGATTGCTTATTTAAAAAAGAAAATGGTAGGTTTTAGACCAAAGAAGTTTAAAATTTTAAACCACGAACATATTGAAAATTTTTTAAGCATGCGCCTGACGATACTTATTTACTAATCTAAGTCACAACACTAATTGGAATCGCTGGAGCCTGCAGGCGTGAAGAATTAACTCATCTGTTGTGTGAAAACGTAGTCGAACAAGAAGATTTGTTTCTGTTGAAAATACCAGAGACTCACCAGAGTAAAAGCTTTGTTATAACTGAAGATGAAAATCTTAATTTTATTAAGAAGTATATGTGTCTGCATTCTAAAAGTACACCGCATCAAATGTTTTTTGTCAATTTCCAAAAAGATAAATGTACTACTCAAACTGTTGCCATTAATAAGTTTAGTAAGATCCCATCGAACGTGGGCTGCTTTTTTGAGACTTCCAACTCCAGAGACCTTTACTAGACACTGTTATAGACGCTCTTCGGCTACTATGTTGGCCGACGCTGGACTGGATTTTACTAATTTGAAACGTCTCGAGGGATGGCAATCGATAAAAGTTGCAGAATCATATGTGGACGAATCTATGGAGAACAAAAAACGCTTCGCCAACCAAATTCTATGTTCTGTAGGAGAAAATTCAACGGAAAATTCGCCTCCGCCTTCGCCCTTGCCTCATACAAGCTCGAAATTGATAGTATTGCTGACAACAATGAACCAGTGAATCAGCACCAATATGACATGTTGATTACAACAAAGAATATATCTTTTTTTAAGTTTTCTATAGCTCTATGTAGTTACTACCTTTTTCCAAATAATTAGTTACTTTTAAATATATAATTGTTTGTTATAGTTTAATAAAAACTATTAAATCTCTACGAATTATGTACTGATTTCCGCACGTCTATAGAAAAACTATTGTACCTAACACTTTCGGAGAATGTTTTTTCTGCACCCGGCTGCTTTACCGAATGGCGCTTAACAACAGACTCGTGCGGAAAAATGCATTTTCCGCGCTTGTTAGGGAAATAGCTATTTCGTCTTTAATAGTATATATCACATTTATCGAATACCCGTTGAGATATTGAAGTGAGTTTTGATATACGCAAATGTATCATTAAACGTCATATTTGCAAGTACAAAATTCTTTTCTAAAGCACTTACATCAGTGGCGTTCGGGCGGGCAAATCTTGTTTATTTAGGGAAAAACTGTACGCCACTGATTTTTGCAAAAATTAGTGTCACTTTCTTAAATCCAGATCAGTTCTGCTTAAAAAGTGTCTCTTGGACTTTTTCGTTCTGACTCACCATTTTCGAAAGAAAAATTATTTCATTAATCAGTACAATAAGCTGTTTTCAAAAAATCTAGTTAGTATTTTTTGTAAAAGTCATGCATTTTTTGTCAAACCAAAACAAAAGGGAATTACATAAAGTCCCTAGCGATTTGTTAATTTGAAGTATAACAAAAAAATAAGTAATTACTATGATGAACTGTTCGTTTGAGGAATTGGCAGATATTAATGTTATGTATGGAAAAGCAAATGGAAATTCGTGCGAAAGAAGATATCTCTACCTACCTTACGCAAATACCTTTATAAGCGTTCATAGACGTTTGAGAGGAACAGGCAAACTAACAGATACTTTTGTTATTTGTGGGACGCCAAGAAGAGTCAAACAGTAGAAAATGAGGAAAATGTTTTAAGAACAAAATCATGACAGAAATACAAGGCGTCTAGCGAACGAATTGGAGAATACCACGACGTTAATGTACGGTGAATACTCCACGAGCAATACCTCTATTCTGACCATTTACAGGGAGTACAAGCCCTTTCTGAAGCAGATTTTCCAGCAGCCTTTAGTATTGCCACTTGTTAAGACACAAAAATACAGAATATCGGCAATTTATTTCGTCTATTTATTTAGCTTCATCTACCAGAAATCGATTTTTTCCGAAAATTCACATATGTTCATTAGTCGCCAGCAGCTATTTTCATTCAGTGTGTGGACAGGAATAGTTAAAAATTATTTGATTGGACCCTTTATTTTACCCAGAAGATTAGACGGACAATACCTGCATTTTTTACAGGAGAATTTACACAATTTACAGACAACATTCATGGTTTATCCACAACGGAGCCCCTGCTCGTTATAGTCGCATTGCAAGAGATCTTTCATACGTTACATTCCAAGGAAACTCATGTGGTCGGAGCGGGCCTATTTCTTGGCCACCCCGATCACCTGACTTAAATTCCTGCGATTTCTACCTGTGGGGGCATCTAAAGCAATTGGTATATTCCACTCCCTGATAGTGAATGAAATCACATTTGTGAAACAATTTCCAGCATTTAATTTAATTTAATACACAGATTTTCAATTTAAGTTAATACAGAACAAATAAAATAAATCATTCTGTCGATAGTTTATTATTGTACTGAATAATAAAATAATTCTTATTTCAATGGTGCGTCAGAATGAAAAAGTCGAAGAGGCACTTTTTAGGTAGAACTGATCTGGCTTTAAGAAAGTGGACTAATTTTTGCAAAAGCCAGTAGCGTACGGTTTTTTCTCCAAACATAAAGACTTACCAGCAAGAACGACACTGATGTAAGTGCTTTAGAAAACAATTTTACACATGTAAATGTAACATTTAATGATACATTTGCGTGTACCAACACCCATCTCAATATCTCAACGGGTTTTCGATAAATATGAAATAAACTATTAAAGACGGAAAACTTTAAACACCCCATATCATGAAAACGAAGCATTTTCGGACCCATTTTTATATGAACTTTTTTTCACATTTTTAGGTGTAGAGTCTGTATTTAAATTTTCCTTACAACATTCTGTAACGCCTTGTATTTTTTGATAGAAATACTTATTTTTAAACTACGCAGCAGGTTCACTTATTCCATGTTTAAATTTTTTATGGGTCTGCATATGATCGATTCGTTTCGAGACGTATGAACACACGGGGCAAGAGATCTGTGGATCCTTGTTGCACTCAAACTTTATATGCCGCCTGAGGCTTCTGAGATGCTTATACTTCTTCTGGCAAGTAGGGCAACTATACAGATCACGCAGAAGTTCTAAAAAGAAAAACATATTTCGATTTGTATCTGAAAACAATTTCAAACTTCTACGATCAAAAGAATATATCTTACCTTGCAAATTAGAATTTTCCATGCATCAAGTTTTTAAAGTTTTCTATGTATCAAAAAGCAAATATTATTCTAACATAAAAGAGATGGCATTGTTTCCTATTTGATAGAGGGAAAAACTCATAAATTATGGTAAATTATTTCAACAACAATATTCAAACACTCACAGATTACCTCGATTGAAATGACCCGGCATCAAATATTTACAGTTTTGGGAAGTTGCTTTCAATTGGACGATTTGGAACAAAATCAGCCTTAGGCCTAGGTTGACAGTTTGTTTTGACTACTTATCTAAATTACCCTGTAATATAGGTAAAAAGGTAAAAAAAAACTAGGTACGTAAAATGTTACTGACTTGGTGTATTTTTAAGATAGGTATAGGAATGACAATTCTGTGAAATAAATGTTTCATGAAGCTATAAAAATAATTAAAAAATATTTTGAGAAAAAATAGTATACTAATTTGCACGTAAAAGTTGTGTGATTTAAATATTTCAAGTTCAAACACCCACAGATTACCTTGAATACATACTCCAAAAGTAAAAGTCTTGATGATATGGCAGCAAATATTTACAGTTTTGAGTCGCACTTACATAAAATGTTATTAACTTGATTTTTATGTATCTACTTATGTATGGTATTATGTACCTAACCCTCAATCTCAACTGAATATCTGTTTTCGTTCTCCATATACTTTTAATACGCCCCTGAGTTTGGGGAACCCTACATTTATTATGCAGGGAAATTCACGGTGGGTGCAACCTTAGACGTTTCTGGAGAATGAGTGGATGGATCTTTTCAAAATTTCAGTTACACCCATAAATAACCTTGGTCTGGTTTTAAAATATCTTCACGCTTACAGTATTGCCGCTTCTATCCAAAACAGGTGGTAACATCGTTATTTTAAATGAAATCCCCTTTGTTTTCTCACATTTTCCGAAATTATACGTGTTTATGAGCAAGTTTTCTGAATACTTCCCTATACCTATCTGTAACCGTTTTGCAGGAATTACTTTATTTGAATTTTTTTTTAAGTAAAACAAAACTTCAAATAAATCTGAATTTCTTCCAACTCTAAAGCAATTTTAATCTAAAATTTTAGACTACGGTTAAATAATACCTTTATGTATCTGATTTTTTTGTCATATCTTACTAGAAGCACACGAGGTGCTCCAGAAATAAATGTATGTTGGTAACTTATAAAAGCGCGAGAAAATTGAGTTTTTTAAAAAGGACTCCCTGTATATCAATACTGATTGCTAATAATGTATACTTAGCCTATACCTAACTCTTCACGTTTTTGATTTATAAGCATTTCTTTATGAAATAACATAATAACGTGTCATTTTCAGAGATTCTAGTAGTAGTGTGTCATGAAAACAATTTTTGTAAGACGCCATGATAGTTTGTTTGACAGAAGGTTAAAGTGAAGTGAAAGTGAATAATAATTACTCGAATACAGTTATAATGAATTTATTTATTCTGTATGGTCAGTGTGATAAGATTATTAAGAGAACGTGTAGAAAATGTAACGAAACGTATCCAGATTTACCACAAATGAATATCAGAAAACTCATTCGAATCCAGAACAGTTTTAAAATTTTTGGTTCAGCTTTTAAACCCACCAAGAAATTTGCCCAGACCGGTGACTTCCAAAGAAGAAAACGAAATTAACGTTTTGGCATACCTTTATACATATCCTCACTCCTCCATACGTGGCGCTGAAGAAGATTTACATTACAGTTCCATCTATACAAAGAATTTTAGAAAAAGATAATATGCACGATTACAAGTTTACCAAAGTTCAAGCACTTAAACCTCAAGATTTTCCGCAGAGTCGAATTTTGTGAAATGTTACTGACACGTACACAGGAAGATTCTCTTTTTTTTTAATTATATGGACCGATGAGTCAAACATTTCGAGAGAAGATATTTTTATCGACGGAATCGACACTGTTGGGCCAATAAGCTACAAGAGAGAAAGGGTTTCAGGAAAAATTTAGTTTTAATGTCTTCTGTTTGCTAATGGATAATCAAAGTAGGTATTTGATATACGATGAACAGCTCACTTCCATCCAAATATTTAGATATTTTAACAACAGTGGTTGAGGAATTCACAGATGGTTTTGCACTTGAGTATTACCGAAGCTTTTGGTATCAACTTGACGGGGTTCCAGCGCATTGTACGGTGGAAGTGATTGCAGAGCTATATCGGCGTTTCGATGACCGATGGTTTAGATGTATGGGTCCGTGGAATTGGCCCTCAAAATCGCCTGATATTACTCCTTCAGATTTTCATTTATGGGGTACACTAAAGGAAAAAGTTTATCACACTCCAGCAAATACCATAGAAGAACTACTACATCGGGTCATTCTAGCATTTCAGGATATTGATCCCAACGAAATAAGAAGTTACAACGGATGGTGTCAATACTTGTTTATTAGAGTGTTTAGAGGTTAATGGCCAACATTTTCAACATTTGCTCCAAAAATCAGTGTAGTGACAATTTTTAAAATTTCTATTTAATTTTTGTATTTCTGATTTATTATATATCATTTTAAATTTCTTGTGGTAAATCTGGATATATTTCATTCATTCACACGTTGACAAAGTTTGGGTACACAGCCACACCGAGGAAACTTAAACTAAACAATTTTGTCAGTTGATGCGTTTAATGTGGATCGTGTGATAGGTTGTGGTTACGATTGCGTATTTATATAGATTTTATTTTCAAGATTTTACATTTTATTTGTTGATTTTGAGGTTTAAATTAATGTTTTAAAGAAAGGTAGCCACAGTGTTTTAGAATATTAAAACTTTAAAAGCCATTTTCAATTATTTTGGTGAGCTGAACTTTGAGAAACGACTCGACTTTAAGAGCAGTAGTCGACCATTGCCGAAATTTAAAATTCAGCAAATAAGTAAAGACAAAGACAACAAAGTAAATCGTTATTTTTGTAAAAATATATAAGATTTATCTGCCTGGACATGCAGTTGTGAAGTAACAAAGACATTTTATTTATTGTTTCTTCTGTCTGATTTTTTCAGATGACTCGTTGTGTTGTATACATACTGACCCCCCTGAAAAGTTGACCACGAGCCGCCACTGCACAAGGTTAACAATGTTCAATATAATTATTTCTTAATTCAAGTAAACCTATATGACAAAAACGGTCACCCTCTCGATTATAAAAAACCGTTAGCAATTACACCCAGTGGTCTAAGTGCAATTGTGAGGCTGCCCAACTGAATTTAATAACATTAAAGGTATATCAATATTTTGATTCCTAATAGTAAACATTTTCAAAAACGAATGTAAAAGATCTTTGAAATGCCATTGTTCTATGTAAAGGGATCACAAAGTTTTAAATATTTCTAGTTCCATGTGCGTGAGAAAAGTTGCAAAAATGTTTGCTTAAATATTCTGGTTGATTTGGTGTTTCCTACGATTTTCCATGTTAAGAATAGCAGCTTGACTTAGATAAGGAGTTATACGATTTTTATAAGGAACATCATACGAAAACCTCACACAAGAATTTTGTATTTTTTGAATTATTTTTTTTCGTACGTACTGTTAAAGAATCTCCATATACAATATCAATGCTTTATTTTTTACGCCTAGATTTTTAGCTTGGCTAATTTTTATTAAAACTACTTTTATCAGCTTCGTCAATTAAAATCCCATAGTCCCATTTTAAAAGATCAATTTTCTCTCCCTTTTATAAGTTACCAAAATACATTTATTTCTGGAGCACTCTGTATCCTTCAACTAAGATATGACAAAAAAAACAAATACCTCAAGGAATTATGTAACCGTAGCCCAAAATTAAGATTAAAATTGCTTTAGACTCGGAAGAAATTCAGATTTATTTGAAGTCTTGTTTTCCTTCTAAATATCTCAAATATAATAATTCCTGGAAAACGGCTACAGTGAATTCAGGGAAGTTGCTCAAAAACCCGTCTAGTTTCAGAAAAAATGAAAAAGTAAAGGGCATTTCATTTAAAATAGCGATGTTGCCACCTGTTTCGGGTAGAAGTGGCAACACTGTAATATTTTAAAACGGTAGACCAATATCATTTGTAGGTGTAACCGAAATTTTAAAAAGATCCATCCACCCATTCTCCAGAAACGTCCAGGTTCCATCCACCGTAAATCACCAAATATATATATATATATATATATATATATATATATATATATATATATATATATATATATATTATATATATATATATATATATATATATATATATATATATATAATACAGTGGATGCCTGAAGATGAGTAATATAAATTGAAGGTGAAACACAGCAAAGTAACTTCCAACGTAAGACGGTCTAAAATAAAGCATCACAAAGTGTTAATTGACTCGAGCCCTAAAAGTCTTCGAGTTATGTTGCAGATTTAACGTATCGTTTTAAAAAAATCCCTCCTCAGATGCACGGTGAAAATATGCTTCTTCAAGTTGTCCTTTCGCTTGCACATGTAACCGCAGAACTCGCAAGGAAACGTCCCCATTTTACCACATTCAAATTTGTAGTGTCTATCCAAGCTTTTTTTCGTTTTGTAGCATTTTCTGCACCTGGGGCAACGATTTCGATCTACAGCTAAAAAATACAAACGAACGACATGATAAAAAAAAGTAAAATTATTAACCGAAAATTCAAGTTGTTTTGTTCCATTTTCTACAGGCAAGTCATGTATAATCTACGGAGCATTTTGAGGAATGTGTTTTTTTTCAGGCTTGCGCAAATTAAAAGTTTCCACTTCCGAACAAAGGAGTGTTGTGAGTAAGAAATGTTCTACTAGAAGTTTCTTTTTCATTCATTAGCCTTTATCAGTAACAAATTATCACTTTCCTCTGTTAATACACTAACAATATTCGGAAAACAAAGCAAGTTTTCAACCAATGTGATGTGACACTGTCCAAGGCCTTTGTTATTTCAAGATCAAAATCGCTTTGCTCTGAGGTTTGATCCTGAGGAGAGAGGACCAAACCTCACGAAAATTAAGAAGCAACAATTTTTTTTTAATTGGAACTCTGTGTGTGGTTTTTTGAATTAGCCAAAATTCACATTGCAAAATTATCTGCAATTGCAGAGGCTTTATATTAGGAGATTTTTTTAGCTTAAATGCAAAAGTTAAAGTATTTTTTGCGTTTAAAATGTCTCGAAAAATAAATGCGCGACGCAAAGTGCAGAAAATTATGAAATATTATAAATTTCACCCATATAAGTTCATGCCAGTACAGAATTTAAGTGAAGAATATAAAAGGTAAGATGCTGTTTTTTTAAATAAGATAATTTTAACGGATGAAGCTCCTTTACAAATCCTCACAAAATACAGGCAGTAAAAATAAAGGGTCGTAGGGCAATTCATGCATGTTGGGTAATAAAATTCTTGGACCAATTATTTTGTATGGAAATTTAAATGGTGAGAGATATTTAAATTTAATACAAAATGACGAAGAAAAACATCTAGAGAATATTCCAGTAGGTTGGTACAATAATCTTATTTGGCAACAAGATGGCGCACCGCTGCACAATATTGTGGAGGTTACCGAATATTTAAATAATCGCTATGATTTTTGGTAGGAAGGTCTGGCACACTTAGATGGCGGACTAATGGTCCCGATCTAAGTTCACTAGATCTTTTTTGTGCGCATTAAAATATACTAGAATTAAGGCAAAGGGTTGAAAATTAAATATTTTTACTTAACAGAGTCCACCCGGGTTTTATTTCCAATTCTATTAACAGTAAATTAAGGAGAAATATTTTTAATTGTGTAAATAACCCAGGAGGAAACGAGGAAAATGTGTAAAATAATTTTGCCCCTATTATGTTTTTTTCGTATGCGGTAATTATTGGAACAAAGGAGTCCAATTATGTGACGTTTCTGTTCTTCTGGATCTTTAATCCACGAGATCAGAACATTGAATTCAGTGTTCGGATCTCGTGGAATTAAGATCCCTGAAGATGCCTCGTGCAATCGAAGGCGAAATGTCGGATAGTAATTCCAATTTGATACGGTCTAATCCCAAGAACCATTATTTCTTAATTTGAATGATGATTTAAAAAAGAAAAGCTGCTTATATAAATATCAGATTTTTACCTGCAGATTTTGCAAAATAAAAAGAAGAATTCTGTTTTACTTAATACTTTTGCGGCTTTAAATCTAATAATTTTTTATAAATAACCGTTTTTTCACTGTGTATTTTCTCCCACAGAAGTGTCTGGAACAAGGTTGCTGCATTGAAAACATTGCTTTGTTTATGTGGTAGACTTTGAGGATCAACAGCCAATAATAGTTTAGAACGTACTATATCGCTTTAAATTTATTATCATTACAAAGTTCAAGTTTTTGAAAATTAGAAATATCCCTCGAGACTGTCAAAATCGGAGTTTTTTTTACCTTTAAGTGAATAAACAAAAATAAAAATGTCCATACAACGTAATGGAAATATCAAACTGCACTACACTTTGATATTTTACTGATTTTTTTTTTCGATTTTTGGTAGCCTAGAAATATGTAATAAGAATAAATTATACTTGACTTCCCTGTAGCTACAGTACATAAAGCAGATATTCAAACAACAATATAAATATTGATACGTCTTTGATTTACTCACACAGAACTCTTTTATCTAGAATTTGCAACTACGAATCCATGCACAATTTTCCTAAATAAAAATCATAAACACTGTTGTGCACTCTACATATAACCCATCAAACATTCCTGAAAATCATTATAGAATAGCAGTAAGATTTTATGACGAAATATGACCCAAGGTAATCTTGGAAAGTGATCAAAAATTGCCAACAGATTATTTTGTTAGGTTTAAAATTAGTTTTTCGGCAAGACAACAAATATACCTATCCAAATATACATTTGAATTTGGTAAGAAATATTTAATTAGTAAGTAATTTCTGTGCGGTTCTTGGTCGTAAAAAGTTAGACGAAAGAACTAAAAGTGAGAAAATTTATTCCTTCACGATTTTGTCGAGAAACGACCAAAACATGACGCTATGTTTGTTTAAGGACCAAGGAGCCAATTCTGATACCGTGGTAGTTGTCCCGGCAAGGCTCATCAGGCAGTTTCCTTGGGGGTATCAGTATTAAAAACGCTGAAAAAAACAAGGTGTCATATCGTTCGACTTTAAAAGTCGATGAGGGAAATAGGCAATCAGTGGCGCCATCTATAGGCACTATGGTGCTAACACGGTAGCAGAATTGGCTCTTTGGTCTTTAAACAAACCTAGCGTGTTTGGTCGTTTGTCAACACAATGATGAAGGAGTAAATTTCCTCACTTTTAGTTCTTTTGTATACATTTTTATGACCAAGAACCACACAGAAATTGATATTTTTGCTCTCTTCTATTTTTGCACAGATGTGTTGTCTTGTGCTCCAAACTAGGTCGCATAAATGAAGCAATAAAGCAAAGTAGGTAAAATAAAGAGATTTAGTTGCACCATATTACCTACAGATGGCGCCACTAGTTATCTATTTTTTTTTATCGACTTTCAAAGTCGACCGACATGACACCTTGTTTGTTTCGGGTATTTCGGTTGTAATACCGATACCTCCCAAGGAAACTGCATGATGACTAATGAGCCTTGCCCGGGCAGATACCAGGGTAGCAGAATTGGCTTCTTGGTCCTTAAACAAACATTACGTCATGTTTTGGTCGACACAATGGTGAAGGAGTAAACTTCCTCACTGTTCCTATACTGTTTTCGAGAGAATGACGCTTGAATATTGACATTTTTGATCCTTTGAAGCTTTGTAACTGCCAGACAATTTAACTTGAAACGAAATGGATTACAGTTTTAGTTTTTAGTTATCTATATCCAGACTTTAATTTCGTTAACAGGAAATGTCAAATTCTGACAACACCTGCCAAACCGGAAGTTGGTGTGGAGAAATAGATATTTACAAAAACGGGAAAGTGAAATCAATTTTGCTCCCAGCTAAGTCGTTTAGCAAATAAATTGATTTAAATGAAAAATTTAAAAAACAATTTAAAATTTAGGAACCGTAACACAAACAGAATTTAGAATGTTCAGGAAAACACAGTAATATACAGGGCATTCCATTTAGACAACAAATGTTGCCACCGGCTTAAACAAAAAGAGGCAACACCGCACAATTTAAAAAAGTCTATAGTCACTTATGATTAGAGCCAAGTTTTTTACACTAATCTATTTACTTGTTCTCCACATACTTCTAATAGGCCACCGACTTTGCAAACATTGTGTAAACTCCATAAAAAAGTCACCACTACCTGGGATGTTCTTTTATAGAACAAAATATTTAATTTACTATTCAATAATAGACATAAGTTCTTTAAAAACACATTTATTAAACAAATTAAATGTAATAATGCTAAAGCCAAAAGAAATTATTACTATCTGAACCCTAAACGCTGCCATGGGCTTTCTTAAAACATGTCAAACAGAAGGCAGGCCTACCCTCACACTGATCACGGTATGTTGCAACTTTTTTCACCTTATTGCCTACTGTTCCGCTCAGTATCTGATAACAACCGTTACACTTTCGTTTCTTCTTAGCTGTGCTTCTTGTGAGGGTATGAATGCGCTTTTGGCTCTCTGCTCTAGTTAGAACATCGACTAGCAGTATTTTACCTAAAAATTCATCAATAGGAGACTTTTAAAGTCGTTACCGAATCCCCTCGTATAATATATACCGGTACTTTGATTTTCCATAAGAATATTCGGTAAGTTAGGGTACTTTTCGGTAAAATTGGTAATATTAATATTTTGGAACGAAATACCTTCTTTTTATATGAGAATATATGTTTTCTGGATCACATTCTTATATGATGTTCACAATGTGTGATTTATTTTCAAATTTAATTTAATATTCTGTAAATATTCGGCAATATTGATAAATTGGGGGTATTTACTTATATTTTTCTTATTATTAACCTATTAACAACCAAGTTTTTTTTTCTTGATTTTAACTAAATTTTAGAAAGTTGCTGTTTTTGCGATATAGATTTGGTATTTTATTAAGTATTTCTAATCACATAAAATACATCTAATATTTTAAGAAATCTCTATGGTGCGCCATGATACTGTCTAAAATCTGAATGCAAACCTATGCTACATTTGGAACAAAAAAAACTTGGCACATTTGTCATAGTAAGCGCATTGTTTTTGAGTGGCCTGATTCTCCACCAAGTGATCAATACGATCATATCTAAGTTCCAGAAGGACTTGAGAGCATTTAGGTTTAAACACTATATATATCCATACTTGTATTACATCCAAATATTACCGCTCCACCATTCAGTCAAAATCTTACGAAAGGCGAGCGAATACCATTTTCTCACCATTCACCTAATTCTTGTTCTGTATAAATTTCGCATATTGTCGAATAAGTATTACCTTTGCCTTACATTAATTTTAGAAACTAACTAACAAAAAAGTTAATTTTTTAATTTTACAAGACAATACAGATATTAGACCACATCTACCCCGCGCAATATGTCACCTCTGTGACGCTTTCATTTAGATCAAAGCCATGCAGGCAGAGGCGGATTTAGAAGGGGGGCGCGCGTTCCCCCTTGTTAAAACAACAAATAAATCAAATTTGCTTGTTAATTAATTTCTACACTTTTTTCTCTCTTTCCTTATGGTTACATGCAACCTTAACGTATACGAGCACCTTTAGCTTATGCCTCAATGTACTTATTTTTTTCTGCGCCCCCCTCAACAAAGTTCTAAATTCGCCTCTGCATGGAGGCTCTGCATATTAGAGGCACGCGAAGTATCTAGTAGGCGTCCAACAAAATTTCAAAAAAACATAACAGAAAAAAAGATAAAATATTTTATTGTGTTTGTCGGTTAACTAAATATGATTTACATTTATGATAATTCATCGACTCCTTTCTTTTGAATCTTCTCTGACAGATGTTGCAGACGAATAGTCCCACCGTCACCCCACACTCGTATTTTTGGTGCCTCAACATGTGGTGGCGATACTTATAAGGTTTCTTGCACATTTCGCAGACAAATGCTCCATTTTTTACTACAATGTATCCGGAGATGTAATTAAAACAGTATGATATTGAGACAACAAAAACAAATAGGTGAAGAAGTAAAATGACAATGGGATGCAGATGCCGTAACTTCACTTGTATCGAACCCTTCAGAAGGGACTGAAAGATAATATAATATGTATATATACTTTACATATTAATAAATTACTAGATCCTGAGTAAAGTCAATTTACCGATTTTTCTTTAATTATTTTTATATTATTACTATTTATAATTTTTTTGATTATTATTTATAACTTTGTTTGATAGTTTATAAAAACTAAATTATATAATTTATTAGTTTCATTCCTAGAAACGGAATTTTACCGAATATTTGAACATAACTATACTAGGTACTTTCAAAAAGAAAAAAAAAACTAACTTAAGAACTCTTAAACAGAATAAAAGTTATCCTTGCCTCTAAAAGATCTGAGGTTATCAGCATTTTTAATGTCTTTACCCAATTTATTACAAAATCCACAAGCATTATACATTCAGTTTTTGTGAAAAAAATGTGGATTTAAATGCACTAGGTAGCAGTAAAGTTTTGTTTCTAGTATTGTAGCTATAAAAAGTGCGATTGTCTTGAAGTTTTTTATGATTTTGATAAACGAAAACGCAAACTTTGAATATGTAAATTCCCGCCAAGGTCAATATTTTGAATTGTCTAAGATATACTTCCTTGTATTAATTATTAATTTATTATATTAATATTATATTCGCTTTTAAATATATATATATTAATATCGCCTTTAAAAACCTTTTTCACCTCGTCATTTTTATACAAAAAAATAAAACATTTGGGTCTTCCACAATTTAAAAAAAATATTTTTTATTTAAAGGTTTATTAAAAATATTATCGAAGGTTCATTTTCAACCTAAGTTTTTTACTTTATTGTATTAATAAATTATAATAAATATATCGTTTTAATACCAGAACCACAAACCAACTTAACTCATATGTGCATACAGATGCAATTAAAAAAGAGAATTTTGTATGCAAAAATGCGTTCAAGAATGGTCGAACTTAACATAAAATATAAATAAAACAGGTTTCACTTATTGCACTTGACATTAGATATTGATCAAATAACCAATTTTATTCAGAAAAAAAACGTACAAGCCCTGTAACTAGTTTTGTAGTATTTGTGTAAATCCATGTTTTGGAATTTTATTAACTCACATCAAATGTATAGTTTTAAAATTAATTAAAAAATCATGTTTTTTGAAATTAGACCGTGTCAAATTGGAATTACTATCCGACGTTTCGCCTTCGATTGCACGAGACATCTTCAGGGATCTTTACTCCACCAGATCTGAACACTGAATGAGCTCCAAGAAATTCAGGCAGGCTTTTATACCCGACTTGTGCACGCCGAACCGTGACCCTGTGTTAAAATCGGTTTCTCTATTGACATTTTTTGTATGTTTAAAAAAGTCAATAGATTCTCTAATTTTTTGTTTATAAAATCCTGGAACCGATGCTAGAACCTTGGTTTTCTTTATAATTATAGTATGACCAGTGGTATGCTGGTGTTCAGCTACAGCAGATTGAACAATTTGTTTCTTTTTAATACATCGTTCATGTTCCTTAGGCGGATTTAGAAGGGGATAGTTGTTATTGAGCGTCTTGTTTCTCCCACATACACTTCTTCACAGGAACAAGAAATTTTATACTCCTATATTTGGAAAGGTTACAATATTTTTCGGGGTTCGCAAGCATTGTCCAATCTACTTATGTGTATTAAAGTTTGTATGTATTTTGAACCGCTGAAGTAATCGTCCTATTTTGTCTGTAGTGCCATATATGCAGGGAAAAACCATACTACCTATCGGTGGCTTCTTATTATTCTTATTTGGCGGAGTTGGATTACTATATCTATTAATTGAACGCGTAATATCTTTAACATACAAAAATTTCAATAGATATACATATACAGATATACAATACAGGTGGAAAGCGATCTTAACACAGGGTCACGGTTCGGCGAGTACAAGTATGGTGATTTCGTAGAGTAAAGATCCCTGAAGATGCCTCGTGCAATCGAAGGCGAAACGTCGGATAGTAATTCCAATTGAATCTATTAGTCGATTTTAATAATAAATCTTTTAAAAAAATTTAAAATACAGATGAACTTTCAAGTGGAATATAATATATTTTTTTATACATGGAATATATGGTTTTAAAGATCTGGTTAGTCATTTTTGGACATAATAATTAAATGACCATTTTCTAAAAATAATACAAAATGACCTATTCTTCAGAACTAAGATTATGTTTAGATATTCTTCCAAATTTCCATTAGTAATGCATGTTGGTTAAATAATTTGCGATAAAACAATCCTACCGACTGCACCAACAACACGAAATATAAACTAATATACAAATCATTAAAATAATTTTTAAGTAATCCGAAACCGTTGCTTCTGTAACCCTGTGTACTAAAGCACCAACAGCAATATTGCTACTTTGTTGTCTCATATATTGTGTTATCTGATTGGTTAACTTAAATTGGATATTTACAATGGGATTATAGAGCCTTGTCCTACTGATATATCATAAACATTTCGGTTTGTCAACTTAAATAATTCCAGACTACTTGTACGCTTTTTATGAATAAAATTAAACTTTACATTTGTGAGCAGTCATTGAGTACTTTCTTTTGAATCTTCTCTGACAGATGTTGCAATAAAAAACTCCAACCGTCACACCGCATTCATACCTTTGGTGCCTTAACATATGGTAACGATATTTATAGATTTTGTGACACATGTGGCACACGTGGAAAGCTCCATAATATGCTAAAATGCAAATGTTAAAAAGATAGTTAAAAAGAATCTAATTTTGATGCAAAAAAACAAGGGTAGCCCAACCAGCATTAAATATTTAAAAACTGACCTAATTTGACACCTCTAACAAAAATTTAAATTATTTATATACACTACAAATCGAAGATTTTTGAGTCGTTACATCAAAAATATTTTTTAATTGTTGGAATTTGTCTTACTTATACTTTATTCTGACACTAAAGGCTTTTCTTGGATTTCCACGTATTCTAACTTGTAACATCATAAGAACTTCTTTTTAAATTTAAATGTTATCATCATTTTGCCTAAACCAACATTGAGATTTTTAATGTTGTCATAATTATATAAACGATAAAATCACTTATGACTGAGTGAGATTTTTTATGGCTAAATTAAAAAAAATGTTACAAATTTTGTGTTTTTCAAAACAGTCAAAAGATTCATTTCAGTAGTCACAATATACAAGACATTAAATAAAAATGTACCTAGTTTTTTAAATTTTTTCCATTGGATAATGGACAGGGTGTCCCAGTGAAAAAAAAGTAAGGATACCAAAAACTAATGTTCAAAAAATTCTAAGCAAACACAAATGGCACCCATAAAAATTTAGGCTTATCTAGCACTTACACCCTGGGGATATGGTTAGAGATTTTGAAATGAAGGCTATATGGTCAATACCAAATATTTCCCCAGAAGACAGCAGGGCAAGATTGGTCTAAATGTGTCTTGCTTCATATTAGGAACACAGATAAAAGTTTATATATTTGAGGGAAATCTAACAGCCAATCGCTACGCAAAAATTTTAGAGACAGTTCTGCTTGTTTGTTTGATGATGTTTCCTTTATGAATAATTATTTTACCATCAATGGATCGGAACTAGTGGGCTTATAAGATGGCCTCCTAGGTCCCCAGACTTGTCGATATTGGATTATTTTCTATTAGGATTGCTGGACAATAAAATTTACAAAGTTCGTTATGATAATATTCAAGATTTACGAAACGCCATAAGAGAAAATTCTTCGCTACTTACAAAATCATCCCTTTGTTTTGCTTAATTCACTACATACAACAAAATAGAAATTAGTTTAAAGACTTCTTATGACTTACTCGATTACTGTAGTGCTTATGTTATAAGTTTCAAAGTTGGTTTTTTTAATAGATAATAATGATTTATTAATGTTTTGTTACATAAAATCAAGGTAGGTAGCACTTTTTGCGTAAAAGTGTCAATAGATCTATTAATAAATAGCTGTTATTAAATAATTTTCTTGAACTATTGTTAGTATGTAGATACTATTAATGACTTTAAATAAAAAGCAGCATTCTTTTGCAGGGCCTAATGCAAAAATTTGAATGCGAATTCTGATAATTAGGATTTTTGTTGTTGTTTATTAAAATAGACCCATACAGTTATATATTTTTGAGAAGCTAGTAAAAAGACAAATTAATTTCAAATATACAGGGTATTAAGAAAACCAAGCATTTGTCAATAGTTCAAAAACAGTAAAACTGACTATGCGACTGGATTTTATGTAAATTGTGCTAACTAAAAGTATTCATTTTTATGTTGTTGGTAAGTTGTCAGAGAACTTTAATGAGATACAAGAGGTATCTGAAAATGCACTATCTTCAATATCGCCTTGTAGCTTAGAAACTAAGAGGGCTATGACTATTTTGCTTACGGCATCACAAAAAAGTAGCTCAGATTCGCTTAAACCGCAAGGCTCTATCTTTAAAAATAAGCTGGATACCCCGCAATTAAAACCAAACACCCTGTACATCTACCACAATATCAGACAAAATAGTAACTTTGGTATGTCTATCCAAAAACCATATATAAATATTAATAAACGACCGCTATACATACATACACGTTGTTTTAACATACAAATTCTTAAAGGCACATTTTTTTTAAAAAGACAAAAGTAATATTTTTAACTACCTAGTCATAAAATAACTTTTTCCCCTTTAGCCTCCCGATTTTCTTTATTATATGTTTTCGTACGACGTTTGATAAATGATCATTCGAACAAAATTATTCGATTAAAATTCAGTACAATAAGAACATGCACAGAAATAGAATTGTTTGTGATACATTTTGTCAGTATAATTTACCAGTGGCCTACCTTTATTTGCTTATTTATCAATTGTGTCTAATTTTAAAAAGATTTAATCAAGCTAATATAATAAGCTAAAAGATTTGACAGCCGTCAAAAAAATGAAAATGACGCATGCATCTTTTATAAAGCTGGCTTTGTGAAAAATCGTTTTGAATTAGTTTTCCTCGATCCTTCACATCTTTCTAGACAAATACAAATAAGAATAAGAAGTAGGTATGTTCTACAATTCTCTTCCAATTTTCAATTGCGTTTGCAGAATGTTTCTGGTTTATTTGACGTCTACATTTAAGAATTATCTCACGAAACTTGTCACAAATATCAAATTGCCCTGCATTTCCATATACACTTTCCCCAAGTGAATACAATATTCGCAGATATTTATATCGAGGCTGTTAGGAAACGTATTATCTGGTTCCATGAAATCCACATTTCGACACCTATATAATTAAACTATAGAAAATAAATTAACAGATAATATATAATCTCCCACATGATTTGCAAAAACAAATATGCCATATGAAACATAGGCTTAATTGTTTAAGAGACAATATTGTTAATTTTATTGAATCACTTAACCGGCCTTCTAGACGTCCCGACTTAAATGCTTGGGACTATTATTATGGCTGTTTGGAAAAAAGAATATCAACATGTAAATGTAATGGAGGATTTATGAATGCTGATTAAATACAGTTGCCAATGAAATATTCCGGACTCTTAGGTTGACATTTTCGGTCAGATTTTTGAAATTGGGTAAACTGAGCTTTTTTATCTGTAGGACCGATTTTACAAATAAACTGGTAATTTTTTTTTAAATTGGTCAAATTTTTTGCCAATAAGCAAATACATACTTCAACAACTATTTAATACATAATTTTGTTTTTAATTTTATTATCAAAACAACAGAAAGAACCGTTTTTGTAAATAATTAACTCTAAACGTTGGGGAATGGATGTCATCAATCACTGTGTTATTGTGCATGATATGCATAATAGTTGTTGTTTCCTGTTTCCTCAATTTCGTTTACCATTTTGACAACGTGACCCCAAACCTTTTGCATGGGATTAAAATCTGGACTGCTTGAGGGCCAAAGCAGTATATGTATATTGTTTTCTCGTATCTATTCTAAAACTCTTCTTACTATGTGAACAGGGCAGTTGTCTTGTTGATAAAGTACATCTCTTTGAGGGAAAATATTACTGCCAAAGCAGTATATGTATATTGTTTTCTCGTATCCCCTGTAAATCTACCATTTATGAGAAAGTAAAATCCTATAGCATCTTCCCGTCATATATACCCACACATTAACTGAAAATCTACCAGTTGCTTGAACCGTTTGGATGTATTTTTTTTCAAATCTGATGTTTCGAGGTCTATACTTTCTAATCCGCTCATTATAATTGAAATTTTTTTTCATCACTGAAAGCAACATGTCCAAAACACCAACCCTTCGTGTAAATTTCTCCAAAGCAAATCTCATTCTTTGCTCTTTGTTAATAGCTGTTAAAAATGGTTTCTTAACAGCAGGCACGATTTCTTGAATTAGATATTTCCTTCACGCGGCGTTTTGCTACCCTAGCACCCTAGCACAACCAAGAAAGTCTGTTTGCCTTTGCGCTTCCACAGCTGTTTGGAACGAACGGTTTTCCAAAAAAGTTGTAAGTCTATTATCTTGTTTCTCGTTTGACTGACAGCCTTTTTCTGTCACTTTCACGAAATCTATTTAAAGGGTCGGTATTTGCCACTTTTGCTTTAAATTTTGAACGGTAGTTTTTAGTAAGTTAGTGTCTTCGGATATTCTTCTCATCGCACGACCCTCCTCAAATAATATCATGCATCTTGCTCTTTGTTGTTCATTCAATCTGTTCATATTGGTTAATATTAAATTATTAAATTAAGCTGTTTAAGTATATTCTTATTCCTGAAATATGTTAACTGTTGACATGTATTTCTTGTCACTTCAACAACTATCTGGCTGTTCAGGTAATATAATACAAGCACGTTTCAGGTGTGCCTGAAATAAACTTTTGTCCGCAACTGTGCATAATGAAAAAGCAAATGAGACTTAAAGGAGAACGATTACAGTCCAGAAATGCTCAAATGATGTTTTGATCAGCAAAGAGGCCAACCTGTTTTGTATAGATCTACTGATATTAAAAGTTAAAGTAGAAGCTGTTCCCAATATAATAAGACAGCATAATTCGAAATTTAAGTCTTACAATATATAAAGAAAACTACAGGAAAGTGGTAAATTGATTTTTAAATGCAGTAAATTTAATTTAAAAACCGCAGCATTGAAACTTTGGTTAAAACTACTCTATATCATAGATAAATAAATATCCTTCTTAAAGCATGAATTATTTTATTAACATCGATATAAAAACATATTCAAAATCTATAACTACTAATATAAGTGATTCCTCCATATTTATGTTCAAAATGCATCTACGTCAATTTGGCAGCAGTCAGTTTTCAAGATTTTGGCGCTAGTCATTTTCATGTGGCGTTAGTCTGACGAAAAGAATAGTGTGACTTGTTTTGAAAATTTATGCAGTAAAATTATTTAAAATACACGTCAATTCGAAAATATTTTTTAAGTAATTATGTATTTAAAGTGTATGTATAAATTCAATTTTACATAAATTTTTTTTACTTATCAAATATCAACAAACTAAAAAATTTCGAAAGTCACTTTTTGAAATCTGATATCCAAAAGTTAATAGAAAAAAAACCCTACAATTTCTACATTTAAAATGTTTTTCTAAACCCTATAATTACGGCTGTAGGTATGTGTCAAAATATAATGAATCACCCTGAACAATAAACTCATCAACATAGATTTTTTTCGTTCAAATTGTATTTCATCAAACTCAGGCCAAAAGTGACCTTAGAAGGCAAAGTTAAAGCAATAGTACATAGTATGTTTACTACTATTAAAACTGATAAAAGTCTATCTTCTAGAGATTTTTTTTCAAGTAAAATGAAAATAATTTTTAGATCTTTTACCAAAATTACCCATTCCCTAACTTACAACCACCAAACTGTTTTACATGCTAAACTGACTGCCATCATATTGGCCAAGATGTCGTAGCCTCTACACTAACAAGGCCCAATTAACTGCCCAAAACATCTGCCCCATCAACTCTACAAGATATTTCAACAGTTTTAGATCTAATTAGTTTCCTCTGGTTTTCCAACGCATTTATGGGTTGGCATGTAATCCTTCCTCTTGAATCTTTTTCCACAGAAGCCGCACATAAAGCAACCAACTTCTACTCCACACTGGTATTTCTTGTGTCTCAACATATGGTTCCTGTGCTTGTACACTTTGTCGCACTGATCGCATTTATAACCATCTTTTTTACTTGTATTTGCTAAAAAAATAAATGTAAGATTATTTTTATTATTACAGAACTCCAAGGAGAACTTACATATTGACAAGTTTATATTTTAGAAAGGTAAGATACTCTCTTTTTGTACTATAAGCGTAGCACCAACGGCTGTGTGGCTGCTTTTATATATACTCGCTATCTGATGGGTAGGCAGTTGCGCACTCTATTAGTAACAAGCAAAAGTCACCTCTCAGTTAAGGTGGTTCGGATCCGACGATAAACTGGAGTTCCCATATAGCTGTGTAAATAATAATTGAAAAGAAACACCGCATGGGTATGTGCTAGATGTAGCCCCAATTCAGCAGTGGATGAAAAAGCTGGTGACCATGATGATGTCTTATACACCCGAGAAATTTAACGGAAGTTTGAAGTGTAGTAAAATAAATACCGATTTTTTTCAAAATATTATATATAATAAATACTGTACAGGGTGGCCCACATAAGATGAACCACTACCTTATCTCAGAATCTGTACGAGATAGGGAAAAAAGTTTTATACAAAAATTTCTTAGGTTTTTCTAGATTTTTTTAAATATTATATTTTTATATATATAGGGTGTGTCATTTTGCGTTGACAGATGTCAACTTTGTTATTTTAAATGGAACACCCTGTATATTATTATGGATTTGAATAGCTCTCTTAGAGACGATTTCAACGATGTATATAAGATAGGCCTACGAGGCACCGTTTCGGAGATATTTACGATCATCTTCAATTTTTGACATACTTTCAACTTGTTGTATCTCTGGTATTTATCAACTTTTTTCTTTCATTTTTGTGCAGAAAAAAACATAATTTTATGCTTTATTGGACGTGTAGGTAAAAATATTGAAATTGAAAAAAAATGTTACAGTGTTGTCACGTTTTGCGTACCATCAGTTTTCTCAAGATTTTTAAATGCAACCCCCTATATTTTATAACGGATTTAAATAGAGCATCGAAAGACGATTTCAACGATATATTATAACATAGGTTTACAAGTCACGGTTCCCGAGTTTTGGGGATTTTCTTCAGGAATCAGTTTTAATATTAAACAATTTTTACTAAAACATAATATAAACTATTAAACGTGACATGACATGAACGAAGACAACAAAATTAATATTATATGCTAAAGAATATCTAAATTAGATTTTCTAATTGCTTTGAATAATTATTACCACGCCGTTTTCCAGATCAAACGTAAAACTCTCTAAAAATCAGTTAAATACATAATGTGTATTTTTGTTAAAATAGTGTGAATCTATTTAAAAATAGTTCTTTATGTTTCCTTCCCATATACTAAATAAGCCTTATCAATGTTATGATTAGCGATTACCGAAACAGACGGCCAAGGTGACTGTGTCGATAATGGTGCCGCAAAATGTCTTTGCTTACTAATCATTTTTGTTGTTTCGTTTTTATATAGAGCGTCTGAAAGTCAGTCGAGTAATAAACGTCATCAAGCTAAGTATTGGCTTCGTGTTTTTTCTCTCACAATTATTTACCAACCTTTCCACAACCCTATCAACAATTTTAAGTAGGCTGTGCTTCAAAACCATGGAAACAAACGAAATATTATTTGCATGAAATTTGACAGCTTGGTTGCATTTCTTGATTAAATTAGTAAATTTAAGAAATAATTATGTCGAACTACACTATTCAACAACGTTTAAATTTATACGAGTGCTTCATTAGAAACGATAAGAGTCCCGCACTAGCGTTAAGGGAGTATAGAAGACTGTATCCAAATAGCAGAATTCCAAGTAAGAAAATCTTCGTAAGAATTACACGAGATCTGGAAAATGGCGTTGTGATAAACAATAAAAGAAACCGGCCTAGGACAGTTCTTACAGAAGAAAATCAACTTGATGTTCTTTTATATTTTGAGGAAAGCAATGAAAATTCCCAAAGGGATGCCGCACGGGACATACCGCATATTAGCCGAGCAAGTATTCAGAGAACACTTAATATCAACGATTACCATCCTTTCAAATTTACTCCGGTACAAGAGCTATCCATAGCTGATTTTGACAACAGAGCTACTTTTTGCATGGATATGATGGACCGCCACTTTGATCAACCGGTTTTTGACAAAATTCTTTTCACTGACGAAGCAATTTTCAACACCGCGGGAATATTTAACCGAAAGAACTGCCACTACTGGTCAAGGCAAAATCAACATAAAATCAAAGCCATCAGAAAGCAGGGACATCAAAGTGTATATGTTTGGTGCGGAATAATAAAGGACCGAGTGATTGGGCCGGTTTTTTATGATAGGACTCTTAACGGACAGAAATACCACAGTTTGTTGCAAAATGAAATACAACCTCTTATTAATGAATTACCGGATGAAATTAAAGATGGTCTTGTATTTCAACAAGACAGTGCGCCGTACCATACCGTAAGACCTGTAATTGAATGGTTAAATGAAAGATTTCCAATGTGGATTGGCAGATTTGGGTCAATACCCTGGCCAGCTCGGAGTCCCGATTTAACTCCACTAGATTTTTTTTTATGGGGAAATATTAAAGACAAAGTGTATAAGAACAAAGTTAATAACGTAGACCATTTAAGTGGGAGAATAATGGAAGAGATCCATTTGATCAATGAGAATGGAGCAATTCGTAGGGCAATAAAAAAATTAGACATTATTTATACAACATGTATAGCACAGGAAGGTGGTTATATAGAAAATTTAATTTAAGTAATGTTTATTTTTTTGTCTTTGTTCTTGTTATGTCATGTTTAATAGTTTATGTTATGTTTAGTAAAAATTGTTAAATATTAAAATTGATTCCTGAAGAAAATCCCCAAAACTCGGGAACCGTGACTTGTAAACCTATGTTATAATATATCGTTGAAATCGTCTTTCGATGCTCTATTTAAATCCGTTATAAAATATAGGGGGTTGCATTTAAAAATCTTGAGAAAAATGATGGTACGCAAAACGTGACAACACTAAAATTTTTTTTCAATTTCAATATTTTTACCTACACGTCCAATAAAGCATAAAATTATGTTTTTTCCTGCACAAAAATGAAACAAAAAAGTTGATAAATACCAGAGATACAACAAGTTGAAAGTATGTCAAAAATTGAAGATAATCGTAAATATCTCCGAAACGGTGCCTCGTAGACCCATCTTATATACATCGTTGAAATCGTCTCTAAGAGAGCTATTCAAATCCATAATAATATACAGGGTGTTCCATTTAAAATAACAAAGTTGACATCTGTCAACACAAAATGACACACCCTGTATATATAAAAATACAATATTTAAAAAATTTAGATAAACCCAAGAAACTTTTGTATAAAACTTTTTTCCCTATCTCGTACAGATTATGAGATAAGGTAGTGGGTCATCTTATGTGGGCCACCCTGTACATGTATATTATTGGTAATAATGTCATTTTTGTAAACAGTATTGAAATAATAAATTCCAAGCTTGATATTCGAAAAAGTACCATTAAATTAGGATTTAATTAAAATACAATATCAGTTACTTAAAAAGATAAAGGTAAAGATCAGGACTGGGTAAAAAGGACAAGGACTTCAGAGCAAACAAACATAGGTGATTAGAAATGTCAACATGTGATTGGTTTATAAGATGTACTTCACCAAACACGCATTAAATTTTGATTAAAATATGTCAATTGTCTTCTGAATAAAAAATGTATTTGCTTATATGTTGTTTTAACTCGTCAATTTTTGTGTAACAGCGTACAATCTTTAAAATGTCTTTATCCTCTGACGTGTATAATGACATTTTGATCGTCATTTTTAAAGTCAAAATAACACATTTTTTCGGACTGAGTACTCTAATGGATTCGTTACAGTTAGTTATGCCGCGAATAATACTTTTCACAATTCGGTCAAATTGGATATTCGGCAAACTGATATCCTGCCGGAATGAGTATTCGGCCGAATGATATCCGGCATTAAAAAAACTATGATTTAAACCGGGAAGCCGCCCTGATGCTAGACAACATCACTTACCGGCACAGTTTTTTTTTAATTTTGCATTTAGAGATTAATGGATTGTCAATTTTTACAGGCGTCACGCCGCGCTGTACGTCGGGGAAGTACGGATCAAGGCAGATACGCGTTTTTAATTTTAGTATTGAGAGATATGGGCTGCGACAGTGATTTGTGGAAAATTTTTAATTTAAAATGTCGAGCAAAATCTGGAAATATTTTGTTACCGATGAAATGTAAAATGTAAAATAATATAAAAGATAATTTACAAGAACAAGTTTTCAAATATAGATCTAAATATTAACTTTACTTTTGCCACCATTTTAGATCCAAGATACAGTTTCCTGAACAACAACACATAAAATCTAAATTTACCAGAATCAGATCAGATACGCGGACAGACCTTGCAACATCATCTACTATTTCTATTGAGTGTACTGTAAGCTCGGATTCAACTTGGTCACCTTAAGGAAAAAAAACTCAGTCTCTATGTCTGTCTGGGGTATAGTAGCAAGAGTTGGTGCTAGATCGTATTCTTCAGAAGAGACTGGAACCATCAACGATGTAGATGCCGAAGTTAAAAGATACTTAGAAATATCATTAATTGAAAGAAAAGACTATCTCTATTCGTGGTGGAAACATAACAAGAGAGACTTTCCTATATTATTAAAACATATGTCTAAGTATTCAACCACAATATTGAGTGAAGGACTTTTTTCGGAGGCGGGTAACGTCTTCGAGGAAAACGGAACCGACTTTCTCCAAAAAATAATGAAATATATTTAAAAATAATAGCATAAATTAGTATTTTTATTTATGGTAGTATGAATATTATTAATTTTTTTCATTTGTCAGTTTGTGAGCGCCTTTTTTGAGTTTGATATATTTAGAATAAAGTATTATTAAGAGGGAAAGTACTGGATTGTATTTATACATTGAATTAAACCAGCTTTTTCTTTATTTGTGGGTATTTTGAAAATACCGGATATCCGGCCGAATAGTTTAGTATCGACTTCGGCCGGATAGACTGAGTATCCGTGACATCCCTAAGTATAGTCCTGGGAACGTAATGGTTTCATTATAGCCCTAAAACCGTAATAGATTTAGTATTGTCCTGGTAGAACCAACTTAGCAACTAAAAAATGACTACGTTTCGGAATTGTTTTTTAACAAAATTTGCAAAATGTACGAGTCAACTGACGCCAGAAGATAAAGTTTTGTATGTTATTCGGATAGAAAACAAAAAATTGTGAGATACGTCGTGGTATTAGCCTCGACTAACGTCTCGGTCTGATAATATTCACGGCTAATCTCATAATAATCGTAATTTCTATTCTTATCATATAAACAGCTATTATCGCTATGCACAAAACAAGAATGGGGCTAAAAAAGATACGTACAAATTAACAAATAGTTTAAAAATAATACACTGTATAACAAATGTTTAAAACACAAATGTGGCAATTGATGATTTCCAAACGTATTTTTTTTTTCATCTGCACTAGTGGCAATCACTTAAACTCTAGTTCTTTTATTAATGACATAAATAACATTCAATATTTTTGACACTTTAGCATTCAAAAGTAGAATACAAACAGACGCTACCACCAAGTATATCGTTGTATAAAATAAAATATAAAGTAGATAGACGCAGCGATAATGACATAAAAAATGGGGGTCATAAGACATACAGGCGAAACAAATATTAAAAGTTGCTTTCTAGGTAGTCAAACAAAATATCTACAATGAAAATTGCAGTTACCTGTTATGAGCCCGAATATTTGATATTTACCTTAATGGTAGTATAACACATCAGAACGGGTCATAAGATCCACATAAAATCGTCCAAGTAACGCCATTTTACGAACAGATAATGTATGGGATATTTGAGGTAATATGAGGTATAAAATGTACATACATCAAATACACGAATAAAAACATTTTCAAATTTCAAACTTTTATTATTACGATAATAGAAGCTCAGGTAGGACAAGTGACCTAATATAACGATATTACAGAAAAGTGTTTTCAATTTCGCCCGCATGTGATAATACAGATATCCAGACGCTGGCGGAGGGCATAAAAGTAGCGGCATTTTAAGAATAAACTATGATACGGTATGAAATGAAAGGAAATTCTGTAGCTTCTCAGAAACTCCGATTTATTAAATCACTTCGCCAGGAGCCGAGAAATCGAGATTATTATTGAGATAACTGAGTTAAAAAGTTAATAAGCTACATATTTTTAACATATAAAAGTGGGTCATCAAATACAGAAGTGATATGTAAATGATAACTTAAGTTATAAGGATAATAAATTACCAGGAAGACAAGACAAGACACTAAAAATCAATTTTTCGATTTCACCTGTATATGAAAATCAATACAAGCTAGACCCTTGTGAAGCGCATTTTAGGAACATACAAAGTATCGGACATGAAAACCATTCCGGCACTGCCCTGAAAACTTCATCCAAATTAGTCAAACAATCTTGGTGTAATCGGCGTAATTAAAAAAAAAATTAAGTAACAGATTTGTGTCGTTCTTATCCATAAATTAAAGTATAAAAAAAATCAATTGCAATATAAAACAGAAAGCAAATTATTGATTACTACGCAACGAAATGAGTTTTAGACGCATATTTCACTAATAAATATAAACATCTAAAGTCGAGCACCTTCACCGCATAAAGCAAAAGTGGTGTAAGTTTAGGGTAAACGAAATAATTTTAATAGAAGATTTAATGAACTGAATATTCCTAATAAAAATATTATTTCGAAATTAAATATAGAATTAAGGTTAAGTTTTAATATCACAGGAATTGGGTCTTTTTAACCAATTTCAAAAAAATGAGGACCGGTTTGCATAGCAAGTATATTGAAAAAAAAAATTAAAATGGCTAGATGCCGCTGGCAAATTTGCTACGCGTCTTGTAACGCGGTTAACTCAATAAAAATCTAAGTTTCTCGGTTTCTAGCAATGGGATTTTAAAACATTGAAAAAAAATTCTAAGAGGTTATACAATTAGTCTCAACTTCATATTGCATAAATTGAATGTTCTTAAAATGGCGCTACTGGAATGCGCTTCACAACGGTTTGGATTACACAGAAGTATTATAACATGCACGCGGCATCGAATATTTTAAATATTGTAATAGGATTCCTGTCCTACCTATACATTTCTAAGAATTTACACAATGATCCTTTATTAACCGCATACATTGCATGCTCCCAAAATTTAGATGATTTTTTTGTGTATCTTATGACCCCTCTGTTGATGCTGCCCTCCCTGTCAGATAAACATCTTTACTCGGATTGGTAACAGGTAACAGCAATTTTCTTTATAACCTTTTTTTTGTCTATCTAAAAAGCAACTTTTCATATTTATTTCCTCTGTGTATCTTAGAACCCCTGTAGTACTACACTGTCGCTGGTCTAAGACTGTATTTTAGTACGATTTCTCAAGACATGAGAAATTAGTCATTATCACTCTTGATAATTATGTGTTTTTGGACGTATTTTGGGATTTTCTACACGTAACATTTGTGTGCGAGTAGATGTTGCTTCCTCTTGAACCTTCGATGGCAATAGTTACATGGAAAGGCGCCTCCCCCTTCCAAAATTCCGCACTCGTACTTCAAATGCCTGTTCAAGTTATATCGGTACTTGTAGCTGTTTTGGCAGTTTGGACATCTGTGTATTTTCAGGAGGCCTAAAATACAGAGGAATTTAATTAGTGATATAAACCCTATAATACAAAGAAAGTGGACGTTCATATTGGAAGTTCAAAATGCTATTTCCTTACCGATCGTTACCAACAGTTTAGGTTATATACACAAGCACAAAAAACATATAATTTTATTCGGCATCCATAGTGGTGCCTGCAAACGGTTTCCCAAATTTCTTGATAAAGGACAAGAATATAACTAAATTTAACTAAATATAGGATAATTAAGTATATAATCAATAAGGTTTTTTTTGTCTAAAAATAACTCCTCATTTAAAAATAGATATACCAACGTATTGCCCAATTGTAGATCTGTATTCTCAACATGCCATAAGTCCTTACCTTCATACAGTCTAAAAAAAAAGATATAAATAAACCTAAAAAGACCATGTGGATATTACTTATACCTTAATTTAAACAAAAATATTTCCAGTATGTAAGTAGATCAAAATACAAGAGTTCTAACCACACTACACCACAACTTGTTACTTTCTGGACGCGCCTTTCTCTAACCAAGTTAGCATCAGATGATATAAACTCAGTTTATATCATCTGCTGATGATGCTAACTTGGTTAGCGAAATCCGCATCAAAAACGTAACAAATTGTGGTGTAGTGTGGTTAGAACTTTTGTATTTTGATCTATCATCCACCCCAGGTTCCATTGTTAGGACTTAATATGTAAGTAGGTCAAAATGAACTAAATTTAGCCAAATTATACCTAAAATGTACTTTTAAAAAGTACTAAATTTAGTACAACACTAGTTAGTGTGACCCTGACTTTAGTGATTACAAGAAAAAAACAAGTTTAACAGTTTTTCTCAAAATTTGAATTTCTTATGAAATACAACATTTTAAAAAAATTGTGACTTTTTTTTGTATTTATCATTCGTATGATTTTAAAATTCCCTATGATTAAGTTTTTTATCAAAGTGCCGTTCAGTTTTATTATGAATTGTCCAGTACTAGGAACATACTTTATAATATTGGAGCAAAAATTATTTGCGTCATCATTTATTAGTGGCGTATACAGAAATCTTCAGTTTTTGTTCTTTACCTGATTGAGCGTAAATAATATGAACAACCAAAGAGGTGATTACTTTATTTTTGTTGTGGCTCTGGTTTACCCTCCAATTCCGAAAAAAAGGTCTTCACATTATGCCATTTCTATCATTTTACCTTTAATGAAAGTGACCCTGGGGGGAGTTTTAAGCCCCAAATCCACGTTACATACGCCACTGTCATTTATATGTGTTTAACTAGTCTAAAGTTAATTTCTAGACACCGTGTATGTTTCATGCAGACTGTAGGAACTTCAGACCATAGAAAATATTGAAGAACACGTTAATAAAAAACTTGATCATAGGTAACACGCTAAGACGCTACAGGTTAATAATAAAAACATAAAAAAACAAAACAAATTTTCTTTAAGTTTTTGGAAAATCTACACTTTTTCAGTAAACAAAACTTTTTTTAAACAAAAAAAATAAAATATGAAGAAATATTGATTTTCCGATAATTTTAACGAAAAAAAACAACATACTTTCAAAACCTTTTTTCTTCGTTTTTAAGTTAAGTTTTTAGACTCACGATATTATCTTAAATGTATCCTATATTTTTATAAGTTGTAAGAAAATGTATATGTCTACATTCTTTTAGAAAGCTGGAGGAAATACTGGAAAAACTTTAAATCTCTTATTAAAATTAAAAAAAAAACAGTACATATATACACAAGACAACTTTATTAATATTTAAGAATTAACAATGCAGTATGTAATAATAAAATATCAAAAACCGGAAAAACCGACAAATTTTTTATAAAAAATATATCACTCCCTATAGATATACGTTTGCATATTATGTTTACTATTTAAAATTGTTAAAACAGATCTAATACTATTTTTTAAAGTAGGACAGAATAATACAAAACAAAAACAATCAACAGTCAATCAAAAGTTGGAGCAATTTCCAAAATACGATGTTTAATAAAAAAGAGGAAAGTGTTGCATGAAACTGTCCCAATCCCTAACCTACGTAACATTAAAAACCCATTACCAAATCTAAGTGTAAGTGGACGGATATACTACTAAAAGTGATAACCAAAATGGTGTATTAATCGCGAGATTATTATAATTATTATTATTGAGGTTACCACCTAGCAAACCGATATGTGTTAAATCTATCAATTATACAACAGGAATACAAAAATATATAGGCGCTCACGTGCGCGTTTAACAAATTATGCAGGGTAATCCAGATATCTCAGAGCAAACCATACCTCAACACAAAATTAGATGGATCCCCTAATTTGAAAATCAATTAAATTAAAAACTATTAAGGAAATTTTACCAATATTAAAAGCTTCTGTTTCCAGGAAACCCACTGACAGGAGAAATGCCTTAACACCATCAAGAAGTGATTTGAGTAAAATTAAGCCCGGTAACACAAATGAAAGAAATAATTGCATCTATCAATGATTTGGTCACTGACTGAATAATGAGATGCAACCAAAACATTAAATAACCCTTGGCCTCTTCATAAGTACCTGAGAGTAACAGAATCGTATTTGATAGTACGGTTCTGTGGTTGTTGTCTAGTGCATTGTGAAACTGATATTATACCTTCATTTCAGTATAACATTTTATTGATGTCTTCACGTTTAATATAAAGAACTCTAAGAAATAATCAAATCATCAAGTCAAATGTCAAAATGTCGGCAGCCCTTTTTGTCAAAAACCGCAAATGTTTGCCCGTTGAGGCAAAAATGGTAGTCGAAAGTGTTTAGTTAAAGTTAGTGGGGCGAGGACATAAAAAGTACTTTTCTTTGAAGCAGACATCAGTTTTAACATCGAACACTAACAAGACAAGAAGGAGCACAGTCCGTCGAAACTTTTATGTTGTGCTTACAATAACGCGCCGACGAATCCGAGAAATTCCTACACCTGTGCAGGTGCCCGCGCTTTTACGAGGTTGATGCAAACCGCTGGCGATTAAGACGAATAAACGTTCACTTACCGGGGTGATTTAAAAACGAGTTTCAAAAATATCTAGCCATAATTGCTATTGTGACCTATTTGTTTTATATGTATTAAAAGAAAAAAGAGAAAAACGTCAAGCTGTTTAATTGATTGATCTTAATATAATTATAAAAAGTACTGTTTGTAAAAATTAAGTAAAAAAGGAAATTAATTGTTGAACATTTTAATCCTAAATGGGGTAACAAAATGGTGGCTTAATAAAGTATTTAAAAATTCAGCCTAAATAACTAATTGTGGTATAGAAATAAACCAGTAAACATGTGGTACTAATTCAAGATGAAGGAACAAAACAGGGGCCAAATAAAATATTTGTAATCGTGAAAAAAAATCACCTCAGGTTTTAGCATTCCCTAGATGCTAAAAAATATGTCAGTCTGTCGGTCTGTCACTTCGTGACATAGCTTAAAAGCTACTCATCAGATTGACTTCCATTTTGCGCAAAAATTAAGGGTCATATGGAGATGATCTGGTAATATTTTGGTAAAAATCCAATATGCCGGAACAAGATGGTACACTAGTGAAACGTTAAAAAAAAACTATTAGTAAAACACGAATTTTCCAATTTCCTCAAATTTTGCACAAAAATCAAGGGCTAGGAATGAACTGGTAACATTTTGGTATGAATAAAAGATAGCAAAACAAAATGGAGGGATTTGTCATTGTAAAAAGTAGTTATTGAATTTATTTTCATAGTCTCATGCAAACATTTTTAAAGAACAATTTTTTGTCATTATTGGTACTTCGATATTTTTATATTCTTCAATCATATCAGCAGTTATATTAAGCAAAACATTAATATCTTGGATAGAATTTGCACCTTCAACCTCATTAAGATATTTTTGAGTAAATAATTTCTTGAAAGACTTGCAAAATTGTATTGGAGTTGGATTTCTCGAATTTCCGCAACAATTTCTTATCAGACTCGAGGCAATCCTGATTAAGGTTTCTTGTTAAAAGGAATCAATAATTTTTGCATCCTAAAGTTTCCGATAAAGATAGACAAGAGTTAATTGTAATTTTCCAACCGTTTACTAAACGCAAAACACTAAGTAAATTGGTAAATACTCATTTTTATTTACAAAAAAAAATAAAAAACCAGTCTCACGCTGGGCGCCGGCAAATATAAAGACAATTTGTATATATTAATATTCGGTGGTATATTTCAATATTTTATTCTACGACGGACAACCGGTTTATGCATCTCGCCCGAGAGCGACTTCGAGGGATTGCAAAAAGCATAGCATCCGATATTCGAGTGAGATAGGCATAACAAGGGGAGGAGCTTCAAGTGTTTCTTCTTGTCTTGTTAATGTTCGGTGGTTTATTTATTAATTGGTTGAAGTGATTCATGAAGAATGGCATTTAATTCCTCAAGAGTTAATAGACAATATAATATCAAGTATGCCCAGACGATGTCGGGAGGTTATAAGAATACCTGTAGTACCTACTTATCTATAGATTTTTTTATATTATTTTCGGTTTTATAAACAATGTTTTAATAAAGGTTAATTTTGCTAATGAATTTGTTTTAATGGTAAACATTGTTGTATCCATTTTTTACAAATATGATAGTATCATAAATCCAGAGGTGTACAAAAACCTTGATAATTTAAAACAGGAATAAGTTGGCAAAGATTTTTAAAAAACATGTTTTAAAGCAAAATTTGACATGTAAGCATAATTTTGGGATTTGCTGTTTAACTTAGAAATGTAGTTAAATTTTGGGGTAAAAAACGCGTGTGTTTGAATCACCCTGTATATTAATGTTAATTGTGTTTTATATCAAACATCATGCCCAAGAATAAAGGCTAATAATGTACCGTTAAAACAAAAAAAAGTTTATTTAAATCGCTTGAATCAGAAAATATCATATTACAAATATTAGTAAAATTGTCTCTGAGTCGTCTCAAATTTTCATGAGTGTATATTTAAAGGGATGGAAAACAGAGGGGAGATGGGGAGCAGAAAGTGCATGTCGCTTTTTTTTTCTTATTTTACCAATTTTGTGTTTTGTAACTCTTTTATTTCATTCCCACATGAACTAAACTATATTAATACATTTTTAAAACCTGTTTATAGTCAGCTATTCTTGTGTTACTGTAATTTCGTTATTGTTATTATCTTTCAATTTCTTTTCCAGCCTTGACAAAGACCGAATAAAGGTCCTGAACCCACAAAAACAACCTACCACTTCACAACATAAGGGCACTACACTGCAGAAAAGATTATATATAATAATTAAGTAATAAACAACCATTATTAGAGTTGTCTCACCGAGTTCTACAGCTATGCAGACTGGCCACTCCCACGTTCTTTTTTGTACAATAAACAAGTTTAACGCCAATTTTCAACTATTACGAAACACTTGTGGTAGTGCATGAAATTATTTCACATACTTCAAAGAACACCGCCGCCCGGTGTCGCACTATCTAGCCGTGCAAGTGAGTGCTGACTCATGTATATCCTTAATACTACATTATACTGAAATTTGAGCGATTTCAAAACTTTTTGTCAAGAGCTCTTGGACTATAAAAGCATATAGACTTTTGCAAAGACAACTCGTGTGGCTATTTTTTTTTTGTTGGTTTGTGGAAATAAGGAAAACTCCATCGCAAAGTTATCACGGTTATAAAGGGATTAGATACCAGGAGCGGAAAGATTCCTTTAGTCTTTCTGAATTTTTATTTGCTCGTCTGTACAATTTTTCATTAGAATGATAGGCGTAATATCCGCCGGAAATGGGAAAAATCCGATTTGATTTGACAGCAAAAGTTATGCGCGCAAAACCGGAAGTAGCCTTAGGAATGAAAATGAAGCTTGATCATTTCAAAAAGTGAAAAACATATTTTAAGAAAAGAAGCTATAGAAATTTCCCGAAATAAATACTGGTCTATCTAGGTTTTCCCCCTAATAAGCTGGCAACAACAAAAACATGCATTAAGCCAACTAGGTGCGCTGATCTGACCCTCGGGAAGTTGAACCTTGTGACATCAAAAGCCCTCTTGATTGTCAATAAATGTAGAGACCTACTTAGTCGACTCTATACGGAATGCCGTATCTTCCTACAACATGAGCTCTTCACAGATATCTGAATGAATGCTTTCATACGCTCTTAAAGAGTTGCCATAATTTAATGATTAATGGAATGGAAATTTTAGTCGTCATATATAAAAATAACTACAATATTTAATACCCATGGTTTGTTAACATTTTAAAATAATCTGTCTATAATGAGATTCAAATACCTACACTAAACTTACAACTAAGGAATGTTTATGTTTCACTTAAATTATATAAATTCGAACTATGTTTAATTATAAAGAATACCAAAAAATTAACTGAAAAAAATATCTAAATCTTACAAACGCATGATTGCACTGATTTGGGTCCGTTAGAAATTTTGTCTTTTGTCATTACATCAACGGACTCGAAATGCAATAATTGAATACTGAAATTTATACATAGCCTACTTTTGCAAAGCCATTTTTAGCTCAAAAATCAGAAAAATTAGGAAGCTGGCCATTTTTTTTAATTGTAGCTTTGTGAGAGGCACTGAGCCTTTAAATTTAGATATATATCCGGCGAAAAATACTGTTGCTTTTTCCTAATGTAAGTTTCAAGTAAGACAGGTAATTATTGTTTTGTTTTGATTAAAATTCAATAATTTAATAATTTAAGTTAAATGCTGTTATAAATAATTAAGAGTTGAGAATTAAAAAAGGTGTTTTGAATTAAGTTTGAAAGGGTTACGTCTTTAGTATAATACTTACATGAATTTTGTTTTTAATAAAGAGAATTTTAATAAATCTCGAATTTTAAATTTATAAAGAATAATATACAGGATGTCCTATTTAAAAAAATAAATTAGGGTCTGATAACTTTTTGACCTGACCCCGTATATTTATTCTGAAAAGTTATCAGAGCTGGGATACGAGGGGTGCCTGAAAATACAACATTTTCAAAAACGCTTTGTATCTTAAAAACCAAAAGGACTATGAAAATTCTGCTGGAGCCCTCATTAATATCACAAAAAAGCACACTGTCGCGAAAACCGCAACCCTCTATTTTTCAAAATAAAAGAGATATCCTGCAAAAGTGTCGAAAATGGGACAATCTGTACAAACTTAAAAAAAATACGTCAGTTAAAAACTAATTATCACTTGTAACCACGAATTCTCTTTTTAAATTAATTTAAAATGATTTTAATTAATTATTAATTATTTTAAAGATAATTTCTTTATCTGCCATATTTTGGCAGACATTAGCAATAAACGACTTTTTGCAATGCCTTTTTATTTACTGACAGTGTATCACTGAATTATTTGGCTTATTTAAAACCTCTCTCTAAGAGTTACAATTAAAAAAATGGCTTTCGTAACTTTCCTGAAGTCTGAGTCGTTAGACTAATATTTAAGTGGTAATAAATCCTATTAATGAATAAAAAGTTCCTATAATAATAAAACTTCTAAGGCTGCAGTGTTATGCAACGAAAAATAAGGCGCAAGTTAATTACGGAAAATAGCAAAAAATCCTTTATAGAGACGCTATGAGGAAGAAAAATTAATATTTAACGAAAAACAGAAGAGTTTTTTGCTTATTTCAAATGCGCTACTAAAAAATGTATAAATATTATTTATTGTTTTGCTAATGATAAGTTAGTGGTCGATACCACAATCAGGCTTGTACAAATTAAGATAGGAATTTGTTATCCGTCTTGTTAAACCGTTTAGATCAATCAAAGAAGATCAAACAAGAGTTATTTTAACATAACATTTTTCAACTCTCTGTAAATATACAGATATTTTGTCAGAAATCAGAAACATGATATTACAGTCTTCTCAATTAAATTAGCAGCAATAGTTTGGGCTCAAAGATTTCTTTTCATTTTATCTTCAACTCTTCCATATTATTAAAATCTCTAGAGTTTGACAAAGCACACCACAAATGTGTATCTTAATTACTAAAATACTTATTAACTGATATTAACTACTAACTTAAACAAAAACTGATCAAAAATTTAATAAGATCATAAAAAAATTATGTACCGTCAAAGTGGGTGACTTGAATTTGGAGGGTGAAGTGGAAAAAATCTGCACGGTTAGACATTTAATTAAGTTAATACGCAAAAGAACCGCAGCACGCTGTTTAGGCACTGCCGCGCGTTCGACCTTGGTTCATGTTTACTTTCAGGCTAAAATCTTTCCAAACTAGTGCGCCGTAGGAACAAGCCAAATTGTTCGTTAAAAATTGTTAAAGTTGTGAATAGCTAGAACTTTCATGGCTTGAGGGCCATAGTTGGAACCTAGTCTAAGGTATGCATTTTTAATATTAGATGGAAAAAATAGTTTCTTTGAAGACTTTATCATAGTTTTGCTAAAATATTAAGGTTTTCATTTTTTTTAAATATTTTTTAACCTTCGGATACATTTTTAGGGTGACTTGAAAAATCATGCCACAGAAATATAAAAAGAAAATTGGCGGGCGGCGTTATGTGAACTATACAAATGACCAGCTAGAAAGTGCTCTAGCCGCAGTTAGACATGGGATGTCATATTCCGAGGCTTCCGAAACCTATAATATTCCTTTGGTGACTATATGGAGGCAGATAAAGAATAAACACCCGAAAAAGTTTGGGGGACAACCTGTTTTAAACTCTACAGAAGAAAAAGCCATTGTAGAAGCTATCGTTACAGCGGCAGACTGGGGTTATCCGTATGAGAAAGAAGATAGAAATTGTTAGTTAAAAATTACTTAGATCGAGCTGGTAAACAGGTGAGCAAATTTTCCAATAACATGCCTGGGAAAGATTGGTGCGCCGACTTTCTTACAAGGCATAAAGATGTATTAAAGGTTCGTTTAGCTGAAAATATAAAAAGATCGAGAGCCGGAGTGTCAAGAAATGTTTTATGTGAATATTTTGATAGACTGGAAGTTTCTCTCAAAGACGTACCTTTTAATAAACTATGACGAGACAAATTTTGTCGACGACCCTGGAAGACCTAAGGTTATTATACGAAGAACTATGAAACATGCAGAAAAAGTGTGTGATTCTACTAAATCTGCCCACTCAGTCATGTTCTCTGTAACAGCGGCTGGGCTTATGTTGCCCCAATACGTAGTCTACAAATCCGAAAATTTGTGGTCCACATGGACTCAAAGTGGCCCTGAAGGTTGTATTTACAACCGAAGCAAGTCCGGCTGGTTTGACCAAAGTTTGTTTGAAGATTGATTTTTCAAGTTCGTTGTTCCTTATTATAGACGTCTAGATGGCCCAAAAGCTATAATTGGGGACAACCTAGCAAGTCATTTGTCAGAGGCTGTAATAAGAAAATGCAAAAAAGAAAACATTAGATTCATTTTTTTACCAGCAAACAGCACTCATTTAACACAGCCTCTTGATGTTGCTTCAGACCAATTAAGATTGCCTGGCGACCAGAGTTAAAAAAATGGAAAATCTCAAATCCAGGAGTGTTACAAAAAGATCATTTTCCACGAATTCTGAACAGAACCATAAAATCGATTGCCCTCTCAGTGGCAAAAAATATAAAATCTGGCTTTGAGGCCACAGGGTTATAATAAAGAAAAGGTATTGTAAAAGTCCCAGACTACAATGAGACTGACGGTATGAACATTATTCCATCGTTGGTTGCAGAATCAGTAAAATCCCTTTTTAAGGAATCTCGATTTAAAGAACCGAGAGCCAAACGTGTCAAACGTAGAAAATTGGTTGGCGCCCGGAGAAAGTGTTACAGATCAGCAAAATGCAAACTCTTCAGAATCGGAAGGGGAACGGATAATCGAGTCGGAAGAAGATATATTGTCAAACACAGGATCAGATGAAATTGAAGATATTGAGCTACCCTGCTTTGTTAATCCAGTTATATTAACTCAGATAACTTACAGAAAATCGAGAGGACACAGATCACTACAGAAAACCTGGCAGAAGATGACTTCATATTAGTACAGTTTACTATATATGTGGCAAAAGTAATGGAAGTAGACAACGAATTTATACATTGCTCATTTCTTAGGCCTTCTGACAAAATCAAAGATGCCTTTGTTTTTCCACTTAAACCAGACATTAGCGATGTCACTTTAGATCAGTATTCCGAAGTATTAAGGAAGGGAGCACTAAAATTTTTTGTTTAAAAAATATATTGTTATATGATTAGTTTTTAAGATAGGTATAGTTACCTGATATTTTATTTAACAATGTTTTCCGATTTAAATAACCAAAGAAGTTTCAGTTTTAGTTATAAACATTTTAGAAAATATTTTTGTTATAGCATTTTGTAAAAAAATTAGACAAACCTAAAAAAAATGGATTTATATGTATATATTTTTTAAAAAACCGAATTTTATTTCAATACACCCTTTAGCATGAGTTACTTGCAGTATAAACCATTTTTAATGCAATTTTTCAAGACACCCGTATTGCGGGTATCTTGAAATTTTCGGTTTTATATTTTTTTTTCGAAAACTAAGTGAAATATGAAAGCTTTTTTTCAAATAATATATTCTACCAACCCATAGGCAAGTTTTCCATATTTTTTTGTAAATCAAGTTTTTATTCAATGTGTCTTACAGTGACGCATATATCAAAATCGTTATCAAGTCACCCGCTTTGACGGTAATACAAAACTTTTTAGATTTTACAGATTCGAAATTGACAATTTTTAATATCCATAAACCAACTGGCTAATGACTGTAGCATATGTTATGCGAATTAAGTTTTGAAGCTTAGGGATAACTAAACAACAAATAGTGCCTTTTAAAATAAATTATTATTTCCATGGCGTACCCTAAACGGTAACAAAAACCTCCATAACCTTTGTACAAGATTTTTTTACTCACTGTTTTAATGCTGTAGTAAAGGCTTTTATACAGCGTGGTTATTTTAATTTATCCACATTTTAATCTGTTTATTTTTTAGGATATCAAAAGAAAATAAATTCTCTCGCTAGTTACCAAGTTTTCTGAAACATTGAGTGAATATTTAAAGAAATATCAATTTCAAATACAGCTTGCATTTCTTTAAAAGCGCCACCCTGTAATTTTTTTTTCTTGATTCCAAATATACTGGGTTTGATACATTTATCTTCAACCAATAAATAAAAAAATGAAGAACAGCCGCGATAAGACCAACAACAACCACATTTTTCGTATGACCAAGTTCTTATCTATTTTCACGTTTATTTTTAAAGATAATGGTAATAAAACTGGAATGCTTAGATTATATATCATTAAAAGTACAATTTACAGGGTGTCTCATAAAAATATGCAAGTTATGTTTAAATTTTTGTAAATTGACACTTTTTTACATTGTTCTAATGTTACAAAAAAACTAGTAACTTGCCATAAAATAAGTTATTTAATCATCATTCTGATATCTTGAAAGATAAGAAAGGTACAGCGAGTTGAAATGAGGACAAGATAAAAATGACCGCTCTGTATATTTCGTGGGTTAATCTTGTTTTTCATTTATGTTTTGACACCTAACTACAGACTTACTTATAGAAGGTACAAAAAAAAATTGAAATACGAAATCTGTAGAATTTTCCTTCCATATCAGGAATTAAAAAAAAACATCATTAACTCAAAAAATATATTTTTAAATGAGAGTCTTTTGTCATTACCGAATCCACGTACGTGTCGCTTTTTCTTTTCTAAATTTTAAATAATAGTATATGGTGTATAGACTAGATTGAAAGTAAAAACTCTTAAATTTTTCTACTTTTTTCCCAAACAAAATCGGAAAAGTTCTATTATGATGATTTGAACTAAATCAAAAAACAAAATTATGTACAATGTTGTCAAACCCACCTGATTTTCTGGAAATATATACCACATACTTTAATGATGGTTTTATTGACGAACCTGGACTAACCTAACGTTAACTAACAATATAGGTTATTGTTGAAAACATCCTTGTGTCAATATAGAATCGAAATTTTGCGGGAACACTTTTCTTGCAGCAAACCTAACCAATCCTAACTTAACCAAAATAAACAAATTGTTTGAAAAACTGCTTGCAACATGGCAACACTGTCCACATATATCGCAATTGACATTTAAGACTTGACAATTCCATTCTATATGTAAAATAAGTTATTACTTTTAAGAGTCATCAGAGTGTATGGTGTATGAATGGAAACAGTTTTTGAGTAATTTGTAAATGCACACAAGCATGAAACTTCCGGTAAACTTTAAATGAATACGATCGGGAGAGGGAGACTGAAACAATTCTTTTTGGTGATTATTGGTTAAAAAAGAAAGAAATTTTACGAGTTTTCACTTTCAATCTACTCTGAACACCACCACAGACTATCATATTTTTAATTTTTAAAAAACTACAAACACGTGGTTTCGTTATCGACACAAGAAACAATCCCGATAATTAGTTATTTATTATACAAGGGAAAAAGTGTGTATAATACACTATTTTTTCAGTGACGGGAAAAACGACGATTTAATTTTGAAAATAGTTGAATGAAGCCAGAAAATTATCGATGTGAAATTTAAAGTTTTAAACTAATAGGCTGTTGTACGACAATTAGACCTGCGTTGCTAAGGAAACCTTAAAAGTAATCAAATATCTGTCAATTTATTTACGTGATTTGATTTAAAAATTGCAAACTTAGTGGTTGGTGGTGGTGGATATATTGTGAATAATATAAAGTTAAAAAATGTCTGATTCCGAGTTTTCTCTGACTCTCTGACTCTACCTGAGTTAGTAGAAGCAGAGAAAATAGCTTCACAAAAATTATTACCAGCCAAATCGGGGAAAATTTACCAAACCGCGTATTCAAGATTTATGGAATGGGAGATGAAAAAAATATGCAGTTCTTTCTCGAAGACGGTGTTATTGGCTTATTTTTCGGAACAGTGTGGTCGAATAATTCGATGATTAAAAGTATGTTACCATCCAATAATAATGTAGACATTTTGTAATTTGATAATTGTACTTTTGATATAAAAGAAATGTAACTTTTGTATAATAAAATATTTAAAAATTAAATATCTACCTTTACTTATGTGTATATATACAAATGTTCTCATTTTTTCCCCCGGAAAAAAGTAATTTCATAAAAGATATATTTTGTTACCTGTTAACAGGGGTTAAATGTCAAACTTTTTTCCCGTCACAATAAAAAAATACTATAAGATACCTTTATCCCTAAAACTGATAAAACACTTTACATATGAGAGGCATTGTATTTCTTTTCCCTTCACATTTATATGTGAGAAATTAACAGTTCTCTCTTTCTATACACAGTACTCCATACAAAAATGTTGGTTTTATTCACATCTCTACTTTTTGACAGTTTCTGTATATTACTGTTTATTATTCTTAAAAGATAGTACAACAAAATCTCTAATTTTTTCTGTCTAAAATATTTTTGAATCTCCTATAGTGAATCAGTGAGTAGGTGTCAAAATATAAATGAAAACCCCTTATGTAATAGGTATTTCATATTTTTATAATAATATTTTACATATATAATAACAAATTCCGATAATCTGCTTAAAACCTTCCCCGTGCAAAATATAAAAACCTAAATAAAAATTTGATTCGTGAGATTTATTGATCTTACAAAATAGAATGTAAATACATATAAAAATATTTCAATTTTAAAACGAACAACCTCAGTACCAGTACCTTGACGTTGGTATTTCAAGAATAAGAATAGTGAACTCGGTTATCGAAAAAGGAATGTATCTTCTTTTATTAATTTGATCTATATAAAGCACCAATTTTTTTATCTTCTAATTCTTCTTAAACCTCATAGTTGCAAAAAAATGTAATACTTTATACATTTTTTACATAAATAACTAAAATTTAATTTTTTTTAAATTTTTTTGACATTATTTTTATTGCTAAGTGCTGTGCGTGTAAGTTTCCTGCATAATAATGCAATTGTCTATATATTTTATGCAACAACATTTATATTAAACTTTTAAAAACTGCATAATAGTATCGCAACAAGCATGTCAACTGCATAGTGTCGCGCATTTTTTAATAAATTAAAAACTTTATAATACCTCTCTGAAAAACAAAATATATGTATAAAACTTCTAAATAACCCTTGACTGCTGTTTTAATCAGGAATGTTTTTTATTTTTTAAAGTACTGTCATAAAATGCATTTTCCACCGCGATCACCAGATCTAAGCTCTCTTAATAATATCTTTCAAGGCGGTTTAAATGCGCAAGTAATCTGTAAGATCTCCATCGAGCAGTTCAAGCTGATCAAAGACGAGTTAAAATATATTTAAAAGTAGATTTCGAAAATGTTATAACATGCAAACTGTTTTAATGCTTTTTATATAGTTTTTTGGTTATTTAAATATTGACCTTTCCCTTTTCATGTACCTGTTATCGTTAAAATGAAATCTGCTATATCTATATTGTGGTCCCCTCAACTCATATACAACATATTACCTTTCGTTTTGAATCACCCTGTATATACTGACCAGAAACATATTATAAATTTTAAAATCTGCCATTTTTGCAAGATAGGTTGATAACAATTGATATATTAATATATTGAAAGTATATTTTAATTTCCGATATCATCTTTTACGATATGGGCAAGGTAAGACCCACTTTTTTGTAGAATCATTACTTGTACTTTCTTGTGTCATATACATTTTTATTGAAATGTACAAATTAAATACACTCAAATATAATATAATCGAAACGGAATTAATTAATTAAAATATTGATGAAACTAAAATTATAAAAATTGATAATAAGTCATATGTTGTATAGGTTTATTATTTTAACTTGTCCACATTTTAAAGGCTTGTAACTTTTTTATTTTTTAACTGTACTTATCGAGAACAAAAAAACAAGTTTTAGGTCTACTTGCCTAGTTTTTGTAGCGTCCTGTGTCATAAATACTCAAAAACTTAAATAAGAAACACTGCCGAAGAAGGCTGGAATTATGTCAGGAGTTTTTAAATAGATATAATGCAAATAATAATCAGTATTTGAATAAGATTTTATGGACTGGTGAGAGCTCATTTAATACCAAAAAAGGCCGTAACAAGCAACTAGATTAGATACTGGTCCGTCGGCAACACACACCAAATTAACTGGCAATCGGAATTTGGAACTTTTGCAAAAAGAAATTACAGAGTGTGGGCAGCAAGACGAGGCCCCACCTTATAACAGTGGAGCTGTGAAATAATACCTTAGAAGAGAATATCCCCAACTGCTATATTTTGGCCCGCAAATAGTCCAGATTTTACCATAATGGATTTCTTTTTTTTGGAATACGTAAAAGATCTAGTGCATAAAGCTCCATGTTATAATATAGATGAATTAAAAGAATATTATGTATGTAGAAAGTATGGCCCGCAAATAGTCCAGATTTTACCATAATGGATTTTTTTTTGGGAATACATAAAAGATCTAGTGCATAAAGCTCCATTTTATAATATAGATGAATTAAAAGAATAGCTAATGCTATCAACGATGTACGGCATGTTATTGAGATATTTGTAAAATGTGTCGAGAATAATGGTAGCTACATTTTTAAAACTTTCAATTTTGCATTTGTTTTGCGTTATTTACTTGTTTGAAGCATCAATTTAACGTTACGCCTATTTACCTATTTAATTCTTTTACCATACATGTCGATAGATAAAAGGTTTAATATAATATTGTAATTTTTGAACATATTTCAAAAAGTAAAATGTAAAGTGAATCAGTAAAATCAGAAAAAAATGAGCTATCCGAAGAGTGAAAGGTTCCATTTAAAAAAAATGTAAATTGAAGCCATATTTTTTTTACCATTATATTCGTTATGACAGTAAACGCTACAAAAAACTTCGCAAGTAGACCAATAACTTGTTTTTTGTTCAACTCGATAAGTTAAAAAATAAAAAGTTACAAGCGGTTAAAATGGGGACGAGTTAAAATAATAACCCTGTACATATACTGTGAAACAATTAGTGATCGGAACATTTTTCAAAAAAAATTAAAATAATAATAAATAAAAATAAATCAAATTTTACAGGGTGTTCCAAAGACGAGTAAAAATGTTTTATAGTTCCGTTTTGATAAAACATAGAAAAATGTTAAAAGAAACTGGGATTTTAATGTATAATTCAAATTTATTTTCAAATGAAAGTCGAAAAAATAATTGAGCACGAAATGAAAAAATTATATGACAAAACTATCAAAATTATTCTTATTTTAAATGAAATTACATATATATTACCAAATTTTTTTACTGGTAGTGTTTCGATAGAAAGATGCCTAATATATTTGTATTTACTTATACCTAAGTTTTATGTTATTTTCAGAGAGGTATGCAAAATATAAATAATTAAACGTGTATCAACGTGCTTACAAAAAGTCGTGCTCACCTTCGTCTCACACAAGAACCGCTCATGCGCAGAAAACACTCAATGAATTATACATTCATCTGTGTTAAATACCATTGACAACGCTAGCTCTAGACTATAAAAAAATAAAACCGCCTGTAAAATTAAACATAAAAAATTATAATAATATAGGTTGTAGTTTAGCGTCTGCATGCTTCTTCGAGTTCAGGTGGAACTTCAAATAATCGAACCGCTTGCACTTGAAGTCGCACAGGGGGCAGCAGAAGTTGGCAACCTTGCCGCACTCGTACTTAAGATGGCGCCTGATGTTGCCCTTGAACTTGTACTGCTTTCCGCATCTCACGCAACTGTATACACCGTCCTGACACACGTATTCGCCCATAATGTCTACTTCTAAAACATAGGCAAAAAGGGTACAGAAAAATGAAGGTTTTCCCCAGGCAAAGGCCCCATCACCAGAGTACTCCTACCTTTTTTAGTAGTTCTGTTTAGCTTGAAAGTTAGTATTTACAAGTGGAAGACTAGACACATGTTTATTGTACAAATAATTTAATGAAATTAAGCACTGAAATATATGTCAAAAACTAGTCACTATTTTACAATAAATATCTAATATATAATGTAATCAACTGCATACAAGAAATATTTATTTCTCAGGTACCAAATCAAAGCGTTATGGCTATAAACAAGAAACACTAACCAACACCCCCTATAACATTTAAATACAAAAATAATGTTTTTATTTATAATTAAAATGTACATCTTTGATCTTGCCAAAAAATATGTCACAGGCAAATTTTTACACTGGTTGTGTAATAAAAATCGTGCATGAGGCTCATTGCCTAACTTGAATTTCATCCTTCATGTCGTAGCTAAAATTAACAACTGTTTCATAATAAACTTATTATACTATTGTTCCTTCAGATATAATGATAAACATTATTCACTACTAGCAGTGAATAATCATTCAGTCCAAACTAAGTAACACAGTCACAGTAGTTAAAATAAACGTCAGTATCATTTCCATATATTAAAAAGATACTTAATACTTGTGGATAAAATATAGTATTTCACTTCCATATAATGGCTACTATTATATGCTCGCTTAACAATATTATCAAATACTCCCCAAACTAAGACTTTCTTAACTATAATTTACCCAGACTATTACAGGACTACACAGGAAGATCTTCCTTCTTTAAGAAAAATTATATGGACCAATGGTCAAAATTTTCGAGGAAAGATATTTTTAATCCAAGGAATCGTCACTGTTGGGCCAATAAAAATCCGCACGCTACAAGAGAGAAAGTGTCAGGAAAAATTTAGTTTTAATGTCTTCTGTATTCTAATGGATAATCAAATTAGGTATTTGAGATACGATGAACAACTCACGTCCAGAAAATACTTAGATATTCTAACAACAGTGGTCGAGGAGTTCACAAATGCTCTTGCACTTAAGGATTTCCGAAGCTGTTGGTATCAACTTGACGGGGTTCCAGCACATTGTACGGTGTAAGTAACTGTAGAACTAGATCGAATTTTCGTTGGCCGATGGTTTAGATGTCTAGGACCGTTAAATTGACCCTCAAGATCGCCTGATATTACTCCATTAGATTTTCATTTATGGGGTACACTAAAGGAAAAACGTATCACACTCTAGTAAATACCAAAGGATATTCATCCCAAGAAATAAGAAGAATTACAACGTATGGTGTCAATACTCGTTTATTGAAGTGTTTAGAGCTTAATCGCCAACAACATTTGCTTAAAAAGTCAGTGTGGTGACAATTTTTAAAATTTCTATTTAATCTTTGTATTTCTGATTTATTATTTTAAATTTATCAAAATTTTAAATTTTCTGGATTCAAATGAATTTCTGATATTCACTTGTAACAAATAAAATTTGTTCTCTTGATAATCTTATCACACTGAATAGAATACAAAAAATCATTATAACTGTATTCGTATTATTTACTTATTTATTTCCATTTCAACTTTGACTTAAAATCAGTTATTATGATATTTCATAAAGAAACGCTTATAAATCAAAAAAGTGAATAGTTAGCTATAGATATTGATATACAGGGTGTCCCATTAAAAAAATCGATTTTCTGGCGCTTTTGTAAGTTACCAATATACATTTATTTCTGGGGATGCTTCTACTAAGATATGACAAAAAAATCAAATACCTAAAAGTATTATTTAACCATAGCCCAAATTTCAGATTAAAATTACTTTACAGCTGGAAGAAATTCAGATTTATTTGATGACTTGTTTTCGTTAAAAAAAAATTCAAACAAATTAATTCCTGGAAAACGGCTACATATAGGCATACGGAAGTATTCAGAAAACTTGCTCAGAAACACCTGTGATTTCAGAAAAAGTGAAAAAATGAAGCGTATTTCATTTAAAATAGCGATGTTGCCACTTGTTTTGGGTAGAAGCGGCAACACTCTAAGCCTGAAAATATTTTAAAACGGTAAACCAAAGACATCTATGGGTGAACGAAATTCTAAAAAAATCCATCCACTCCTTCGTCAGAAACGTCTGTATACAAAAGTAAAAAACATACAGAGTGCAACTTCTCCAAAACAATGGAACGTTATTTATTTTCTAGACAGTGGCGGCTCCTCCATCAGGTCAAATGGCCAATGACCCACCAGTAAATGTTTCCAAACAGAAACAAATAAATAAAATAATACATAATTTATATTTTTTCAATTTTTAAATTTGGAAATTCCCTCTATTATTCTAAGCGTATTATAAAGTCGTTGACTTTCTCTTAATTCCGCGACAAACTATCGATGCCTCTCACCGCGATCTCCGGAGAGGTTTCGTTTCATTTGGAATCGATTACGGCTGGCTTCCCGCGTTGACCTCGTGGTTATAAACGGAGGCGAGTTTTTCCCGAGTGTTCCCAATCAAATTCGCATAAGGGCGCATAGGTAATATAAGGCTTACGTTGACAAAATGTGGGTCAACAGGAGCCGAGGAAACTTAAATATTTTTGTCACTTGATGTGTTTAATGTGGATCGTGTAATAGGTTGTACGATTTATGTGCCTGGACATACGGTTGCGAAGTAATAAAGGCATTTTATTGTTTGGTGTGTTTGATTTTTTCAGACGACTCTTTGTGTTTTATATGTATTGACCCCCCTGAAAAGACCACGAGCCGCCACTGCTTTTAGACGTAAGAAAAACAATCTATATGAGTAGGTCTTAAATACGTGTTTTTTTATACATTTAATACAATCCTACCATAACTTTGCTTCAAAAGGCGATTCTATCGATAAAAAAAAGAAAATATAACTAACTTATAGCGTTTAAAAAAAATCCGAGAAAGTTCAGACCAGTCAAAAATAAGGAAATTAAATATGCAATAAACTAAAATAATACAATGTGTTACTAATTAAATGCCACTTAACCTAGAATTTGTAAAATATACTTGAAAAAATTAAGGATTGTAGAGATGGTAGGGGAAGTTCTATATCTAAAAGGCTACATTTTGAATGAACTTTGGTTTTCAGAACTTTGTATAGTACAAAATAACAGGCTACGAAACCGGATGTAGAATGTGAGGACAAATTAATCTTCTACTTTTTGTAGGAATTAATATAACTTTTATTTGAGGATTTTTTGGATGTTTTTATTAAATACATCAATAGACACTGATAAATGTTTGTCATATTTTAAGAATAATGATTACGAACCACAAGAACAAATCCAAGTTTATGGTTATTATGTATAGATTCTCTAGTTCTATTGCAAGTTAAGTCAGTAGCGTTTATAGAAATTGCTTCTAGCGGGTGTTTTGAGACCATGAAAATTTTCAAGAACCAAAATAAAGTCTTCAGTTCTTGTTCTTTACCAAATTGACCATAAATAATACTATGAACAACGCATACTTTACTTTATACATCGTTTTAGCTTAAATAAAAATACCTCGGTTTAACCGCTAATCCCCCTTACATACGCCACTGCCTTAAGCATTTATTTACATGTAATGTGTAAAATAAGCCAGCCACTAGATTTTTAATACAAAGTTAACTTAGGCTTACGTTACTGATTTCAAATCGATTTTCTTTATCAAGTACATGTATTGAATAATTTTCGCCATTTTTTAAACAATAAAATTAATTTTGCATCCAAACATTATTGAAAATAATATCACCACATATTCTTATTTGCATCTATAATAATTTAGATAATGCAGTTTATTTCTCCACCAAGTAGTCGTTAATATTAAAGGTATTCTTCAGTTTGTGTTGGAATTCTTCGTGTTTTAACCAAGAGTGCTTATGGTGAAACTTCCTGTTGCAAAACTGGCAAGTGAAAGTTCGAGTCTTCCCACATTCGAACCTTTTATGTTTGTATAAAGACTGATTATGCTTGTAACTTTTACCACACGTAGTGCATGGGAACGTGGCCTGTTCTAAAATGCAAAAAAAAATATTTTAACATTATCTAATTTTATATTATAGCATACAATGATAGCAAGCTCATCTTGGAATTTTCTGCACGTTTCTCAATTTCAGAATTACGCCTTTGAGCAGTTTTATGACGTAGATATTTACGCTAATAGACCCTATTTATAATCAAAACATAAAACAATGACAGATGTTTCGTTTATAAGAGCATCATCAGATCTAAAGTAGAACCCACTATATGCCTTGTAATAATATTATTACCTTAACAATCAAAATGTATTAACATGCCTAAAAAGTACATACAAGATAATATTTCGGTATTTGCTTACATTTTAATAAGAATAATTATAAATTTAGTTTTTTAGCATATATTAAGCCCTCGCTTAATGTAATATATTGCACGTTGAAGAGAGAGGCTGGCAGAGAACTAACCTTTCTAGATTTTTTACTAATTTAAGAAAACAATTCAGAAGCGTTTATGAAATATTCAGAAATCCTCAGTCTAAAGACTTACGAGCAAAAAATACTCATTGCAAATATTAAAGTTTCCGGCGAGTCGAATAAACCGGCAAATATATGTGCAACGACATGCGTTTTACCGCCTGGCCCATTACGACGTCGCAGCCCAAGATCCGTACGTCGGACAATACCAATGTTGTTAATAACAATTAGGCTTAAAACTAAGATGGTCTAAAATAACGCTATAATATGTTCTTACAAATGTTTTTCGAATCTTAATCAGGATTTGTTTGTTTTCCTCTTTTTTTTTAAACAAGTAAAACAATTTGTAATACAATTCTAAATTTATGATTATTGCTTCGTAGAATAGTCTCATTTTTGTGCAATGCTAGGACTAATCTTTGATGACAAATTACCATGGGTGAATCATATTGACAAAAATGTCAGCTGAATTGAGGAGCAATTGCTTTGTTAATTATTGCATCAAAATGTTCTTTAACTGGTATATTGTGCTAATATACACATTTTTTTATCCAATCTATATATATATATATATATATATATATATATATATATATATATATATATATATATATATATATATATATATATATATATATATATATATATATATATATATATATATATATATATATATATATATATCATATATATCTCCTGAGACCCAAAGAAAAACGGCTCGACAGAATTTGTTAAAAATTGAACCATTGATTTTAGGGCTGTCGAAAACCCTATATGAATTTTTTCAGAATTTTTGATTAACTAGTTTTTGAAAAAAAAATTGTCCATTAAAATGGACACTGGGTCTTTGTCAGGTCATATTTTCAACTCATACCAAAAAATAAAAATGCACATATAATTTTAATTTTTTATTCCAGAAACGTGAAAGTCATAAAAACAGTTGTGCTCTGACGTGATGCATAAGTAAATTTTGCTTTTTTATTACAATTTTTCTGCTTACAGCGCATAGAATTTTTAATTTTTACCAACTCAGGCAAATGCATTTTCTGAGTTTTTTGGGTCGGGCTGGATCTTGGTGAATCATAACCGGCTAGGTTGTTCCTTATTTTTAATCTTGTGAAGCTGGTAGTTTCAGCATTGGCATTTGGGTCATCTTTTAACAAGCAGTCAGCAACTTCAAGTTTAAATTCAAGAAATTGTAAAATATCCTTTTGCCTGTCACCTAGTTTTTGTCGGTCTTGACGATACAAAATCCAAGAGTTAGCTATTGCTAAATCAAAAAGATGAAAGATGGTTTTCACAGTCCATTTTTTAGTTCTTGCGGACATCCTGTAGTAGCTTATCATCCTGTCTATAAGATCGATGCCCCCCATGGAATCATTGTAACATTTAATTATGTGGGGTCGCGGAACTTGAATGTATTTAGATTCTTTTTTACACCATCTTTTGCAGTTATCTACAGGTTGCTCTCCTAGTTTAGTGGAACTTATAAAAATTGGCTTTTGATCAAACCATTGCACGACGTTGATTTGGCCATCATTCCTAACCGTTTGTTCAGTGAAACCCCTAGGAAACTTTTTTACAATTTTTTCCGCAGTTAAATGCACCGCAGCAGGTATCCTTGATTTCATAATTGTTCCCGTGCACAAAATCTTTTTTTCTGTCAAAAGATACTCTAAGAGAGGAATTGTTGTAAAATAGCGGTCCATAAACACATGAGAACCTGGCCTTAAAGAATTTGTCAAACGAATTACAGCACTAGGTCCCACTCCTAAGTCAACATCACAAGCTTGAAGTAAAGTTCCTTTGCCCTGGTAAATTTCAAAGTCTAACACCAATCCTTCTGGTGTAGCACAAACAAAATTTTTGAGGCCTTCAGGATTAGGTTTGCCTCTGACAAATTGCTTAATCTTACATACACCGGTGAAAGGAATCATTTGCTCATCTATAGCTACTATGGGATGGCGTTCCAAGGATAAACAAGTTTTTTTTTATTTTATCTATTAGTGGCCTTACTTTCCACAACTTATCTTCTTTTTTCTTTTCCTCTGGAACATCATTGTCTACGACAACTTTTAAATGACTTCTGATCTTAAAAAACCTTGTCCTAGTCATATTTTTAGTTATTTTTTCTACTCTGGTGAGGGCAGCCCAGTACATTTTAATTTGCGGAAACTTTAGGCATGACATCAGAACTGAAATTCCAAGAAACTTTTTAACTTCTTCAACTGTTAAATTCATAGGTTGATTGTGCTCGGCGAAATATTTGAGATTGGTACAAGCGCAAATTCCTCTGCATCAGAATCTTCGAAATACATTTTAAAATAGTCGAAAACATTCCAGTCCTTTCGTTCAAAACTGGTGTCCCTCATCTCAGGCGTATCGATATTTAATGGTTGAAATCTATCCACTTTTTTCCATGAAGTTCGTCCCCAACGACGTCTTAGAACACTGAGAGGAACATTCATTTCTGCATCAGATTCAGATGAATTATCTGAAAGACGCTCTTCGTCGTCTTCCATTTCAACATCGTCTTCAAAAACATTATTTTCTTCGAATGGTAATTCCTGTGCATTGTCACCGCCGGCACCGCTGTCAAAGTTCTCAGTGGCCTCACATTCGGAATCATCCAAGTCGTCATCAAATCCTTCAATATCAGATTCTTCCAAACAAGCCAAAATTTTTTCATCATCTTCTCCAAAACGAAGATACTTTTTAGAGCCGAAAATTGCTAAAAATTAAAAAAAAATGAGAATAAAAAAATTTTAAGGTTATAAAAAAAATGCAGGCAGGAAGACTTGGTGTCCATTTAAATATACACGTTTTTTTTTAACGTAGAGAATGCAAACAGTTTTTAAATACAATAAACAGTACTTAGACAGCAAGATCAACCCCCTCTACTACTAATCCTATGTTTTTATTTATTTGTTTTTACGTAAAATCATAAATACTTACTATCTAGCGTTTGTTTGCCAAAGGCACTCATGTTTACTTAGTCACAGCTGATCACCGAGTATGAAATGTAACGTATTTTACTACAACTGTTGCATAGATGGCGGTACCAATATGTCCATTTGAATGAACAATTGGATTCTAAAGTATACAATAAACGATTAGCTTAATAATAGGCGAAAAATCTATGGTCCATTTAAATGGACGCTGGATCTCAGGAGGATATATATATTTATATATATATATATATATATATATATATATATATATATATATATATATATATATATATATATATATATATATATATATATATAGATTCAGTTTTTAATATTTTACCTTGTTCATAGTTGAATGTATCATTTTTGGACATTTCGTGGTTTGTTAATGCTGTGGTGTTTTTTCTGTGGTATTTGTGACTTTTTAGTTTATTTTCCAAATATGGGCTTGTTTGTGTAATATAAACACGGTTGCAATTGTTGCAAGGAATCTGATAAACTGTATTGCTTTTTCTACTAATTGGCGTTTTTATTTTTAAATTACTGAAGTTTTTTGTAGCAATTTATATCCCTTGTGGCTTGTCACGATGTTATATTTTATAAAAAGTTTTTAAAATTGCTGGGATAAACCATTTACGAAAGGCAAAGAAATGTATTTTGTCTATTTATTAACTAAGTATGATGGTTATTGGTTTAGTTGCAATGATGTTTTAGCTTTTCTAGTGGCTTTTTTTCTGAATTCAGTATCAGATACTGAATTCAAAAGATAAAGCCATTAGAAAAGCTAAACAGCGATGCAACTAAACCAATGTCCTTCTTAGTTAGTTAATAAATTATTCAATAGCAGAATTTATAAATATTACAATTCTGAAAACTCTAATATTAAAGCTAAATGTCCGAAAACAAAATATATTTCTTTGCCTTTCATAAGTGTTTTGTTTATCACACGAATTTCAAAAACTTTTTATAAAATACAACGTCGTGATAAGCTACAAATAATATAACTTGCTGGTAAAAAAATTCAGTAATTTAAAAACAAAAACGCCAATTAATAAAAAAGCAATATCGTTTATCCGATTCCTTGCAACAATTGCTATTGGACAAACAAGCAAATACTTAGAAAATATACTAAAAAGTCTCAAATACGACAAAAAAAACACAGCATTAACAAACCACGAAATCTCCAAAAATCATACATTGAATAAGATAAAATGTTAAAAACTAAACAATTAAAAAAGGAGATGGTTGAAATTCATAAAAACAAGGATGCCATAAACGTCAAAAAAGATATTAAGAACCTACATTAAATACTTTTATTTGTTATATAAAAATTATGCTAAAAAATCTTTTAGGTTTAAAAAAGATCAAAACTATGATCAAACGTTACCGAGACATCAAATATACGTTTTAAAAGGTACCTTCTGATTTTAACCCTAGTTTAATATTATGAGCTTAAACCAACAAAATTAAGAAAAAAAAATGTGTAATGGAATAGCTCAATCAAAACTTTTTTCAATCCAACCACTCTATACATAACTAGAGAACTGTAAATAAAAAAACTGTTATTACCTGCTTTTCTTAAGAAAATATAAAAATAAATAAAATTAGTAAATCGTGAAATTAATGGCAATAACTGGAAAAAAATTGTCCTCAAGTGGGATTCGATCCCACAACCTCTGTCTTGTTGGGACGTTGTTCTACCAACTTGCGTTACATCGTTTATGACTATGGCGAGGTCATTTTTAATATATTTTGTGTGCGAGTATTTTACTCCAGTTGTTTATGTATTTAGCATATCCGTAAAATTGAGAAATAAAACTATTATTATTCTATTATTGTTATTCGATTCCGATAATATTATACAATTTACAATTTTGATCATTTTCATACATTTTATAAGCCGATAATTTTAACAAAAAAAACTTACCTTATACTTTTACTCCCAACAGTTTTTCTTTTTAAAATTTGTTCAGACTATTTATTGCTTTTAAAATTACAAACAAAAATCTTTTTTGGCTTTTTCTCAACTGAATAAAAATATCTAATTTTAATTTAATTGAAGCAAATCTCTAATAAATTTGCATATTTCAACATGTAGACTAATCTGTCTACGAAATGTTTCGATATATAATATAAACAATATTATTTAAGCTAGCCTAAGAAAACTGTGTCATTTACCTTAAGTTTTTAAACACACATAGTAGTTGTACAAATACTTTCATCCTGTCGGAACTTATCAGTGCGCCGACCGTAAGAGAGAAACATTAAATAATAGAAAAGAATTGATTTAAAAATTTTAAAATTTTCCAGTTTGTTTGACATGTAACCTAGGTACGAAGAAATGATAGTTTGTAGCCATCTATAATGTCATTTTTAAATTCGTTCAGATTATTTGTTGAGTTTAGAATGAGAATCAAAAATATTTTTTGGCTTTTCCGCAACTGAATAAATATTCAGTTACGAAAAAGCTAAATAATTATTCAGTTGCCAAGACTTGTTGTTCTGCCTTTTCCGTTAGATGACGCGATGAGTTTCCAGTGAAACTATAAGAATATGTGGCGCATTCACCACATTGTCCAGAAATGTTATTGAAGAAAATCCTATTGGTTTTATAGAAACAAATACGTAATAAATCAATACAAAAATAGTGTTGAAAGATCTCGTTAACTAGATCGTCATTTAAAAAAAATCATGTAAATTGGCGCAGTACAACTCTCTCACGAACTTGCTGAAAAAACTGGTTTCGTGTTTTAAATATAGAGATAAGCTTTTCATAAATTAAAGCAAATGGCTATAGCTAAAGAAAAGGAGCTCAAAAGGAAAAAATTAATAAAACACAGCCCAATATTATTACTCTTATATTAAAAGTAAACTATAAAAAAAACAAAATTGCATCTGAAAAACCTATCTTGAGATTCAGCATAATCAGCAACCAACGCAAAAGCTGCTTAATACACTGCCCTATGTTAATTTTTTGAACAAAAACTGTTAGTCCGGCAAGAAGAGACATTTTTGAGCTGGAACCTCAAGAAAATTGTGAAACAGGCCATTTTTTATAAATAATAGCATTTTGAGAACTCTTTTAACTGGTTCAACATAGCTTCTGCTATGTAAAAACGATGCAAAGAGAATGCAAAAATACCTTTTTATGCTAATGGAGATAAGGATATCCTAAATAAAAATTAATTTGAAACGGAAATCCCGTGGCTGTAATTCTTTTCTCCACCCACACAAAAGACAGTACTTAATATAATAAATTTAAAGTTCTTGAACACATATAACCTCAGAAAAAGAAATAAATGACATACCCTTTGTTCATGTTCAAAATTTAACATTAGTAATAACTTTAGTCATTAAGGATAAGCATTTCGATAGGTTTGTTGAGGTCACATGACTAAAAATAACCAACAACAGGGTAAATTAATATTATTGAGGATAAAGATAAAACTAAAATGTGTTACGTGAATTTAAAGGAAAAAACAGTCGAAAACTGAGAGCCTTCTAAGAAAAAATTAAATTCTTATTAAAAGTAAACATTTTAAAGCTTTGCAACTATACTAAAAATCAGGGGGTATCATAATATCCAATTTGCCACATAAACAAAACAAAATTTTTAATACAATAATATTTTTTAGAACCTCTATGGAGAATTACACAACGCAAACAAAGTTAATAAACAATTATTAACTAAACCGCGATTAAATATATAAAACCATAAAAATGTTTGGCATTATTATATAAATTCCAGAGTCTGCAACTTAAATTGTATAAAGTTTGGAACACGAAGAATCAGGGGCGTGCGGTGAAATTTTGAGAAAGGGAAGCAATTTTTAGAAACTTACCTATTTGTAACGTAATTCGATCATTTTTTGTTAATTCGTCAATGACGTCATCATAAAAACGTCGATGCTCCGACATATTTTGGAGAAGTTTATTTTCAATGGACAACAGCGATGTATGCGAAAGTCTCTCCTGCCCCGTTGAATTTCTCACGAAATTTTGTATACGTTTAAGTGTTGACAAATTGCGTTCTACTGATGAACTTGTGGCAGGTATTGTCAATACTAACTCACACAATTTCGGCACTTCGGTGTAGGCATCTTCCACCTCCTTGTCTTTTAAAAATTGCATTAGTTCCTTAGCGTTATTTTTTGCGCTAATGTCAAGTTTCGTAAATCACTTTTAGTTCAGATATCAGTTACACTAGGTCGAAGAACTGGCCATAATGAAGAAGAAGAGATTTAAACGCTTCTTCTGGAAAAGTTTTTCCTTTAAATGCATCAAAATTGCAGATCTCGAGGAATTTAAAATCATTTAAACCGTTAAATCTATAGTTTATTGGTTGCTGAATTTGATCGATTATTTCATAAAAGAGGCGTGTGTATGATGATTGAACATCTCCCACCTTGTCTGTTCGAAGACGCATGGCTTGTGGCTCTACATTTAACGTCATGGTTTTCTCCCAAAATACGTCGAAGTCATCTCTTTTTTGGCTTAACATGGACTTAAAATCATCCACTTTTTTTAGGCAAAAAGCAATATCATTTGTTTTAGTTTGCAATATATTAAAAACATTTTCCGAAAATGGAAATATTTCTGAAAATATGTTCAACAAATAATTAAAATTAAGCTCTCGTTTCAAACAGTCCAAAAACCCCCTCGAACTATTTATTGCTTCTGAGTCCCACGTTTCATTATTTTCTATTATATTCTAAAATAGGTCAATCATTTTGTCATCATGAAAACGTCGATGCTCCGACATATTTTGGAGAAGTTTATTTTCAATGGACAACAGCGATGTATGCGAAAGTCTCTCCTGCCTCGTTGAATTTGTCACGAAATTTTTTATACGTTTAAGTGTTGAAAAATTGCGTTCTACTGATGAACTTGTGGCAAGTATTGTCAATACTAATTCACACAATTTCGACACTTCGGTGTAGGACACTTCCAGCTCCTTGTCTTTTAAAAATTGCATCGGTTCTTTATTTTTTGTGCTAGTGTCATCAGTTTCGTAAATCACTTGTAGTTCAGATCGTAGTAACCCTCGGTCGAAGACCTGTCCATAATGGAGAAGAAGAGATTTAAACGCATCTTCTGGAAAAGTTTTTCCTTTAAATGCATCAAAATTGCAGAGCTCGAGGAATTTAAAATCATTTAAACCGTTAAATCTATAGTTTATTTGTTTGTGAATTTGATCGATTATTTCATAAAAGAGGCGTCTGTATGATGTTTGAACATCTCCCACCTTGTCTGTTCAAAGACGCTTGGCTTGTGGCTCTACATTTAACGTCATCGTTTTCTCCCAAAATACGTCAAAGTCAGCTCTTTTTTGGCTTAACATGGACTTAAAATCATCCATTTTTTTTTAGGCAAAAAGCAATATCATTTGTTTTAGTTTGTAATATATTAAAAACATTGTCCGAGAATGGGAAATATTTCTGAAAATATGTTTAACAAATAATTAAAATTAAAATCTCGTTTCAAACAGTCCAAAAACCCCCTCGAACTATTTATTGCTTCTGAGTCCCACGTTTCATTATTTTCTATTATATTTTCAAATAGTTCAATCAGTGATTCACGAATTTCAGATACTGTTAACACAAGTCTTCCATTATAGTTCCACCTAGTAGGAGCTACTTAGGGCAATCGTTTGTGGACAATGGAGTCCAAAGCTTGTGTACGTTTTGTTGACTTGGAAAAAAAGCAGCCATGCCAGTTAAAGTAACGAAAAATACTTTACACTCTTTAATGTGATTGATTGACTGGGATAAAACTAAATTTAATTTATGAGCAAAACAATAGACAAACACAGCACTTGGGAAAGTTTCTCGAAATTTAGCTTGCAGACCCCTAATTGTCCTGCCATCACTGCAGCTCCCTCATAGCTTTGAGCAACTAATTTTTTCTCTACATTCTTAAAACCTAAAAATCGCTCTTGAATACTTTCGTCTGTTTTAACGTAGCGTATTACTACAGATAATTGGCTAAAATTAGTGATATCATTTGTTTCGTCCAGAAAAATAGCAATATAATATTATGCTTACAACAGCGGAAATCATTCTGGATTCGATTCGACGTTCCGCGAAAAACGCTAGACTGCTCTAAATGATTTTTTAAGCAATCATCATATTTAGCCATTAAACTAAGTAAATCTTGAAAATTTCCTCTATTTGATGAAACAAGGGTTTCTCATGACTTCTAAATCCCAATTCGTGCCGTCCGGGAAAAGAAACAACATCGATAAGTCTTCTTAATATTTGCCGATTTTTATCGACTAGTTCATTGTGTTGGCGGTGACTAATTTCAAACTGTGTATTTAGGGCGTGTTCAATTCTGGTTTTGCCGAAGACTTTTTCTTTTATGACGGCCTGTAAAAGCGCTTTGGACATAATGTGTCTTTTTACAGCTTTATGGAAATTGTTTAAATCGGAAAAACCAGTTTTATTTAAGAGACCTTTTTCATTTTCAAAAAGTAAACATGGCCAAGAAAATAATTTACTTATATTTTCACACACTGTTAGCCATTTAAATTGTTCGTTTTGTTTTTCCGGATAAAAATGTCTAATACAGTTTTTCATTTTTGTGGTTAAATTTTTCATAAACAGTTTTGGAAAATTCAATAACCTCTGGCTCGATTCAAAGGAAAGCAAGCATACAGGACTTGGCTGCAGAGATGCTAGCGGCCCGCATAGGTTCTATTCGATATTCTATTGTGGCTGGGTCGGAGTCAAGGCCGCATTTATTATTGGCTTGATAATTAAGATAATATTTTAGTATTTTTAATATAAACTAAATTAATGGTTTCCTATTTCAAAAATTACATTTTAGAAGATGTTTTGTAATTTTTTTGGCGAAGCACTGCTTCCCTTGCTTCCATGGACTGCACGCCCCTGCGAAGAATGCGAGTGAGTAACTATGGAAACAGTGCAATGATCATTCGCGGTTGGCTACAACTCTGTATATCCATGGAAACGGCCTGCTTTTGACATACCTCCCCCTTTACTCGATGTTTTAGATCTGTGTGGTGTACTTTGCTACATAATCAGGTATAAAGTGTTTTATTCTTGTCGAGAGGATGGTTTCCATACCCCGAGGCAGAAATAAAATTTCCACCGAAGTTTTTTTACTATTTTTATTTACTGGAAACACAAAATGATATATCTACGAATGACGAATGAATTTTAGATTGCGGTTTTCGTCCTTTGTTTAACGAATTCCTCAGGTATGCAGCCCGATAAGAACAGCCTCAGGACTCCTTCGCATACAGGGTGTTATACAATACTCTGTCATTTTCTGAAAAGTTTATTCGACCAGAGCCCTTGCTGTGGAAAATTTATTTTTCTTTTTGTACAACCAAAATAATCTAGAGATAGGTACAAAAAAACAATTTTCACCGTTTTCGAAATTTTTTCGACCTTTCCGACATACAGGGTTTTTAGAAAAATTGGTTTTTTTAAATGGTCTCCTGAACAAAACCTTTTTATGGCAGCCATATTCAGTATGGTCTATCAGATTATGAACAGGGTTGCCACCGTTAAATGTTTCACCATGAATACTGTATACAGGGTGCACCAAAAACTCTACCGATTCTAAACTTTAACAATGCTGGATATCTGCACCGCAAGGTAGGGAGTATTCCAATCTTTTGTTAACCACTGTATTATTGAGACATATTCTCAGTTAATTCGAAATGATGGGTAAATAGTTTAAGTAAGTCTGTATAAACAAAAATAATCTGTGAAACTGTATTTTATTGGGAAACGAGAATTATATCAATGATAAAAGGCGATTTTTCATTTTTTATTAAAAAATCTGTTTTAAATTAAAGGCAAAATCTGGACTAGAGCAAATTTCAAATTTGAAAAAGCTGTTTCGGTAAAAACGACCATTATTATTAAAACTGGCGCTAGAAGCAACATCGAATTCAAGATTCATGAATAAACCAAACCCAACATATCACTGCTTAACGCCCACCTTTTAGTTTTTGGTGAACCCTGTATACAATATTCATGTTAGAAAATTTAAGGGTGCCAACCTTGTTCATAATCTGCTAGATATACCTTTGATTACCACAAGTGGGCTTTTTTCAGCAGATTATTTTAATTTTTCGAAAAAAACCCGTATGTCGGAAACGAAGAAAAAATTTTAAAATCGCTAGAAATTATTTTTTCGTACCCAACTCTAGATTATTTTGGTTGCTCGAAGAGAAAAATAAATCTCCCATAGTAAGAATTCTGGTCGAACCAACCCTGTACAAGACGATTGCTATGGTGTCCTGAGGCTGTTTTTATCGGGCTGCATACTATGGATATTGATCAAACAAAAGCCAAAAACCACAGCTTAAAATCATAATCCGCGTTGAAATTATTCCATTTTGAATTTCCATTAAAAATTTACTTGGTGTACTTTGAAGTTCCAGCAGTTTATTTAGTATTAGAAATGCCAAAAATAAAGTAGATCGAAAAATGTAGACAGTAATTAATTGCATCAATTTTGTCGAGTTGTGTAAGAAATATATGGCTTTGGGAAAGCTGGAAATACCACTTTTAAGAATCTTTGTAAATTTCAGAATAATAAATTCACTATTCAGGCAAGTAGGCAAAAATATTGTTGAAACAATACCAAAAAAAGATAGTTTTCCAAGGGAGAAAACGTATTTTTTCCTTAAAAAATTAAAACATGGCCTGCTTTCTAATTTTCTTTAGGTTTAAATCCCAGCTGGACTAATAAGGACAACTACTTTTTGGATGCTATGTGGTATAGGGTAGCTAACAGTTTATCCGAATTTTGTTTAGAAACCATCGTTACTTTTTATTATCGAAAAAAAAACGATTTCTTAAAATTCCTGTTTGCACAGGTTACCCAACTGTCTCAAAGTATCCTCGAATATTCTGCAGGAACTGCTGGCCAAAGACACACTGGAACTTCGATTGTCCAGAAACATGTCTGAACTAAAGTTCGACAAATATTTTATGGAAAAGCTTCTCGCAGGAAGTGAAGTGGGATCTGTTGCAGAAAAGTATCAGGATTAGAAAAATGAGACCCCTTGAACGCTATTCGCAGGCGACATTTAGCCAAGGTGATCATTGTAGCCAGATATATTCAGGACATGAGAGAGCTAAGAGAACTATGCTGAGGAGCTGGCACGTTTGGAACTGACTCTAATAACCTCCTGGGATTCGAATAATTGGTAGGAACTGGAAACTGGATTACGATTGATTGTCTTGGATACCGTTGGGCAGTGGTTGTTCAACACCTGTTCGTAATAAACTCATAAGAGGTTGAAGAGCTAAGATAAAGAAGCTGAAGAGCTGGCATGTAAGGGCTATTTGGAACTGACTCTGATAACTTACTGGGATTCGATTAATTGGCAGGAATTAGACTCTGTAAACCAGAATTAGGATTGATTGGCTTGGTCATAGTTGGACTTTCTTTAATCTTAGGGCCTGGTGTAATTATGTCACTTTTCAAGAGGTCTTTGACAAATTTAATTACATTTGCATTATTTTCTGAAAATAAACATGTCTTCTTGTTAATGAGATTATTCAAGGTCTGCTTTTAATAAAACCTTCTATGGTAATGAGAGGCTTGCTGGTTCAAAAGAACCGTCAAAGAGCTATTAAAAAAATTAGCCTACTTCCTAAAGTTCCTGAGATTTGTCCGTCTAGTGACTGGACTAACAAAGCTAGTAGCGTTACTTTTGAGATGCTTTGTAACTATTCATCGCCTGCTTTTAAAAAAACCTTCTATGATAGTGACAGGCTTGCTAGTTCAAAAGAACCGTCAAAGAGCTATTATAAAAAAAAATCCTAAAGTTCCTGAGGTTTGTCCACTTAGCGACTGGACTAATAAAAACCAGTAACGTTATTTTTGCAATGCTTTGTAGTATGGTACAAAAAGCAGTTTGCCCGAACTTTGTTAAGAAATCTATCAGTACTTTTCAATATTGAAAAAAAAAATGCAATTCCTTAAAATTTCTTTTTACACAGATTACCCAACTGTCTCAGAGTATCCTCGAAAATGCTTCCGGGACTGCTGGCCGAAGATACACTGGAACTTCGATTGTCCAGGAACGTGTCTGAAGTAAAATTCGACATGGAATTTATGGAAAGGCTTCTCGCGGGAACTGAAGGGGAGTTATGTTGCCGAAAACTATCAGGATTAGAAAAGTGAGTGCTATTCGCAGGCGACATATACCCAGGGTGTCGATTATAACCAGACATATCCAGGACCTGAGAGGTTGAAGGGCTAAGAGAAAGATGTTGAGGTGCTGGCACGTAAGGGTTATTTGGAACTGACTCTGATAACCTCCTGGGATTCGAATAATTGGTAGAAACTTGACTCTGTAAACCAGAAATAGGATTAGCATTGACTGGCTTGGATACAGTTGGACTCTCTTTAGTCTTAGGACCTGGTGTAACTCCATCTTTACTTTTCATGAGGTCTTTGACAAATTGAATCACATTTGAATTGTTCTGTGAAGAAAAACACGTCTTTTTGTTAACGTGGTTGTTCAACGCCTGTTTGTAGTAAAACCCTCTCTGGCAGTGGGGGCATATAAAGGATTTTGTTTTTCCGCATTCGTATTTCCTGTGATTGTGCAGCGAGGTCTTGAGCTTGTAGGATTTCAAACAGGTCGGGCATTTGAACATTTTTTCGGCATCTAAAAAAAATAAAACATTCATTAATTATGAGTTTTTAACAAATAAACAATACAAGTTTTTAACAAAATAACAATAGAACGTTGATTTGGAATGTAGGATATTAAAGGAGTATATCAGTGGATGAAGAAAGCAAAATACATAAAACTACCGATATTAGAAACTATTACTGTTAAATAAACATATAAACAGATTTTATATACTATATTGTTATTTTTGAAGTGTGAGATTCAACGTCAGTTCCGGACGGACTTTTGTCTTATCTGCTAAATATGATTTTGGCGAAAATGTTTAAATTTTTTTACTTAGAACGGGAATAGTGAAGGATTAAAACGAATGAAAATCAATCACACGTTTTCACCTACCTCCATCAGTGCCCTTGATCGGCAAAAATAAAAATATATTTATATTTTTCATATAAAATAAGAATTGCTTTCAATTATGTCACAGGGTACCATCATCAGTCAGGCTTGTTCCCAAGGGGATATCAAGTCAGAGATCATCGATATGAAACAATCGAATGCGAATCTTAAGCCAATGTAGAATTGTAGCATCGACTAGGAGTAACACCTAGCGCCTAGCTTATAGGGCGATAGTTCATGCTGCTGCTGGGAACAGCTTTTGCAGGTCAGTGTATTTTATACGCCAAAATTCAATATCCCTCCTAATGTTTTTTTTTTCGTACTAAAAAACCGCAAAACTGAATACCTATTTCGAACATATCTGTCTAATCATATGATTCGTCAGGGCTTGTTTGTGCCAGAATGCTCTGTTACACTTGGGACAAAAGAAAGATCTTTCTTTGCCGCATTCAAGACGTTTGTGAAGTTTCATGGACCTTTTGTACTTATATTTTCTACCACAGCCATCACAGGTGAAAAGTGAACCTAAAAGAAACACTATTAATCGGTTATTGTCTCTACAATATAAAGAGTTAGAAACATAATGAATCATCTTTTTGAGGTTGCGTGTACACTAGCTTTTAACATTCCAAGATGGCGGCGAGAGTCGATCATCGGTTTTGTTTACTATTGGTGACTGGCCGCATTTCTCGTGTTTATTTATTTATTCAATTTTTGTGCACAGATTTGCCATGATTTTTATTCCATCTTTTGTTTTCCCAAAGACCCACTACTTTCAAAGAAATGAGTAAATGCTATTAAAAGGGATAATTTTGTTCCAACTTCTGCTTCACTGGTTTGTAGTTGTTGTATACCTAAACAAACTGTTTCTATCAAAGAATTTCATCAGTTGAAAACAAAAATAGGTTTGTGAATTACATTTTAACCCTCAAGATATTGAAAGAGCGACCCCTTTTATTAGTGAAAGTACTGAAAAAACACTAGTTTTAGGTTATTGAATTTTGATAATAGTTTTAATTTTAATCTTAAGAATATCTGTTATTTTGAGGTGACACAAAAAAACTTTGGAAAATTCTATTTTTATTGGATTTACTCTAAATGACAACAATTATTACAGTTACGAACTGCCATAAATCTGTTTTTAGATGCCATATCAAGTAAGCTACTAACTTTCCCTTAGAATTTGTCAAAGTCAGTCATATATCGGGAAAAATTAGAAATAGAAAATGCTTACACCCTAAACAATATTGTTGTTATTAAATTCTCGTCCTAATCCACATATATCTAAATAGGTGTCATTGATTTGCATAATAATCTTTTGAATGTCGGGTCAAAAGTCGATCGACTGTCGCCTCCATGCGCAATATTAACATTGATAAAAATTATGACACGAAATTAAGTATTTCCAAATGAGTTTTAGTTTTTAAATACCGGCTGACAAACACGTGCATAAAAATCTGATACATTTTTCCCCTTTGAAATTCAAGATCTTGATTCTTTGACTAATCATACTTAAAAACCTAGGGAAAAATAATTTATAGTATTTTAGTTTTTTTTATGTTCTCAAATAAACATCTGTCTAAAAACTCCTGTTTTTTTTCAAAATACAGTTTATTATTATCTTTGAATATTTTTTAACAACAGGTGAGCTGGCCAAGACTGAATACCGGTAAAAAGTTTTCTTAAAAATTAAAATATGTATATATTGAGAGAAATATGAAACGTCTGCCCTGGCACAAAGAAAATGAGCCCTGTCAAAAATTTAGTTCTGGCTACGGCCCTGGATGAAAGTGTAACTCCAAATATACTGTCAGCAGTAATTTTCGACAAAAATAATCTTCGATAACATTCGTTTTCACAACAAAATCTGGTAATGAGATTAGTAATATTTGACAGAAGTGCTCTCTGGTATCTTCTTAATCACCCCTAAAGAGATGAAGGTTTTTTGAATGTATTTTTACATTAAATAATATTTTTGGTTTTCATCCTCTATTCGGCACTGACAGCAGTAATATTAGGCAGAAGTATTCTTTGGTACGTTTTTAGTAATCACTATGGAGAACCCCAACCAAAATCTGGAATAACCTTTTTGCTTGTTTTATCATTCTTAGTGTTCGCATTGTAATCACAGCTGTAATATTGGTCAAAAGTGAATCTTTGGTACGTTCTTCAATGGAGAATGTCTGATCATATCCATTATTTTCATCAAAAAAGTAAAATAATCTTTTAATAAACTACTTATGCAAAAACTCTATTTAAAAATGTACGACATACTTATTGCTTCCCATAAACATATGACAAATTTTACATATTCTTTCACGTAAGCGAAAAAAAACACTGCGATAAATAAAGCGTCTTTTATAGTTTAATTTTTTAATTATAAATTTTACAAGAAATAAAAAAACTCTTAAATATTGCTAATAGAATATACTATAAAATAGACAAACAATTTAACATGTTAAAACATATCGAAACTTAAATAGACACAATAATATGCAAAAAGCTTTTTTTTCATGGTTGTTTGATGTTTATATAAAAATAGCAATGTATAAAATAATATTTATAAAACATTGTAACTTAATAAAGCTGAATATTCACAGTTCCATGTCAGTCTGATAATTTAGCATAGATTTCGCCTTGGACTACTATCCACATCAAAAAAATGACAAATAAAAGTACTTATAATGCTTTTTGTTATAAGAAGTAAAAATATATTTCCACTTCTTTTTTATACAGGGTGTTACCTAATATAATGAACCCTTCCATACTTCCAAATCTATTGTCAGAAAACAAAACATGCATCAGCAATTAAATATTTTTGTATAACCGATGTTTTTTATACAAAGTGACAATTTAAAAACTTGAAATGGCCATATCTTAGGAAGAAAAAACTAATCAAAAAACGCTTAAAACACTTTCTATGGCAGAGTGAGATGCACCCCTAAAATCTGAAACAGAAAGGGGGATCGAGTGGTACATCATCTTAAAGCTCTTGAAAAATGCTTTCCAATGGTACCATAGAAAGCCGTTTTTCGTGAAATTCTTCTGAGTTTATTAAAGGAAACAATAAATTAAAACACAATTGTGAAATTTTTTGTAATTATTTAATTAAATGTTCGAAATGGTTCCCGTTGTTTTGAAGACAATAATAAAGCCTTTGTTCAAATTCTTCGCGTGCATTTGCAAATGTTTCTCTGGATATAGCACGGCATTCCTGAACTATCCCGTCCTTGAGTTGCTCTATTGACTCAGGTTGCGTTTTAAACACCACAAGTTTAAGGTGACTCCACAAAAAGAAGTCAAGAGGTGTTAGGTTCGGGGATCTAGGTGGCCATTCAACAGGACCTCTTTTTCCAATCCACTGGTTGGGATAATTATCACCCAACCATTGCCTGACGGGAACTACATAATGAGGAGGTGCTCCATCCTGTTGAAAATGTAGTAAGCGTTCTTCTAATGCTAAATTTCCTTGTATGTCCCTCTGATTTTCTAATTCCCGCACTATTAGTGGTTCAATAGACCTCTGTAGCATTTCAGCATACATGTCGCCATTTAAATTCCCTTCTATAGATATTGGGCCGATAATTACGTGTCCCAATATACCAGCCCAAACATTAATTTTCTGCCCTTCTCTAAATACGTGTGGGTTCTCGTCATTCCAGTAACGACAGTTTTGCTTATTAACATGTCCATTCAAATAAAAGGTACATTCATCGCTGAAACAAATATTTTTAACTAGTCGAGGTTTTGCCGTAATTCTATCTGTCATTATTTCACAAAACTGGATTCTTTTATCCGGGTCGTCGTCACCAAGCTCTTGCAGTATGCGCAGTTTATAGGGATGAAACTTATGAAATTTAAGTATCTTTCTTATTGTTTCACGAGATAAGCCAGTTGCTACAGCTGCTGGACGAGTTGATAAAGTTGAATTAATTGCAAACTGCCCCAGAACTTCAATTTGCGCTGCTTCGTCAACTAGTCTCGGTTGATTTTTCTTTTTATTCGCGACAGAACCAGTTTCTTCAAATTTGGCTACTAGGTGGCGAACATACTCCGGAATTACATTTTGACCTGGATGCCTTTCATTAAATCTTTGGGCTGTCCTTAAGAAACATTGATCCTGAGAACCATAAATGAAAATCATTTCTACATTTTCAGCTGTGTTGTACACCATTATTTAAGATAAGTACTGCTTTTCGTTTAAACTGAACCAAAAGTCAACTGTTAAAATATCAATACTAATAGTACAAGTTACTTTTAAAGTAAATATTGCGATAATAAAATGCGAATATTCATAAAAAAATAAAATACCAGGCTTAAAATGTTCAGAATTCTTAAGAGACATGCCAGGATATCGGTACCAATCATTTTAAACATTTACTTAAATAAAAATAAAAATGTTCAAAACTGTGTTTTTATTTATTGTTTCCTTTAATATATACAGAAGAATTTCACGAAAAGTTGCTTTCTATCGTATCATTGAAAAGCATTTTTCAAGAGCTTTAAGATGATGTATCACTCGATACCCCTTTCTATTTAAGATTTTAGGGGTGTATCTCACCCTGTCCAAGGGGTTACAGATAAGGGTCGAATAATACGCTTTTATTTGTCCCTTCTTTATTTTATAGAAAGTGTTTTGAGCGTTTTTTGATTAAGTTTTTCCTTCCTAAGATATGGCCATTTCAAGTTTTTAAATTGTCACCCTGTATGAGTAAACCATGAAATAGACAATTAAAAATACAATAGCGTTATTACCTTTATCTTTAAAGGCAACCAAAAAATTGGCAGACATTCTACTACCAAAGACAACGGGTTAGATTTAGAGAGATTCTTCTGCAACAACAAAAAAAACTTTTTTTGACATTCTTCCATTACAAATCTTAACAGCTGTCAGTAGGGTGTCGATGTATAGGCAAAGACCCAGTATAATGCATTATTTTATCAAATCAGCCAGTATTTTAAAGGAAATTTACGAATTACCTTGCTACTACTTGATCAAACTACACGCTAGAGTTATTTTCACTATTCACTTTTTTCAGCTTCGAATAGATCCGAATAAATATATGATACTCCATATGTTTAATGAAAGTAGTCCTTGAATAAAATTTTGTGTCGCATATGTCACATACGTATGGCAGTTTATCTCCTAGCAAAAAGGGCAGACCTAAAATTTCAGTAATTTAATTATTAATTATATTATTTTTATTACAACTAATATTACCTTTATTGCATTTAATAGGGTTACATTTTCCCATAGGTTAGAAAAGTTTTGTACAGTATTTACAAATGAACAACGCGCAACTTTATAAAAACATATACATTTATTCAAAACTATAAATAATACTAATATCATAACAAAGGTCAAAACTTTAAGATCAAAATACATGTGAATAAAATATCTCTTAACAGTATGTTATGCTGTACATACATATACATATTAGTCAAAAAACCATAGCTAATAAACATCTGTTATTAAATAACTGTTATATTTCACAAGGAACCAAGTAAGGAGGTATAAACAATTAAAACAATAATAAAAAAAATCAGTTTTAAAAGTTACTGAACCAAAATAAAGTCCTACTTTATTTTGCCAACTTGAAGCATTTAGACAAGAAGAAATGTGTGAATCATTTTGCTAAATATACCTTGACTAGTGCAGGTGACAACAAAATATATTGTAGATTAACGTCATTTTTTTACACCCCCATTAGCCATGCTTTCTCAAACAGTATAACAAAAGTTTAACTTAAAAATAGTCTAACAAAACAGAAGTAAAAATATTCTGAAGTAGTCATGAAACTAACAAAAATAGTCTAAATATGTAAACACAACTTCGAAATTAACCTTTTTTATTGTAGCCATAGTATTTAAACACATTTATCTCTTCATCTACATATTTCTAAAAGGGAAATATACCCTTTTAGTAAGTATTAAGTTTTGAGAGAGTGAAATAAAATTCTGTGTACTTAACAAAGTCAAAATTTAATGAGATCTATCTCATTAAATATGGATATTGCTTCAGGGAGGGGGTTTCTAAACTTTCCCTTTAAAAATGCACATGGAATTATTATATGTGTGTTAAAATTATTAGATTCGCCGAATCTGGGAGCAGATAAAAAATATCTAAACAACCATAAAAAAGTCTTTGTTTTCTGTCTTCTGCACCGTGAGACGTTAAAAAAAAGACCCTTTCTTTATATTAATTATTTCAGTTTTTAAGTGAAACTGGCTCTGTGGAGAGTTTAAACGCCAATTCCAACAAAAAGGTCCTAATTCATTAATATATTTAATAACAGAATTACAAATTTGTTGACATAATATCAAAATTTAAAAGGAAACTATACAAGGTGTCCAGAAATTCTATTCGATTATTTGGAGGGGGCAATTCTACATATGAACATATTAAAAAAAAATGTTTTAATGAACACGGATTTGGAAACGCAGATACTTTGACTTAGTTTTTTTGCACCTCGTCCATTTCTAGAAATATTTAATTAGGATTTGGCATATTATAAAAAGTATTTAATGTCTATAAAATATCCACAACGCCTATTAAATGTTCATAATACAATAGATCAATATAGCTACGCATTAGATCGAACAAGACAAGGCAACGTTTAGGCCCCCCTAAATGGATGGAGGCTTTGAAAAGCCTGCATCCTTCCGAAAAATTAACGCGCAATGTTGCCAAGTGTGTTGAGGAAGCCGGCAAACGAGAGTAGCAACCGCAGACTTTTGTCAAAGGATAACAGCCAAATTCAATATTCCTGTTTTAACTAAAAGATCTCTTCTAATATTTGGTTATTGGAAACGACGCGTCTCATTCCCGTTTGCGAGTCGAGCATTGATGTCTCGGAACTCATTTAAGTCGTCCCATTTGAATAAGTTATCTCTTGCAAAAGCTATATGGATCTTTGATTATACGTAAGAGAAAATTATAGGAGGTAATATAACAACTATCAGAATTCCTGCTTTATCTTACAAGATTTATATTCCTAGGACTTCTTGTCAATAACTTTAAATCTTAAACTTCGTAAAAATATAGCCTACGTGATGCCACAAACGTGTCTCACTTGTGCAAGGTGGGTCTTATCAGATGGTGGCTAACATCAGGATAAATACTTTGACAGAACAGACTTTTCAACCCAACCTGGCTCCAGAAAGTTGCAAATATATCCTCGAATGCTTTGAGGGACGTTGAAAATAGATATTTATCAAAAAGTAGAATACATTTTACGGATAATGTCCAAATGTTGTAAAGTAAGTGTTTTTTCATACAAAATTGCCACATAAACGTAATTTTAATACTAAATAATAAATAAACCTCGTCAGAAATAACATTAGGTTACTTGTTTCTTGTATTCTTTTCAATTTAGTTTCCTACATTATACTAGTTATCTAAAAACGTTATAGATGTTTTTATTTAAAAATTATATTAACCGTTGATGTAGAAACAAATTAATGTGTTTTTATGCCATTTTTGACGTTTTACTTTACAATTTTCATAGGGAAAATAATTGTATATGGGAGTGCTAGTTACGATGAACAAAACGCTTAAACAATTCGCAGTTATTTTCTTCCTTAAACCATGTCATAAATGATTTTTGTACAATTTCATGGCCTACATGTTTTTAAACCCAATTTTCGAAATTATTTAAAAACGATGCGAGATATTGAAAATATCTAAGAGACATAGACTTTGTACAATAAAGCAGCCACGTCAGTGTCGCTACAGATTTTTTGCGAAAAATTGCACCCTATATATTTTTTTAAAATGTATTATATCCTTTTATAGATAATGATTAGGGTTTATCTTGCGAAGAATTTGAATTAAATATCTTTGGGAATGTACTAGGCTCATCGAAATAATTACAATTATTTAAAATTTTAACATTTTTATCTTGAAAACGATGCCTTTCGGGATTCATATTCACAGGGTCTTTTTTAATAATTCCATATGTAGAAAGTGATGTGCAGGTTTAAAAATATACGTTAGGATAATCAGCATTAGGCCGTCAGTATTAGGCCGATTCTCAAGGAAATTCGAACGCAATTTTCGTTTTCTATCGCATTATCACAGGATTTTTTTTGTAAAAAGCGGTGCCCTATGGATAGATCATTGCGCACAAGCAATCATTTACTCATTGAATTAGACAAATACAGAACGATCATATGTGAGTAATAATGATCTTTGCACACACAAAGAAGTGTGTCTTTTTGGATTCTAATGCAAAAAACAAATACCCTTCCATTGCATTTGGATAGCTGAGAAAACCTTATATTCGCTTGGACTTCCACCAATCACAAAACAGATTGTTTAATGTGATTCCTATTGGTTCGTCGCTATTGGGCTTGTAACAAACAAATTTAATGATTTCTCTATCTCTTATAATAAGATCAAAAACTCAAATTCCGGACATTCTGTTAAATATTGTAATAAAAAGATATCAATATAGTTTCTGCACGCATAAAAAGCCTTTCTATTTTGTTGTTATACATACAAGGGACATCAAAAACTTCGTCTTTGCACCCTGTATATGGATTCAATTTTCAACATCGAAATTATGTTATATGAATGCAAATTCAACAATACTAACCCTTTATTCGAATGTTTTAAAATTTTAAGCATCTCGAGAAAAGGGAAAGCTAAGATTGGAGGGACGTACGGGATTAATTATAAATGTAGTCCCCGCCTTCATGTTTTTCATTTTTGATTGTTTTATATCAAAATAATGGACAGCAGCCAGAATTTTTTACGTATATAATTTATTCCTATACAAAGTGTAACAAAGATGCGTTTCAACCCAAAGTTACATTTTTATAAATGGAACACCTAGTATATTTTTGAATTCTGCTTTAAATTCTTGTCGTTTTCAGTATAATATACTATACTAACACCAAATGCACCAATTTGTTTTGAAGTAATGGAATTTTGAAAAATGATTTATTTGATTATGATTATAAAAATATTATAATTCAATATTATCTATGTAGAAACTAACTAAAAGTAGACAAAAGGTAATTTGTTGACTCCTCACAACGGACAGTTTCTGTGGCACGGCTAGTGTCCCTTGTTGAGAGGTTTCACTGTATTATTATAACTAGCTGGTCCGGCAGACGTTGTTCTGCCTTTTACGTTAGATGAGTGCGATGAGTTTCCAGTGAAATTATATGAATATAGAAGCGCCTTCACCCCATCGCCCAGAAATGCTATTGAAGAAAAACCTATTGATTTTATAGAAAAATACGCAATAAAACAATACAAAAAAATAGCGTTGGAAGATTTGGTGCAGTACAACTCCCTTACAAACTTGCTGAAAAATCTGGCTGTGTTTTAAATATATAGAATTCTAAAATACTTCATTTGACAAGGAGTGTTAGATTGAACTATAATATTAGAAAAAATCATTTTATTATGAGTTAAGGATATGCCAATGTATTTGAGTAATTTATTTTTATAAGTACCACTATCATCTAAATTTGCTTCTTTGCTCCCTGTGGAATCTAAACGGTTTATCTTAGAGTAAAATAAATTGCACTCTCTATCTTAATTTGAAAGATCTATCATCTGATATCAATTTCCGGTTTGACAGGAAATTCCGATTTTTACACCTTGATATCAACAGTCACACCAAATTCGTCTTTAATAGGAAGCTGATATCAGATCTTTTAGAACCAATCCAGAAAAATCATGTTAAACCGTTTCGATTATACAGGATATTTTAGGGATATAGTATGTTGTATTAAAAATATCCAGAATTCACCATACAATAAAAAATGTAAAAAATACGGGGTGTTCCATTTTAAAAAAATGCAACTTTGAGTTTCTACGCCCTTTTGTTATATCCTGTAAAAAAATCGGGCTTTTATTCGTAACTTTCATATGAAACATTGCTTGATAAAGTCATCAAGAGTTAAGGGGGAAGCTACCTTTATAATAAATCCAAGATTAAATCTTGGCTTTTCTAGAGTAAAGAAGATAAACATCTACATATGATGACACTGCTTCTGATGCTCCATCAGTTGCTGATGCGCCCAGAAAAACTTCTTGCAAACTTGACAATAGCGCTGTTTCATCTTGCCGCAAACAAAATTCCTGTGATTATTCAGGGATTGGTTCCGCTTGAATTCTTTGCCGCACTCGCACATGTACTTCGAGACGATTCTGGGCTTGAGACTGGTCCATATCGAAGAGCCTGCTTGACTTTTCGGGGAAGGTATGTCGTCCGTATTCAAAGGGTCCTGTTCATCCTTGCTTTTCTGAAACATTATGCCCGATTATTTAAGAAACGAAATATGCGCATAAGTCTGACTGGTAATTGCTTTTAGAAATAGTGAAATATTTTATATAATTCTAGGAGGCGGTGTATCATCAACCAACCGCTCTATATGGTGCCTACAGATTTGGTCAAAGCCTTCGACTCAGTTAAAAGGGATGCCCTGTAGGGGATTCGAAGCTCTGTCATGTGGGAATATTGCAATGATCCGTAGTTATTACTTGGTTATATCAAACATGAGAGATCTGCATAGATGTAAATAAAACACTTTAAACTGTTTTAGATTTCCACTTTTATTAACAACTTGTGACATATGTTTGGCTAACACTGTAGTTTCTCAGACAACTTTTAATTTGCTAAATCAGCTTGAATTTTACAAAAACATATTTCTAGGTAAAGACTTTTATGGCCTATAAACATCTAGACGGAAATTTCTAATAAAATAGATTTAAAAGAGGTGAATTATTCATATTTAAATATTCGTTTAGGAAATATTGGGTGTTTTTACGTTTATTAATTTCCATTGACTCTAAAAGAGGCAATTTTTTACTTTTGTTTATTGTATGTAATATTTTCTTTTCATCGAAAGCATGGTTATTTTCTAACAAATGTTCGGCGTGTGTTGAATCTATTTTATTTTTAATAAAACTTCTTTTATGCTCTGTTAATATATGTGTAAGAATTCTCCAAGTCTGGCCTATATACGCTATATATTTATAATAGTTTTTCCTTTGTTATTTTTTATAAATTTACTTAGATTATTATTTGTTTTAAATGCAACTTTAGTGTTCTTTATACACAGTATAGAAGCCACCTTTTCTATAGGTTTACCGATATAAGTAAGCATCTTATACAGGGTGTTCTCAAAGCTAAGTCACTTATTTTGACAGGTTGTAATACTCGTAAAAACAAGTTAATTTACAAAAAATCATTCATATAAAAGTTGCAAAATAAAGAAGTTATAGACACTTAAAATTTAAAAAAATGTGTAACAGGCCTGATTTTTGACACTATCAACCACTGCGGTGTGTGTTGAAAAATAAAGAAGTTATTAACATTTCAAATATTTAAAACTTTATTATCGGCAAATAAAGTCATTTAATCAAAAATCATCGATATGAAAGTTGCAGTGTAACAGAGTTATAAATTATAGAAAACTCAAATAATAAAAATAAGAAAATAAAGTTCCAAGCCAAAATGAAAATTAGAAAAACTCCTGCCTACCAGTGAAATGCATCTCGTTATTACGAAAATTGTTACCATTTGTACAGTCAGTGCAAAGTCTTGCTCGGCGTACCCATGAAGCACTACAGGCTTCAAAAATAAAATCCCGGTGTCCACCAATAACATCACAAGCGTTTTCGATGCATTCTTGTAATTCTTGTACAGTATCTGTTTCTCCGTTTTAAAAAACCAACCGTTTTAAATAGCCCCAGAGGAAAAAATCGCAGGGCGATAAATCCGGGGAGCGTGCAGGCCAAGTTCATTGCGCGCTATCCATTTATTAGGAAACTCATCATTTAAATGTTCTTGAACTTCTCGTCTAAAATGTGGCAGAGCTCCATCGTGTAGTAACCACATATTCCGTCTCATATCTAAAGGAATATCTCCTCATAAATTGGCAGATCGTTTTGGAGAAAGTCCAAATAAATTTCACCTGTCAGGCGATCTGGAAAAAAGTATGGCCCAATAATCTGTTCTGAAAATGGGTTCTCTTAACAGCATGCGGATTTTCTGTGGCCCAAACATGGCTATTATGAAAATTATTTACTCAATTTCTTGTAAATGTAGCCTCATTGTTAGCCAAATAAGTTTGGTAAAATTTTCATTGAAGTTGTGTTGATGTAAAAGCCACTGACAAAATTCAAATCTTCTAGGATGATCTTCGGGTTGTAACGCTTACACCCAACGATAATGGTAGAGGTAAAATTGTTCTTGTCATATAGTCTTCCATACTTTACTATGACCAATTCCAATTGTGCTGCAATAGACCTAGTGCTCGATGATGGGTCGTTTTCGACAGTATCTAAGATATCTTCCTCAATATCTATTATCTCGCGTGGAGGAGGGCTTCTAGCATGACCCCCTCGTTGTGGCTTTAAGTACCCTGTGTCACGAAGCCTTATAACTAAATTTACAAACATCCGCGGAGCTGGATGGGTATTCTTAAGGAAAATCTTTCCGCGTACAAACGACCCACTGTAGCTGCATTTTGTTGACATTTCCCGTAAGTTTGGATAGTGTCCACTAATTCATTGTTGTGCCATTTGATTCGTACAAACCCACAAACTAAAAGTACCACGCGCTATTTAATGAAATTTAAAAAATCATTAGTTATAAACAAAAACTTGTACCTTATCTGTTCATAACGCAGTGGTCGCGAGTATCAAAAGTCATGTCTGTGATAAAGCTTTAAATATTTTTAATTTTAATAACTTCTTTATTTGCAACACACAACGCAGTAGTCGAGAGTGTCAAAAATCAGGCCTCTGATAACTTTTTTAAAATTTTAAGTAACTTGCAACTTTTATATATATGTGATTTTGTTGTAAATTAACTTCTTTTTGCGAGTTTTACAACCTGTCAAAATAAATGCCTCAACTTTGAGAACACACTGTATAGGATATTAGTGTTTATGACAGTGGATCATGCCCAACAGTGTGTATAGGTCAAACTGGGAGAAGTTTTAAATAGAGATTTGCAGAGCATAAAAGAAGTTTTGTTAAAAATAAAACAGACTCAACATACATCGAACCTTCGTGAGATAATAAACACACATTCGATGAAAAGTCTGAAATATTACATACAAAAAACAAAAGTAAAAAATGTTACTTTCAGAGGCAAAATACAAGAGTTCTAACCACACTACACCATAACTTGTTACGTTTTGGACGCGCGTTTCGCTAACCACGTTAGCATCATCAGCAGATGATATAAACTAAAGTAACTTATCCTAACCGAGACTATTTATAGGTAAACGTGGTCATACTTCGTTGCACTCGACTGCACCGTTGTCAAGTAAGCAATAGAGGTAACTATAGGGAATAGGCCCTCTGTTTTTATTTAGTGTTTTTTTTTATCACGTTAAACTATTTCTATACTCTCAAGTGCATTCAATAATCTATTATTAGATACATTTTTAATTAACTTAAGATTATTTTTTCCTATTTGGTGATTGTTTTCCAAAGTATGTTGGGCAACGCTTGACTGTTCTTCCGTATCTTAAATGTACCATGTGTTCTTTAAAACGAATGTTTATGGAGCGTTTAGTTTGTCCAACATATTTTAGATCGCAGTCGTTACAGCTAATTTCATAGATGCCACTCCTCTCCCTCAAGTCGACTTTGTCTTTAGGGTTTCCAAGAAGATTTGCAAGAAACAGAGATAAGCAATTGCCCATTGCAATTCCCTCGAGTTGTTTATAATATTTATTGTTGAACCGAAAAAAAATCTAATTCATACATTTTGTGAGAAGCAAATATTCATCAATAATTTCTTCCTTCAAATTATTGAATTCAAGTAGTTCCCTTAGGTAATCTAAAGCTAGTGATATGGGTACACTATGAAATAATGAGCTTACATCAAAAGATATTAAAATCTCACCTTCTTTTAAGTAAACATTCTTAATTTTATCTAAGAATTCTAACGAGTTAGTAACCTCGAAGTTATCGTACGAGATATCTAATTTGCAGAATTCTTCTACTAACTATTTTGAAATATTGTACGTTGGTGATCCAACAGCTGAAACAATAGGTCCCATGGACTTCCCAGGTTTATGGAGGTAAGGCAATACAGTTTAGATAACTGTGGGTTACTTTGTGTTAGTTTGAATTTTAGTTTATTGAACACAAGATTTTTGCACTGTTTTAAGGTACTTTTTACTTCTGTTATCATTTTTGATAACGGGTTTTTCTCAATTAAATTGTAAGGATCAGTTAGAATCAAATTGTCTACTCTTTCAAAATAATCTGTTTTGTCTAGTATAACAACCTTACTTCGTTTGTCAGCTTTTAAATAAAAACATTCTTTTTTGTGCAGTCCCTGGATAACTTCAGTATTTTTATGGGAAACATATTTTAGCTTGTTGTTAACAACGTTTTTTGAGATTTGATTTCTGCAAGCATTTCTAATGAATCCCTTAGTTGACTTTGGCACGTATTGAATGGAACTTTCGATATTCGCTATAATAGTTGGTAAACTATTTTTCACTGGAGGCTCTGCAACGGTGTTTTCGGGTGCAACAAAGTGTGACCACATTTACCTATAAGTAGTCTCCGTTAGGATAAGTTACTTTAGTTTATATTATCTGCTGATGATGCTAACTTGGTTAGCGAAACGCGCGTCCAGAACGTAACAAGCTGTGATGTAGTGTGGTTAGAACTCTTGTATTTTGATCTATCTTCCACCACAGGCTCCAGTCTTAGGAATCAATGGAAATTAATAAACGTAAAAACACCCAGTATATCTTAAACGAACATTTAGATATAAATAGCTCACCTCGTTTAAACCTCTTTTGTAAGAAATTTCCATACAGATGTTATTTAGGACTCTCGTAGGCCATAAAAGTCTTTACCCAGGAATATGTTTTTGTAAAAATTAAGCTCATTTGTCAAATTGTTTAGACACGGTTTGTCTGATGAGGCTACAGTGTTAGCGAAACACATATCACAAGTTTTTAATAAAAGTGAAAATCTAAAACAGTTTGAAGTCTTATATTTACATTGCTGATCCTCAAGTAACGATCCAGTCAATCAAGTTTTTCAAAGAAGTATGTGTGGTAGCCTATTTGCAATATTTTGTGGTATTCTATTATACAGAGCTCTTGAAGGATTTCATGATCTTAGCAGACTGAGAGCCTAAATCAGAGTCTCAAGAAGAAGTTAAAAGTTTCCTGCATCGATTATAATCTGGATCAGAATGTTATTCAAAGGGGATTTGCCATCCGAATTTCGCCAAATATTTTTAATGGTATAAAAAATAAAAGCGTTATACAAAATTAAAGCGTAGTTAATAATTCGTCTCATCAGAATTGGCGTAGGAAATATAGGAGAGAGATCTTTTCCAATATCAAAATGAGTAGCTTTTTTTTGGACACAGATAATTATTTTGCGGTTTGAAGAAATGTCTGGGTTTTACAGAGTTTATGGGTTGTATGTCGAAATGGAAGATTATGTTTATACGAAGAATTGGAACATATAGGGGAAATAGTAGATGACCATCACTGAACCTTGTAGAACCACTGCGTTTTATCTGTAAAAGTCGTTATGCAGAGGCATTATTCCACAGAATTGATTGCTTGCGCTGCGCCAAGAGCAAAGATTGGGAATTTAAATAGGTCTGCAGTAAATCTTTGATAGGTAAATCTATATTGGAGTTATGCATTTAAAATAATTTTTATTAAAAATGTAAGCTTTATTGATAAGGGGTTATGTCTGCCAGACATCTGTTTTGCGACTATTACACAGGGTAACAAAATGAAAACAAAAATTTGGTGCCAGAAATCTAACATCTGATTTTAGATGTTTTTAATGTGCTGATTCCAAAAATGCCACCAGATTTTTTGTATCAGATCTAGTTTTTGAGATACAGGTTACAGGTTAATTGATATTTTTTTCTGATAAAGGACAACAAATAAAGAGATAAATATGTACTTAATCGTCAAAATAGAAATTTCCCAGAATCTAATTAACCAAATGGATACCTGGAATTGTCCCTGACCCAATGTTTCTATACTAGGAACTACTCAATACACTGCTCTTAATTACTTTTATACCTGTAATTGCCTATGACCCGATCCTTCTATACCTGCTTGGCTGTACTCGATTTAGTATATTACTGAGTTTTCCCAAGTAAAGTTGTCGTATCATTTTGTGTAAATTTGGGTCGTTTTGTAGTATCAAGACACTAAACTGAAACAATGGCATCCACAAGCAGAGGTACCTGTGTAAATCATTCCGATGTTTTTTGTTATGTGTGTGGCAAATTCACTTTGAAAGAGACCAGAAAAACGATTTCTGACTTTGTGAAAAGAGCCTTTTTTGACGTTCATTTAGGAGATCTAGATAAATCTTGGGCCCCACATTTCATATGTAAAACATGTGTTGAACATTTGCGGCAGTGGACAACTGGAAAGAGGAAGTGCCTAAAGTTTGGTGTACCAATAGTTTGACATCATGACAACTGCTATTTTTGTCTCGTTAATATTAAAGGCATAAATAGAAACAATAGACACAAATGGACATATCCTGATCTAGATTCTGCAAGTAGGCCTGTAGCGCATTCGGATGAAATACTCCTTCCATCATTCAGCAGTCTAACCGAACTGACAGGAGATGATCAAGAAACATCAAGGTCTGACGAAGTTCAAAACAGCATTTAGCAACTCCGCAGTGTTTCAATCAAGAAGAATTAAACGATCTTATAAGAGACCTGAATCTCTTAAAGGAATCCGCTGAATTACTTGCATCCAGATTAAAAGAAAAAATCTACTTTGTCCAGGTACTAATATTACATTTTATCGTAAAAGAGATAAGGATCTGCTGCCTTTTTTCGCCCTGGAAAATTACTTGGTATTTTGTAACAATATAAAAGGGCTCTTAGAAAAAATGGGTTTCCCTGAATACACTCCAGATGATTGGCGCCTTTTTATTGACAGTTCAAAACGTAGTTTAAAATGTGTTCTTTTACATAACGGTAACAAATATGGCTCAATTCCTATTGGTCATTCTACTACCATGAAGGGAGAATATGAAACAATTGCATTAGTTTTGAGAAAAATTAAATACGAAGAACATCAGTGGGCAATTTGTGTTGATTTAAAAATGGTTAACTTCCTCCTTGGACAGCAGAGTGGTTATACAAAATATCCTTGTTTTTTGTGCCCTTGAGACAGCAGAGCTAAAAATGAGCACTAGGTTAACAAAAATTGGCCTTCAAGAGATGTCATGATTCAAGAAAAACAAAACGTGATCAACGAACCTTTGGTTTCAAGAGAAAAAATCTTACTTCCGCCCTTGCATATCAAGTTGGGCCTAATGAAGCAATTTGTGAAGGCTTTAAATCGAGATGGAAATTGTTTTGGGTATTTGTCACGTAAATTTCCTGGCATTAGCACGGAAAAACTAAAAGCTGGTATATTTGATGGTTCTCAAATAAGGCAACTTGTTAAAGATCCACAATTCACCACATTAATGAACGAGACCGAATATAACGCTTGGTGTTCATTTGTTCAAGTAGTACAAAATTTTCTTGGCAATGCTTATGCTTTCAAATTTCAGTATTCTCGGCTGTAACATGAGTATAAAAGTTCACTACCTACACAGCTACCTAGATCGTTTTCCAGAAAACTTAGGTGATTGTAGTGAAGAACAGGGGGAAAGATTCCATCAGGATATTAAAACTATGGAAGATCGTTATCAAGGACGATGGGATAGCCACATGATGGCGGACTACTGCTGGAGCCTTCAGCGAGACTGCCCTAGTAAACTCCATTCTAGTCGTATAAAAGATAAATAAATGCTTAAATCCATGTGTTTTTGTTTTTTTTAACTGGTGATAGTAGTATTATATATTATAATATATTATAACAGTTATAACGTAAAATATATACAGATTTTTTTTTTAAACTAGATCTGATGACAAAATCTGAGAACTTTTTTACATTATGCATCCAAAAATTACCGCGGAACAGTTAAAAAATCGCAGGCACCAAAATGTGTGTTGGCCTGTGTTATTGATGTTCAGAAATCCGCGTTTAAAAACTTAAAGTTTCGGCAATGATTAAAAACGTAATACATTCAATTACACACAAAAAATAGTAACTTGAAGAAATGCTTACTTTCAACATTGCAATCTTTCTTTTGGGTTTTTTTCCTTTCTTCTTTAAGGTGTTAATATCCCTTGGAACAATTGATCCTATCTGTATTCTTAGATTTAAATCTTCATGATTTTCGTCGGGGTCTACAAAATCAAACGTTATTTACGTGTATATACGAACAGATCCAGGTAGCGGCAAAAAAAAGATCCAAGCAAGTAACAACTGTTGGAAAAGGTCACTACAGGAATATGGAATGGCTTAATAAAACGTAAACTATTAGATAAAACATAATTTATTTTCTTTGGAGCAATAACCGTGAAATAAAAAGTAATAAACATTTTTCGTCAATTGAACAAGGTCAAAGCGAAAACATACTACAGTGAGAAGAATTTTGTTTTGATAAGTAGATTGAGTTACGGGGCTAGTGCCGCAATTTAGCCCTTTTTAAGATAAGAAAATTTAAGCTTCAATATGCAATTTTGGTGCCCTTTTAAAGCGTTGCATTTTCTATTCAGTATTGACGTTCGCGAAGACTTAGACTTTTTTTGTTAAATAGGTGAACAAAATTCAAAGTAAAATGTGGTTTATTATACTGAGTGTTCATAAAATAGCAATATCTATGAAACGTACTAGATGTTATTCATATGCACATAAATATGAATATATGTTATGTTGTGTTGCATGGTGTTGTATGATGTTGTATGTATATATTGAAGATCTCGTAATCTAAGAATACCTCAAAGGAAAAAGATGAACTTTGAACAACTTTTACCACTCAACAGTTGCAAAATTGAAACTAATTTTTCTTTCATTTTTTAAATGGCACACACTGTATCTAACTATCCTATCGTGCTGCGTTATTAGTCCTCTTTCACTTTTATTGAGGTGATCGTATTGAAAATGCATTAAAACATATTGATGCAATTTTAATCTAGTGGGCCTTGTTTTTTTTTTAAAGAAAATAGCTCAAAGCATTATTTTTGTTCTTTCAATTTATTAGTAGTAAAAATTATTGTTGCAAACATTTTATAAAATAACTGAGCTTCAAATTTAGACAATGATTTGATATTTATATTAAGTAAACACAGATAGTTAATTTTAAAAAAAATCTAGTAAGATATGACAAATGAAAATGCCAATGATTTAAAATAAGTTTTAAATCATTGCTTTAATTATAACCAACAACAAATAGTTAAAAAACAAATTTAATTCAGTCTACACATTTAATTATTCTGGAACACGAAAATACACAAAAATCATAATTGAACAATGCAATTCTAATTATTTTTGTATCTATTAAAATGTTTACCGTTCTCCCGAACACATAATTCAACACGTCTTTCGAATACACTGCTTAAATTTCGACACATGGCAACACTAATATTTGTAAAACAATTTCTGATCCTTAACTTCATGTCTTTCTTTGTTGTGGGAGGTATTTTGTACATTTGTTCTTTAACATACCCATATGTTAAAGTCAATTTTTGTAAGATCTGGCGGTCTAGCCGACCATCAAACAGGTCCACCACTTCCAATCCAACGATCTGGGTATGTTTGATTTAAAAATGTTCTGATAAGCCCTGTAGAATGAAGTGCACCATCAAGAAAAACACATTTCATTCATTGTTTTGTTTGGTATTTGAGCTAATAATCTAGCTAAATGATTTTGCAAAAAAATCTAAGTAAACGTCCTCTGTTACTTTTTGGTCAAAAAAATATGGCGCAATTACGTGGTTACCTAAAACATCTCCTCAAACATTTAATGACCCATCTAATTTGGGAAGTATATCTTACTAAATGTGGATTTTCTGTTGCGTTGTAATGGAAATTGTGTTTGTTAACACATCCATTCTTATGACAAGTAACGTCGTCTTCAAATAGCACCAAATGAGGAAAATTTCTCCTTTCTCTTATTTCGTTTTGAGCCCACAGAAAAAGCTCCAGACTTGTCTGATAATCTTCCGTAAACAGTTCTTGGGGTAAATGAATATTACATGGATGCATTTTATTAGCTTTAAGTACATTCACCGTTCTTCGTACATCAACCTGCCGAAAAATGATTCTTGGTCCAACATGCGGATTTTCGGTGACTGCTAAAAGTACACGAGAACGTTTTTCTTGATTATTATTATTATATACCACGCTACAAGATCTTTGGAAACGACGCAGAAGTTTTTCGAATGTTCTTCTTTCAGGTTGGCGTCGCTCGGGATACCGTTGCTGATACAATCTTTTCACTAACAGCGTATTCTTCTCACTAGTCCCCAATACAAAAACTATATCAACCGTTTCGGCTTGTGAAAAATTCATTATTTAAATTTGACACTAAACTATATTATACAATGTTCCCAACAGTAAGTTTTGCCACCGACAGATAAAAATTAAAAAGACCCTTTTCACACAATATTACTTTGACGTATAATTTCTTTTCTTTAATAAACATGGCTAACTAGATAAAAATTACATCATTGTGTTTTAATGCATTTTCAAGGACACAATTAATAAAAATTAATATACAGTGAAACCTCCCTTAACGGACACCTCCGAACAATGGACACCTCTGCTGAACGGACAATTTTGAAGTCACCGACCGTCAGTATATGTATTCTTGTGTATTAAACCCTCTTGACAACGGACATTCTTAACAACGGACACGGTCAGTAAAATTTGGAACATTTTTAAAAAAACAGTAAAATTTACCTACTCAGAATGGACAGATGTTCAGATAATTTATGAAAAATCCACATTTAATGCCCGTATTTTTATTGCACATTATGGGCAATATTTAGATCTATGCTAATAAGCGGCGCGGCGCCTACCTATTGTTACTAGCACTAGTTTAACAATAGGCCTGCTTATGCTATCTGGCTTGTAGGTAAATTGCGGTGAATTGCACAATAAATAGATCACCTTATTTTTATAAAATGTAGTCTGCATCAATAGAATATCTTAGTTTTGATGTTGCTCTGGTGCGATCAATATGTCCTGAAACAAAAGAAAGTTTTTGAGTCTTCAAGAAAAAGTCGAAATAATCCAGTACGCTGAAAAAAACAAACTTAGTGTTAGAGTATTAGCCGAAAAATTCTGTGTAGGAAAATCTCAAATTAGTGATATTTTGAGAAACAAGAGCGATCTTAACAAGCGATTCGCCGAGACCGGGAACATGAAAGAGAAAAAGAAATTTGCGAAAACTGAGGGTGCTACGATTGGTTTTGTAAAGTTCGCTCCAAAAACATTTCAATATCCGGTACAATAATAAAGGATCAAATGGATGGTTGGAGAAGTTCTGTCAACGTCATAATATCTCTTTCAAATTCATCTGTGGCGAAGCAGCGGCTGTTAACTTGATTCAGGTAACTGATTGGCGGACCAAATTATGTGCTATTATTAAAAACTACGCAGCGAGAGACATTTATAACGCCGATAAAACGATACTCTTTTTCCGCGCTTTGCCAAATAAAACGTTTTCTTTAAAAGGCGAAATATGTGCTGGCGGGAAAGCTTCGAAGGAGAGACTCACTACTTTACTTTGCTCCACTATCAATAGAGAAAAATAAAATGCACTGGTGATTGGAAAAAGTAAAAAAATAGTTAAATACAAGATGTGCCATTTAAAAAATCAAAGAAAAATTAGTTTCAATTTTGCCAAGTTGGCATATTTGCAGCAAACACCCTGTATAAAATTATTACGTATGCGGTTATCTAAACTCTTAGTTAGACATTTATCTTCTTTGGTGCAATGTTTCTTTATTGAAATCCTTGTAGATTAGAAGTTATAGCACGTTATGGAGGACCATGATTTTTTTTTAGATATTTTTTAAATAATTTAGCAACGTCGAAATAAAATGCGAAACCAAATATGATGTTATATGGAGAATTTCTTGGGAAATCCAAATATCTAAAAATATATAGAATGTCCTATTTAAAAAAAGTTGTTAGGTGCCTCACTTTTGTGAAATACCCGGTATAATCAGGAATATTTTTAAACTGTATACTTCTTTTTGTTATACAACTTTCATATAAAAAAAATATCCAAGATTACAAGAAACGATGGAGATATGGTACTATGTCACACCCGCCCTTATTTTATGCATTCAACGTGGTAAAACGATTTTCTGAAACTTTTCAAATTTATCACAAAATGTCATCATCAGGTTGGTCTAACAAAACTACCCCACAAGTATTTTTTGCCATATGCCTCTGCATAGACTGTTTTCGAGTAAATGTCTGGAAACACTTGTCGCACTTAAAAGATGGCGGATTCCCACATTCGAATTTTTTGTGGTTGCTTAAAGACGGTTGGTGTTTATAACACTTTCCACAATTGGTGCAGACAAATTGTTGGTTAGAGTCTCCTAAAACTGAAAATCTTATAATATAATGCTATTTTTAAAAAAACGACTTTGCCACTACGTACGTTTTGTAATTTGGAGAATTTCACCAAAATAAATACTAGTAAAGAGTAAGTTAAATTATTAACATTTAGGTAATCTCGTCCAAAATATCGTCTACTGAAGGCCGAAAATACCTATTCGTCCATTTAATAATTCAAGCTACCGTTAGCGCTACGAGTTGGGTTAAATTGGCAAAGTTTTAGAGAATTTTATTACAACTCAAGAATTATAGTATCTTTTGAAATAATTAAGAAAAACCAAAATGGTACATTTTTAACATTTAATATAGATACTCGTAAACGGCTAGTATTATGCTTGTATCGTTTATATATTATTAGGACACTTTTATTAGAGGAGTTTAATACGGGCAAAAATATTTTTCTAGCTTCATTTGTTTTCGAGATATTTACATTAAATTTTTATTTTTATACATACGCCATATTGGATTTTTGCATTTTAAACTGAAATTATTGTTTTTTGATAGTAGGCCTTGAGTAGGAGGCGTGGCCGCGATAATCAAACAAAAGCTTGCCGCGTCTCATAAATCCATTACATTAAGTTGTCGTTAAAGTGTCTAATTTATTTCTCTTTTTAAAAATTGTTCACGTTGATTTCAAGTACGGCTGTTAATTATTCCAGCGAAGAAAACTTGGATATGCTAGAACTTTATTTTCAAGCTAGCAGGAATACAGAAGCTACAACACATGCCTAGGAAGAGCAATTTCCGGGACGGCATCAATCCAAACCGAGCAATTTAAATTCCTGGTTATGAACCTATTAGCTTATGGATCTTTTTGAAACCGAAACCCAAAACGAATACAAAAAATAATCAAGCAACAAATACGCCTATCGTAGAAAATGTCGGGGATGACCCAACTACATCGGTAAGAAAAGTGAAAGAATAAACAGCAATTCCTAAATCAACTGTGAAAAAAAAAACCATGGTTTTTATCTGTACAAACCTCGTATTGTACCGGGTCAAGTCAGATACACAAAATCCACATCATTTAGGAGAAAGACGTTTACAAACATGATTTCGGTTCAATGTTTTGGTTTACAAACAAAATTTTGGTTGAATGTAGTTTTAAATCACGTTTAATTAAAATTTTATTTTTGTGTTTTAGACAACCGTTTGATCGGGCGGTTTATTTTCAATGAAAATCTATCTGGCAATAGATATGAACGACAACATGTGGTTCCAGCCCACAGTACCAAAGAGGTGATGGAGGTCCTCAGAAATACCTTTGGCGATAATATTATTTCCAATAATAGTCCCATTAGGTGGCCAACCAGGTCACCGGACATGACACCCAGTGATTTTTATTTATGGGAATATGCCAAAAATAAGGTTTATGAGTTTTATCCGCCAGAAAATCGTCGTAGGGGGTTGCATTTAAAAATCTTGAGAAAACTGATGGTACGCAAAACGTGACAACACTGTAACATTTTTTTTCAATTTCAATATTTTTACCTACACGTCCAATAAAGCATAAAATTACGTTTTTTCCTGCACAAAAATGAAACAAAAAAGTTGATAAATACCAGAGATACAACAAGTTGAAAGTATGTCAAAAATTGAAGATGATCGTAAATATCTCCGAAACGGTGCCTCGTAGACCCATCTTATAATACATCGTTGAAATCGTCTCTAAGAGAGCTATTCAAATCCATAATAATATACAGGGTGTTCCATTTAAAATAATAAAGTTGACATCTGTCAACGCAAAATGACACACCATGTATATATAAAAATACAATATTTAAAAAACTTAGATAAACCCAAGAAACTTTTGTATAAAACTTTTTTCCCTATCTCGAACAGATTATGAGATAAGGTAGTGGGTCATCTTATGTGGGCCACCCTGTACAAGTTGAAAGTCAAAAATAAGGTAAATAAAGTTGAAAGTCAAAAATAAGGTAAATAAAAGCACGCATTTCAGTCTTCTGTACACCAGTTTCTGTTCTACCAATGCGACTATAAACCAAACAATACATTTTGTTAGCGAAATAATAAATGAATAACAAAAATATACTAAGATTACATTACTAGAAAATGAAGAGAAGAAAGGGGAGAAAAAAAGGAGGGGACAGAAATACAAAGAAAGAAGAATGAAGTGGAGAGTATTTCAAAAGTTATTAAGAATTGAGTAACCGAGTAGTAATTTTCTTTTTAAAAATTTGTAATGATATCGAAGATTCTGAGATTTGTGATAAATCTGGAGGGAACGAATTTATATTTAAAGCAATATGTTATAGAAGAAGCATCTCTTAAATATTTCAGTTTTATGACGTGGAATTGTTAAGGTATTCCTGCGTAAATTCAAATGATGTACATCCGTGCGAAAAGTGATTTTGTTATAAAGATATGAAGGTGATTCAAATGTAAGTCATTTATAATAAAAGCACAAAGCATGCAGCTTACGTCTGTTATACATATTTAACCATGACATGTCTTTAAGTTTGTGAGATACCCTATATTTTGATACCAAATATAAATGAAATAAAGCTGTTCTGCACTTTTTGAATCCTAACTATCCAAACGCTGACCATATATATGATCATAGTGTCTGTCAGCCTTAATATAAAGTTTTATCATCTCCAATTTTTTTTTTTCAACATAGCCCTACTAATTAGGCAGTTCACAAATACTTACGAACGTGAAAACAGAAATAAATCACACAATTTAAAGTTTAAACATAACTGGATTGAAACGATAACATGCGGCATTCCGAGCAGCAATCTTTTGTTTCATAATGGCGGCCACGCAACCTACTCAAAGCCTACTATCAAAAACACAATAAATTCAGTTTTTAAAACTTAAGAAAAATAATAATAACCCACCCACACTTGAGAAACATCAATGAAAAGCCCTTTACAAAATTGCAAAAATCCAGTATGGCGTCTGTATGAAAATAAAAAGTTATGTAAAGATCTCGAAAACAAATGAAACTACAAAAATATTTTTTCTTGCAATAAATTCCTCTAATAAAAGTGGACAACGAGAAAAAAAAAAGGTGAAAAATACTATACCTACTAGAAAACCTCTTATCAGACGACCTAAAGAAAGCTGTTCCAAACGCAGAGGCCGAATGTAACTTTTCAATTATTAAATTCTTTTTATTTATCCAAGTCAGCATCTACAACAGTGTCTAAATTTCCCGAACATTTTGAAAGAGTTATCACGTGTCTGTTGACAACCAAATATTCTGCAATATTAAAGAATACTAGCTGGACCGGCAGACCTTGTTCTGTCTTTCTCGTTAGATGGCGCGATGATTCTCCAATGGAATTATAAGAATATGTAGCGCATTCATCACATCGTCCAGAAATATTATTGACGAAAAACATATTAGTTTTATAAAAAAAAAATACGCTATAAAACAATACAAAAAATAGTGTTGAAAGGTTTTGGTAATAACACGATCATTTAGAAAAAAAAACATGCAAATTTGTGCAGTACAACTGCCTCACCAAGTTGCTGAAATATGGATAATAAAAAGCTTTCAGTGTTTGAGCAGCTACATTTATTTTCGGCTTTCAAGTATTTTCCGTATGCTTCAATTCGATATGCCTTCTCAAGGAATATTGCCTAGAATAGCTTTGTCTACACAGAGGATAAGTGCAGCAATGTAATTTCTTATTCATACAATCCAGTTTCCTATGAACTCTTAATGATTCGTCATTCTTATACGATTTTTCACATCCCGGACAAGTTACCCGCGTCCCTAAAATTTTAAATCATGACTTCTTATTACCACATCAAAAAATTCGGTTATATAGACATATTGTCTGTATACTTCATATACTTTGTGTCGTAACTCTTAAATTATAAGTTTTATATTGATCATAATATTTCAATTCATCCTGTTTTTAGTGCCCTGAAGATGACTTAATTTAGGTCGAAACGACGGCAAATACAGACATTTCATCTCCAACTTTGACTTACTGACTTGAATTCTACTTAAAAAAAAACAATTAAAAGAATAAACAGTTTTTAGACTGATTTCTCTAAATATCCCTTGCATAATTAACCGTTTTTTGGAATATTTGAGTTTAAATTGCTGAAAGCGCTTGCTGAAAAAAATCAATTTAATTCCATAGTGTTGTGTTAATTCACAACCACAAATGTATTGCCAAATGATTGAATGATGACAAATGAAAAAATTTATTAACAACCAATGGCAACAAAATGTCTGTTTTCTTTTGGCAATATACGTTGAAACTATTTACCTCAAAACCCTTCAATACTTGATTATTGAACGACCGCCGCATTTTAAAAAATACCGACTCCACAGGATTCGCAGTTATCCTCTTGAGAATTTCTTCTTAATACACCAGCTATTGCTCACATCCCCAAGCATAAAAATCAAGTGGATTGAATCGGGTATTTAAGTCGGCCAAAATGTTGTACCAGAATAAACAAAGAAACATCGCAAATCGAACAAAAAAAACAACTTTTGTTTTTTTTAATGGGACACCTCGTTTATTATTCTTTCACTGGAACCCTAAAATCTCCCGATTTCAAGAATATACAGGGTGTTCATTAATGTCGTGGACATATTTCAGGGGGTGATGTACTCGACAAAATAGGAAAAAAATGCCAATATACTGGGTGGTGCAACCAAGATGGGGTGGACGATTGTGGGCAAACGGAGAGGAATTTGAAAAAAAAAATTGGGATATGATTGATAGTCAAGAACGCTGTGTTTTAAAATTATACCCATTATACAGGGTGGTCTGAAAAGTTCGTGGTGAACCAAACTTGTGTTTTTTTAAATGGGATACCCGGTATATTATTATTTTAGTTGATTCTCCTATTCGTTGCGATCATATTGATATAAGGTTAGTTGGGTCTAAAATTTATACCAAGGGAATGGGACGAGGTTAAAGTGGAAAAAAGGGTTATACTCTGGCCATTTTTTGAAAACAATTGAAGCAGGTATGGAAAAACCAAATATTCTATAAAATGTATTGTATCTAGGACTACAATAATCGCTTATAAGTCGTTCAAAATTATTCACTGTTATACAGGGTGGTCAAGTTTTGCAAATTTACCTTGGATTGAATTTTTTTAAATGAAACACCCTGCATATTTTACTTTCATGTTAAAGATAACATTACTAGCTTTCAGAAAATACCATATTTGATACCTTTCTGACCAACAGTTTTTCAGTAAATTAGCTGTGAAATCAAAATTTCTTCATTTTAACACGAATTACTCTGAATTCACGTTGTTAAAATTGACAATTTAATATTAGGAGGCCATGATATCATCATAAATTGAACAAAAGATTGACAGTCCTGTCAAAACAGCAAAGTGTCAGAATATTGTCATCAGTAAATAAATAAATATTGTTCTTTGATGATGCGATGCCGAAATAAAAACAAGAAACTTTTGCAAGTTTATCATAGAATTTCAAGAAACATGTTGCTTTCAAAAAAACGTAAAGTAATTAATAAACCAGTTACCAATGAAGATAATGCTTTGACAGTATTAATATCAGATCTTTTTTTACAAAAAAAATAAATTTAATATAAATCAACAAAAACAATGTAATTAAAACTTATAAAAGATGTTTAACTAAACCACCGTTTTGCTGAAGGCACATTTCGAGTCTATCCATAAATGAAAGTTTCATTTTTCTCAAAGTCAGGTCTGATATGTTGCGAAAACTGCTTATTATTCTCAACTTCATATCTTCCACTGTGGTTGGAACCTCTTTATAAACTTCTTCTTTAACATGTCCCCATAAAAAGAAATCTAGTGGCATTAAATCGGGTGACCTCGCAGGCCACTTAACTGGTCCACCTCGCCCAATCCAATGCTCTCTTTTCCAATTATTGGGAAAATGTCTTACATGCCTATGGTAATGCGGGGGTGCTCCATCATGTTGGAACCATAAGGAATTTCTTAACATTAAAGGTAAGTCTTCAAGCAATACGGGCAACTCATTTCTCAAAAAATTTAAATAGACTTCTCCCGTTAAATGCTCTTCAAAGAAATATGGTCCTATACCATGAGAGCCAATTATACCTCCCCAAACATTAATTGACCATTTATTTTGATGGTCCACCTGAAGAATCCAATGTGGATTTTCGGTTGAATAATAGTGCATATTATGTTTGTTAACCAAGCCGTTGCTTTTAAAAGTTGCTTCATCTGAAAACAGCACCCTATCTACAAAACCTGGATTATCCCAAATTGTATTTAAAAACCAAATTGAAAACTCTTGTCGTTGGACGTAATCGCGATCATACAGTTCTTGGTGTAATTCAATGTGGTAGGCATGATATTTATGCTGTTTCAGAATGCGTTTAATACTAGTTCGTTCAATATCAGTAGCTCTCTCAATTTCCCTGGTACTTGTTGTGGATTTTCTTGCACTGTTAATAACACTGTCAAAGCATTATCTTCATTGATAACTGGTTTATTAATTACTTCACGTTTCTTAAAAGCAACATTGCCTGTTTCTTGAAACCTCTCTAATAAACTTGCAAAAGCTTCAGGTCTTGGTTTTTTTTCGGCATCGGGATATCGTACCGCATAAACCATGCTTGCTAGTAAAGGGTTTTTTTTGACACTCGCCCAACATAAAAGTCATGTTTATCAAGTCTGGAGTACTCAAACTCATTGTTACTTAACAATTTCTCGGCTTATCGTCCAAAAACAATGGTAATTGATGCCAATTCTCTGACACTTTGCGGTTTTGACAAGAATGTCAATCTTTCTTTTCATTTATGATTATATCATGGCCTCCTTATATTATAGGTAGTCAATTTAAGCAACGTAAATAATACCGTTTCTGTTAGAATGAGTAAATTTTGGTTTCACGGTTAATTTACTAAAAAACTGTTGGTTAGAAAGATATCAAATAGGGTATTTTCTGAAAGCTGGCGATGTTATCTTTAATATAACAGTAAAATATATGGGGTGTTCCATTTAAAAAAAATTCAATCCAAGGTAAATTTGCAAAACTTGACCACCCTGTATAACAGTGAATAATTTTGAACGTCTTACAAGCGATTATTGTAGTCCTAGATACAATACATTTTATAGAATATTTGGTTTTTCCATACCTGTTTCAATTGTTTTCAAAAAATGGCCGGAGTATAACCCTTTTTTCCACTTTAACCTCGTCCCATTCCCTTGGTATAAATTTTAGACCCAACAAACCTTATATCAAAATGATCGTAACGAATAGGAGAATCAACTAAAATAATAATATACCGAGTGTCCCATTTAAAAAAACACAAGTTTGGTTCACCACGAACTTTTCAGACCACCCTGTATAATGGGTATAATTTTAAAACACAGCGTTCTTGACTATCAATCATATCCCAAAAATATTTTTTCAAATTCCTCTCCGTTTGCCCACAATCGTTCACCCCATCTTGGTTGCACCACCCTGTATATATACATGGTCAAAAATGCACCATTTTCGTTATACAGGGTGTTAAAGTTTCAATTTTTTACTCGTTTTTTGCGTTTTTTTCCAGTTCCTTCTGAGACAATTAGCTCATATTTAGAACATGTATTATTTTTAAGAACCTCTACGATAAAATAATAAAATCGTGGATAGTAGTATACAGGGTGTTACATTTTTTTTTGCACCACTACAAGTTTATCTTGCGGAACTTTTTTTTGCAACACCCTGTATGATTTCTGATATAAAATTTAAACTCTTTGTTCATTTCTTTAGCTCTTTCGTAGTTTGCATTATTCTCGTATCTATCACAGTTTTCGACTTATTTGCAATAATTGCCATAGATGCAAATTAAATGTAGGCTAAATAATGAAAATGGAAAGAAAGGTAATAGGCTGAGGCAGGTCATTTGTTAATTCTGTTCTTTAATCTGAAATTTTGTAAGAAGAGAATCCTCATTCGATACATGAAAATAATTTCCAGCAACAATTTTCAGGAAATGTGTGGGCCGGCATTATTGAAGATTATTTGATAGGTCCATTTTTCCTGCCAGCAAGGCTAAACGGACGATATTATCGTCAATTTCTCGAAGACGAACTCCCGGTATTGCTAGAAGACGTGCCAATTCTTCTTAGAAATCAAATGTGGTTCATGCACGATGGTGCACCAGCACATTTCAGCATAGAGGTGAGAGAGTTCCTAAATAAAAATTTTAATAACCGTTGGATAGGGCGAGGGGGACCTCAGCCATGGCCACCTAGATCTCCAGATCTAAATAGCCTGAATTTCTTTTTCTGGTGACACCTGAAAACATTGGTGTATCAGACCCCAATCCAGACAGAAGATTTAAGAAACAGAATAATAGCTTCATGCGACATCATTCCCAATACTCTTGGAATATTTGACAGTCCGTTAGTCCATGTGGCGAGGACTTGATTCTTGCATCCTAGCAAGAGGTGGACATTTTCAACAACTTTTATAATTTTGTTTTATTCTTAATTTAACTGTAATAATTTTATCTGATTGTTCTTTATCATGTACGTCGGTTGGTTTAAAATAAAACCCGTTTCTTAATTATTTGCTTAATTTCGCCTATATGACATCGATGCAATGCATCGATTATTGCAAATAAGTCGAAAATTGTGATAGATACGAGAATAATGCAAAATACGAAAGAGCTAAAGAAATGAACAAAGAGTTTAAATTTTATATCAGAATTCATAGAGGGTGCTTCAAAAAAATTTCCGCAAGATAAACTTGTAGGTAGTGCAAATAATGTAACACCCTGTATACTACCACCGACGATTTTGATATTTTATCGTAGAGGTTCTTAAAAGTAATACATGTTCTAAATTTGAACTAATTGTCTCAGAAGGAACTGGAAAAAAACGCAAAAAACGAGAAAAAAATTGAAACTTTGACACCCTGTATAACGAAAATGGTGCGTTTTTGACCATGTATATATTGGCATTTTTTTCCTATTTTGTCGAGTACTATCACCCCCTGAAATATGTCCACGACATTAACTAACACCCTATATACATATTTTTGTTATATATAGCATGAAAAGCTACGGGTACAGTCCCTCTTTTTCAAGTGATTCACTTACCTACTTCCCTTCTTTCAATCTGTAGTAAATTTTTTGAAAATCTATTTGGATACATTTTCAATATATCTGTCACGTGTTCCGGGTCCATTAAAAGGCTTCTATGCATACAGGGCCTAACAGAAATATCTGGAGACCCAGTGAATAGATTACTTCAGAGATTTGGGTTTGATCATAGATAAACATAAACTTTCTTTTTAAAGTATTTTGAATACACGGTGCCGCCCCTTAAACCCTAATCCAGTGTTTTCTAAATGGAATGCTGAGTATATTATTACATTTGTGTTTTTTTATTGAACAATATAAACTCTTTTTGTATTGTATTATCCAAACCCAATTCGGACTTTTGATGCCCTATTGTGTCTCCATAGTAGGTTAAATAAAAAAAAATTATAAAAATTGCAGAAAATGAGATGTTGATTTGCAATTGTTTTATACCTTATATTTACACATTTATTTATATTATAACTTTAATTTTTCGACACTTGTACACAATTGTGTAATTTTTTTTCAGTAATATGTACACGAAAACTTCAAACAGAAAAATGTTTCCCGTATTGTTAGTATATATGTAGGCGTGACGTATAATGCCAAAGTATTATCTGATAATTAAAGTAAAATACATTTTTATGAGAAGAGTTCATTCTAATCTAATTTTACTTTAAATTAAAGAACGCTTTGGTATGAATCCGTCCCATATGGCCAACCACATGTTCTCTTCTTCTAAATCGTTTTTCACAAAACTGGCACACAAATTCCTTTTCCCTTGTGCAGTCCCTGTATATATGAGTGGCAAGTGTTTTTTTAGATTTAAACCTCTTATTGCACACTACGCATATGAATTGTGGAGAAGCTGAAAATTAAAGAAAGTTAAAAGAACACAATGTGTATTACACAGAGAGGCCTTGGCATGCAAGAATATGCCTGAAGAACTAACAACAGTTCTACTGGAAGATGTAAAAATTGTAAATCATGTAAAGGCTCACCCAACGCAAAGGCACATCCACTCAACTCTAGGCTAGGTGAACACATTTCACTATTGTGGCACTGCAAGTACGATGGTCCTTCAGAGGAAAAGTTTTATGTCGGTTCGTTGATTTGCCAGAGGAAATAAATGCATAAAAAATATATTAACTTCCACCTTTACTCTAAATTAGAAGGTGAGAATTGATGTCAGATTAGCTATATTTTTACATGTCTTAACGTAATAAATGCATCAATGCTAGGTTTTGCATGTGTATATTTAATGTACACGACAAAATAAATGCTCTTCTATACACATTTACAAAAAAATTAGCAATACGGCTTGTGTTAATTTAAAATTATGAGTAAAACTGAACTCCGTGCCATTAAAAACTTCGAAAACCATATGAAACCCGATATTAAGAAATAAACTTTTTTCCTGGTGATATGGTGAACGCAATGTATAGTGTCTTCGGTACTCGTGTAAGCAATGCAAAATGGCGCCAATCTACCATTTTTAACATTATTTTAATATGCTTGCTATGGGACCACTCCGGTAATATTCTGAATATTTATTTATTGAAAATGTCATCCAATTCCGTCAAATCAATATGCAGGGTGTCCCATTTTGGGTACTTTTGCGGGGTATCTCCGTTATTTTCATAGATAGAAAGTTGCGGTTTTCGCGACAGTGTGCTACTTTTTCGTAAAACTAAAGATGCCGTTAACAAAATTAGCATAGCCCTTTTAGTTTTTAAGATACAGGGCTAAATTGAAAATGTTGCATTTTCAGGCACCCCTTGTATCTCAACTATCAGGTAACTTATCATAAATGTGAAAACTGTTTCTTATATAACTTCACCCGTAGAACTCAATTCCGATTTCGGAATTAGTCTACAGGGTCAGGTCAAAAAGTTATCGGAACCTACTTATTTTTTTAAATCGAACACCCTGTATATTTATAGGCTATAAAATTCGTCTTTTTTTTTAACTTTTCAAAAATACATAAAATATGCACTTTTTCTCAGATACACGCAAATAAATGACAATTTTCTGAAATTAAATGCATAATTTAATAGTAAGCCATTAATAACAATAATAGACAATTGAAAGTTACATATTGCTAACCATATACTATATTGCGTATCTTCTTATGTAAAAATACCTATATACAGGGTGAGTCGGGAGGATCGCCCCAAACTCCAGGAGTGTGTTCTATGAAAGATACTGATTTAAAAAAACTCATATGTTCTTATTCGATTTTCATTTGTTTTTAACTTACAACAAAAATAAGATTTCAAGCAAATTCCATACATACAACATAATAATTACAGAAATCAAAATAAGTTAATGTTCCATTTACTGATACTATACCTGTCAGTGTCATTTTTGAATACGTACCTGTCAGTGTCATTTTTGAATTCGAGCTGTTGAACATATTCCAAAATGCCGAATTTTTACTCACAGGTATGTGATATTTGTTTATGGTTTTTGCAATGGGAATGCTACAGCTGCTGCTGAAAATACCGTCAACGATATTTCAACGTCATCCTGATAAGAAAGTTAAAAAAAACTATGCATATTTAGAAGAAGTAGAAAATACTCTGGACCTTGCAACCATCAGTTCACGCAGAATGGCTGCTCAGTTGGACATTCCACAAAAAAGAGTGATAAATACGCTCCACGAGCAAGGTTTGTATCCTTACCACTTACAAAAAATCCAACACCTAAGCCAAAGATTTTGGCAAACGTTGGAGTTTTGTCGGTGGATAGACATAATCGTCATCATACGCGCATACAACAAACGGTAATAATAAGTCTGGTCATTTCAAATAGGTTCTTGGTAAACGTATAATTCCATTTTGGACGCCTCATACTATTGTGCATAAAATGAATTACCAGGACTACTGGAGGATGTTCCCCTAAACATCAGAAGGCAAATGTACTTCCAGCATGATGGAGCTCCAGCACATTTCGCACATCAAGTCAGACGGGAGGTTTCCAAATTGGTCGTATTATTTGCCCTCCAAGATCTCCTGACCTCACTCCACTCGATTTCTGTTTATGGGGCTGGTTAAAAAATGAAGTGTACAAAGTGAGAGTGGACATCGAGAAGCACTTATTCAGCGTATCAGAAATATTGCAGATGAAATTAAAGAAAGGCATGAGGCAATTAGAAGAGCAACAGGTGCACGTAGACGAAGCCGAAAATGTTTAAGCTCAATGGGGGCATTTTTGAACATTTAATATGATGAAATCTAATGATTGAAACGTTAATTTGTTAGATCTTGTTTATATTCTAATTTATGCTGTAAGTTGAAAACAAATGAGAATTGAATAAGAACATATGAGTTTTTTTAAATCAGTATCTTTCATAGAACACACTCCTGGAGTTTGGGGCGATCCTCCCGACTCACCCTGTAGTTTTTTAATCACAGTAAGTTTGTAACAACAGTTTTATAGCATAAAGTAAACAAACACAAAAAAATAACATTATTAAAAAAAACAAATTTTTAAAGGTGATGTATAAATTGACGACCAATTTCTCTAATGCAAAATTGGCACATTTTTGTAATTCTTTGAATAGGGTTAAAAAGAACCATTGGTCTCATTCGTAGATTTCGAAAGGCTAAATGAATTGCCTCTCGAAGTTCTGCTATGCCGTCATATCGTGTTTTATATACTTCATTTTGTATATAGCCCGATAAAAAAAATTAAAATTGAGAGATCTGGAGATCTAACAGGTTTGTTGGTACTTATCTATCTTTGAGGAAAGTTATTATCAAGAAATTCTCTTAAGAACCTAAAGTTGTGACTTGGGGCACCATCTTGCTGTAGGTAAACAGCATTATATTGGGCTAATGGAATTTTCGAGCAGTTCTGAAATAATGTCCTCAAGGATTTCTAGGTATCTACGTGCTGTAAGACCTTCTTCAAAATTCATATAAACTATATGTCTGTCCAAAATAAAACATGACACCCCAACTCCAAAGCGTCCTTGTTGTGCCTTTTCAAACATTAAATGCTGATTTTCACTATGCCAGTTCCTGGTATTGTCACGATTAAAAATTTCCGCATTTGTTCCGCATTTGAAAAAAAAGCATTCATCTGACCAGATAACAAGTCTGCCAAATAAATCGTTAGCATCGATTTGCTGCAAATACCACTGTGAAACCCGTGCCCAGCGCTCGGCATCGCCAGAATGCAAATGTTGCACTATATTAAATTTGTATGGATGATATGTCTTCAAGATCCTCTTATCATCAGTTTTTTGGCACACCAATTCTCTTCTCAATTTTTCTACATGAGGACGAAGGTGTTGCTTCTATACAGGGTTATTCACGCAACCCGTTCATTAAAAGTTTTTGATGATGCCATTTAGATAAAAATTTCAAATTTTGGGATTAAGGTAAGGTCAAGGGGTACTTCTTTTTTGAAATATTTTCAACTTCCTGTCACTTCCGGTTTAACCGGAAGTTGGTATCAACGTGCTTATTTTAAATGGAACACCCTGTATTTTATGATATTTTTGGATTCTACCGAGAATTTTAATGCTATTTTATGTAGCATGTCCTATACCTAGGTTCAAGCGTTCTTAAGATACTTGACCTTGAACGAAAAATGAGCCTTCGGGGTACCAAATTTTAAAATCTCATATTTTTGTAAGTTTTGAAGAAATAATCTTCATATTTTGCAGACGATCAGTAAATAATCTTAGGTTTCTATTTTTTTTATTGAATTTGTCTATTTTTGTACAAGGTGTCCTAAATTCAGCGGCAAACATCACGTTTTCAAAGCCGCTAAAGTCCATTTTTTTAAATGGGACACCCTATAACTTTATGCACTATCAAATGTAGAATTTAATTTTCTATCGATCTGTATTAAGGTTCCCTATACCTATTCGTAACCATTTTCGAAATAATCAGGTTTTTATTAAATGTCAATCATATGTATTTGCTAAATGCTTACACCTCCCCGTAGTAAGCCATGGAAAAACAATTGTTGTGCTTTTCTTTTGAACATGACAGCTAATTTGAAACTTTTAAATTAAAATAAAATAACACTCAAAAGCTGATATTCTCAATTTATTTTATATTCGTGGAGAATGTTACAAAATATTGGAGAGAACGTGCCATGTTTTTAATGAAAAACATCATCATTTATCGCCAATGAACAAGAGAAAATTGAAGAGGATAGAAACGAATTTTTTTCCTTTCGGAAAAGTTAAAGTTATAAAAAATGTAATAAATTGTTTACATTATTTTTAACCATATCTACTAAGTTCGAGACTGTTCTAAACTTGTTTTAGTCAACTTAAAAATTATAGCAATCTAACAATTAACAATAAACAAATAAAATAATAAAATTGAATTATAACAAATGTTCTATATGTTGTCCGTTCATTTGAAGACACATTTCAATTCTTCTTTGTACAGTTGCTGTGGCCCGTTGAATTTGTCCGTTTTCTAATTCGGCAAAAGCTGTTCGTATCCTGTCGAGTAAATCTTGTTGGTTATTTACTGGGGAAGCATAGACTTTACCTTTGATAAATCCCCATAAATAAAAGTCTAGGGGTGTTAAATCAGGCGATCGCGGGGGCCATCTCCAAAGGCCATTGGGACCAATCCAGCGATCTTCAAAAATTCGAGATAATTGGAGATAAACTGCAGCGGAATTATGTGCTGGTGCCCCATCTAATTGATACTAATAATTTTGCAGCTCACCAATAGGAATTTTTTCTATAAATTCAGAAACCGTCCCTTGTAGAATTTCCAAATACTTATCACTGTTTAAATTGTCTTCAAAAAAAACAGTACCGCACCTGATCATTTAATACTATACCGAAAACATTGAAGCTAAATCTCTCTTGAGAACGCGTTTCGCGTAAAGCGTGCGGATTTTCTGCTGCCCAGAAATGTTCGTTTCTTCTATTTGTTATTCCTTCTCTAGAAAATTTCATTTCATCGGTCCAAAATATTTTTGAAAGGAATTGAGGATCCTCTTGAATTTTCAAAAACATGAATTCGCAAAATTTTACTCGTCGGACGTCATCACCAGGTCTCAAGGCTTGCACGTTTTGGAAGGAATAAGGGTGCATATGATGTTTGCTCAAGATTCTTTGGACAGATGAAGAAGAAATTCCCAAATCATTTTCTGCAGAGGGTATTGAACTTTGAGGGTTTGCGTGGAAATAAGCTGATGTGTTTATTACGTTATCCTTGGCATTTGTCACTGGTTTTGGAACATTTTTTGTAACTTTAACCTTGCCAAAACGCAAAAAGTTCGTTTCAATCCTCTTGAATTTTGACTTGTTCATTGGCGGCAAATCAGGGTGGCGTTCATTAAACACACGACACGTTCTCTCCAAAATTTCATAACATTCTCCATGAATATAAAATAGATTGAGAATATCAGCGCTTGGGTATTCTTCCATTTCGATTTAGAAGATTTAGTTTATCATCATCAATCATCTGTCATATTGGATATTGTATCTCAATTGTTTTTCCATGGCTCACCATTGGAACATGTAAACATTTAAGCAAATACATACGATATTTTTATAAAACCCAATTATTTCGAAAATGGTTACGAATAGGAATAGGGAACCTTAATAGAGTTCGATAGAAAATGAAATTCTACATTTAATAGTGCGTAAAGTTATAGGGTGTCCCATTGAAAAAACGGACTTTAGCGGCTTTGAAAATGTGAATGTTTGCCGCTGAATTTAGGACACCCTGTATAAAAATAGACAAATTCAATAAAAAAAATAGAAACCTAAGATTATTTACCGATCGTCTGCAAAATATGAAGATTATATCTTCAAAACTTACAAAAATACGAGATTTTAAAATTTGGTACCCCGAAGGCTCATTTTCGGTTCAAGTTCAAATATCTTAAGAACCCTTGAACCTAGGTATAGGACATGCTACATAAAATAGCATTAAAATTCTCGGTAGAATCCAAAAATATCATAAAATACAGGGTGGTCCATTTAAAATAAGCAAGTTGATACCAACTTCCGGTTAAACCGGAAGTGACAGGAAGTTGAAAATATTTCAAAAAAGAAGTGAAATTTTTATCTAAATGGCATCATCAAAAACTTTTAATGAACGGGTTGCGTGAATAAGCCTGTATATCTCAAAGCATCTATCTCTTTTCTTTCCCTGTTCTCTTTGTTGTATGTTTTAGGACGCGGGTGAACAAATGATTGCCTTCTTTCTGGATATCTAACAAGCAAAAACCTATAATGACAATCCGGATTTTCATTGCCATAATAGCTTACTTACCTTTGGACATATAATTCCGAGGCTTCTTCACACTTTTCATTACTGTGTATAAAACATACCAGCATATCATATTTTTCATAATTTTCATACGCTGCCATTCGAAGAAATTGATAAATATCTATTAAATAAAAATACCAAAAAATAAACTGCTTTAAAAACCAAAAGTCGATCCAAAAACGGATGACATTAATTTTTGTTTGTTGCCATAAACAATAGCCATAACCTACTATTAAATTATGCATTTAATTTTAGAAAATTGTCATTTATTTGCGTTTTTCTGGGAAAAAGTGCATACTATTATATATTTTTAAAAAGGTACAAAAAGACAAATTTTATAGTCTATAAGTATACAGGGTGTTCCATTTAAAAAAATATAGTAGGGTCCGAAAATTGTTTGACTTTTAGTTCTATTTATACGAGTTTTATAGTAAAAATGAAGTAAAACAAATAGCCACTAGGCCAATACACATTACGTAACATATTTTTATACTAACATGTCTTATTAAACAATATAAAATGATAACATACATACTTTTTCTTTCTGACAGAATGGTGAACGCATATACTGTTTAATGTAACATCAAGTAAATAAATACAAATGATGTCATTCCGCCATTTTTATAATTTTTTCAACATGCTTTCTATGAGACCACCCCAGTATCGTCCCGAATAGTCCTTGAAAATGTCATTCAACTTGGTCAAACCGTCTCGGAGTGATTGATGTACAAAAAGGTTTTATTCCAAGAAATAGAATTTTACTGATTTTGTATTTTATGAAACATACATCTGTTTTTTTCACCCTGTATAGTAGCACTAGATTGACAAATTTACATAAAAAGTCATGCGGGAAATTGTCAAAAAGAGACAAACTTTAAAAAAAAAACAAAAAAAACTTTGCAAAATATGTTCAGTAGCCAGGTACTTTCCTGAGATGAATCCTAAGCTTAGCAAAATAAGCATTTAAATCCATTTCGCTACGACCACTAGAGAAGATAGACAAAAACACAGGACCTACAGGTTCAGCAAATAGCCCATTACACATGGTAAAGAAATCGGACGGTCACCGTAAACCAAACGCACGTCCACCGTAAACAAAACATACAGGTGAATGTATTTACGCGTGATTACGTCAATATTCCGCGAGTAGACCATGATAGCGAGATCGCCCATCAGCAGCTGTAGTCATAGCAACTGCCAAATATATAATACAAACTTTTTCGTCTGTATAAAAAAAAGTTTATATTTTTTATGTAATATTCAGTAAAAAAGTCGTGTGGTGTACGTAATGCGTCGCGCGTATCAACACTTATTACGTAATATACTATTACAGATCATCATCGGCTTTTTTCATCCAATGCTGGATATCGGTGTGCTTCATGAACATACTCAAACTGTAATGTAACTTAAACGGTAATATTAGCGGATTGCTAATGAAATGTGTAGCGGCCTATCAGATATCGACCTCAATTACTATACTTACTCAATGTTTGACTAAATATGTTATATATATATATATATATATATATATATATATATATATATATGTATAGGAAATAAAGAAGGCTACGGATATTATGTATATATATATATATTTTATTTAAATACGATGACTAGCACTGTAAAATACGCTGTAAGCACGTAAAATAACACAAACCAAACTGATCACATATTTAGAAGTATTTCCTTCAAACTAATCAACAATCTTTATTAACTTGTTGTCTTAAACCAGACCTTATACCCTAAAAGTGTTTGAGAGGTTAAAACACTTGTGCGTATGTCTATGGTCAAATATTTCCATGTACAAAAAATTATATTACCATTTTAAGCTGTTTCTAGTAATAATATTTATTACCTAACACAATAAATTTACTTTTTTGAAAACATCAACCAGTTCACATGAAAAAAATTAAAACGTATTTTTGGCGTTCGTTAGCGTTTATTTTTGTCTTTTCTTCCATGTAGAGTTTTAAATTGCATTGATTGATTGATTGACCATATATCTTTTCTACCTATTTTACTGACAAGTAAGTATATCGTTTCATTCAACCTTTTTTCTTACCGGCTTTTTAAGCCTTTTTCCACTATCTTAAACTTGAACGGTTCGTTACTGAACTGAAGTATTCAGATCTCGTGGAGTATATATTACGAATAAACGTCGGATAGTAAGGGAAAGGAAAACATTTCAATTTTAGAACACATATTTTCCACAAGCGTTGAAGATGATTGTGCTACTTTGATATCCTAAATTACAAGCCACATCCAAATTAGTAGAATTGCTTGAATTCTACGTAACATACAGCTACAATCAAAGATTCAAATAAACTGAGCGATGGCTGAAATGAAACGATAGATAGTTTTTTCACAAAATTAAAAAGGGTATGCTACAATGTGTAAAAGGCAACTTTTTGACAATTTTTGTGAATATCTCTCAAGATTTTAGGCATATTTTGTAAAACAAAAAAAATTATCAGAATATGAAAGTTATTATTGATAAAGTGATTCAAATCTGTCCACGAGTTTCCGATTTATGTAATATACGTTTTTTGAATATCCTATTGTTAAAATCAAGAAAAGGTTATATTAACTGCATAGATTTTAAAAAAATCCGTGAAATTGTGGCACAGACTTTCCCAAAAAATTAAAATTTGTTGATTTGAATATACTTTGAAAGTTATTATTGATAAAGTGATTATTAGTAAATCAAACAAATAACACGATATACATCATCTACAACAATTCATTATTTATGTATATATACATTTCCGTATTTCTGTTTCTACTTATTAGCTCCTATTGTTAAAAGAGAAATCAACTGTGTTGAAAAGGTTTCTTAAAAAAAAAACAAACGACTAATTAACTGCACTAAAAAATATAGAGAGAGTATTTTTATAATTTTTATGAATGTTCTGCTTCCTGATTTCAAAAATATGTAGTTTGATTACTTTGGCGCAACCCATTTTTCAATTACTTTTGTTTAACTGTAAGAAGTTTTGCATTATATTATAACATTTCCTTAAATATATTTTTGATTTAATGGTTTCATAAAAATATATACTTTCCAAAGAAAAACGTCAATATTTTTGTTAATAAATAACCCTTTAGGTGTCAGTCATAATATAATAACTTACCCCGTACATACAAGTGTCCCAAAAAGCAAAAAATGTTCCTCTTCCTGTACACTAATTGTCTGTCTTTGTTAATAAATAATGCTGTAGATGGGTGTCATAATATAATAACTCACTCCTTACATACAAGTATCTCAATAAGTTAATAAGTTTAAAACTTCTTTTTGATTAAAATAATATTTCTTTGATTTAGTTTTTGAGGTTTTTGTAGGAATAAGTTTGTTTTCTATTAAAGCGTATGCTTAGTTTTAAAACTTTATTTCAAGCTAACCTGTGTCAAATTTCAACCCCAAAGATTAACAGCCAAATTCAATATTCTTCTTTTAACTAAAAGATCTCTTCTAATATTTAGTGATTGGAAACTATAATAGATAGAGAAGTGGTTTGATTTTAATTTTTTTGTGCTTCAGGTTTTTGTGAATTTCTGTCAATCAAAACATAATTTTAAAAAAATTAAGAGCAATTTTCTCAAAACATTTGATCAACAGATTAATTTAAGGTATTAGGTATTTTTAATACTGCAATGGTAAAGACAAATAATAGCCTCTCAAAATGGTAGTCAGTAAAAATAATAACTAAATCAAAATTACAAATGCTGACAGTTTATAAATGACTGAACGAATGTCCAAACGTGAAAGTTCAATTTAAATAATCTTTTTCAACAAAATTTAAAAAACTTGGCATCTCCTCAACAATTTATATATGTATATAATTAGTAAATCTGATGAATACCACATGGCGATGATTAGAAATAGTATTTTTTAAAAGTACAATTTTCAAAACATTTTTTGATCTAGAAAATAATAAATAATAATAATAATAGATCATTATACCCATACGTAGCCAATATAGTAGAAGCTATTGAAGGAAGGGGAGGTGTTTAAAGAACCTCGCCGATTTCCAGGCCTAAATCGGAACTATACTAGAACCCAATGCAACTTAGGTGATTCCAGTCAAATGCGGCCTAGAGTTTATTATGTAATTTGAGTCACAGATGGCGCTATAAGTACATGCTTTCCTTAATTAATAATTTGAACTCCAGCTTTACAACTTTAATGTCGACTCCTTGCATCATCCTTATCGCATCGCAGATGCGCAGTGACTGTTAACAGACTCTTTTTAGGCTGAAGGGCTTTGATAAGGATTCGTTTTGCACACTGGTGTTATGTCTAACCCTTAAAAGATTTAAAGGTTAGACAAGATCAAATACATTTAGTTTGATAGGTATTTTTTGCTTGACACTGGCATTTTGTCGTTTTGACACTGGCATTTGAAAAATTACATGTCAATTGTTGCATATGTCATTAAAGTTGGAAAAAATATAATTTAATAATAATTTTTTTTTTTAAAATGTTTAGAACTTCAAAAAGAGAAATATGTTTAAAACAAATAAAAACATACATGAAACAGTTTTTTTAAATTATTGTTATCGCTCACCTTATGTAATATTTTTAGTTTTGTTTATTATTACTATTTATACGTATTGTATAACTGTGTTTTATTATTAGAGAATGTTTTTCAACCCAATTTTGTATTAAATTAACCAGAAAAACACATTCAAGTATTCGACTTTTCTTATACAGTTTTAAATACTGACGTTTTTAAACACATTTAAAATACTGGTATTTAATTAAGATTTTTAAAACAAAATTCTTTAAAACAACAAATGGTGTCTGAAATACGTGAAACTTGGCACTATGAATGAAAACTCTTTAGTAAATTCAACCGTTAAAAAATTTAAATGGATTTTGTTAAGGTTATTTTTGCTTTATTGTAAAGGTAGGAATTAGTTGTTGATTTTGTTTATGAAAATGTATTAAAACCGGCAACTACGCAAAAGTTAGCTCAAAAATTGAGAATGAACTATCTCTCTATACAAGAAGATGGCCGACAGCTAATGCGTCTTTTAAATGTTAGTAGTATTTTTTCAAAAAATAAACAAGTTTCCAAGCATACGACTATTAGCTTTCAATTGTCAGTAACGTAACGTAAAAGCGTCAACACATTTTTTTGTAAAAAATTTGATCTTTTACTTTTGGCCAATTCTGTACGGAAAACCGGAAATTTGTTCGAAACAATCTTCTGTTGTAGTACCCACGCCACACACAGTGTTAAGAAAAATGTGATGCTTCAAATACTCCCTTCTTTTGAGCACCTTCCGACACGTTCTACACTTATACATTTTTTTGTTCACACAATCTCGGGACTTGTGAACCTTTAACGAATTTACGGTTTTGTATCTTTTTCCGCAGTCCGTGCATTCGTGCTGGGAACCTAAAATTAAAAAAATATATTTATATTTAACTAAGTAAGTTAACCTAAATTGGATTATCTAGCCAGTATAACTGGCAAAATTCTTATATTATGAATTTTTTAACTAAAAAAAAACTTAACACTGAGATCGAAACGTTTTTCGACGAAACGAATTTGGTGGTAAAAAGTTTCGGGCGATAATGTGCTGAGGTTGCCCCTGTTTTACGACACAGGAGTGACAGTATTAAGTCAAATTATGCCAAATAATGGGTCCTAACGTATGCTGTATCTTGTAAAAGGTGCGACTTAGAGATAAATTCTATTTAACTTTTTTCCACATTTCATCAAGATCTATATAACGTCAAATTTAAGGTACTTATTGCTGAAACACCCTGTATAAGGATCCGTAATTTTTTTTCTCACTCCAAAATTCAGAATCATGTCTCAAATACTGACTAAATTTTTCCAAAATATCAGTAATTTTACTACGGTTAGCACTGACTATCAGAACCTGTATTAAGGTTGGCAGAGATATGTTCCAGACATATTAAAAACCTTAAAACGCATTTACTTTTCAATGTCTTTAAAGTCAGTATTTTTCATAACTTTTTCTGTTTCAAAAAAAAAATTTTTTGCTTATTGAAAAACTCAAGATTTTCCGATATTCCTTTGAAAAATTCAGATGAATTACTTATTAATGATTATTTGGCTGAATATCCAGCTCATGTACTGGACTAATAAAGTTTCTGTCTATTACCCACATCGACCTTTCATACTGCAGATATCATGTTACTTATGTGCAGCAGCAGAACTTAAATTCTCATCGATATCATCTTAAAGTTGTGACGATATGACTAATTTATGTTTATTCATTCCTGTAGTTCAGACCGGGAATTCGAAATCTGCATGCTTGTAGGTAATCGTAGTAAATTTTACGGGTTTAAAGAAGATTATGGAATAAAAGGGAAAATATTAACCTGTCTCTGCCTAACTTCATATACAGGATGCGTCAACAAGGCCAACGGCTAAGATAGTGCATAAACCGTAAGAGATATAAAAAAAATCTATAGCAAAGTTGTAGGGTTAACAAAAATCTATAAACAGAAAATAGCTTTATATGTACAGGGTTTTTTTTATATATATTGCCACCCCCCTTATCTTTTTTATTTGACATTTTAGAAAAATGTGTCCCAAATAAAAGTTTAATGGTTTCAAATGAATTTTTATGAAAACATTTTTTTTCATATACAGGGTGTTACAGAAAGTCTGGGCGTGGTCCAAGTTTCTTATTTCAAATAGGTACCCCATTTTTTTATTGAATTTTCGGATTCTCCTGAGAATTTTACACATTTTTTATAAGGGATATTCTATACTTAAATCTAAAGCCTAAAGAGATATTGTTATTTTTTGAAAACTATTATGTAAAACAGGTAAACATTTTTCTGGTCGTAAACTGGTCATTGACGGTGATTGTTTTACTGTTTGGTAGACTTTCTGTCAATTTCTGGATAAAATGTCACATTTCCGATGAGGAAAAATCCGACAACCTTCGCATAGCTTATGAGAATAACGAAAATACACAGGCAACCAGAACAGAAATCACCATCTTCCAACGAATCGCCATCTAAACAAACATTTTTTGAAATATCAGACGTGGATTTTTTTCCTTCTACGGGGTATTCCAAAAACATCGAATTTTGGAAATATGCATATGAATCTAATTAAGGCAACACATGTTTTTAAAAAATATATGTATAATATTAACGAAAACAGAAAAGAATATTTTAAAAACTACACACAGCGTCAAAAAACTTGGACCCCTTCATAAGTCGCAATGCAAATAAGCTTTCCTCAAGACCGCGTATCTTCAGTAATAAATGAACCAACGAAGTGATTGAAAAATGATTATGTCAACGAATAGCGGGACTACCACTTTTAGTTAACTGAGCCATGATATTGTAATCAGCAAGCTAATAAGGAGAGTTTAATTTTTTTTAGCCAGACCTCCCATTTAATTTGCATTAGGTCCTGTGTTGAGAAACTTTTAAACACTCTGTAGAGCGTTCTAATTACAATAGAATATTTCATGTGGCTAAAAGTGGCAGCCCTGCTATTCGTTAACATACACTTTTTTTAATCACATGGTTGGATCATTTATTACTCAAGATACAAGGTCTTGAAACAGAGCATTTTTGCATTGCGTCTTATGAAGGGGTCCAAGTTTTTTGACGCTGTGTTTATTACAAAAAACTACATATTATCAAATAATTCAATAATGAAATGAAATATAAATATTATAATTGCTGAATATGTCCACCATTCATTTCAATACAATTTGTATAATCTGTTTCGATTTTATTAATCGCATTAATAATGAATTGTGCATGATTATTGTTTAAATCCTCAATGGCTTCAATTATTCTCCTTCTTAACACCTCTATATCTTCCGTGGGAGTTTCATATATTTTATTCTGCAAAAATCCCCACAGAAAAGAGTCAAGAGGTGTTAAGTCGGGACTATTGGGCAGCCACCGAATCAGTCCAGTCCGACCAATCCACGTTTCAAAATTTTGATTTAAAAAATTTAGGACAGCAAAAACATTGTGTGGTGGGGCTCCATCTTGTTGCCAAATAATTTGGTTGTATTGACGGAGGGGTAAGTCATCCAAAATAGGTTCCAGATCATTATTTAATAAATTTAGATATTTTTCTCCATTTAAAGATCCATCAATGAAAATCGGTCCAATAATTTTGTTGTGAAGGAGCCCGCACCACACATTTAAAGTTTTCCGACCTTGGGTTTTAATTTCACGCATGGCCCGAGGGTTTTCCGTTGCCCAAAATCTAACATTTTTCCGGTTGTGAATCCCGGCAGTACTAAAGGCGCATTCATCTGACCATAAAACTTTTTGAAAAATATTGTTATCTTCATCTTTCATCAGCAACATTTCCTGGCAAAACATGGTTCGTTGGTTTTTCTGATCTTCAGTTAATTTCTGGACGGGTAAAATTTTGTATGGGAAATATCCATGCTTTTTTAATGTCGAATAAATTTTGAAAATAGATTTATTAAAAAAAATTGATGCGTCTTTTAAGGCTGCATTTGGATTTTCTGAAAATAAATAATATTTGCGTAAGTTACTTTATATCCTGTGGGTAATTTCTATTAACCTACCTTGAAAAAATAATAAAATATTTAATTCCTCCTCCTCATTAATAACCGCAGTACGTTTTTTTCTTTTAACAGTCATTCGATTTCGAAAGCCAAGTTCAATATTTTTGAAAGTTTTTCGAGATGGAATAGCTCGCATGGGGAAAAGCCGCTGATATTCTCTTCTTGCCGCGCAAGCATTATTATTATTCTTGTAGAAAATGCGAAGAATATCACATCTTTCTTCGTCAGTGTAATGCATCTTTTCAATGAATTGACAGAACGACAGATCACCGTCAATGACCAGTTTACGACCAGAAAAATGTTTACCTGTTTTACATAATAGTTTTCAAAAAATAACAATATCTCTTTAGGCTTTAGATTTAAGTATAGAATATCCCTTATAAAAAATGTGTAAAATTCTCAGGAGAATCAGAAAATTCAATAAAAAAATGGGGTACCTATTTGAAATAAGAAACTTGGACCACGCCCAGACTTTCTGTAACACCCTGTATATGAAAAAAAAATGTTTTCATAAAAATTCATTTGAAACCATTAAACTTTTATTTGGGACACATTTTTCTAAAATGTCAAATAAAAAAGATAAGGGGGGTGGCAATATATAAAAAAAAAAACCCTGTACAGGGTGAGTCAAAAAAAAGTTATGATAAAATATGTATTTTTTTAACGGAACACCCTGTATATTATATGATTATCTGACTTAGCAGAGAAAGAGCTTTACTTTGATAACTTGTTTTTTAAATTGTGGTGCGGCGTTGCCAATTGTTGAATTTTTTTTTGATATTTTTTGTTTTTCAGAGGGTCCGTTTAAAAGCTCGTAGTTATCTATGGATTCAATTTAGACCAACAAAATTTTTATCACAGTTAGTCTAAAGATACCTGCTATAGGTTCTTAGTGATATTTTGTAAATTTTGTATACATAGTGTTTTTATGAATTTAGTAATGTACCAAAATTAAATATGCAATATCTCAATATTTTTAAATGGAACACCCTGTATTTTTATATTTCATTAAAGTTATTCATGAAATACCTTCATTATTTATTAAATATGTCCTATACCTAAACCCTTTAGTTTTTAAGACACTTCACTTTCTTTGTATGCATAAAAAGCGCATTCTGTTTATTTATATCAAGATTGCTTAGAAAAAATAAATGAAATATTGTTGATGTGCTGTCAGCGACCATCATTGTCAGTCATTTAAATAGCCATTTGCTGTTTACTGTGTTTTCTTAAATGAACAATTTAATAATCGTTGGACATGTAGAGGTGGTCCGGTCCCTTGGCCAGCAAAGTCACCCGATTTGACCAAATTAGATTTTTTTTTGTGGGGATATGTAAAGGAAAAAGTGTATGAAGCGATTCCTTCCACAAGTAAAAACATGAAAACCAAAATTCGGGAGGTTTTCCAAACAATTACCTCAAATATGCTGAAAAAAGTTAGCTACTCATTTTCAAGACGAATTCATTTAGGACATATCGAACATAATTTGTAGTTTGTCAAAAATATTTAAAAAACGTCGCTAAAATTAAATAAAAAGATAATGCAAAGTCCAAAAAAGCCCTTAGATAACAACACATTATCTACCACCTTCAAACAATCAGTATTTTAACTATTTTTTCTAAGCAATCTTGATAAAAAAAAAACAGAATAGCTTTTTATACATAGCTTACAAAGAAAGTAAAATATCTTAAAAAGTAAAGGGTTCAGGTCTAGGATATATTTAGTAAAAACTGAAGGTATTCCATGACTAACTTTAATGAAATAAAAAAATACAGGGTGCAGATATAGCATATTTAATTTTGGTAAATTGGTAGATTCATAAAAAACACTCTGTATAAAAAATTTGCAAAATATCACTAGGAACCTATAGCAGGTATCTTAGACTAACTGTGATGAAAATGTTGTAGGTCTAAATAGAATCCATAGATAACTACGATCTTTTAAAGGTATCCTCTGAAGTAAAAATAAATCTCTTTCTCTGCTGAGTCAGATAATCATATAATATACAGGGTGTTCTATTTAAGAAAAAACATATTTTACCATAAATTGTTTTGACTCACCCTGTACATTTTCCGTTTATAGATTTTTGTCAACCCTAAAACATTGCCCTAAAATCCTAAAATTGTTTCTATATCTCTTACGGTTTAGGCTCTATCTTAGCCGTACACCTTGTTGACGCACCCATGTCTTAAACATAAAATTTGTATTAGATTTATTACAGATAGTAACGCAGCTGTAAAAAACATTAAACAACGACACAGTTGTAAAACTAATTTTAGTGCAGATAAAAAATTAACTCAAATCAAATTTATGGAAACACAAAAAATATTATAGCTTAAAATTATAATAAAAACAAAAGATCTACTAGAACTAAAATATAATAAAAAAATTACAGGAAATAATTAAAAAATGTTCTACAAACTAGTTTGGCAAGCATAAGAATTGTAAGTACTATTTCTAAAGTAATGACTATAATTCTAAACTAATGACTAAATTATCAAAAAAAAAAATAGCAGGGACAACTTGGTAACGTTAGTTGATATGTTAAATTTGTACAACATATTTTTGGTATATATCAGCAAAACCAGTCTTATAATTATTATAAAAATATACAAATTATATTATATAACATAGTCTGCATATGAACAGAACACAGAAAAACATTTAATGGGGCAAAAATGTCGACCAGAAAAAAAAATACTATATTTTAATTTGAACTAAAATGGAATGTCTTTAAAATTTAATATTAACTAAAATATAAATACGGTAACTCAAGAATTTGACCAATTCTCAACCACATTTGGTTTATCACTAGCAATTAAAAAATAATGAGTATCCTTAGTCAATTTAAGTACTTACTGCTCATACATAATACATTAAAAATACAGAAGAGCTTCATAACATCCTAAAGTGAATAAGAAAAATTTTGAACAAAAAAATCAAAAATAAAGCAAGAAATAGCCAAGCAGTGTTGGTTTTCATACATCACGAATAATTTAAAGCTTGCCAAGTTATAACAAAATAATTGCTAATAAAACATACATATAACAAGTAGGGCTATAAAATGTTAAAGTCAAATAAATTACGTAAAGGCACTGGTTTCTCAGTCAATTAGATTGATCAACCTAAATCAATCTTTAATGTTTCCGACCAAATAGTCAATTCCAAGACCCTTATTTAGGAAATGACCCCCGTTCAGTTCTTTCAGGGGGTTATGTTTCCCTTTCATGTGTACATTTAAATCGTACTTGTGTTTAAATTTTCTTGGACACAGTTCACATGGATATTTGGGCTCTTGTCCGCACTCGAATTTCATATGGCGGGTCAACGAGTGGCGCAGTCGGTAGGATTTCGTGCATCTAGAAATGAAAGAATTGTGCTCAAATTACAGAAATATCTTTATTTTTAGTCTTTTTATATCCCTTGATTGGTTTATTTACATTAAATTTGGTCATTGTTTTTTTTTATTAGTACCTCTTCCAGGCATTCTAATGGACTTTAATATGTGTTTAATTTCTTAAACATAATTTGAAACCATTGTTCTTGGGTTTTCAATTCAAATGACTTTCCGACGTTTCGCCTGCGATTGCATTAGGCATCTTCAGGAATATTCGAGATCAAAAAGTGTTGGACAGTAATTCCAATTTGCCATGGTTTAAACCCAGGAACCATGAATTATTTAATTGACTTTCGTGGAAGGTTCAGTATCTGGTATCTAATAAATTAAAAATGCAGATGACAATTTTTTACAAGGTGTTAGGATTTCCGACAAGTCGGGAAGAGACGTAAGGGGAAATTTTTGGTTACGATTGTCTGTGGTTAGCAGAATGGTTTATCAGTATTCCAGGCAGTAGGTTGTTTTAAATGGAAAATATTAACCAATATATATGTTTTGTTTAATCTTAGATTTGGGGGTTACAAGAAGAAAATTAAAAATTCCACTCCATCCAACTCCGATGAATATGGATATTTTGATAATTTTTGTACGCTGAGTAGAATCATGAAGTCAAAAATAGTAATACTAAATTAGGGGCATCCCAAATGGTATTTCGTAATCCTAAATTGAAACCCATATTATCAGTCTTTACCTACGCGGTTGGTCCACAGATACTTCTCAGATATTAAGTTTCTAACTGGTTTTCGTTAACAATCCCCTTGTTATGTTAAAGTTGATTTGGGGTAAGGTTTTAGTAAAAAAACTTTAAAAATGTCGACGTTTCGCAACATTATTGTTGCATCCTCAGGACACATAGAATTTATATCCTACATGAAATCCATATCATCAGTCTTTACCGACTCCGTTGGTCTGCAGATATTTCCTAACCCCAAATAATACACCACTCCAACAACAAGTAGTTCTTCTTTAACGAAGACCATTTAGAACCTTAATATCTAGGAAATATCTGCGAACCAATGGAGTAGGTAAAGACTGATAATATGGGTTTCATGCAGGATATAAAATCTATATGTGTCCTGAAAATGCAACAATAAAGTTGCAAAACGTCGACAATTTAAAAAAAATACTTTGGTTTTTTTTTACTGGATCCTATTCCAAAATAATACACCACTCTAACATAAAAACTAGAAGATCGTTAACGAAAACCATTTATAAACTTAATGTGTCCTGAGGAGGCAACAATAAAGTTGCGAAACGTCGACTATTTAAGAGTAGACTTTTTTTACTGGATATTAATCCCTAATAATACACCACAGTAACACAACAAGAGGTTTGTTAATGAAAAGCAAACTTAATATCCAGGCAATATTTGCGGACCAACGGAGTAGGTAAAGACTGATAATATGGGTTTCATGTAGGATAGAGGATCTATACAGGGTTATTCTCGCAACCCGTTCATTAAAAGTTTTTGATGATGCCATTTAGAAAAAAATTTCAAATTTTAAGATTAAGGTAAGGTCAAGGGGTACTTCTTTTTGAAATATATATCAACTTCCTGTCACTTCCGGTTTAACCGGAAGTTGGTATCAACTTGCTTATTTTAAACGGAACACCCTGTATTTTATGATATTTTTGGATTCTACGGAGAATTTTAATGCTATTTTATGTAGCATGTCCTATACCTAGGTTCAAGTGTTCTTAAGATACTCGACCTTGAACCGAAAATGAGCCTTCGAGGTACCAAATTTTAAAATCTCATATTCTTGTAAGTTTTGAAGATATAGTCTTCATATTTTGCAGACAATCGGTAAATAATCTTAGGTTTCTATTTTTTTTATTGAATTTGTCTATTTTTATAGAGGGTGTCCAAAATTCAGCGGCAAACATTCACATTTTCAAAGCCGCTAAAGTCCGTTTTTTTTTAAATGGGACACACTATAACTTTATGCACTCAAATGTAGAATTTCATTTTCTATCGAACTGTATTAAGGTTCTCTATACCTATTCGTAACCATTTTCGAAATAATTGGGTTTTATAAAAATATCGTATGTATTTGCTTAAATGTTTACATGTTCCAATGGTGAGCCATGGAAAAACAATTGAGATCCAATATCCAATATGACAGATGATTAGTATGCGTTATTTATCGAAAGGTGTCAGTGATAAACTAAATCTTCTAAATCGAAATGGAAGAATACTCAAACGCTGATATTCTCAATCTATTTTATATTCATGGAGAATGTTATAAAATTTTGGAGAGAACGTGTCGTGTGTTTAATGAACGCCACCCTGATTTGCCGCCAATGAACAAGTCAAAATTCAAGAGGATTGAAACGAAGTTATTGCGTTTTGGCAAGGTTAAAGTTACAAAAAATGTTCCCAAACCAGTGACAAATGCCGATGATAACGTAATAAACACATTAGTTTATTTCCACGCAAACCCGCAAAGTTCAATACCATCTGCAGAAACCGATTTGGGAATTTCTTCTTCATCTGTCCAAAGAATCTTCAGCGAACATCATATGCACCCTTATTCCTTCCAAAACGTGCAAGCCTTGAGACCTGGTGATGACGTCCGACGAGTAGAATTTTGCGAATTCATGTTTTTGAAAATTCAAGAGGACCCTCAATTCTTTTCAAAAATATTTTGGACCGATGAAGCGAAACTTTCTAGAGAAGGAATAAACAAATAGAAGAAACGAACATTTCTGGGCAGCAGAAAATCCGCACGCTTTACGCGAAACGCGTTTTCAAGAGAGGTATAGCTTCAATGTTTTCGGTATAGTATTAAATGATCAGGTGCGGTACTGTATTTATGAAGACAATTTAAACAGTGATAAGTATTTGGAAATTTTACGAGGGACGGTTTCTGAATTTATAGAAAAAATTCCTATTGGTGAGCTGCAAAATTATTGGTATCAATTAGATGGGGCACCAGCACATAATTCGGCTGCAGTTTATCTCCAATTATCTCGAAATTTTGAAGATCGCTGGATTGGTCCCAATGGCCCTTGGAGATGGCCCCCGCGATCGCCTGATTTAACACCCGTAGACTTTTATTTATGGGGATTTATCAAAGGTAAAGTCTATGCTTCCCCAGTAAATAACCAACAAGATTTACTGGACAGGATACGAACAGCTTTTGCCGAATTAGAAAACGGACAATTTCAACGGGCCACAGCAACTGTACAAGAATTGAAATGTGTCTTCAAATGAACGGACATCATATAGAACATTTGTTATAATTCAATTTTATTATTTTATTTATTTATTGTTGATTGTTAGATTGCTATAATTTTTAAGTTCACTAAAGCAAGTTTAGAACAGTCTCGAACTTAGTAGATATGGTTAAAAATAATGTAAACAATTTATTACATTTTTTATAACTTTAACTTTTCCGAAACGAAAAAATTTCGTTTCAATCCTCTTCAATTTTCTCTTGTTGATTGGCGATAAATGAGGATGTTTTTCATTAAAAACATGGCACGTTCTCTCCAATATTTTGTAACATTCTCCGCGAATATAAAATAAATTGAGAATATGAGCTTTTGAGTGTTATTTTATTTTAATTTAAAAGTTTCAAATCAGCTATCATGTTGAATAGAAAAGCACAACAATTGCTTTTCCATGGCTTACTACGGGAAGGTGTAGGCATTTAGCAAATATATATGATAGTTTAATAAAAACCTGATTATTTCGAAAATGGTTACGAATAGGTATAGGGAACCTTAATACAGTTCGATAGAAAATTAAATTCTACATTTAATAGCGCATAAAGTTATAGGGTGTCCCATTTAAAAAAACGGACTAAAGCGGCTTTGAAAATGTGAATGTTTGCCGCTGAATTTAGGACACCCTGTATAAAAATAGACAAATTCAATAAAAAAATAGAAACCTAAGATTAATTACCGATCGTCTGCAAAATATGAAGATTATATCTTCAAAACTTACAAAAATATGAGATTTTAAAATTTGGTACCCCGAAGGCTCATTTTTGGTTCAAGGTCAAGTATCTTAAGAACGCTTGAACGTAGGTATAGGACATGCTACATAAAATAGCATTAAAATTCTCCGTAGAATCCAAAAATATCATAAAATACAGGGAAGTGACAGGAAGTTGAAAATATTTCAAAAAAGAAGTACCCCTTGACCTTAATCCCAAAATTTGAAATTTTTATCTAAATGGCATCATCAAAAACTTTTAATGAACGGGTTGCGTGAATAACCCTGTATATGTGTCCTTAGTATGCATAAATTAAGTTCCGAAACGTCGACAATTTAAAAAAAAGACTTGTTTTTTTTTTAAATTGTAATAATAATTTTTTTAACATTTCACTTAAGCCGCCATTTTGTTTCACCATATCGGATATTTACCAAAATATTACCAGGTCATCCCCATATAACCCTTAATTTTTGGCGAAAATTTGAAGTCAATCGGGTAAGCAGTTTTTTAGCTACGCCGCGAACAGACAGACAGACAGACCAACGAAATTGAGAAATTGTTTTTCGGCATCTAGAGACCCTGAAACGTGAAGATCTGAAAAAGTCTCGGAGAGTGATTTTTTCACGATTACAATACTTCCCTTTTACGAGGGAAGTAAAAATTGAACAAGCTAAGTTGATGTGGTTGGTGTTGAGCGAGGTCCTGGGTTCGAATCCCGGCGAAGACAAATTAACTTTTTAATTTTTTAAGTAATAAAATAAAGACAATTAAAAAACAACACCCATTTAAATAATGAAGGATTCTGTAAAACGAGTATCACTTGTTGGTTAATAGTCACTTAACTCTTACCGTGTACACATGAAAAGTGGCGTGTTTTCATTTTCGGACTTGGGGCTCTTGGTCTTTCGTTTCTTCAGCTTTGCGTCGGAACCCCGATTTTCCTTGTCGGCTTGCAGGAATAAATAGCGCAGTATTTCTAAAATTATATTTGAAAAAAAATGCAAAATTAAAATTTGAAAACAAAAATATACGTTGTCTCTAACGGTTACTTTTTACGCTACTAAGTACACATGTCCTACTACCGGTACAACTCTTTACTGGAACAAACACTGCTCTAAGTCCTAAAACTAAAACATATTATACGTTGGTACACCTATGTCAATTTCCCCGGGGTGTAACTACTAAATATCTACTAGTGATATTATCTATTATAATATTTTAAAAATAGATCTAAACAGTCACTGTCATGTATAACAGCAAGAAAAATAATATACATAATAATAACACAGGTTTTAAAAAAAATCTTATAAAAAAATAAAACCGACTTCAAAAAATGTACTAAAAAGTGAAAAATAATATTTTATTTCATCTGGAATATTTTACTCTGTAAATTTATTCTTAATTATTTAATAGTAAAAATAAAATTACGCATCGCTGTAACGGTGAATTTTTTTAGGAATTGAAGGATACACTTGGTTCCAACAGGACGGATCCACCTGCCACACTTCCAGTATCTCTTTGCCCGTCGTTCGGGTGTTTCTTCCAAGAAAATTGATTTCTAGAAGAGGAGACATTCAATGGCCCCACCGAAGCCCAGACCTGACTCCCTGTGATTTTTATTTATGGGGATATCTTCAATAGTCAAGTGTACCACAATCGCCCCGCCACTCAGGAAGTTCTAAAAAACAATATTCGGCAAGAAATCAAAGCCATAACTCCAGATACTTGCAGCAGCGTTATGGAAAATTTTAGAGGTCGGCTTCAGGAGTGCCGGTGGCAGGAAGAAATTTCCAAGAATATTTGTAAATTTTAAAAATAAATTTGTTATGTTAATCAGCTGGTTTTTTTATTTCATTTCAAAAAGTTATCAACATTTTGGGCCACCCTGTAGAAAGGATAATTAGATTATATATAAGATAAGTGGTAAATGTTAACTGGTAATAAGTAGGTCACTCTTCCAAAAAAAAACAGTAAGCATTTTGAACATAACCATATATTTGACACCATTCTGCTAAACAAGGTCAGTTTTCAAACTGGCAAGTGTACAAGGTGTCCCATTTTTGGTACCTTTACGGGGTATCTCCGTTATTTTTCTAGTTTTCTAGAAAATTGCTGTTTTCGCGACAATGTGCTACTTTTTCGTAAAACTAAATATGCTGTTAACAAAATTATCATAGCCCTTTTAGTTTTTAAGATACAGGGCTAAATTGGAAATATTGCATTTTCAGGCACCCCTCGTATCTGAACTATCAGATAACTTATCGAAAATATGAAAACTGTTTTTTATCTAATTTTTTAAGTAGAACTCAATTCCGCCTTTTGAATTAGTATACAGGGTCAGGTCAAAAAGTTATCGGACCCTATTTTATGTTTTTAAATGGAACACATGTATATTCATAGACTATAAAATTTGTCTTTTTTTACCTTTTCTAAAGTATATAATAGTTTGCACTTTTTCTTTGAAACACGCATATAAATGACAATTTTCTAAAATTAAATGCATACTTTAATAGTAGGCCATGAATAACAATACTAAACAATTGAAAGTTACATATTGCTAACTAAGAATTGGATACCTTGCATATAGTTTTTTAATAACAGTAAGATTATAACAACAGTTTTATAGCATAAAGTATCAATATAACAAACACAAAAAAATAACATTATTAAAAAAAGAAAAAATATATTTTTAAACGTGATGTTTAAATTTTCTCTAATGCAAAATTGGCACATTTTTGTAATAACGCTAAATAGAACCTTTGATCTCAGTCGCGGATTACGAAAGGCTAAATGAATTGCCTCTCGAAATTCTACTCTGACGTCATATCGTGTTTTATATACTTCATTTTGTGTATAGCCCCATAAAAAAATCGAAAATTGAGAGATCTAGTGATCGTGAAGGCCATCTAACAGGTCTGTTGGTACCTATCCATCTTTGAGGAAAATTATTATAAAGAAAAAGCCCAGAGTTGTAACTGGGGGCACCATCTTGCTGTAGATAAATAGCATTATATTGGGCTAATGAAATATTTTCGAGCAGTTCTGGAATAACTTCCTCAAGGATTTCTAGGTATCTACGGGCTGTAAGACCTTCTTCAAAATCAATATAAACTATATGTCTGCCCACAATAAAACATCACACCGCAACTCCAAAGAGTTCTTGTTGTGTCCTGGTATTGTGACTATCAAAAATTCCCGCACTTGAAAAAAAGCATTCGTTTGACCAGATAACAAGTCTGCCAAATAAATCGTTACCATCGATTTGTTGCAAATACTACTGGTAAAACAGTGCCCGGCGTTCGGCATCGCCAGGATGCAAATGTTGCACTATATTAAATTTGTATGGATGATACACACCAATTTCTTTCTCAATGTTTCTACATGAGGACGAAGGTGTCGCTTTTAGATATCACAAAACATCTATCTCTTTTCTTTCCCTGTTTTCTTTGTTGTATAGTTTAGGACGCGGGTAAACAAATGATCCGTGCAACAAAATTTGCTTTTAAACGAGCAAATATCTCAAAAAACCGTTGCCTTTCTGGATATCTAACAAGCAACAACTTATAATGATAATACAGATTTTCATAACCATAATAGATTACTTACCTTTGGAAATATAATTCCTAGGCTTCTTCAGAATTTTCATTACTCTGTATAAAACATACCAGCATGTTGGAAAATATACGGTTGTATAAGCGATATTTACTGAAGCTAGAAACAAAAAAGGAGTATTTAGGCTTGTTTTTAATTTTTACTGTTTAATAAGATGAGAGAGGCCGAGACACAATCTAGTCTAGCCTTAAATTTTGGCAGAGGCCGATATATATTTGAAATTTGTGTTGTTAGAATAGATTGGCAACCTAAAACGCTCTAAAAATTCTTTGTCACTCCACTGGTCTAAATTATTTATACGGCGTTTAAATACCCGAGGACTCCTTGGATTTTCCACTATATTAATAATGTCAATTTGTTCACCATTTTATAAAACATCCTGGAAAATACCTAGTACTTCCATTTTTCTGCAAACTTAAATACAGTTACATAGACAGAAATATGTCATTGTGTTCCATGCGTAAGAAAGCTGCGGGCTTAAGGCCACGAGTAGTTAAATAATTAGTTATTCCGTTAGAATTTATATTTTAAAAAATTGTTCTCTATCTAAACTGACTAAATCGAGACTGGAACGCAGTACCCTTGCTTACATCGCTAATCCGAAACCCTACCTCTGAGTTAACATTTGTTTCACAGAAACATCAAAGAACTTTGTTTATATTTAACCGAAATAAAACGGACCGGCCGCGGAAGGAAGGGCTTATAGTGACTCCTTGTATAAAGTCACTGTAGAAAGATTCCTACACTAGCGCCGCTACGTCGAGTTCTCGTACTAGCTAGTGTAGTGTTAGTGTTAAAATGTATTATTTTATTATAAATACTCTTTATTATTTATTAGGGCTTTAATGATGGTTTTATCAACGAACCTGGGCTAATCTAACGCCTAACGGGACAGATCCACCTAACAGTATCGGTTTTGTAAAAAAAAATTGTTTTAAGATAAACTCGGAATTCTGATGGTGCGCTTTTTTTACAACAAACCTAACCAATCCTAACCTAATCGTCATTTTATATGTTTTAAAAAAATTTAAAAGTCATCCGCCTGAACGGGGATTCAAACAAGGGATGGGCACTAGCAAATGAAATAGACTATCAAATAATTCATTAACTATCGAATAAATTCATTATTAACTATCGAATAAATGTATTCGTCCGCTTTTGATTTTAATTTATATTTACAGGGCAAGCCGATATACATTTATATTAAAGCTGCAGAGCCTTCTACACACATATAACCGAAAAATCGCAGTTTTGTTTGATATTATCTTAATAATCGGCACATTAATATATATATTTTTTTTAATAGCAATGACATTAACGGCGAAATGTGGTTCCGTTTTGATTAGATTTGGAAAGAGAGGGCGCAAGCGGCAACAAGCTGATGTAAAGAATTTGACGCGTGCATTCACCGCTCTTCAAATGCCAGTCTACTTTGTTATAAGCTGAGTGATATTATAATAATAAATATTTATATTATCAATAAATTAAAAATTCAAGTACCACCTATTCCGTTCACTATCGTACTTCTTCAACATCAAAACATAAATAAATAATAAAAATAATATTCTCAACACAACACAATTGAAACCAAAGAAAACGGCCAGATATTTATTTAGACATGGGCACAAATTATCGAATGTATACCTAATCATAATATTTATTAAACATTTCAGTTCGTAGTTGATACTTTTTTATACGTATTATTTGAATGAATAGTTTTGCACTACTAAATAATTCAAATAAGCTGCATCTATCGAATAATTCGATAGTTTTTATTCGACAGTGCCCATCGCTAATTCAAACTCATATGGACTGCGTAATAATTCATATCAGTTTATCGTACCACCGGCTTAACAAACTTATGCAGTCAATCTGCAAAACTTATTTATACTCCGCGGAAAAAAATACTTTTTTGGCGAAAGGGTGCTAATGTAATATAGAGTTCATTGCCTGTGGCCGGTTCATGAAAAAAAATCCAGTATATTATTGGGTCCACAGTCCCGGAATAACTAATCATTTAAACGCTCTTCTAATTTAATGTCAAATGTCAATATTGTCAATTGTTATTTTTTGTGTTCCGTGTATAATGAGTTTTGCAAGATTAAATATAAATTCTGCAAAAACCATGCATAAATAAGCACACAGTGTAAGTGCTTTTTTTATTATCTATTTCTTGTTTGGCTTACTTACACATAAGCATATTAAATTAGTTATTGTAATTTTACCACAGGTCTTCCAATGGCGTCTGTCCTGTCACTATAATCTTTTGATTTTGTCAATGCTTATATTTCAGGTTTTGAGTTTGTAATTTCATAATTTTCATACGCTGCTATTATTCGAAGAAATTAATAAATTAAATAGAAATACCAAAAGAACGTTTATAAACTGCTTTATAAACCAAAAGTCGATCCAAAAACCGATGAGATATATTTGACATTTATTTTTGTTTGTTGTCATAAACAACAGCTATAAACTACTATTAAATTATGCATTTAATTTCAGAAAATTGTCATTGATTTGCGTGTTTCTGAGAAAAAGTGCTCACTATTATATATTTTTGAAAAGTTAAAAAAACAAATTTTATAGTCTATAAATATAAAAAATGGGGCCCAATAACTTTTTGACCGGACCTTGTATACTAATTCTGAAGGCGGAATTGAGTTCTACGGTTATATAAGAAACAGTTTTCACATTTTCGATAAGTTATCTGATAATTGAGATACGAGGGATGCCTGAAAATGCAAAAATTTCAATTTAGCCCTGTATCTTAAAAACTAAAAGGGCTATGAAAATTTTGTTAACGGCATCTTTAGTTTTACGAAAAAGTAGCACACCCACAAAATGGAACACCCCTGTATTTCCAGGTTTATATTAAAACAAATCTGAAATAGTTCCTAGCTTTAAGAAAAACAGTGTGGTGTTAATGATATATTTGAATAATATGTAAGATATAACAGAATAAGTACCCAACTAGAACATAGTAAATCATTGTATCATAGTTCCTTACAATGAAAACGAAATACTTGAGTTCCAAAGCACTTGAAAACATACGCTGCTTATATAACCACAAATCGTAACACAGAAATCCCTACTCATATTTTTCTACTAAAATATTAAAAAGTTTAAGAATATGTAATTAAACGACATATGCTTGTTAATACCAAAATAAGGTAGCTATTAGACAGTATCTTATCTATGTTATTATTTGACACTCATGGATTTCTCTTTTTGCATTTTTTGATATGAGCCTCCAGCTCCTTTATGCTATAGTCTGTATAACTGCAATTGAGGCAGCCAAATTTCCTTTTCTTCCTTTTGCCCTGGCATAGAAACTCGTGTTTTGCAAATATCGCTCTGTTAAAAAGTACTCCGCAGCAAGGACATCTTAGCTGATCTTTTGGTTTGGGTAGTTCTTCTAGAGGTCTAAAATAAAAGGAATCAAAGTTGAGATTCTGTTATGATCATACATTTCGTAAATAGAGATTGTAACTGTAGAAATTTGTTTTGCTGCTCCAATTTCTGTTTACACTACTGATAATTTCAAACATTCGAAGTAACTAATGAATATATACAGTGTGTCCCAAGTTCGTTTCTCTGCCAGTAAATGCAAAACGGTAAATTTGACAGCTGTCAAAATGTGACATTACTGGGACAATTTTTTAAGACGATTAAGATGGCGTGTATGACATGTCTACATCGTCTTTTGTTATCCAGCAACCTGCCTTAACTTTCATTTTTCTTATGGCCGCCATATTGGATTTTTCGATTTTTGGAAGCACCGTAAAATTTCCAGTCTATTTATGTATCACAAGTGCATAAAAAGATTTGAGTATCATCGAAATATCACACTTCCTAAAGTTAGGTCTTAATTTTTTCTAAGGAGGCCATGATTTATTTGTCACAAGATTTCATTAATAAGTAATGTATTAACGGTATTGAATTTTCAATATAACATGAACGTAAATAACGACTAAAAAATTCTAAATAAGTTCCTAAGTACTTCGTACCTAGGTTACATTAATTTACAAAATGACATATGGACGTGACAACTGTCTTTCATACAACCCTGGCAAGTGTATTTCCGTTAATATTTCTAAATGTGTCCAAAGCTCTTTGTCTCAGGATTTCTATTGTTGCAGGGGAATCAAATTCATAGACCTCATTCTTCGTGTGACCCCAGAGGTAGAAATCCAAGGGCGAGAGGTCAGGGGATTTAGGAGGCCAAGATATAGGACCATTTAAGGACATAATTCTTTCGTCAAGCTGCTCTCTTAAGAAGTTCCTGACTCAAATGGTGTTGTGAGCTGGACATCGATGCTGTTGAAACCAGGTTCTTCTAAACTAATCTTCCGTTAGAGTAGCTTGTGAAGCCGTTACAACCTTGTTTCGCAAAAGCTCTAGGAATATCTGTCCGTTTAGGCTCTAGTCAAACAAAAATAATCCTATATAAGTCGATTTCCTGAAATGATTAACAATTTATAAATAGGTGCCCAATTAAAAAAGGTAAGTTAGATTAAATTACCAATGACCCCACACCAAACGTTACTTCCAAATCTGGTCTGTAGAGGTCTCTCTGTCACTTCGTGAGAGCGTTCCACGGCCCAATGATGGTGTGCCTATTAAAATCTCCACATTCATCACTCACGAAGCCTAGTCGTCTTGGAAAATCCTTAAGTCCTTGAACTATTATGGGTTTGTGTGGATGATACTTAATTTTTTTAAACTCTGTGTGCCGTTGATTTTGGCACATAAATTTCCTGTTCTATAGTTCTTACCGATGCACTAGGATTTTCGTTGATGGTTTGTAAAATGTTTATATCGCGATTTTCATTGTCAATATTGTATCCGCTTTTATGTTGTTGTAAATTGGTCGTCGTTTATTGAGAGAAAGACGAAGTACTTATTAAAACACAACTTTGAATTATTTAACGCCAAAGTCAAAGCCCACTTTTGTTACAAATAAATCATGGCCTCCTTAGAAAAAATTGAGACATAACTTTACGAAGTGTGATATTTCGATGATACTCAAATCTTTTATGCACTTGTGACATATCACTAGACTGGAAACTGTAGGCTCTTTGTAAAAACCGAAAAACTCAATATGACGGCCATAACAAAAATGAAAGTTGAGGCGTGTTGCGAGATAACAAAAGACGATGGAGACATGTCGTACACCCCATCTTATTCGTCTTAGAAAAGCGACCAAATAATGTCAGATTTTGACAGCCGTCATTCACATACATTTTTGAAATCACAAGTGACAAATCTTTCAAACTAATGAAGTCCATGTATATACCAGTATTGTTCTTAAGTCATTGCAAATTTTTAGTAAAAACATCACCAAGTTCATACTTTTAAAAAACATCTTGTGCAAAGCCTTAAGACGATAATGACAGATTCACAGATAAGTATTTATTTCACGTCAATGGTACAGTGAATCGATATAACTGCCATAACTAATTTAATAAAATTGCATATTTCGTAAAGTACCAATAAATGAATAAAAAGAAGATAATTTTATAAGTAGCCGGCAAGATCACCCAATTTATGTCCACTTGATTTTTCTTCTATAGCGACATTTTAAGTCAAAAATAACCGCGCTTTAACAAAAATATTCGGAAATTTTCCGAAATTGCAGTATTAATGAATTGCGTCAAAATTTCTCCAGTTATTTTTTACATTGTTCGACAACACCTCAAACAGTTAATGATTTTTGTATCACCGTTACTGCATGAAAGTAGATAAGAGACCTCTTTGGACCGTTTTCAATCCGATTTGAAATCCTGGGAGGAAATATAATTCTTCGGCTTCTAATTTACTGCTGTCATGAATTTCTATCTCAAGACATGTCGAACATAAATTTTGGAGTCACAAAATCTCATCTAAAGGTTAATTTTGGTGTTTAACTATTTCTATACTTTCAAATGCATCCAATAATCTATTATTAGATCCATTTTTAATCAACTTAAGATCATTTATTCCTATTTGGTGATTGTTTTCTAAAGCATGTTGGGCAACGCTTGACTTTTCTGTTCTTTCGTATCTTAAATGTGTCATGTGTTCTTTAAAACGAATGTTTATGGAGCGTTTAGTTTGCCCAACATATTTTAGATTGCAATCATTACAGCTAATTTCATAGATGCCACTCCTCTCCTTCAAGTCGACTTTGTCTTTAGGGTTTCCAAGGAGATTTTTCAAACTGTTCTCCGTTTTGTAGGCTACTCTAAAACCTACGTTTTTAAATACTTTTTCTAGACCTCTCGTATATCTGGGAACATATGGGATTACTATGAACTTATTGGGAGCCTCAGGTGCTTGAAGAGTCGTGTCTATTTACTAATTTATTTACAAAATTACCATTATATCTATTACTTTTAGCTATATTTTTAATCCGATTCATTTCATTGTTAAAACGTTCTTCACTTAACAGAAATTAACTAATCTGTGAGTTAAGAAATAAAATGCTATGCTGCCATTTTGTGTTGACGGCAATAAAATGAGTCGGATGTTATATGCTGAAACTGAACATAATTACTACAAGACCCAATAATGAACTGCCTGAGCATCTGTCTGATCCACAGAAGATAAATAATTATTTTTTGAGTGCCATTTCCAACCTAAATCCGGATGCAGAGACAATGGATTATCTGGCAAATAACAAGTTAATAGGAAATCAATTTTCATTTAAACCGACAAGTGAACTAGAAATTTATCGCACTCTCCTCTCAATAAAGTCCAACTCCGTTGGACCAGATGGTATAAGCACGAATATCCTCCTTTACTGTTGCCCTCGTATCCTTCCAGTGATTGAACACATATTTAATTTTTGCATAGCTCATAGCACATTTCCGGCGCTTTGGAAGTCAACACACGTTTTTCCTCTAGATAAAAAAGCTGATCCTAAGGACTTTCAAGACCTGAGACCAATTAATTTATTATGCGTGCTCTCTAAAGTATTAGAAAAAATTTGGGACCGTCAAATCAGGACATTCGTGGAGGAAAACTCCATACTCCCTGAGTTTCAATCAGGATTTCGCAATAATCACAGCTGTGTTTCGGCATTAACTAAGGTCACAGATGATATCCAGATTGAATCAGATAGTGGCAGACTGACATTATTAGTCCTGCTTGATTACTCGAAAGCGTTTGATCGCATAAATCATAGCTTGATGCTGGCTCTTTTAAACTATTTGGGTTTCTCGAGGGGTTCATTAGATCTTTTACGTTCATACTTGCACAACAGATCTCAATCGGTTAAGCTGTGTGGAAAAATATCTGAACCCTCCTACATAACTTGTGGGGTACCTTTGGGTTCGATACTCGGCCCTTTGCTCTTCTCTCTGTACACTTCTCAGTTCCCTAAAGTTCTGCGATTTTGTAGATATCATATGTATGCCGATGATACGCAGGTCTATTTTTCATTTTCTGAGGACACCTTGACTGAAGCATGCAACAAAATCAATCAGGATCTGTCATCTCTTTGTAACATCTCTCGAAAATACTGCTTGACTTTGAATGCCTCTAAGTCGTGCATGTTGCTGTTTGGAGGGTCTGCAGCGCGCTTAAGATGCCTAGCCAGCATCGACGTTTCGATGAATGGAGTGCATCTTTCTTTGAAGGAGAGTTCAAAAAATCTGGGTTTGGTTTTGGATTGCAGAATGAGATTTTCGGAACACGTCTCTGCTGTTATCAGAAGAGCGTTTATGAACCTTAGAATGATCTACCTTAACAGGCACTTACTAAATAAGAATTGTCGCCTAATTCTCTGCGAAGGTATGGTTCTCTCCCACTTGAACTATGGCGATGTTGTTTATGGACCTAACATAATTCAGGCAGACGCTCGGCGACTGCAACTTGTTCAGAACGCTTGTATTCGGCTTATTTGTGGTCTTAAAAGGAGAGATCACGTATCATTGTCCCTTGAGCTTGGGATGGCTTAATATGGTGGATCGCAGAACATTACACTGTTCAGTCTTTTATTATAAAATTATTTCAAAGAAAAAGCCTACATACCTTTACGACAAATTAAAATTTCGCAGTTCAGTCCATACGATAAATATTCGGCATAAAGACCAACTGACTATTCCAACACATAGAACCGCTCAATTCTGTGGATCATTTAGCTATAATATTGCTAAAGTATATAACGAAATTCCCGCAAATATCAAAAACCTTTCGCTAATTGTTTTTAAGAAACGTCTCAAGGACTGGTTAAATAATCGTTTGTAGATTTTTATTATGCTTTTCTCGCTATTTGCTGGTATCTGCTATTGTAATGTTTCTCCTGCTCTCCTTTACATTCATTGCTTTTTACTGTATAAATTGTGCAATATTATATTTACATTAGGTTTACACGTAGTTTTATATGCTATATGTAGGTATAGAGCTTCTAGGGTGTTTTGTACATTTCAGTCTTTATCTTATCACGAGTAAAGATCTTTGCGCAGTCCATCATATTCCATTTACTTTCCACATTTGTAAAGTAGTCTTCGTGATTAGCCTTTGGGAGCAACAGGACATCGAATGGATCTTTACATCGTAGATTTGGGTTGAGTGGAAGAGCGCTGCTCTCCGTGAAAGCGGTGAGTGCGAACTCTGCCTTTGTTATAGATAGTGGTAACATTTTATATTTTAATATAATATCATTGTAATGATTATATGCTACTCTGTAACAATAAAGCAATAAATAAATAAATATACCTATCAGTATTAGTAAATTTCCTATAAATATCAAATTCTAATTTATCGTTATTTCTAATAACTATCGTCCACCACAGGTTCCAGTGTTAGGACTTCCCTTGTAGGACTATAAGATCTAGTGCAAATTATCTTTCAAGCTTCGATAAAAAAAACTCATAACACGAATAAAAAAATATCTTTAAGTCCAGTAGTGTTCACAGATATTGGAGAAGCCCCAGCTGAAAGAACTAAGAGACAAAGAAACATATTACCTGTAACATTTTTCGACCCTCTCCTTCTTCAGAGGTAAGTCTGCCACAGTCATCTTCAAGAATTTCTCCCTTCTTTCTCGGCAAAACAATCCCCTCCCCTCGTCTTGTACTATAATGATCCTAGAATCGTTTCCCAATTCACTGATCTCTTCGCGAGTTATAGTTTCATCGCAATCAATGATCACCTCCTTTAGCTTGGAGCTGGACTCTTCGGAAGCAACCTGTGGTTGGATCACCTCTGAGTCCGACAAGTGTTCACTTGGTTCCACTATCTCCACGGTAGTTTCACTGGGAGGAACTGAAGCCACTGGCACACAATCGCTCGATGATTCCGAGGCTTCTTGCTTGATTTGATGCGGATGTTTGATGAAAATTGTCTCCGAAATCACATTGAGTGCGGTAATCTTCTCAGAAGTTGCAGTCACCAGTGCTCTGCTACCAGTGGTACAACCCTGAGGAGTAAAGTATATGGGTTCCGATTTATTTTCGTTGCTTCTCTGCGAAGACAAATCAGTTTTCCCAAAAGTAAGGTTAGAGGCCAGTTCCTTTTTTATTCTGGCAACGATGTCGTCATTTGTGAGGTCTTCCACTTTAAGGATTTTGACCAGCGGTTTTCGAGGCCCTTGGACACCTAAAATTTGGGGCGTCAGTTTTAAAATCTCTTTATTTAACGATATATTTATCAGGCAACGGTAAATTACATCTGTGAGGTGCTTGTTTAATAAAAGAAAAGATGTGGTAATAAAAATTTATTGACAACAATACTGTGCTTAGTGATAACAAACGAATAAAATCTCCGATAATGTCATGGTGATTGTATCACAATGTGATATTGTGACCTTTCTCATTATAAATAAAGAATAGCCAAAAACACATTCCTAATGGGCAGTTTCAGGATGATATAGATCGAAGAGGAATGTTATTAACTCAACAATATCGAATCCAGAAGAAGAAAAACTCTCAAAGTCGCCAAATAGGAAGATCCAGCGATAGAAATATGCCATCGATAAAACTTGCTTATGTGAGAAGTCTAGACAACTAAATAATTACTCACATGATAACCAACCTATTCAGATTTCTGAAACTGCAGAGAAATATACCAGGAATTAAAAAGGTAATCTACATTAAGGTGCAGTAAGACGCAGTGTGTTTGTGAATGGTGAACTGTAGCTCTAACTATATAATGTAAGTATAATAAATAAAAAAATATATTCAAACAATGAGAAGTGCAAGGGTAACCTGATATATCTGGTGTAAAAAGCAATCATTACAGTAGTCGAGTACAAATTGCGTTTACTATTTATTTTTACCAAACTTTATGGGCAATTGTCAGAGAGTCAAGAGAAAAAGATATTTTGTAACTTTTGTCAAAAATTTGTCATTATAAAGAAAACTTCAAAGATAAGCCATTAGTTAAAGTTATTTTTAATACAGCAAAAAATTTTATTCGTTGTAATAATCAAACTGTCTAATTTTTCAATTTACCACTCTTATAATAGCTTCACTCCTCTGTTTGTATATGTGACAATACGGAGGCAATATTTAAGAAACAGCTTACTCAAACAAGATGAAATTTGGGTGTTGCCTGGTGCCCCTTGGAGACAGTATTTGGCAACTCTGTACCGTTTCCCACTTTTAAGAGGTACCTTTTAAATTTTAAATCGAACCATAACTTTCATCTTTCAGGTTAGTAATTTCCAAATTTTATTTTAACAGATGTTCAAAGTGACGGCCATTTTGCTCTAAACGTTTATTAATAATTTTTCTAAATGAGTTTCGAAAATCAAACTTGAGGTGATGTCTTGAACTGTGGGTCTAATCCTTTGCTTTATATCATCGACTGTTGTTGGAGCTATCGCCATGACTTTTTCTCTGAGAAAACCCCCTAAGAAAAAGTCAAGGAAAGTCAAGTCTGGGGATCGAGCATGCCACGTCCGATCTACCAATTAGGGTAATGTAATATTACGTTAATCTCAACAGTAATGTGGTGGTGCTCTATATTACTAGAACTAAATTGACCCTGGTAGTTGTTCAGGAATATCCGGTAATAGTCTGTCATTCCTCAGGAATCACAGTATCGATGTCCATTTAGTGTACCATCAAAAAAATGAGTTCCAATAACAACATCGCGAAATATCTCACACACCAAGTATATACCGATTATGGGTGCTGGTTAGCAACTGTTAGCATTCAGTGTTGATTTTTTCCAGCCCGATAATGCATATTATGTTAACTGACTGGACCATGGTTTGTAAAAGTACTTTCGTCGCTTGTCCATATGGTCCTTGGTGTAGGGTAATATGGTAGAGATGGAATTTTGTGCAATATTCTGAGAACTGATGTCTAACTTAACCCATCGTCTTTAGCTAGTTCTCTGGAACCAATATCGGGGTTAACAGCAACTGTTTCCAAAACTCTTACCGCCATATATTCATTTGTTTTTGTCTTCCAGCGATAGCGCTTTTTAGATGAAAGTTGACTAGCCGGACGACTCCTAGTTTCTAGCCTTTTGAATGCAATGTAGGATTTTCAGGGTAACTGGGTAATCATTCAGTTAAAAATTCCGAAGTATTGCGTTAGTTTTTTATACATTCTACGAGTATTAACAGCATGTCTATTTGGCAGTCGAATTCATTCATTTTTACTTAGTACAAGTACTTAATAAAAAATAAATAGGCATTAGAATTTTTCTGATTTGTTGAATTTAATAAATATTGACATTAAATCAGGGGCGTGCGGTGAAATTTTAAGAAAGGGAAGCAATTTTTAGAAACTTACATATTTGTAATGTAATTCGATTCGTCGAACATTTTTTGCAAATTCGTCAATGACGTCATCATAAAAACGTCGATGCTCCGACATATTTTGGAGAAGTTTATTTTCAATGGACAACAGCGATATATGCGAAAGTCTCTCCTGCCCCGTTGAATTTCTCACGAAATTTTTTATACGTTTAAGTGTTAAAAAATTGCTTTCTACTAATGAACTTGTGGCAGGTATTATCAATATTAATTCACACAATTTCGACACTTCGGTGTAGGCATCTTCCAGCTCCTTGTCTTTTAAAAATTGCATTAGTTCCTTAGCGTTATTATTTCCGCTAATGTCAGCAGTTTCCTAAATCACTTTTAGTTCATATCGCAGCATCAAAATTGCATAATGAAGAAGAAGAGATTTAAACGCATCTTCTGGAAAAGTTTTTCCTTTAAATGCATCAAAATCGCAGAGCTCGAGGAATTTAAAATCATTTAAACCGTTAAATCTATAGTTTATTTGTTGCTGAATTTGATCGATTATTTCATAAAAGAGGCATCTGTATGATGTTTGAACATCTCTCACCTTGTCTGTTCGAAGACGCTTGGCTTGTGGCTCTACATTTAACGTCATCGTTTTCTCCTAAAATAGTCATCTCTTTTTTGGCTTAACATGGATTTAAAATCATCCACTTTTTTTAGGCAAAAAGCAATATCATTTGTTTTAGTTTGTAATATATTAAAAACATTGTCCGAGAATGGAAATATTTCTGAAAATATGTTCAACAAATAATTAAAATTAAAATCTCGTTTTAAACAGTCCAAAAACCCCCTCGAACTATTTATTGCTTTTGAGTCCCATGTTTCATTATTTTCTATTATATTATCAAATAGTTCAATCAGTGATTCACGATTTTCAGATACTGTTAACACAAGTCTTCCATTATAGTTCCACCTAGTAGGAGCTACTTTGGGCAATCGTTTGTGAACAATGGAGTCCAAAGCTTGTGTACGTTTTGATGACTTGGAAAAAAAGCAGCCATGCCACTTAAAGTAACGAAAAATACTTTACCCTCTTTAATGTGGTTGATGGACTGGGATAAAACTACATTTAATTCATGAACAATGGACAAACACAGCACTTGGGAAAGTTAATTTAATAATTTAATTGTCCTGCCATCACTGCAGCTCCATTCAAGCTTTGAGCAACTAATTTATCTCCATTAATTTCTTTAGTAACGTTATCAACTACGGTATATAATGCATCTGCTATACGATTTTCGGGCACATTCTTAAAACCTAAAAATCGCTCTTGAATACCTCCGTCTATTTTAACGTAGCCTATTACTATAGATAATTGGCTAAAATTAGTGATATCAGTTGTTTCGTCCAGAACAATAGCAGTGAATCGCGCCTCGCCAATCTCCTGCTTAATTTTTTTTAGAATAATAGTTGCACAGCGGAAATTAAATCATTCTGGATTCGATTCCACGTTCCGCGAAAAACGCTAGACTGCTCTAAATGATTATATTTGAAGAAACCCTTGTTTCGTCATGACCTCTAAATCCCAATTCGTGCTGTCCGAGAAAACAAACAACATCGATAAGTCTTCTTAATATTTGCTTTTTTTTATCGACTAGTTCATTGTGTTGGCGGTGACTAATTTCCAACTGTTTATTAAGGGCGTGTTCAATTCTGGTTTTGCCGAAGACTTTTTCTTTTATGACGGCCTGTAAATGCGCTTTGGACATAATGTGTCTTTTTACAGCTTTATGGAAATTGTTTAAATTGGAAAAACCAGTTATATTCCAGAGACCTTTTTCATTTTCAAAAAGTAAATTTACTTATATTTTCACACCCTGTTAGCCATTTAAATTGTTCGTATTGTTTTTCCGGCTAAAAATGTCTAATACACTTTTTCATTTTTGTGGTTAAATTTTTCATAGGCGGTTTTGTCCTTCCTTTATTATTAAGATACACACCACACATTCACACACACTCTTCTTACTAAATTCTCCAACATTTTCAACGTTACTACTGACAGCCGAAGTTGACGGTATTTGCATATCCACGTCCGTATTATTGCCTTCCATAACGAACCATGCATGACGCGACGTACGTATCACACAACACACGGACAGCCGTTCAAACAAAGAACCTACTCCAACAATAGCTTCCGCCACCACTTAAAGCACGCGACAGAAATACAAAAATTGCAAAGAGCCGGTGGAAAGTTCAATAACCTCTGGCTCGATTCACAGGAAATCAAGCATACAGGACTTGGCTGCAGAGAAGCTAGCGGCCCGCATAGGTTCTATTCGATTTTCTATTGTGGCTGGGTCGGAGTCAAGGCCGCATTTATTATGGGCTTGATAATTAAAATAATATTTTAGCATTTTTAATATAAACTAAATTAATGGTTTCCTATTTTAAAAATTACATTTTAGAAAATGTTTTGTAATTTTTTTTTGGGGAAGCACTGCTTCCCTTGCTTCCATAGACTGCATGCCCCAGCATTAAATTATGTTTTGATTATAATATAGTTTTTTATAGAAATTAGGAATATCAAAAGAAAAACGCACCTTTCTATTTAAAAACTAAAAATTAGCCCCCACCCCTCAAAAGTGGGAAGAATTATAAAGTTGCCTATAATGTGAAATAGTGTTCTCCAAAGAATACCAGAACCACCCTGTATACATACAACTATTATTATTTCTGGTCCCATTCGAGCGAAAAACTTAGCTAGAAATATTCAGAAATGCGAATTATGAATTTTCAGTCGATGTTCAATAATTCAAAATGGTGGCGCCATAACACAATACAAACGAGGTCACAAATATAAAAATGTATGACACGAAAAAAGCGTGTCAATAAATAAGAACTAATAGATTTATTTGTCTTTATCGAAAATGTGTTGTCATAAATTTAAATAATTGTACTCAAACTTTTTTTTCCTTTTTTTAGTTTACTTTTTGAACGCGTGGTTTCCAAAATCACTAAGTTATGCTAAAAATTAAAGAATAAAATTGATCCAGTTTTTGTAGAAATATTTCCTTATAATTTTTGGTGTTAATGTATGCAACAATGCCTAGTTTAAAATTTGTTTCTCTTAGATTCTATAATAATAAACTTATATTTAAAAAATATAGTTAAACCTAGAAACAATGTTAAGATTCAATAATAAACAAATGCCATTTTTTGAAGGAACGGAAAGAACTTTTTATCAAGGCTTTATTGGCCTGTATATAACATATACAGCAAAAATTGATGTTATTAATAAAACTTGCCTTGCCTTCAAAGTTTGGTAAAAATAAATCTAAACAGCGGTTATTTAAGATTCACTTTTTCGACCAAATCTCTAAAAACCCACAAAACTGTTCCATTTAAAAATGTAATAAAAATAAAACAAAACTAATGTGGATTTAGTCATTTACGATGAGAAAGGGAGTGTAAATAATAAAAAAACACCAGGTAAACCTATTTATAAATAAAAATCTTTGGTATCCTTAATTTTGTTGCCAAACATGGCCTCGAACGTATAAAAAAATTCTTGGTGTCTCCGATGGACGTGTGTTTTTAGGTGGCTCTTCTGGTAGGCAGCGTAGTCACAGTAGGGACAGTTAAAAGACCTAACTTTGTTACACTCAAACCTTTGATGCCTACAGAGGTTAGGTTGGTGTTTAAACACCTTCCCACATGTAGAGCACCTGTAGTGTTGCAGGTTCAGTCTTGCTAAAACAAAAAAATACATGTTAGCAATATACAATATATTTCCAAAGCGATTACAGGACAATCAAATGTATAAGAGTCCTTAATTCCTCTCCAACATTACGATTATAATTAGCAAAATACCACACTATTATCACTCTTAATTAAAATTACTCATATTTACAGGTGACTCTTAAAACATAGAGTTTAAATTATATTTTGTATCGACAGTAAATTTGCAAAAAAAAAGTTTCTTTCTTTCCAAATTATTTTAGAATTTTTGTAGGATCAGATAAACTGTAAAAATTTACATATGTAGAGAGAAGAAGAGGGACCCTTACAGGGTAGAGTGAGTACTATTCCGTTACTGCCATAACAGATAATGGACAACATAGAGTAATACTGGGTAAAGTATTGGTGACAAAGAAATCATTAATCAAGGCGTCATCCAGCTGCTTTTTTTTAAGTTAGAGTTTTGATATTTTGATCAAAGATATAGGTCCTTAGGACCCATACATTCCGTGGAAAAACAATTGAATATCGCTTCCGGTGTATCTGGAAGTAGACCTAGGTCGAGAATTTTAAAGAGAACCCTGTATATATTTTTAGACCCTTCAATAGCGCGAAAATTTCGCTTTTCAATGACATTTCACAAGTAGACATTTGTTTTAAAATGGGGACGCAGGAGACATTGCTTCTAAAATGAATATGGCGGTACTGTGACGTCATCGATCGAGTTTTCGTCAATGAAACGGCAAATAAAGGAACCACTTTGATTATCTTGGAAGAAACATGCAAAAATTTCGATTCATCTCCTCTTAGGATACCTTTTAGTAGTCCTTTCATATGACAGTGTTTCTCTTGAATTTTGTCGAAAATTTTAAATAGAAAATGGTAATTTTTCTAAATTAACATTAATTTAAAAGTAGATATCAACAGATAAATACCTGATCCACTACACTTTTTGCTTTTATTTCCAAGTAAAAAATCATGTTTATTTAATTTTAAACAAGTTTTCTAATTCTAAAAATTACATTAAATGAAATTTTCTATCTGCTGACCGCCTTGTTGCTGACAGAACTGAATTGTTCTGATGTTTTCAGTAAGTAAGTTCCTTAAATGCTCTTCCGCAATTATATCTCTCTCTGTCTTATTCGATTTTCTAGGATCTCTAAAGATCAATTCATATATATATATATATATAATTATATATAATTATATATATTTATATATATATATATATATATATATATATATTGGACTTCTTTCTTGGGTATAGATTTATTTGCAAAATCAAACAATGGGATTAAGTTGACGTTTTGCCTATCATAGTAGGCTTTCTCAAAAATTGCTCATTCCTTTATTTTTTTTGGTATATAAGGCTTTCTTTTCCTATCTACAAATAATTTAAAAAACATTTAGTGGTCTAATTATAAAAAGACATTTACAATTTTTCTAAAACTGACTTAAAATTTTATACTATTGACAAATAATTATTACAAAATTAATAAAATAAGATTACATACCTCGAAAAATGCATGTTGATTATTTATTTATATTTGAATGATAGATAGCAAGTTAGTGGTCTGCCAGGCAACTCATGGCACAGTTTTAGGTAAAAATATGTTCTTATCGTAGTACGTTTTTCTGAGGAATTTAAAGATAATTTTTTGCTATTTTTTAATTTAAACCTTAGAGTAGAATCAGACATTCACAATGATATACTACATTTTAAAAATAACGTCTTAGACGAAGTTAAAACTATACTAAAATATCAAATTGTGGTATATTTGACTTAAATTTTTTAAGTCTTGTTTGTCATTTACGGCATTTTTTTCTTGTTTTATGTGAATCATTTCTTTGATAATTAATTTCTGATACAGGTTATCTTCATCAATGATTTTGGTTTCAGAAAAATTAAATTCGTGTTTTGTGTTTTTTTCATGTTTGTGTAATGCAGTGGATGCATTCTTTTTATACTTATGCCCGTTTATTCTATTTTCTAAAAGTTGATTTGTCATACCAATATATTTCATAGGGCAGTTTAAACAATGAATTTCATATACGAGATTGGATTTTTTATTTTTAGGAATTTTAGTTTTTAATTTTGTAAATAGGGAGCCTATTAGGTTCTGGGCTTTATGACACACAATTATGTTATATTTTCCTAAGATATGTTTTAATTTTTCAGATAATTGAGATGTGTATGGCATTGCAATATATTTTTTTTGCCAATTAATATATACGTTTTCGAAACAAATTGAATAATATATTATCGTCCTTTGTTTGATAATTTTTGTATCAGTTTTTCTGGGAAATGATTTGCATTCAAGGTCTCTTTAACTTTATTATTTAGGACAGTATTTTGGTTCGTTAAATATTTAGAATCACAACACTTCCAGGTCGTTGGTATGGACGGTGGGAATTGAAATTAAGATATCGTCCAGACCAAGTTTCTTTTGTAAACCAGTTAGTTTTTAAATTATTTTGTTTTTGTCTAACTTGCTACCTATTATTCAAATATAAATAAATTATCAACATGCATTTTTCGAGGTATGTAACCTTATTTTATTAATTTTGTAATAATTATTTGTCAATAGTATAAAATTTTAAATCAGTTTTATAAAAATTGTAAATGTCTTTTTATAATTAGACCACTAAATGTTTTTTAAATTATTTGTAGAATAGGAAAGGAAAGCGTTATATACCAAAAAAAATAAAGGAATGCAATTTTTGAACCTCTATTACTGCATGGAGATTTGATTTTGAAGGTGGCCATTATTCAATATATATACTGGGTTTAAGAATAATAATATATATATATATATATATATATATATATTGCCCTTGTGCAAGTTTTTTTTGATCTTACGATATTTTTATGAGAGAACCTAATTATAAAGAAAAACTCTATTCATCATTGTTTCTCCGATTAATGATCTTTTTTCTTAAACGTGAAATCTTCAAGAGTTAAAAAATTTATCATTACAATAATAAAAAACATAACGATCATATCCTTTTTTCATTTGCCAGTGAAATATATTTTTACAAGACCACTTAACAGCAAAAGTTAAAATAAGAATGATCGCTTCAATTGATCTCCACGAATCTGATGTATTAAAGTCTACTTTAAGCTTTAATCAATAAATCTCTAAAACTACTGAACTAAAATACATGATATTTCAATCGATTTGAAGGGAATCAAAAGACCTTTAAAACGAGGGTTCACTCGACCCCCTTTTCCATTTAAGATTTTATGGGTGCTACCACCCCCGCCTAGGCGGCTGCAGGTATGAACGTGATTTTATGATAATTTAGTGTCCCCCTCAAAGACAAAATCGACGGATCCGAGCGTTTTTCAAAAAAAATTATGAGCTGCCCGTAAATGCCTACGTTTCGTTTTCGATGCGCCACCCTGTTTATATATATATATATATATATATATATATATATATATATATATATATATATATTTTTTTTTTGAAAAAACCACATTTAGAGAAATCCATTAGGGTTAAGTCGGGCGACCTAACTGGCCATTGGATTGGACCATTAGTACCAACCAATTCATTGAGGTAGTTCGTTACAGTTCTTGAGCTATAGACTGGAGCGTCATCTTGTTGGAGACCATTCTATCATTTACATCTAAATTTGAAAAATGTTCAATTTGGAGAAATCCCAAATACATTTCACCATTCAACGACCTGTGAAAAAAATTGGACCGATGACGTTCAGTCCTACTATACCCAACCAAAACATTCCCTCCAAAACTCCTTCTGTTACACAGGCCAACACAGATTTTGGTGCTATTTTTACACAGTTCCAATTTTTGGATGCAGAATGATTTTGGATTTTGCCTGCAGATTTTTAAAAAAAAAGAAAAAAAAATTGTGTATATATATTTTATGTTATAACTGTTATAATATATAATTTTAATATTTCCAGTTAAAAAAACAAAGACACATGGATTTATTTAAGTATTTATTGCAAAAACTTAATTTACATAATTACATTAGTCACTAATCACATAAAAATTTTCTTTTATACGACTTTCTAGAATGGAGTTCACTAGGGCAGTCTCGCTGAAGGTTCCAGCAGTAGTCCGCCATCATGTGGCTATCCCATCGTCCTTGATAACGATCTTCCATAGTTTTAATATCCTGATGGAATCTTTCCCCCTGTTCTTCACTACAATCACCTAAGTTTTCTGGAAAACGATCTAGGTGGTTGTGGAGGTAGTAAATTTTTATACTCATGTTACAGCCCAAAATATTAAAATTTGAAAGCATAGTTTCCACTAATTCTACGTAATTCTCTCTTTATGATTGCCAAGAAAATTTTGTACTACTTGAACAAATGAACACCAAGCGTTAGATTCAGTCTCGTTCATTGATGTGGTGAATTGTGGATCTTTAACAAGTTCCCTTATTTGAGAACCATCAAATATACCAGCTTTTAGTTTTTCCGTGCTAATGCCAGAAAATTTACGTGACAAATACCCAAAACAATTTCCATCTCGATTTAAAGCCTTCACAAATTGCTTCATTAGGCCTAACTTGATATGCAAGGGCGGAATTTTTTTTCTCTTGAAACCAAAGGTTCGTTGAACACGTTTTGTTTTCCTTGAATCATGACATCTCTTGAAGGCCAATTTTTGTTAACCCAGTGCTCATTTTTAGCTCTGCTGTCCCAAAGGCACAAAAAACAAGAATATTTTGTATAACCACTTTGCTGTCCAAGGAGGAAGTTAACCATTTTTAAATCAACACAAATTGCCCACTGATGTTCTTTCTATTTAATTTTTCTCAAAACTAATGCAATTGTTTCATTTTCTTCCCTCATGGTAGTAGAATGACCAATAGGAATTGAGCCATATTTGTTACCGTTATGTAAAAGAACACATTTTAAACTACGTTTTGTCAATAAAAAGGGGCCAATCATCTCGAGTGTATTCAGGCAAACCCATTTTTTCTAAGAGCCCTTTTATATTGTTACAGAATACCAAGTCATTTTCCTGAGCGAAAAAAGGCAGCAGATCTTTATCTCTTTTACGATAAAATGTAATATTAGTACCTGGACAAAGTAGATTTTTTTCTTTTAATCTGGATGCAAGTAATTCAGCGGATTCTTTTGAGAGATTCAGGTCTCGTATAAGATCGTTTAGTTCTTCTTGATTGAAACACTGCGGAGTTGCTAAATCTGCTTCAAATTCGCTGTCGTTTTCTGACTGAATTCTTTGAACTTCGTCAGGCGTTGATGTTTCTGTATCATCTTCTGTCAGTTCGGGTAGACTGCTGAATGATGGAACGGTATTTCTTCCGAAGGCGCTACAGGCCCTCTTACAGAATCTAGATCAGGATATGTCCATTTGTGTCTATTGTTTCTATTTATGCCTTTAATCTTAACGAGACAAAAATAGCAGTCGTCATGATGGTTTCGCGGTTCTCTCCAAACCATTGGTACACCAAACTTTAGGCACTTCCTCTTTCCAGTTGTCCACTGTCGCAAATGTTCAACACATGTTTTACATATGAAATGTGGGGCCCAAGATTTATCTTGATCTCCTAAATGAACGCCAAAATAGGCAAGATAAGCTTTTTTCACAAAGTCAGAAATAGTGTATTCACCACACACATAACAAAAAACATCGGGATGATTTACACAGGTACGTCTGCTTGTGGATGCCATTGTTTCAGTTTAGTGTCTTGATACTACAAAACACAAAATTTACACAAAATGGTAGCACAACTTTACTTGGGAAAACTCAGTAATATACCAAATCGAGTACAGCCAAGCAGGTATAGAAGGATCAGGTCATAGGCAATTACAGGTATAAAAGTAATTAAGAGCAGTGTATTGAGTAGTTCCTAGTATAGGAACATTAGGTCAGGGACAATTCCAGGTATCCATTTGGTTAATTAGATTCTGGGAAATTTCTATTTTGACGATTCAGTACATATTTATCTCTTTATTTGTTGTCCTTTATCAGAAAAAAATATCAATTCACCTGTAACCTGTATCTCAAAAACTAGAGCTGATAGAAAAAATCTGGTGAGCATTTTTGAAATCAGCTCTTTAAAAACATCTAAAATCAGATGTTAGATTTCCGGCACCAAATTTTTGTTTTCATTTTGTCACCCTGTGTTATCAGTCGTTGATTTTTTCTAGCCTAATAGCGAGTGTTTTGTCGGTTGATCATACCGAGATTAGAAAATCTAGATTCATCTGAGAAGAGTATTTGATAGTGTAATACTCTATTTAATAACATTATACTTTTCCAAAAACGAATTACAAAAATTTAAGCGCCTCTCAAAGTCATTTTCTTGAACTAATGGTTCAAGTCATTGAATACAGAAAACAAAGGAAGGAGTGTAAGCTCTTTGATTGTAGTCCGGTATGGACTTTTAGAAACAAATATGCAGCAATTAAATACACAAATTTGCTTTGATTTTTTTTTTAATCTGAAATATCAAATTAATATTATATTGTATGTATTATATAAATATATTAGTATTATATTGTATTGTATTGTGTTTTTTTTTTAATTTTAGAACAACCACAAGCCGCACGACTCACCCTAACTTCTTAAAAAGCACAATTGTACCACTTAAAAAAATAATAAGAAAGTGTCATGTTGTATGCTTGCTTAAATCATATAGGGATAGTAGGTAGCAAAGAAAAAAAAATACTTTTTAAAAATTACAATTTATTTGTAAAAAGCTATTGGTATATACATAATATTCGAGTAAAAAAATAATTACTTAATTTCCCTTGTTAATGGTAGGTATGTCGAGTATGTAAAATGATATAGGCAAAGGGAAAAAATTGATGTGTATACAATTGAAACCACCAAAAACCTTAAATTTTAGGACTTTAAAATGATTGAAACGAATGTTTTTTTCGAAATAACCACAATAATGTTTTGACAAATTTTTAAACGTTATGGACAATAAGTGATTATCTTGTTTATTTAATTTAGCGCCGTTGCTCCTTCAATGCTAACGTGTACGAATCGTAGGAAAGTCGGTTCACCTTAAATAAGAGAAACGTGTGAATATGTGAGATCTTTTTTGACAAACTTGTAATAACCTACTTCACATAACACTATAGATTTTGTTTTAATATAAACTTGGAATAGTTAGCGAACTTAACCAATCTTAACGTAACCTAACTTTAAGAAAATAAGTAATCCAAATTTTTATTAATTATAAATTTTGTTAAAAAAACTAAAAAAAAGTTTTCATCTTTGTCGGGATTCGAACCCACATGTTACACGACGCGGACTGAAAACCTACCACTGCGCCACCAAGCTTTTTGATGAAAAACATATAAATAACGTATATTAGTCGAAATGTGAACGCTAATCACGTAACATCTGCTTTCGCGTGAACCAAAATTTAGAAAATTCGTTCACGTTAGCGTGGAAGAAGACATAGCGTTAATTTAGCGCCCGTTTTTGTATATTTCGCAATCGGTCTTAAGGCATTCATACTAACTGATCCCCTTCGAGGGCAAACCAAACGTCAATAACAATTAAGAAATTTGAGTACTTGGGTTTAGACCTTGTCAAATTAGAATTACTTTCCGACGTTTCGGCTGCACGAGGCATATTCGGGATCTTCACTGCTGAAGATGAAAATTAAATATTTTAAATTAGATAATGACGATATTTCAGTCAGTTTTGCTGTTGAATCCAGGTATATAAATGTGCCTATTGACCATTCTGTTACCATAATGTCTGACTATTTTAATCATAAAAACCCTGATCGGGTTTTAAATTAATTAATAAGTGAATGCTTACGGTTTCTTTCAAGATACTTTTTATGAGAAACCCTCGGATGTCGCCACGGGATCTCCGCTATGTCTTGTGGTAGCGATATTTTGGAAGCTTTCGAGATATGTCGATGATAATTTTATGATATGGTCACATGGAGAAAATTTTTTTCCAACTATATATATACAGTGGTGGCTCGTGGTGAATTATGTTGGGAGGTCAAAAACAAATTTAAAAATAGGCATACTTAAAATAAAAGTAAACATCTTATCTTTAAATTGAGCTTTAAATTCTCTTGAAGTTCAGGTCTACTCTTCGTTCTTTAGAATTGGAAAAATACTGAATGACACGTTCGTTAAAATTGCACGCACCTTTCTTTCATAAACGATTTCTCGATACTTAACATTGCTAAAGCGGATAGTCTATCTTGGCCCAACTTTTCAACAAAATTTATAAGCCCTCGAAAAACCTCCGGACTTTCAGAAAAAGCCGTTTCTATAATTTTGTTTAAAATATAACGATTTTTGGATACATTCTCATTAAAATCTCTAAGGGATTTTCTATAAGCTGTGTCTAGCTGAGTGCGAATATCAACACTTCCGACCGTAGCATAGTTCACCGAACATTTCATCTGATCTGCAGAAAACGCATGTTTTTTTATTTTTTCTTTTAAGTGTTTTAAGTCTTTAACACCGGTTTTGCACCATAATAAGTCTGATGAGTCCTCAGAAAACAACAAACAAACATAACAGTAAAATGAGTTAGAGACTTCACAACCACATATCCAGTTAGCTAAATCGTACATACTTTTGCGAAAGTTTCGATGAACCTCTTTATTTTTGTCTTTACTAGTTTGTCGTAAACTAAGTTCTGGCAAATTACGACCACTTACCTTGAATTCGGTTATTTTCTCAAAATTGAGTTCGTTAACACTCTTTAGTTGTTTAATTTTTTCCAATTCCGACATTTTATTTCATCTACATTCACAACTCAAACATAGACCACCTTGATATTGGTTATTTTTGCAAAATTAAGTTCGTAAGCACTTTTTAGTTGTTTATTTGTTTGCACTAGTCACCACCAACATTTTATTTCCTGTATATTTCCAACTCACACATGGATCATAAAAATAAAAAACATATATATTACAAAAAACAGTATATAAATCAATTTTCATCGATTAAAAACGTCCGAAACAATATCGAGTTAGAATATCAACCGCGCGACCTCTGAACAATTGAACTTCCGCATGCCGACGTGATGCCGCGACCGATCGATCGAATTATGAGAGACCGGCTGATGACCAAAATCCCGATATCATATTCCATTTGCTCTCACGTTCGGCTGCCGCTCGGTAGCTGTGAAATCTTCGTGTACTTTCCACAAGCTTTAAGGTAATCAGGGCAATTCAGGCTGCCCAGCCTAGCTTAGTATAGCGTATTTTATTATGCCTAAGGAACGCATCGAGACCCTTCGAACTACCGCGAGCGGCAAATAGTGTAGCGTATTTGACTTCTCCCAAGGTTCGCGTTTTATTACAACTATTAGGAGGGACAGTCAAACGAATAATTTATTTTCTGAAAAATTCCGTCATTGACCAAATGACCCTATGGAAGACCCGCCACTGTTTCTATATCATTTAAACCAAGATCATAAGATGCGCTATGGAAATTGAATCAGATGGTGCCATTCCCTTCGTTGATGTTTTGGTAAAAAAAAGTGAACGACATCCTAGCTTATTCTGTTTACAGGAAACCGTTACAGACGAATAGATTTTCAGATTTTAGTTCCCACCATTACCCATCTCAGAAACCATCGGTTATAAACCCATTCATTTTTAGAGCTTTATCAATATGTAATATAAATTCGTTTCCGAAGAAAACAGAAAAACTGACCGAAGCTTTAAAATCAAACGGATATTGTACTCAAGGTATTAGGCGTTCAATTAAGTATATAATCCCAGATCTAAACCAGTATTAGATAATCAACCATTAAGTAGTGCAATTCTGCTTTTTTTACAGAGTACCACAGATAAAACTGTAAGAATTCTGAGATCTGAAAAGATTGGGAAATGCTTAAGATGAACAAAAGATGTCATTCCTTTGCAATCAGAAGAAGTTTTTAAAATTCCTTATTTCAGATGTAAAGTATCTACTAGAGTTAAGCAAAATGAAGGATGTATCAGTTAAAAACAAATTGTTCAATCCCCTGTCGCTGACCACGAGCACCCAACAGTGAACGTAAAAGATACCAAGGTTCTTTCGTTAATTTCGGGATATTAAAAAAAGATTAGAGAATCTTTTTGAAATCATCAAGCACTTAGAAAATTTCACTAAAGACGCAAGCTACGTGCTGCATCATGAGTGGAAACCAATAATTACAGTGCATCATTCATTGTCTTGATCTTATGCAGTGAAAATCCCTGAAGAAACTTCGTGCAGCCTCAGGCGAAACATCGGAATGTAATTCCAGGTTGGCGCTGCCCAAACCTAAGAACCATGATTTTTAACTGTTAATACGTTTTAGGATCTTTAGTTTTATTTATTATTTATGTCCTATACCACGTCCAGAGAAAAACTTTATCTTGACAGTACCACGTTGTGTTTATGAAACATGTGTCTTTTCAGAGTGCATTTCTGGTAGGAGCTGTAAGGGCAGAAATCACAGAAGAAGGTCCTTTCTTTTCCGCACTCGAAATTGACGTGTCGTTTCAGATTCGCCCTATTAGAATACCCCTTTCCGCACTGCATACAAGGAAACCACCTTCGCTTGTCTAAAATTAAAAATAATTCGTCTCAAATGTTTTTTATACGATTATTCTAAAAGTATGTCTACAATACATATCTACTGATTCATCGTAAATGTAAAAAATTAAAATTTTAAAGAAATAAAATGTATATAAAATAAATGAAATAGTCAATGTTAAGAAGAATTTGATGTTAATTATTAGTTTGGATATTTTTTGAAAGTAAACTTCAAGTAGCTGATTATTGTAATAGTACTCAGAACACAGATAAAGAAAAATTGGCTGTTTTTCGACTCAAGCTTATTAAGATCATTGACTTCTACACAATGTATAAACAAATTCATATGTAGTACTCTTGGGAAATAAAATTTATACAGGGTGTCTCCAAAAGTAATGGGACACAGAGCAACAGCAGATTAAATAAAAGATAAAACTTTGACTCCCTGTACCTTGGTTGATGTCAAGTTTGAGATAAGGCAAGTTTGCATAAATCGCATTATTACTTTTGGACAATTACTTTTGAAACACCCTGTATATAGGTTTAGAGAGTCCAATTAAGAATGGTCTCCGGCCATAACTCGGAAACCGTTGTTCACACAATTATAGAGAAAAAATATTTATAGGTAAATGGGCCAAGAAAAATCACTGGAAATTATTTTCAAGTTCTAAAAATGGCCGCTAGGGGGCGTAACAGCAATTCAAAAATGGGAATGCCGATTTTCTCTTGAATTTTCTTTTTTGTATTCTTCAGGCAACTTATTGCTATTTATCTTTTTTTTCTGTTTTCAACAATAAAGTGGTAGGAAAATGTCAATTTTTTTTTTCTTTCAAACGTTTATATCTCTGTATTGGATGAACCGATTACATTCAACTTGGGGTCAGAAAAAGCGCGTTTTATACTCTTCACGTGGAGTTAATAACTGTACCGTAATGATTCTATTAGTGGTCACTAGAGGGCCGTATTGAAATTAAAAAAGTTGATGTTGGTCGCCTGAATCCAAAACGTCGGGTTGAAAAACTAACCTCACCAATTTGTAGAGGAGAAAAAATGACAATGGTGGAAAGAAAATTATTTTCATCTGTCATTTCAACCAAGCCTTCAATTTTAAACAAGCTAAAAAAACAAAAATTAACTTTATTAGTTTTTCTATCATTTTAGGCTTAGTTGAAATGACAGACAAAAATAATTTTCACTTTACATTTATCACTTTTTCTCCTCTACAAATTGGTGAGGTTAGTTTTTTAATCCGACGTTTCGGATTCGGGCGACCATCATCAACTTTTTTAATCTAAATACAGGCCTAGATTTTTTATTTGACTAATCGATACCTTTTATAACCTTAAATTAAATTATCGTAGCATTTGATTTTTTTGAGAAAATTCGAATTATTTAAAAAAATACGAAAAAACGCCATCTTGTGTGGGATAAATCACCTTTCAGAGATTTGGTCATGGATTAAATTAGAACCTGTGTAATAAGCTACTAATTACTGAAAGAAAATATTATGGTATGTAGTAGGGGATAAGAAAAAAACATTTTAAACCAGGACCAAGTTTTCAAGCAGTTCTCCAGCTTTTGAAAAAAAGTGTTATAATTAATTTATAATTATGAGGGGTGATAAGAACAGGTATAACCGAAAAGTCAAGCATCTGTAAAAACATACCATCGGACGAATTAAATTTATTCAGGCGTTGCCAAATGCTACTTTTTATCCAATAAACGGCTATAAATTAAGATTTGTATAGAAATACTATTATTAACCATTCATATCTGAAATATTGAAACTTATATGTTCGTTAACAATAAATATTTATTTATAATGAAACGTTGTACAGATAAAAATTATCCAATTCAGTCAACTTCAACTACTCTAATTAGATATGCAACATTCGGCAACCATGTAACAATCTAACAGTGACAATTCCGGCACCAAAGTATATTTCCTGTATAATTTTCAATGCCAGTAAGAAGAAACCGTTTTAAAAATGCATGAAAAAAACTCACTTCCTACCAATTGAGTACCCGATAGATACGCATAAAATAAATATCATTAAAATATATTTTTTATTATCCTAAATAACACTATTATTTCCACCTTATTTACAGTGTTCAGACCATAAAATAACACAAATTTTAATATACTTAAAGGATGAATGTCCAAAATTTATAACGTCTTTTCTTCTTGCCGTTGATACGTATTATGTCAATGACCATGAGCGTAATATAAGAATTCTAATCTATTTTTTTACATTAATCATAAAAACCACATACCAAAGTTCATTTATTTCTGTTTACTTCTGACTGTAAAATAACGTACCTACATACCAGTATTTGATGATAATTTATTGAAAGAAATGTATATTTTTTTATGTCACATATGTATGAAGAGATATGTATTTTTTGTATACATCAATATGAACCCTTAAAGTAATTAACTGAACTTAAAAATTAATAAAATATTACCAAGAATCTCGTATCGCGTAATCCAATTAATACAGAAAAACAACAACATTTTGACTTACCCGAGAAAAAAGACGTTAGGAGTTAAGTGGCCCAAATTTTTACACACTTCGCGTCTGTTATTGTAAAATCGTGTATCCTATTTTATCTATTTTACTCCAAAAGTTCCGCATTATATTTAACTTTCGTATTTTCAAGTAATTTTAAATACTGGAGTATTATTCGGTTACAGTAGTAAAAAGACAATGTATGGAAAGGACAATTTTTCGAGACAAGATCAATTCAAAATAAAATACGAGCCCTTACTATTTCTATTTTTACGAGTTTTTACTATTCGTATTTTTACCTAGTTTAGTTCAAAAGTTTCGTGTCAAATACTGGAACTCTGCTGGTACATTATTCAGTAAGTAAGTAAAAGGACAATGTTCCTATTTAATTAAAAAAGAGGTTATCTGAATACATTTTTGTTGATAAAAATTATATATAGTTAATGAAATATTGCAAAGATTGTTATTACAGTATTATAATCACCATAAAATCTAATTTTAATTATTAGCAAGTATTCATTTTGGTCATAGACATTTTTCTATGTAAGATAGTTGACAACATCTTTTCGAATCAACCGACTCAGGATGATAAAATAGACCAATCCAGTAATCATTTTCACGATGTTCGAATGCGTTCAAATCAAAACAATTCCGTCTCCCTGTAATTATATCCATGTGTCCAACATATATGTAATTAATATAGTAAAAAAAACTGAAATGGATCATGTAAAAATATTTCTTATTTTCGATTTCGAGACTTTATGCGTAAAGTCTCTTGACAACCCTAATTCATCTATGAAACAAATTCAATAAACACTTCTACAACAGTTTAGAATCAAAACCACAGAAAAACCGATTTCATTTTTAAAATATGGCATAGGAAAAATGCTAAGTATGAAAATGCCATTTCTGTTCTTGCACCTGCACAGTTGCAAACATCCGGTGCGTTTTCAGTTAAATATCTCTATTATTTTTATTATAAATGTCCCATAATTATATTAATCGGCATATGAGACAAATTAAAATTGAAAAGGTGAATTCGTCTTCGCTGGGACTCGAACCCACAACCCCTCTGCAATCTAGGCGATCCTGGGTTCGAGTCCAAGCGAAGACAAGTTAACTTTTTCAATTTTAATTTTCTAATATGCGGATTTAAATAATTTTGGGAAATGTTTAATAAAAATACAGCCATAAAGCAACAGCAATGTATTATTTTTATGAAACATACAAGCTCTATCCCCACTCATAAATATATGACTCATTAAATATTTCAGGAACAGTAAAGCTTTTGAGCGACAATACGGTTGTAATCCAAGTTTTAGCTTCTAATATAGTTTATTAGCATTTCAACATAAATCGATTTTACAATAACATTTTCTATAACATATTTAATAGTATAAACAAATACTGATATCTATAAAATAAACACTTCAAGACGAAAAAAGTTGCTACAGTATATAAAATTTATACAGTATTACTGCTTCTTTTAAACAAATTAAAGCTTTTTTACAAAACCCGCCACAATTTTTACATTGCTTTTAGCTAATATGCCCTAGAGAGACTTCCTGAACTCGTGATACTGCTCCTTATGCTGGCATATCACGTGACTTTTCAGGTGATATTTGTGATAACTCGCATAGGGACAATACGGGCATATAAACGATTTAGATTTTTGGCACTCGAATTTCTTGTGTCGGCTTAAGTTGGGTTGGTGCTGGTAAGCTTTTCCGCACACGTCACAAGTGTACATTTTCCTATCGAATGGAATACCTAAAATAAAAGGTTAATATTTAGCAGAGTCCAGTTGCATAAAAAAGGCAAAATACCTATTTTTTGTATGTTTTGTTCAATAAATATTTCCTTTATTAGAAAATTTAGAAAAAAAGTTAAAATATGGCTTTTTTTGATTTTTTCGTATTAAACAAACTTGGAAGAATGGTCAAAAATACCAACTTGGGTTTTAGAACTAGAACACTTTTTGTTTTGTTAAATGGGTCTCTTCTTGCTGATTATAAATATATTGGGTTTGATAATCTTTACCTTTAAAGCCAACCGCAAAAATTTGGTAAAAACCCTACAATAAAAGACAATGTGTTAAAAACAGAGAGCATTTTTTGTGGCAGAATTTTTGTATTTTTTTACGATACGAGCAAAATTTAACTAATATCCCTGTAGAAATTCGTCTAGAAACCACTACTTTCTCGATCGATTTCAATTTGTATTTAAAGCACTTAAAAATGTAAATTATGAATTTTAAATTTCCAGAACTGAAATGTAGAAAATAAATTATATTTATTTATAAAGTCAATTGAATATATTTTTTTAAAGCAATAAATAAACAAATTTGTAATTGAAATCTTGGAAAAACTTCCGAAATTTTAGGCGTGAGACTTGAAATAAAGCCTCAAGCTTTTAAGAAAATATTCAAAGCAGCCAAAACCACTTTGGACGAATTATCAGAAATTTCAAGGAAAAAATTGTGTATCAACTATTTATAGAGTGGCCAAGTTAAAGAATGTTAATTCATTTTCGGAAAACGTCCCTCTTGCCAAATTTTAGAGAGTTGTCAGAATAATATAAATCTTCCGTTATAAGCATCTTACTCGATGTTAAAGAGTACGCTTGCTATTAAAGAAAATATTAATATTAAAACCTATTATATCACTTCCTTCATTTTTAAAATGAAAATCGGAAGGTTACAGAGCAAAAACGTTCAAAACGTTCACTCCAATGGAAATTAACATCTATAAATTTAAAACACTAAGCCAATTTACATAATTTTTATTTTGAAATGATCGTCTGTTTACAGAGACCCGTCAATACTATTTTTTCTATTGTTTTATTGCGTATTTTTTCTATAAAATCAATATATTTTTCTTCAATAACATTTCTGGACGATGTGGTGAATGCGCCCCATATTCTCATAATTCCATTGGAAACTCATCGCGCCATCTAACGGAAAAGGCACAACAAGGTTTGCCTGGCCAACTAGTATTTATAAAAGAAGCACCGAATAATATTTACTTGGCAGCATAGGTGATAGATTATAGATTATGTATATTGTGTTATAGTCGTAGAAAAAATATAGTATTTTACTCCCAAGTAATAGTTATTACTTGCCAGTAAATAATATACTATTAAAAATATAGTATTAAAATAAGATTTTAAGTATATAGATAATGTACCTATAATGTAATATAATCAAAATATTATTAAACCGTTTGATAACCTATTCATTTGGGAGAGTTCATTGAATTATTAAATTAATTATTAAATTTTAAAAAAGGACAAATAAGGAACTAACAGCAAGGCCCACAGTACTGAAATTCAAATATCAGTTACATTTTGCAATGAAGATGTACAAAAAAATCTAAACAAAATATATCTACCTAACTTATTTTGGAACTTTTAATAACAAACATTTTTAACAAAAACAATAAAGAAACCAAAGTTCTTATTACTTTTAAACTTTTGATGATGTAATCATTTCCTACCATTCTGTATGCCTTTGCTATTAGTAAATAAAACTCGTTTGTCTAATATAGTTAAAAATCTATTTTATAAAAAATTATGGGCTGCGAATGTTTTTAAATCTAGATACAAATCTACCATAGTATTTACCAGGAAACGTTTCTGTCTTTTTACTTTATTTTTTTACTAAATCTTTTTTACCAGGGCAGGAAATGTTATCCCATTGTTTTTTCTAAGATGTTCTAACAGCTTACTTCGACTTCCAACTCGTTGTTTATAAATAAGCATATCTAAATCTTCATTACAGAGGTCTTTCTAAATTTAAAATATTTGGAACATGTTTTCATAGTATATTTGTGAACACTTTTTTTTAAAACCTGCTTTTTACGAGTAGCAGTTATAGATTTATGAGTATATAACTGTTCCCTTAATAACCTCCCCAAAAAGAAGTTACTTTTTTACCTAGTCAACTTTCATGTCAGATCTGCATTCGTTGACAATCATATTTATTTTCGTAAGAGCTTGGATCGTAATGTTGAAACTTTCTTCTCTAGAAGTATTAGCTAATAAAGAGGCATTGTTTTCGATATCTGAAGAAGGTAAAGCTTTTTCTTTAAACTGTTTAAATTGTTTAGCTCCTTGTGTCTTTTTTAATCTATCACGTTGCTCTCTCGTATCCATTTCCTTATTTTCTGCTTCTTTTTTCTCAGATATTTTTACTTTTCTTTTTGTCGTTGTCCTTCTCTTTTTATTGGATCGCTTCGAATTTGTCTCCTCCTTTCCCTTTCTTTTTCTCTTTTTCGTGCCCTTTTTTCCTCGTCGCTCAGTTTTCCTAAATTTCCTTAACAAATAAAACAACAGTTTAGGCAAATTTAGTTATTATTTTGCAAAAATGTCGGTTCGGTATTTATTAGGTCAGCCCCGTGACTAAAATTTGTAGCGGAACTGACAATTTTTATATATATAGGAGCATAATAAAAAAACTAGAAAGTTCAAACTTCAAAAATGATTCTAAAGTTGTAATAAAAAAGTTGTTGATACATAAAATGCGGGACACGAAAGAAAACCGGGCGCGGTCAATCGGTTTAGGAAGGTCGGCTAAGAAATCTCTTTAAACCAGTGGTGTCCCGTCGTTCTTTAAATAATATAGTACTCCTTTTTGACTATACGCACTTCAGATAATTAAAAAATGTAACTATGCTTAATGAACCTTTATCTATATGTTTCTGTTTTCTTTCGTGTACCGCATTTCTATATCTCTTTTGTGTTGCAAAAACGGCGAAGATTTGAATTTTAAAATGATTTAATTTTGATTTTTCTTGATCGATTTACCTATAAATATATCTTTTCTTGAGTTCTGTCATTAACGGTCCCAGGGCTACTGCCTACGTCTACTATTATTGGACCACCCAGTATAGTGATACACGATTTACAAGTTCAGATTTTACAAGGGCAGCCAGCATCAGATCCAGTGAACGAGATTTAACAAAATTTTAATTTACGCAGTTCAACTTTGGGCTACTCGGGTATACCAAAAGTGGCCGTCTGTCTCCGTTTGTCATATTACTTTATACAGGGGCTGTCATTGTGAAGTACTATACAGGGCGTTTCCTAATTGCGTGCTGATGTTAAAGGGGGTGTTTTTATGTCCTAAAAGTCTTAACTTTTGAGATACAGGATGGTAAAGTTTAAAAAGAAAACATTTTTTTTCATCCCAATTCTGATGCTATTGTAGATAACTGCATGAAATTTGATACACGTCTTCTATGCATTAAGGAGCATACGGATTTACTCAGGTTAATTACATATGCACGCCACTGGTAGAAATTTCAAAAATTGATTGTTGCCCTTTATGCATAAAAGACGTGTATCAAATTTCACATAGTTATTTATCTATAATAGCATCAGAATTAGGATTTAAAAAAATGTTTTTTTAAAACCCTGTATCTCCAAAGTTAAGACTCTTAGGTTCATATTAAACTTTTTTCTTAAAAAGGTTCAAGAATCACCCCCCTTTAATATTAGCACGCAATTAGGAAACGCCCTGTATAGTACTTCACAATGACGCCCCCTGTACAAAGTAATATGACAGACGGAGACAAACGGTCACTTTTGGCATACCCGAATAGCCCAAAGTCGAACTGCATAAGTTAAAATTTTGATAAATCTTGTTTACTGGAATCAGTGCTGGCTTTCCTACTATAACTACATTGATGTGTTAATTTTGGAAAAATATGAGTTCTGTATTTTTTTAAATATTAATTGCAATATTAGATATTTTTTGAAACCTCGTATTGAACAGACAATTAATTATTTTGAAGCAGTTTATTGACAGCTACTTTATGAACAATTTTACAAAATATATGAAAAAAAACTAAGCTATTTTTGAGGTTGACGGCTGTGATTCTAATGATTCTAATGATTCTAAATCGTTGTCTTCCTCTGAAAATGATGAGGTTTCGTCGTCACTACTTGAAGATCCCAGTGTGATAACTAAATCATCAATTTTGCCATCTACTTTTCAGTATTTATCTTCAATAGAGCGAACATTTTTAACATACGATTTCCAATTTTCAGCCGGTGTTGCGCTCTCGAATATATTTTTTTACTCCTGCCCATGCAAGTTCAATAGGGTTGAGGTCGCACATGTATGGAGGCAGCCTTAAAGGTGTATGACCGAGGTTACGTAAAAGACCGTCAATTTTATACTTTTTTTCTCTAGGCTTGTTGGCTGATATTACTTCATATAATTGATATTTTCTCCATGTTGGATCACATACAAGATTGTTCGATTTAAGCCACGATATCATATGAGCTTTTGTAGAGTATTTAGTTGGCGCTTTATCTTCTACCTGAGAATGATAAGACGCATTATCCATTACGACTGATTTGGGAGGAATGTTAGGTAGAAGCTTCTCGAGCAACCACTTTTCAAAATTATCTCTATTCATGTGTCCATGATAGCGTCCAGTTGTTAGTCCCGAGCGAAAAACTAAAGCAGCACCTGGAACAAATCCGGCTTCTGAACCAGCATGAACTATAATAAAGCGACTGCTAAAGCGGATTCCCTGAACAACACCTGTAACACTTTCACTTTGCCAGCATTTGTTCACTGTCATATCATTACCTACCCAGGTTTCGTCTAGATACACAATATTGCGTCCTTTTTGTCTATATTGCCTTACAGTTGATAGATATTTCACCCGCCAGTAAAAAATATTTGGTCTCTCGATGAGCAATTTTCGTTTATTTTGGCACTTGCGCCAAACAAAACCATTTGATGGTAAAAGCCGATTTAAGGTTTTATACCCGTACGGAAAATCTATTTTGTTCTTTACAGCACGAAGTAGGGGTTTCCAGGTCGGAACCTTCTATTAAGTTTATATAATATAATATAAATAAAAATTCTCTATTGTTCCTCGAATTACTTGAAAATCACCATCATCAATTTTATCTTTGTATGATAATCGGGGTCTTTTTTTTACAGGAGATTTTAAAGGGGAAGTAGAACATGAGCGATCATTTATGTTCTCTTTGAATTTTTCTTACACTACTTTCCGAAACACCAGTGTAAAATGCAGCGCGTTCTGTTCGATTTTGAATTGGAATAGTCAAACTATTATTTTCAGCTTGTCTAGTACAGGCCTCTATACCGCTCGCAATAACTTCACGTGCACCGCTTCGAATTGTTTTTCCTCTTTTGCTCGCAATCGTTACTTCGAAATAATAATTCAACGCATCTATATATAAATGAAAACAAATGCTCGAAATGTATAGGCGCCACTGGAAATAGCTAGAACCTTCTAGCGGCAAGTGCATGGCGACTCTAGGCACATCCCAGTTACAAGTGGAGCAGTGCGAAATTTACTAAATCCTCGATTAATTTTCCGTACCGCTTAGCTGGCACACTTTATAGGTGAAGCGGCAAACTATTACAACAAATAAAATAACCTCAAAACCTCACTAGGTATACAAAAAGCCAGGGATTTAAAATGATCTTTATTATTACTTCTATAAATAAAGTTTACCTACTCCCATGGACGACCCCGAAATTCAGCCAAAGTGGACGAAATTCTCCATTTTATTACTCTATACATTTCTGAAACAGACTATAGATAACATCAAAAAGAGATACCTACTAATAATTTAGGGATTGTATTTAAATTTTTAATATTTATATTTATTCACTTTTGTGGCAGTCATCCATATTTGTGTTTCCATTTTATTTTGTAATCTTTAGTCACTTGACCAGCTTCAAACAAGCATTGGAAAGGCTTGCCGGAATAAAAAAAAGGCACAAGTACTTTGAAATGTTAAATTTATACATAAATATAAAGCCAAAAGGAGCCACCAGACATTAAGACTGGAACACAGTTCTGGTATTTCCCTTCTTTTTGTTGAATAGGCATCGCTGAAACCTACTCAGTACTTAGCGATAAAACTCCTCAAATTTGGTCGTGCTGTCTTTGTGCTTCTTCAAGAAGTGCCTTTTAAGGGTATATTTAAAATGGCTCATATAATCGCAGTAAGGACACATGAACTGCGGTTCTTTCTGACATTCCTTGTTCTCGTGTCGGTACAACGACGGATGGTGGTTAAAACTTTTACCACAAGTTTTGCAAACGAATTTCGTGACAGACGAAGACAGGATTACGATTGTCTCTTCAGCTGCTGGTTGCACTAAAAACATTTATTTATCATTGGTTTTACATTACACTAAATATACAAAATAATATATTTCGTACAATTCAAAGCAAACCATAAATATTTTTGTGTAGTTTGAAGGCACAATTTAATTTTGTTCGTAAATATCTGTTTTAAAGAAAAAAAGTCAGGAAAATCAAATGAATGTAAATCAGAAGATCGAGGAGGACATTTTTCCGCACAGAAAAAAGTATCATCAGCATAGAGCTGTGTAGAATTTTTTATTCCTATAGGTCAGGAAAAATCAAATGGATCTAAATCAGATGATCGAAGGGGGCACGTAATAGGTCTTGTACCGATCCAATGATTTAGATACATTCTAACGAAATTTTTCAACTCAGAAAATAAGTATCATCAGTTTAAGGCAGTGACAAACTTGTAGGCTGGCTGGCTAAATATAATTTAATATTTCTTTACGTCAAAAAAAATCAAATGGATCTAAATCGGAAGGTCGAGGAGCCTTCCTGTACGAACCCAATGATTTGGACATTAGTGTTTTTTTTTCCTAAACAGAAAATAAGATATATGATATTGAAATTAATGTATATTAGTTGAGAAGTCGACTTGAATTATTATCACTGTTATAGCCTAGATAATAAAACTATGTATAAGGAAACAACGAAAATTGGTAATAAACAAATTTATATTTTTTGGTATAATGACAATAATAACTGATATTGTCGGTTAGTTTAACACGATTAAAAAACTTTAAACTTAACTTAAAACATAGAAAGGTTATAAAAAATTGCAGGTCGTATATTGAACAATTTTGTTTTTTTTTTAAATATATTTAATGTATCAGGTTTTCATTTCTATCTTGAAGAAATATTAACCAAAGTTGTACAGTTTTTCCCGTACTTTCCTGGGTTTTTTAAATAAGAATATAAAGATCAAAGAATTAACATTTTTTCAGAACATTATTTCTACTTTATAAGAGGTATTTCTTTTGATCTCAAAATTATAGGGGGCTTTTTAAAAAACAGCGAAATACCGGGAGATTATATAAATCCAAAAATAAAAAATATGGGTCCGATATGTGATTCCAAGGAGGAATCTTTTTGAATATGTTATCTAAATACTACAGTTTATTTTGTTATAGAAGAAATTTCTAGAACTCCAGGTATCTAAAAATACATTATTCAGCACCCCACTGACACACAGACGGGCAAAATTGAAAAAACCTGGCCAAAACTTAAACGATGATATGTAGTAATAAAATTTCCTTAATGTGTTTATGAGAAATAATATTGTAAAAACTAATTAACATATTTGTCAATTGGCTACTAATCTGGAGGAAAATTTAATAATATAATAAATAAATACTTGACAAAAACATAATTATGTGTATAAAACCGAATTTAAATTGTTTTAAAAAATACTGCCTACATTTTACTGTTTTTATATTATTTAAAGTCATCAACGGCGTAAAATTAATAATTAATAAACTAATAACAGCATCATTTATTCTCAGAAATAATGTCGCATAACTAATTATTGTTTTTAATCCCCGGACCCGGAGTCTGAATCACTTGAGCTATTAATTTCTGAGTCTTCATTAGTAGTATTAGTGGCAGATCCCTCTGGACGGGGGCTAATAATAACTCTAAGACTTCTTTTTCGAATGACTTGGACTTTCGCCTTGGAAGTTTTCGCATGCTTAATATGACTGGATCAGACGATATAAGCAGTCTCCAAGTTTTGCTGCCTTGAACACTTTCGGGAAAATCCTTCTCTATACTTCTTAATGTCTTTATTTAATGCCTCCTGGGCCTCGTCAGATAATTGTCCTATAGGCAATAAAAAAGATTTAATAATATCTGACGAGTTAATTAAAATTTTGTGGACCGTATTAGGCATGTTGTATCAAGGATATTTTTGTACAAGTATCCTAGCTGTTGTTAAAGCATAATCTTTAAATTTTTGTATATTTATACGGTATCCACTAGATATAGTTTGCAAAAATATTATTATTATCAGTGGTATGATAGCTCAATTGGTTAGGGCGATGCGCTAGACACGCAGAGGTGCGGGTTCGATTCCCGCTCGTACCACAACTTTTGCTACTGATCATATTTTTCTAAAAAAAATCACTATTTTCACAGTTTAACAAACTGATTAAAATACTTCTACTTAACATCTATGTTGTTGAAAGACTTGGAAGAAGCCCCACATATATAACACTTTTTCGTGGATGTCGTAGATGAAGCAGCATTGCACATTTTGCCATCTACCATTGTAAAAAGTAAGTTGTGTTCAATGTCCTTGTGCCTACACTAATGGAAGTAGGTGTAAGGTTTTCTATTTCATTCTGCATGGTATTTATTTCTTGAAGTGTTAAATCAGTGGTCTCATGTATAAATTGAATTCTGATTGGACGAAAAGCGGGGTGAGCCTGGACGTGGATTTTGCCAAACTATTTTGTTTGTAGATTTATTTGGATCGTCGCATGTTAATAGAAGTGGCACAAAGGATGTTAAAAATATACTGGCATCCGAACGTTCATCGCTGTCAAAATTTTGCTTGTATTGGCTATACCTAAGTGTCAAACAAGCAAGTTGAGGTTCTGTTAATGTTTCCAATACATCTTTTTGCACCTCCACTATACGATGGGCAGTATGGTTTAGTAAGGCTTGTAATTTTACTTCAGCTTTTTGCCCCGTGATTGTAACTGCATCCCGATTTGGTTAACAGCGCCCCTTGGCCTCCTGAATCTTCTTATACGATGGAAAACGTTTTTTATCTTCACTCCTTATGATCTGATATTGGTGTCTATTTGCTTTAACAAATACTGACAATGCTTTATCACCAGAGAGCTGATCAACTTTTTCAGCTCTCTCTTTATATGCCTTTCTATAGTTCTGGGCCCTTTTTGGGGTTGAAAATTGTACATCTTTTATAACAGCTGCAGCATCTATACTTCCTTCAGCGCGCAGACTCATTTGAGCAGCATACACAGGCTCTGAGGAACTCATTGTTGATCCAACATATTCGGTTTGTCTTCGTTTTGTTCGTTCGCTACTAGTCTGGAAATTAACAGCAGGGCGACCACCTAAACTCGCTGTAGGTGATTGCACAAAAAAATGAAATTTTAAATTTGTTTCCAACCAAGTTTTGTTTTGGGCAAAATATCTTTCTTGTATTGGGCAGTCTTATATTTTAATTTAAAATCAGAAAGAAAATGTGAAAGCTTTTGTTTAATTACATTAGATAATACTTCAGGGCAATTAGTTAGATCTTTTACATACGAATGCAAATATTCGCAATTAGCTTCAATTTTTGTTGAATTGCATGTCAGTATTACTTCAGAAAGCGTTGTCATACTTAAAACAACATTTTCATCCGGATCTACGTCCCTTGATCCTGAAATAAATAAAAATAATTAGCCCTAAACGATTTGAAAGCGATAAATTGGGGAAAATTCCAAGTGACACAAAACAAAGTTGATTAAGTTATCTCAAAAAGGCAGACAAAAGCGGAAAATATTTTTTCTCCATTTACTATTTAAAGTATTCAGCTACACAATTTTCCAGAAAGTTAAGCCCGGAAGATCCCGGAAGTTTACTAAAATATTAACAATAAAATTAAAACTATAATTTTGCACTACTCCAGAAAATTATTTCTGTATAAAATACACATAATTAAAAAATATTATTATTTTATATAAATAGTATAGCTAAAGGTACTACTTACCACCAGGAGTACAATCCATTTTTCTTTGAGCACTATAATGTCTACAATATGTACACAAAAACAGCCAATATTTTTTCGCAAAAACACTTACGCGAACAACATTTAACATTCAACTATTGTCACCGTATTCAACGAAGAGCGCCATCTACGGAATTTCTTATTTTAAAAAGCCCAATGATCTATTAAAGCCCCTAGACGCGTAAAAGTGTGAAATGGCAATCTTCCCGAATTGGGGTTCTGGCCAGCTTTTTGAAATTTTGCCCGTCTGTGTGACATTTTAATTCAGAATTAGGTTAAAAACGTATTTTTTTTTCTTTTTGACAGTAAAGAAGGTCCTTAAATATTCGATATTCAGAGGAAGCAAAATATTAAAGATAATAAACATTTTTTTATTTAACTATTTATATAATAATGAGAATTTATCCTGAATAACGAGCACTGTCAAAAATATAACAAAAATATTATCAGACAACTTAGCGTAGCTTGGATATTCCTAAATACTATACCCAACTAACAATGTTGGTGCTCTTTTTCCAAATTTACAACAATATCTATTTGCCAAAATATAAATGAAAACCATACATCAAGTGATTCATTCTTCAACTGGAAAAATAGATTAAGTAAAAAGTAGTAACTGAATACATCGCATAAAAATTTCCTTAAATTATAGAAACTAAACACTTTTTCTCTCAACCCTAATCGGGTGATTCTGACTTGTTTTAAATCAATATTACTCAATTTGCCTAAGCTACCACTTGCTCCCAAAAGGCACCATAGATTATTTAAAAAAAAACTTAAACAGAACGTATTTTAAACCATATATTTTTGTTCTCTGTGCAAAACAAATAGGAACTAACTTTTTTGTAACACTTGTATATAGAAATACAAGTACATAATGAAGGTCACCATAATAAAAACAGTTATCAATCTCCTGACACCAATTTATGATTTGACAAAATAGTGTAGGAAAATAAATAATTAAAAACTAAAAAAATGTGATTAGAATGTTCAGATATGAAAATGCAATAATATACGGGGCACTCTATAAAAAAATTTTGCTACCGGTTTAATTTAAAAACGACAGCGCCGCAAAGTTAGAACTAAACTACTGGAACTTCGAAGTGCAGCAAGGAAATATTTACTGAAAATTAAAAATAAAATATTTTCAATACGGATGAAGGTTTTAGGCTTCTGTTTGATCAATATCCATAGTATACAGCCCGATAAGGGCAGCTTCAGGACACCACAGCAACGGCCTTATACAGGGGGTTATATAAAATTATATAAAATTCATCACATTTTTTTTTTAAGTTTCTTCGACCAGAATTCTTACTACAGAATATTTCTCTTTGAGCAACCAAAATAATCAAGAGCTATGTACGAAAAAATAATTTCTAGCAATTTTGAAATTTTTCTTCGTTTCCGACATACGAAGTTTTTTCGAAAAATTGATTTTTTAAAATATCCGCTGAACAAACCCACTTGGGTTATTCAAAGGTATATCTATCAAATTACGAACAAGGTTGTCATCCTTAAATTGTCCAACATGAATATTGCATACAGGGTTCACCAAAAACTAAGAGGTGGACGTTAAATAGTGATTTGTTGGGTTTGGTTTTTTCCTATTAATCTTGTTGATATTGCTGTTCGATGTTGCTTCTAATGCCAGTTTTAGTAATTTTACATTTGATATTTGCTCAAGTTCTTTCAGATATTGCATTTAATTTAAAACATATTTTTAATAAAAAATGAAAAATCGCCTTTTATCATTGATATAATTCTCTTTTTCCCAATAAAACACGGTTTTATTGGGAAAAATTTAACTATTTACCCATCATTTCGAATTCACTGAGAATTAGTCCCAATAATACAGTGGGTAACAAAGATCTGGAGCAGAAATTTAACATTGTTGAAATTTAGAATCGGTAGAGTTTTTAGTGTACTCTGTATAAGATATTCACGGTGGAATACTTAAGGGTACCAACCCTGTTCATAATCTGATTGTCATTGTTCAGCAGACTGTATGTCGGAAAGACAGAAAAAATTTCAAAACCGCTGGAAATTGATTATTGTATCTAGCTCTAGAATATTTTTCTTGTTGCACAAAGAGAAATCTTGCACAGTTAGAGTTCTGGTCAAATAAACTTTTCAAAAAATGACAGGGTCATTTTTTGAAAAACACCCTGTATAAGACGACTGCGATGAAGTCCTGAGGCTGTGTTTATCGGGCTGCATACTCTAGGAATTGATCGAACAAAGGCCGAAAACCGTAACTCAAAATCATCTCTTAAAAAAACGTTATCTTCAGATGTGTTCTGAGCTAAATTTTCAAACTACTCATTCGTTTCTTATATACTTAGGCCTAGACTACTATTAGGCCATTGCGTTTGGCGTACCCTGTACAACAAATTATTTTTTTGCATGTGTTAAGGTTAAAAATGAGAGACGCAGGTTAAAAAACAAGAATAACATTTTTTATTAAATTAAAGCAAGGCACTGTCGGTTATAGTGACCCTCATTAATAGGTCAGTTCTCAGAGACAAAAAATCAACTTTACACACTTAGAAAAGAGATTTACGGAATATTGGGGTAGTGGGAAGAAAAGACTCTTAAATAAGAGGGAAAAATAAACGATTTCTAAAGATATGCAAAGTTTCGCCAGAGTTTTTTCTTTTCCTTATTTAATAGGAAAGAAAATGACTGATCACGGAGTCCGATGAATTAATTTTATTTGAAGATATGGCGATTTAAAGTTGGTAAAAAATGCGGAAAAATCGTTTGACGATAGTAATTTTTTTATATACTGGATAAGCAATTTTATTATTCTTTCCGGTGTCGCGGTTCTTATAGATTTGTCGTTCCGTTGTTTTTCTGTTTCATTGTATCCTGATTCCTAATTAAAATTTTGCCCTATAACTTCAGTAGAGGTAGAGAGATCGTTTTCTTTTTGAAACATGCCTTTAGTGATAGATTAGTAACAGCATACAAACCTAAAACTTCCTCACACCTGAAGGAGAATAAAACAAGTTTTTTAGTATTTTTTTATTAAAAAAAATTAACTCATCCAAGGTTAGTTATGTTTAAAAATGCCTAATTTACGATGATCTTCGAAAAGAATATCAAAAATACGTAAAACTTCTGGGTTTGTAATGTTTACAAGAACCATTAAAATGACCAGAATTTAGCAGTGCTGAAAGGAAAAATAAATCTTGAAGGTAAAAACTAGATATATGCAAATTCGTGTGAATGTCATTAAATGCCAGTTTTGTATCATAACAAAATAACGTTCGCCATTCACGGTTACTGTATTACCTTGTAGTATAGAATGAATTACGACTTAGGCATACTTAAAATAAAAACAAATATCTTATCTTTAAATTGAGCTTTAAATTCTCTTGAAGTTCAGGTCTACTCTTCGTTCTTTAGAATTGGAAAAATGCTGAATGACACGTTCGTTATAATTGCACGCACATTCCTTTTATAAATGATTTCTCGATACTTAATATTGCTAAAGCGGATAGTCTACCATGGCCCAACTCCTCAACAAAATTTATAAGCCCTCGAAAAACCCCTGGATTTTCAGACAAAGCCGATTCATCATGGCCACGTAGTGCCAGCTCAAATGCCCCACAAAATTATACACAATCTATAATTTTGTTTAAAATATAACTATTTTTGGATAAATTTTCATTAAAATCTCTAAGGGATTTTCTATAAACTGTGTCTAGCTGAGTGCAAATACCAACACTTCCGACCGTAGCATTTCACCGAACATTTCATGTGATCTGCAAAAAACGCATGTTTTTTTATTTTTTCTTTTAAGTGTTTTAAGTCTTCATGAGTCATAATGAGTCCGACGAGTCCTTAGAAAACAACAAACAAACATAACAGTAAAATGTTAGTTAGAGACTTCACAACCACATATCCAGTTAGATAAATCGTACATACTTTTGCGAAAGTTTCGATGAAACTCTTTATTTTCATCTTTACTAGTTTGTCGTATACTAAGTTCTGGCAAATTTCGACCACTTACCTCGAATTGGGTTATTTTCTCAAAATTTCAAAGTTCGTTAGCACTCTTTAGACATAGACCACCTTGAAATTGGTTATTTTTGCAAAGTTAAGTTTGTAAGCACTTTTTAGTGATTGATTTTTTTGCACTAGTCACTACCAAGATTTTATTTCCTGTATATTTCTCACACATGAATCATAAAAATTAAAAAAATATATATATATTGCAAAAAACCGTATATAAATCAATTTTCATCGATTAAAAACGTCCTAAACAATATCGAGTTAGAATATGCACCGCGCGACCTTTGCAGGCCGACGTGATGCCGCGACCGATCTATCGAATTATGAGAAGAGACCGGCTGATGACCCAAATCGCGATTTCATATTTCATTTGCTATCACGTTCGGCTGCCGCTCGGTAGCTGTGAAATCTTCGGGTACTTTTGGCTAGCTTTAAGGTCAGGGCAATTCGGACTGCCCAGCCTGGTTTAGTATAGCGTATTTTGTTATGCCTAAGGAACGCAACGAGACCATTCGAACCGCCGCGCGCAGTGTAGTGTAGCGTATTTAACTTTTCCTAAGGTTCGCGTTTTATTACAACTATTAGGAGGGACGGTCAAACGAATAATTTGTTTTCTGAAATATTTTTGTGAGGTCATTGACCAAATGGACCCTATGGAAGAGCCGCCACTGCTCCTATCGACCTATAATATCATAACCACGTGTCATTATGACAGCTAAAATTCAAATCTTGCACTTTTATTCAAACACTCTATATTTAGTTCATAAATTTGCAATTTTAACTCTCTACACTTTGTGTTCTAATCTTTTCAACATTTCTTCGCTTATTTACTTCAATGAGTATGGTACTGTAGAAAAGTACTGCACAACACTGCCGAATTTCTACATCGTTTTTGGAGATGTAGTACAAAAAAGGAAAAAACCGAGCTTTTTTAGCTTAATTAACAGTCTTTCCTCTGAATTTTCAAGCGCATTGTAAGATTCTCTCAATTTACACCAAAACGAACCCACTAATTCAAAAACCTCTCTATTTCTAATTGTGTAAGGTTTCAAATTTCGTGAGAACTGGCCTATAACCTATCCCATAATAGTAGCTATTTCTTTAGATATCCGAGATACCCCAAGTGCCTAACAATAACATGCCTTTGCAAATGTGTTTTTTGGTAAAATGCCGCCGGACAAAAATCACAGAAAAACGATTTTTCCTTGTTACACTCGTACTTCTGATGGCGCCACAGGCTGTTAGGGTGCACGTACCTTTTACCGCATACACATTTATTTTCTCTCCTTCCTAAAACTATATTCAAAAAAAAACAAAATTATATACAAGATCGTTTAGCTCAGCGCTGAACACAAAACAATGCCATGTTATTGCACTTCGTCATACAAAAGCATCTTGACATACACACAAAGCAGATATGTTCCACAATAATCACTATAAACTAGTTGGTTAATTAGTTTAGTAATCCACGACTAAAAAAAATTAGATTAAATATTAGTAAGGACAATAATTATTCACGAAAATGCATGATATCCCTGTTTAACATATCGACTTCTGACTCAAAATGTAGGTTTCAGTGTTTGTGTTAACAAAGCTGGTTTAACCCATACAATTTACGTTCTAACTGACTCGAAATAAATCACTTCTCTATAAGAATTTATTATTTCAGAAAGCTATTTAATCTAGAACAGCATCAGTGAGCTAAATTAACATGCATTCTAACCGCATTGTTGATAGAGCTCGAAGCTTGAGAAAACAATCGCAAAACATAAAGACGAAACAAAATAACCATAATACTTTGTTATTGGATAAGTAAAGAATATCAACCAATATCAGAAAACTGATTAAGGGATTACGATAGAATGTAATTTAATTTAGCCCCAGTCAATAATTAAAAAGTGTTATTACATTAAACAAGCAATATTTATAGTTACTTTCTAAGCTAAAAATAAAAATTGTACAATTCTGAACAATTGAAGACATGAATGTTTTATAAATTTTATAGAAAACTAATGTTCTTCACTACCAGGAAATTGTATTTTACATACACTCACAGGCAAAATAATCGATCCACGCAAATTTTTGACAAATTTCAATTGCAAATAACTTTTTTATTTAATGCAGGATTCTAATGAATTTTGAAGAATATTTTAGATGAAGTAGTTGAGAATCGCCCACATGTTAAACATTTTTAAAAAAATAACCAACGTATATAATATACAGGACTAAACAAATAAGTTTTAATTTTACAATAAGTTTAAGAGGCTCTATGGAGTGGAGTAATAGTAAATTAGTCTAAATGAAGTTTTGGTTTTAAAGTCGCATCTGTTCTCACCATTTTTATTTTTGGTTCACATCGATATCTTTATTTTTCTGGAATATATGAATTTAAAAAAAAATTTTGCAATTTTTATTAATCTTTTTGTCCGAACAATTAAGGTGAACTAAGGTGTAAATCAAGGTGATTGTGACAGTTTCGTGAAATAACGCCATATCTGGAAATGTCATTTATGACTTTCAAAAGTAATCAAATTATTTTTTTTAAATAAGTGTGTGTTTTTTCGTGAGGCTACTTCTTTTTATTTTTAAAATGGATGTCTCCGACTGATGTTGCCAAAGCAATGGCTTTAATCCAAGATGGACGATCACAGTATTACTTGGCAAGAGTTTTAAATGTCACAAAAAGTAAAGTACAAAGGGCTGTAAATCGGTTTAATCAGCATGGAGAGTACAGCAGAAGAACTCACTGTGGTAGGAAGAGATGTACGAATGAACGAGATGATCGTTTTATTACCCTAAGGATTTTACGTGACCGAAGAGTAACTTCTATGGAGGTTAAAAACAGATTGGAGTACGTACGGCAGGTCCAAGTAAGTGAAAGAACGATAAGAAGGAGGTTGTCTGATAATGGATTACATGCAAGGAGACCTGCAACTGCTCCCGAGTTGCTGAGAAATCATAGGGTTGAACGGCTTAGATTTGGTAGAAAGGTCCTATTCACCGACGAATCCAGATTTTGTTTAAAATCACCGGATGGTCGTGAAAGAATCTACAGAAGAACAGGAGAACGTTTTGAGCAAAACCATTTTTTGCCTAGGGTAAGCTATGGCGGAGGCTCCATTATGGTGTGGGGTGGTGTTCAGTTCGACGCAAGAACGAAATTGGTAATCGTCGATGGCGGAGCACTGACAGCAGACAGATATATACAAGATATTTTAGAACCACATGTTGTCCCCTTTGCTTTATTTGTAGGAGACGATTTCATGCTAATGCATGATAACGCTCGACCGCATGTTGCGATAGTCGTAAGCGAATATTTAGAACTGGTGGAAATTACAAAAATGAATTGGCCCTCCCCGTAGTCCCGACCTGAACCCGATCGAACACGTCTGGAATAGACCGGGCAGAACAGTACGGGTTCGGGTACCTGCTGCAGCCAATTTGCAAGAACTTAGTGATGTTCTCATTGAAGAAAGGCAGCAAATTGATCAAGTTTTTATACGGAACCTAATTGATGGTATGCCAAGGCGTATAGAGGCTGTCATTCGAGCACGTGGAGGAAACACGCGCTACTGATTTATTTGTTATTGTTTCTGTTATTGTTAATTGTTATTGTTTTTTAATTAATTTGCTCGTATAATATTTGTGCTTCGTGTTTAATAATTTAAGTTTTATAATGTTTTTTATAGAAGATTAATTAAATTGTGTTAAAAATATTTCTGTTTCTTTTTAAAAATCTTATTTGTGACTAAAACCGTAAAACTGAACTTAGTTACTCGTACCAAAAAATTGATAAAAAATGCAATGTTTTATTAAAAAATCCATATATTCCAGAAAAATAAAGATATCAAGGTGAACCAAAAACAAATATAGTTAGAATAGATGCGACTTTAAAACCAAAGCTTCAATTAGACCAATTTACTATTACTCCACTTTACAAAGCCTCTTAAACTTATGGTAAAAAACGACTTTTTGTTTAGACCTGTATATTATATACATTGATCTATTTTTTTTTAAATATTTAACATGTGGGCGATTCTCGATTAGTTGATCTAAAATATTCTTCAGACTTCATTAAAATCCTGCATTAAATAAAAAACTTATTTGCAATTGAAATTCGTCAAAATTTGCGTGGATCGATTATTTTGCCTGTGAGTGTATAAATACATGATAATTTATTTTATGGTACAAAAACATTTCCTTGTAAGTAATGCTATCTAAAAAAAGTGTAGAAAACTCCTGGGCGATAGATTCGGTTTAGCCAAATTTTCGGTTACTTTCAATGTTCATAGCAACTTTAAACTGATGTTGTTAAGGGTAATATATTATTGTTTCATTGCAAACATTCTAAAAAAGTCACGTGAAAATATTTCCATTGAATTTTAATTTATTTTCCTGAAATAGGTGACTAAGATGGTTACACTGATATAGAAAATGCTGCAGAAAAAGCAGTTAGCTACGTTGGTTCAACAAAGATCGAAGAAACTGTAGACAGAAGCTTATGCTTGTTGTAAAGATAAGAAAATAGAAAACATCGCCGAAATGGTGACTTTTGTTATATTTTTCAAAATTATCTGCTGCCGTGTATTTTATGAATTCACTCTTCTTTACTGAAATAAAAATCAAGCCGTTACTGACCTAAAAAATCCCGTGTTTTTTCGAAAAAGTTGCACTTTTCATTAGAGAGTGGTAAAAAATATTAATTAACGAAGGTTCTTCCGCTGGTAAGCATTTTGGAGAGTATAGCACAGAAAAAATATCACATATTTTTAGCGATCTTGAAAAAATGTTCAGCTTTATTAAAAAAACCATCTGCAACATGGTGATTTTTTATAGTCATTTACATAATGGTGGATAAAAATTTTGTATTCCGAATATGCATTGATGCTTTATAAACTGGAAATTTGAAAAATATCTTCAGTTTTCAAAAAATCACACATAACCTTAATTAACTCGGAAACTACGCAGAATCGACTATAGTTTAAATTGATACCTTATGTTTATTCGTGTGCAGGGAGTCCGGTTTAAAATTTTATAGTTGATGTCGTCCCAGCAAAATTAGACACTCTATACACATGAAAACATATTTTAAAAGAACTTTAAACAACACAAATTTAAAGAAACCTTTGTATGAAACTTTTACATCCCCAATAAAAGGGAAGTATTGTATTCGTGAAAAAATCACCCTCCGAGATTTTTTCAGATCTTTACGTTTCAGGGTCCCTAGATGACGAAAAACATCTTTTCTCTATTCTGTCTGTCTTGTCTGTTTGTCGATCAGTCTCTTCGCGGCATAGCTAAAAAACTACTAACCCGATTGAGTTCAAGTTTTGGTCAAAAATTAAGGATCATATGTGGATGACCTGGTAACATTTTGGTAAAAATCCAATGCGGCAAAACAAAATGGCGGCCTAGTGAAATGTTAAAAATAATATTACTAAGAAAGTGGTTATCCAATGTATCTCAAATTTTGCACAAATATCAAGTATTATGTAGGAATCAACTGCGAAAATTTTGGTATAAATCCAAGATGGCGGAATAAAATGGAGGCTTAATAAAATATTTAAAAATTCAGCCAGAAAAACCTACTTAATAAACTGATTTCAAATTGTGTGCCATAATTAATTGTAGTATAGAGATGAACTAGTAAAAGTGTGGTAATTATTCACGATGGCGGAACAAAATGGCGGCCAAATAGAATTTTTGTAATCTGAAAAAATTACCCTCTCAGGTTTGACGTTTTTAGCGTCCCTAAAAGCCAAAAATATGTTTTATCAAATCCGTCGGTCCGTCGATTTGTCTGTTGTTTGTATTCAAGATAGCGGAACAAAAAATTTAGCCCCAGTCAATAATTAAAAAGTATTATTATATTAAGCAAGCAGTATTTATAGTTGCTTTCTAAGCTAAAAATAATAAATTGTACAAATATGGACAATTAGAGACATGAATGTTTTATTAATTTTCTAAAAAACTAATGTTTCTCACTACCAGAAATTTGCATTTTACATATAAATACATGATGATTTATTTTATGGTACAAAAACATTTCCTAGTAATTAAATCTTTAAGGGAGAACTGCACGCAAAAAGTGAAAAACCAGCGACAAGGTCTAGTCAAGTTCAAAGTAACAAGAAAAGGTACCTACGTATTAGAGAAAACCTCCTGCACGTCCGACCTCAAAAAAATGTGTTATGTATAGGCAATTTAAATTACATTTCGTTTAAAAATGGGTTCAAAAGGGTTCGCGCGCTGCAGAAATACAAAGACATGAGCACGATTTACCATTTCAAATTTTTCAGTTACGTAGACAAAGGATCAATGGCGGTAAAGAGCCATTTTGTGAAAAAAAAATTATATGCGACGGCATTTGCGTCAAAAAGTGGTCAAAAAATGGTCGAAAATGGACAAATCTACTTCTATTTTATAATTCTAGATTTAGTTTTTTCATAAAAATTCACCTTTAGCGCCCAACTATATATATTTCCCTATTAAAATCACATTGAAGCTAATACATATCTCTTATAGCTTTAACGTAATATTGCAGCGGCGGAAGGCTTGCAAATGATCCATAATACTGCGTGCAGTTCCCCCTTAAGCAATGATATATAATAAAACTATAGAACTCCTGGGCGATAAATTCGGTTTAGCCAAATTTTCGGTTACTTTCAATGTTCGTAACAACTTAAAAGGGAAGTTGTTAAGGGTAATATGTTATTGTTTCATTTCAAACAACACCTTTTAAAACAGTCACGTCAAAATATTACCATTGAATTTTAATTTATTTTCCTAAAATAGGTGACTAAGATGGTTACACTGATATAGAAAATGCTGCAGAAAAAGCAGTTAGCTACGTTGGTTCAACAAAGATCGAAGAAACTGTAGAAAGAAGCTTATGCTTGGTGTGAAGATAAGAAAATAGAAAATATCATCATCTTCATTGCTGAAATAAAAATCAAGCCGTTACTGACCTAAAAAATCCCGTGTTTTTTCGAAAAAGTTACACTTTTGATTAGAGAGTGGTAAAAAATATTAATTAACCAGCATGAAGCCCATATTATCAGTCTTTGGTGTGTGTGTTATTTGTGATTAGGAAGTGGTGTATTATTTGGGTTCGCGCGCTGCAGAAATACAAAGACATGAGCACGATTTACCATTTCAAATTTTTCAGTTACGTAGACAAAGTCAATGGCGGTAAAGAGCCATTTTGTGAAAAAAAATTATATGCGACGGCATTTGCGCTCAAAAAGTGGTCAAAAAATGGTCGAAAATGGACAAATCTACTTCTATTTATAATTCTAGATTTAGTTTTTTCATAAAAATTCACCTTTAGCGCCCAACTATATATATTTCCCTATTAAAATCACATTGGAAATATCTGCGGACCAACGGAGTACGTAAACACTGATAATAAGGGTTTCAATTTGAGATGGTCAAACGAAATGACGGACAAATAATTTTTTTAAAAAATCATCGTAAAAAAATGTTAATCAATTGATTTTAAATTTTGCAGAATATTCCACTCATGTACAAATTTTCCCGTAAGACTGGTGGTGTTTTCGAAAAATTATAGCGGAAATACCACGTCGTCTAGGAAACATGGTGTTTCCACTTACCTGGTTAGGTGTGGTTACATACCTAACCAAAAAATAAAATCTTGACAATATGAAACCTGCTTTTGAAAGACGCTAGAGTCCCTAGAAACTGATTTTTTTTAAGTATCTTTCAAACATTTTTGAAAAGTTGTCAATATGAATAACACAGGGGAACAGTGATTCTGCGGCGCGGGTTCTGAAAGTCGATTTTGAGTAATTGTGTTGCCCCAAATACGAGGAGTATGGGAAAAAATCTTAATTGACTCTAGTTTCTGAGATAAAAAAAAGTGTCATATAAATTAAAACAAAAAAAAATAAAATTATTTATATTGAATATCTATATTTTGAATGCCACCAAATATTTTATTATGTTATATTAAATTAAAACTAAGCCAATAAAACTGAAATACTAAAAAAAGTTAGTTGAAACGTTTGGTATATGACCGTCTCTTGTATCTTTGTTCTGGGCAATCCCTTTGTAACGTCCAGCAGTAATCCGCCATCATATGACGATCCCACCGGCCTTGGTATCTTTCTTCCATTATTTTTATATCCTGATGGAACCGCTCTCCTTGTTCTTCGCTGTAATCGCCCAAGTTATCCGGGAATCGATCCAAATGGCTATGCAAGAAATGAATTTTTATACTCATGTTAGCTCCTAGTTTTTCAAAAGTTTTTAACATCTGTGTGGCAATTTCGCAATATTCTGCTGCCTTGTGATTACCCAAAAAGTTTTTGACAACAGATACAAAGCTTTTCCATGCTTCTGCTTCGACCTCATTCATGTGATTTAAAAAGTTCTTGTCTTTTATAAGATTGCGGATTTGGGGACCATCAAAGATACCTGCTTTTAATTTCTCCATGCTAAGGCTTGGAAATGTTTGACAAATATATTTAAAACAATCACCATTTTTATCCAGAGCTTTAACGAACTGTTTCATGAGCCCAAGTTTAATATGAAGTGGCGGAAGAATGATTTTTTCCCGGCTAATTAGGGGTTCGTGAATAATATTGGCATTCCCAACAGTCATATTTTCTCTCGACGGCCAGTCCTTTCTAGTCCAGTGCTCTTGCTTTGCCCGACTATCCCATAAACAGAGAAAACAGGGGTATTTAGTATACCCACCTTGTTGACCTAATAAAAAGTTCACCATTTTTAAATCCACACATACAGACCACTGATGTTGTACAAACCAAATTTTCTCTAAAACCAGTTTAATGTTTTGGTATTCCTCTTTAAGTTTAGTAGAGTGACCTATCGGGATTGAAGCTAATCTATTTCCATTGTGCAGTAAAACACATTTTAGACTTCTTTTAGAACTGTCTATAAAAAGCCGCCAATCTTCTGGTCGGTATTCGGAAAGATCCATTAAATGTAGAAGTCCGGAAACATCGTTACAATATACTAAACTATTTTCCTCGGTAAAATACGGAAGAATGTTTTTCTCTCTCGTTCGATAAGATGTTATGTTTACCTCAGGCTGAAGGCACTGTTTTTCTTTAAGTCTTGATGCAAGAAGCTCTGCTGATTTCTTAGACAAATTTAAATCTCGAATCAAGTCATTTAACTCTCCATGTGAAAAACCCCTCACCGTTGCAGTTGCACTATAATATTCGAATTCACTTTCACTGTCGCTGTCACTTTGAATGTTTATCATTTCGACATCATCACAAGTAACGTTTGACAAGGTACTAAATATCGGCACTGGCAATGAGTCAATCATCAACATGATTTGATGGCTCACACCACGTCATCGGCACCCCAAATGGAAGTCCTTTGCGTCCCCCTTGGGTCCAGTAGCGAAGTGACTCTACACAAGATTTACAAACTTTATGAGGCACCCACCATTTATCCTGCTGTCCAAGATACTTGCCAAAATATGTTTGATATGCTTGTTTTACAAAACCGTTAATGTTTCTTTGCTGTTTTTCTTGACAGAATTTTCCACATATGTAGCAAAATTTGTCGGGATGGTTCACACAACTCTTGCGTGAAGAACTCATTGTTATTTTTAAATTTAACACCAACTTAAACGACTTAATGAACAAACTGATATAGTAACAATTAAAAATACGTTCTTTTAAAAAATTCAGACAGTGACAAAAAAGCACTTGATATCTAATAAAATAATTTTAAACTGACTGAAATGTCACTGTCAAAAAAGATTTGTGCACTCGATTTTATTTCATGGCCCGCTTAGATGTGGTAAGTAAAGTCGCCGCGAAGGCAACAAATAAACACTTTTTGTTGCATAGAATAAAAGGCGTTATCGCTAACTGTAAACGAAAGTAGAGTCAATTTAAACAAACAAAATATGTAGTTAGGACTTATTGTGTTTAATGTCACTAAATTTACTACAAAAACTAATGCCGCAGAAAAAAGTTTTTTTTTGTTCCCCAGTGTAATCGCTTTGGGCTAGTTCAAGAAGAGGAAATTGATGAAAATATAATTGGAAGCGAACCAAGAAACACCGTTAAATCCAAGAAGAGCATCTGGAGACAGTTTATTTCATTCTGCGATGAAAAAAACTATACGTTTGACCAAGATACTCCAGTATCCCAACTAGCAATGATTTTGAAAAGCTGGGCCTACAATATGCGAAAAATGAACAGGGAGGAATATAAAGAAGGCACGGTAAAAATTATTTGGAATGTGACGGCGAAATTATTGATGGAAAGGTATTTCAATGAATATAAAATTAAAATAAATCCCTTCGAGCAGATCGAATTCGAATCGGCCCGAGACGCAAAAAATGCCAAAAGGAGGCATTTGCAAGGTATTGAAGGCAAACGCAGAGAATCGGCCGTTTTTTTAACATACAACGAATTTAAAAATCTAATCGAAGCTTGTGATGAATCAACTTCAGAGGGGGAGGAAGTGTTTTTTTCTGTTGTCCTATTAATTAGCCTGGAGAGGAGGAGAAGCTGCAAGAGCCGAAACAACTTTTTTCAAGGAAGAAACTGACAACTTCGGAGGAAAAACAGGTAGAATTCAATACAACCTTGTTTTTTCTAAAACGTGTCAAGGTGGTGGCCGAAAACTCGCCGATTCGAAGTGGTTTGTGAGAAACGAGAGAAGTCCCAGCTTTTGCCCAGTAAGAATTTATAAAGAATTACAAGATAAAAGGAAAAGAATCTCCAACACTCGACTATTTTTGACGCCAAACCCCCATTGGAAAATTGCCGGAAAATGGTTCAAAAACAGCCCAGTAAGAGAAAAAGAGATTTCAACAAAAAAAAACAAGCACAGAAATCAGGCCTCAATACCACAAAAAAATTTACCAACCATTCCCTCAGAGCTACTGCCGTGTCCAAGCTGGCTAAAAGCGGAGTGTCGGAGCAAAACTTGATAAAAATTACAGATCATTCGAATGCGAAATCCCTATCAAGTTATTCGCAAATGGATCCAGATCACCACAAAAAAATTATTGAAAAAATGAGGAAACCTGGAAAAGAAGCACCTCAACAGCACGTGCATCCAGCCCCTGTAGCAGCATCACCCAGCACAAGTACAAGTAGTGGTCGACGTCGGCATCTTCTACGTCGTCGCAAAACAACAATGTGGTTAATAGTTATCAGAACTGTACCTTTTATTATACAATCAATAATTAAAATTGAATATCTAGATTTATATTAAGTACTTTTCAGTATTTAGACAAATAATTTTATTAGTATATTATTATTCAATTTGTGTTCAATTTGTTACAAAATTCAAATTTCTGAACTTGAAATAGGTATGTATTTAATATTCAGTTAATAAAGCTTAGTTTCCCTGTATTTGATTCGTGGAATATTCCTCTTAAATACCATTCGTGCTTAAAAATTAACCAGATAATTTTCCTCTCATAAAATTTGTAGAGAAAACACGCATTCGTGAAAAATTATCGTAAATTTTTAAGCACTCGTGGTATTATCCCCGAAAAATTAAATGTGCAAATAGGATAAACTGTATGTGTCAATGTAAAAACTATTTATTGAATTTATTTTAAATTATGCCCAAAAGTTAAGTGTGCCATAGGTAAAAGGAAATAGTAAAATATTGATAGGAATCCAATATCATGAAAGAAAATGGCGCCCAATAAAAATGAAAAGTATATGTAACACTTGTATACTGTAACTATGTACTGCAGTAAACTGAGTCACATTTCACTATTTCGAACAAATGAAAAAAAAATCATACGAGGGAGTTTCCGGGTAAAGGTAATTTACCGAGTTTTTATTTATATAATAAAAATATTGTATTCTTAAATTCGACTAGCAGGTAAGTAACAATTTAATATTAAAATCACTATATTTAAATAACATTTAAAACTGTAATTGTAAAATACTAAACTAGTCCGACGACAAAATTCAACTCAATAATTTTTGTCTAAAGTTATTATTTATACTTTTGAAATTCCCTGGTAGATAAAAATTTGTAGCCCGAAGTTAAACTACTTTTAGCTCGGTAACAGGAGCCAGTGTCGATCGGATTTGAAACTAGCCGGCTCGCCTTTCATCTGCCATTTTCAAAGTACCGACGGCCCAGTGCGTCAACTTATATTTTTATTTAGTAAACTTTGCTATTATAGATTTCCAGATAGTTGGTGGGTAATTTTACATGGAACATGGTACACCAAGGTTACCCTTACCTAAATCATTTTTCAGTTTGGTAACAGCTTGGTGTCTAAACTGTTCCTAAACTGTTCCCACCAATAGTAATAATTGCAACTTTTTGTATATAATCACAATCAATGACTCAAAATGCTAGTTGGGATGGTATTTGACCTACCCACGAATTTTCACTTATTAATTTTTTAAAAGCACCACACCTCTTATGGATACTTTTATACACGAGAAGAATTGCCTTTAAAATTGACTGAAAAATAAAAAAGTTATTACACATAGAAAATAACCGCAATTTTGGCTATCCAGGAGTGTATTTACGCAATTAGAACCCTAAGGGATCTCTAACAATACTCTTGCAATAATACTTCTTGTGCCTGTCCAGATTCTGCCTGTGATAGTAGCTCTTGTCGCAAAAGGTGCACTTGAAGCTCCTAGTTTTCTCCGTATCGCACTTGTTGCAAACGTAACTCGTTTTCCTACCTAGAAAAATAACATACAAGTTAAAAACGAAACTAAAAAACTAAGCACCGCAAAATAAAAGGTATAAAGGAAACAGTGCAAAAACAAAACTATAATAATTAAAAAAATAAAAACTATTTATTTATATAACAAAGCTTCAGATACTGAATGCCTTTTGGCAATGTGATGTATAAGATTCTCTTTTCGAACGGAGGCGTAACCACACAAGGGGTGGTGGGGACAAGGAAAAGTTCTTACTCTTTTGCATTCGTATTTCAGATGTCTGTTCAAGTTCCTCTTCAACGAATAGCTACGGTTACAGTCCTGACAAACAAATCTGTCTCTAGCGTTTACTAAAAAAAATATTTATACAGTTTTAATTTCATTTTAATTTAAAAAAAACACTTTCTTCTGCAAAAAAATGCACGTTACATATTTTTTTTAATTAATTTGTTGATCAGGCAGAAGTTTTTATTTTGTTAACGTTATCGTCAACGGAAGGCATAAAAGTGTGGACTTTATATCCACCACTGACAGTACTGAACGCTTCTGCCACCTTTTTAACGCTGTGTTGTGTTTGACCAATTCCTAGAGTATGCAGCCCGATAAGCACAGCCTCAGGACTCCAACCGTCTTATACAGGGTGTTATATTTTTTGTCGATTCGACCAGAACTCTTACTATGGAAGATTTATTTTTCTCTTTGGGCAACCAAAATAATCTAGAGCTAGTACAAAAAAAACACGACATAAAGGGTTTTTTAGAAAAATTGGTTAAACGGTCTGCTGAACAAAGCCCACTTCTGGCAATCAGATTCAGTATGGTCTATCAAATTATGAACAGGTTTGGCACAGTTAAGTATGACTATTGTATACAGGGTGCATCAAAAACTCTACCGATTCTAAACTTTAAAAATGTTGAATTTCTGCTCCGAAAAGTAGGTAGTTATTCCAGCCCTTTGTTACCCACTGTATTATTGGGACATATTCTCAGTGAATTCGAAATGATGGGTAAACAGTTTAAGTAAGTCTGTTTTAACAAAAATAACATGTAAAACTCTATTTTATTGGGAAAAAAAAGAATTATATCAATGATAAAAGGGGATTTTTTATTTTGTATTGAAAAAATCTGTTTTAAATTAAAAAAAAATAACTGAAAGAACTAGAACACATTTCAAATGTAAAATAACTGTATCGGTAAAAACATCCATTATTACTAAAACTGGCGTTAGAAGCAACATCGAATTCAAGATTGATAGAAAAGACCCAAACCTAACAAATCACTACTTAACCCTGTATACAATATTCATGTTGTAAAATTTAAGGGTGCCAATCTTGTTCATAATCTGACAGATTGATTTGATCACCAGAAGTGGGCTTTATTCAACAGATTATTTAAAAAAAATCGGTTTTTCGAAAAAAAACCCGTATGTCGGAAACGAAGAAAAAATTTCAAAATTGCTAGAAATTGTTTTTTCGTGTCTAGCTCTAGATTATTTTGGTTGCATATAGAGAAAGAGAAATCTTCTATAGTAAGAACTCTGGTCGAAAAAACTTAAAAAAAAATGACAGGGTCTTATATAACCCCCTGTATAAGATGAATTTCCTTGATGCACTTCGAAGTTCCAGCGGTATATTCATCAAACTCATTAAGATATAAAATTATTTCGAAGGCTCTGTCAAGTAAAACAATAAAGATATTGCCTGGTCAAATTCCCCGTGATTTTGTTGGTATTCATCAATGTCAGTGGCGTATATAAGGAGAGAGGTTTGGGGGTTAACCCCCTCCTCCCTTAGAGCCAGTTTTATTTAAGGTAAAATGATGACTTTTTTCACGATCGGTAGGTAACTCCGCAAAGCCAGTTTTACCTGCAATGAAAATAAAAACGAGGACCTTTTTTGGTTGTTGAAAATAAAAAGTTCGGCTTAACTCCCTCGCCCCCCCCCCCCAGAAGCATTGTCTATATACTGTACTCATCAGTGTATTATCAATTTAGATAAAAGACGGTTAGAACTAAAGCCAAATAAATACACCAACAGACTATAATCCAAGCAACTGACTGACAATTTGGGGTCTCCAGACAAAATTAGACTAGGTCTTTTAAAATTGACCACTGTGTGACCACACGCCAACACAGCCCATCTATTTATTTATGCAGTGTATCTCGAAATAGGTAAACTATCTCTGTGGTTCATACAACATATTCTTAATCTACTCACCACTTGTTAATTCGGTCTAAAACCTAGACAATTGATACATATTTTTTTCAAATGATTTTGTTATTGCTTACTGAATATAAAATAAAATACCTTTTTCTTGTCCCCTAGACATATATAAACCAAAAAATTACTCCTTATCAATTTAGAAAAATGCTCTTAAAATTAAAGTTTTCTTAGTAAAGACTCATTAAAATCTTATGAAAAAATCCTATTGAATATGTCGTAAAAATATAATAAGCGAAATACCTGACTGAAAGATTCTTGAATCAACATTGTTATTGATGAAATGTATCGCCTATTTCCCTTAATAATGTTTTGCAGTCATATTCAACAGACTAAAAATCTCATCAAGGCCTCCCTAACTGAAAAAATAATTCTATCAGCGTAGTGATTTTGGAAAAGCGCTTTTTTCGTCAATGTTTTAATTTTAGAAAATGGTAAAAATGCTTAGAGGGGCATGGGAAAACTTTATTCAACAAAATATTTTCACTCAGCTAAAAATTGAGTAGTAAAAACATGAAACGTGCTCCTTAAGACCTCCCTGATACCCTGATTTACTATCTATTGACATTTTATGTCGTTTTAAGCACCTTATTTGCAACATCAATTATCCGAATATTATTAAATTAAGTCTGAACTAGTTTTGTTGGTAAGTCAGTTCAAATAAAGTAATTATAAATTGACCCTACTTAAGTAAAAGTGAAGTCTGATTACTTCGAACAGACAGTCCATCACGTAAGTGTCATTTAAGTCTACTTCTTTAAAAATACAATACAAACCTTATACTTGAAAGGGACAAATAGAATTTCTATCTCGGGATGGATCCCATCAGTATGGAATGCAATATAAACTTGGGATCCATTTAGGAGGTATTTTATTTTACATGGGATAGATCATCTATGCGCAGTATAATCTGTGTATGGTATAAGTTAGGCAGCGCGATACAGAAGATTAGAATTAGTTTACCTTCGAAATTTCATGATTGTGTGTATTGTTCATAGCGGTTATCTCTAAACTATTCCCATCTTTCGAAGCTCTAACCCTAATAAAAAAGGGACACTCTTTTCGGTGTGATCTAAAAATTCAAAATTAATTAACTGCGATGAGAGAAGTAGTGCAGACAGTATTAGTGGAACAAATCTACCGAAAATCTTTGTATAAACATGTTGATGGGATCTGGGAAGAGAATCCTGAGTTTTGTATTGCACTATGACCGGAAGCCATGTTTTTACAAATTTTGTAGAAAATGAATGTTTTTAAGCAATTTTTTAATTATCTTCAAAATGGTACGAAAAAAATATTTTTATAAATGAAATTCTATTTAATCAAAAGTAGAAAATATATAACGCCACAAGAACCAGTATATAATAGAAAATGGATTCTTTGGGATGACCGCTAAAGCAATAGAATTTGGCTAACCAAATTCTATTGGTTTAGCGGTCATCCCAAAGAATCCATTTTCTACCATATTCTATTTAATTTCCTATTAAAAAAAAACGACAATTTGGTCTTTTTATTCTTAAATTTTATTTTTATAACTAAACGTACAGAAAAAATCGACTTAACTCGAAAGGAAAGACAAATAGTTACGAAAGCTCATTTTGAAACAATAAAGAGAATTGTCATTAATAATATTTTATTTACAATGAAACAAAATACATTTTGCTTAATTTTAAATAAAATTATGCTGATATCTTTTTTGTTTAAAAATATGTTTTTTAACTATTTGGCTTTCCTTTTGTGTATTTTTTTTTCTGCGTTTTATTATTATTATATCTAAAGAAAGATTGCACGAGGCATCTTCAGGAATCTTTACTCCACGAGATCTAAACCCTGAATTCAGTGTTCAGATCCCGTAGAGTAAAGATCCCTGAGGATGCCTCGTGCAATCGAAGGCGAAACGTCGGATAGTAATTCCAATTGGACACGGTCTAATCCCAAGAACCATGATTTCTTAATGTTTTTATTTTAAATTAATATAATTTATGTGTTATTTTTAATAAAAAGCACAAAAACTACACACTCTTCCATTGACAAATTGAATTGCGGTTTTTAACCCTTCTATTATATACAAAAATCCACAATTTAGTATGCTTATTCTTATTAGTGACTTTCAGAAGTATATTTTCACAAGTCTTAGTTAAAATGAATTAGCAATTGTATAAAATATCTCCAAAACTCTTTATGTTATGTGGTTTTTATTGCTTTGAGGACAATTGGAGCAGCGCAGTTTTGTCAGAAATTTGTAAACGAAAAAATAATTTTATTTAGTTCCGACCACACCATTAAAAGCTGCTATACATACCATTATTAAATAAAAATTGTCAAAACCGCCCTTTTTCTACAAAAACATGGCGTCCGGTTGTTGCGGAATGCAAAAGCTCTCTTCCTCCGTAATCTCACCAACAATTTTATACAAATAATATAAGAGAAAAAGTATTAAAACCTCCGTACTTTAAGGGATGAATACTTACGACGATTCACGTAAACCCCTGCTACTCGAAACGAACCCTCTACCGCCATGGACACAAGCATATTTTAGTTCATAATAAATAATTTTTTCGCTTAAAAATCTCTTGACTTTACTGGATGAAATAGTTCTGGCATCCCTTTTCCAGAGCACTATGCAATTGTTCTTTGCAAAATTATCAATTGCCATTTGTAGGTCATTATAGGTTTCGAATTGATAACCTATGGCAATGCCAGCCATAGCTGGAACAACAAATGATACAGTATTATCGTTATTAAAAACCAGATTTTAAAAAATAGCACTGAAAAATAACGTATAAAGGAATCTTTTCTTTGACAACATATTACAACGAAATTCTGGTTGGTTGACTAGTACATAATTTAAATGTTTGTATTAAAACATATCTTCTATTTCCTAATGTCTGCTATTAACTTTTTTTTAATACGACACCCTATATTTGTTTGCTTATGTTGTATACAAAATATTTAGACAGTCCGAATGAAAAATCAAAAGTTAGTAGCAGAAATCCGGAAATCTGGCAACGCTGTCATCGTAAAAAAATGTAAAATTAGGTCTTATTTAGCTGTTCAAAATTTCGTTTGATTATCTTGGAAAAGGAAAGTGTTATAGGGGTGAGACACATATTATAAACAAAACTAAACAAATTAAAGGATATAACAAATTTATTTCACAAACAAACCTTGTCAGGATGTCGTTTGGCAATGTGATTCACAAGATTTGCGTTTCGATAAGAGACGTAGCCGCAGTGGGGACACATAAAAGATTTTATTTTTTTGCATTCGTATTTTTGATGTCTGTTCAAATTCTTTTTCAGCGAATAGCTGCGGTTGCAATCTTGACAAACAAATCTTTCGCCTTCTTTGCCTAAAAAAACATATTTATACAGTTTCTACCTAATACAAGAATTGTTTTTGAAATCCTTAAATCTAAAAATCTTTAAAATACTTCTGTTTCAGCTGTTTGATATAAACATTTCGTCTCAAAATGTCATCTATTGAAAAAAAACAGAAACATTTATTATTTATTTTAACTTCAGATTTAATTTAAAATATCCTTTGAGGAAATCATGATTCTTAGGAATGATCATGTCAAAATGAAATAACTTACCGACGTTTCGGCTTGAATTGTCCAATACATCTTCAGGAATCTTTTCTATACTATTAGAATCCATTACTACATCTTCCAACTTTGCAAGTCCTAGCATCCTTTGAAATAGAGTAGTTTCTTTGAAGGACTCCTGTTCGATCATTTTTTGGTAATAAATTAACCCTATTTACCATAACATTGTTGCTTAGGTCCAATAGAGTTGTATTTTCATATTTTCAGAAAATTGCTAATAAGTATTGGTAAATACGTCCAAAAGGTACTAGTGGCGCTCAAAACAGGTTGTTGAATTAGAGTTACTAGCGTTTTAAATACAAATAACTTCTTATCAACAAAAAAGTCAGTGCCAATTTAGCCAAGAAAATGTTTTTAATTCAGCCGTACCCAGGAGGGGCAAGATGATTTACTTTCCCCCTCCCCTCACCCCAAGAAATGAGAAAGAACGAAAAAATGTTTCAAATCAAAAAGACTTGCCCCCTTTTTTTTGTACGCCACCGACTATTTGCATCCCAGTTTGGAAGGTCCTCTAGGGGGAGTGCACAAAGGGTTGCCACCCTTTAATGTTTAGAATGCATTCATTCCAAACCACCCTTTCCGATTTGGCGACTTAGGAAATGAAATACAACAAAAAATAAAGATTAAAAAAACATGGTTCTTCGGCTTTGACCGTGTCAAATTGGAATAAATCTGCTACGTTTCGCCTGCGATTACATGAAGCATCTTCAGGAATCCAAGTCGAAACGGTCTAAACACAAGAACCATGATTTCTTAATTGGCTCTAGCCGTTTCAAAAAAACTAAATATTTTTTTTAATAAAGTTTATTAAAAATAATTACCCTAGCCAAAAACTTAATATTTTATAAAATTCAACAATTGCTCTCCACTATATCGGTACCGTACATAATATAATATAGACTATTGACAAAAAAAATTGGTTGATAATATGTACAACAATCTATTGTGTGTCGTTCAGGAACTATTACAAATAGAAACTAATTTTTAACAATGGTATAATAGAAAAAAAATCACAAATATCGGAGTATTGTAGTCAGCGTTGTAGAGCGTGTGCTCGTATATAGATACATTTATGTCCCTACACCTTATAATACAAATCAAAACCTAATTTTTTTATACCTTTAAAAAGCGCACTCAAACCTAAACGAATATAAATTTCATTATATAACAGTTTAGGAGCTGTTGATAATTTGTGGCCAGGGTTTGAGGCAATCCAACCCTTTAAATAGGGTGTTTTTGCTAAATTATAGCACAAAATAGCTTTGCATGCCAGAAATTACATATAGTTGCACTGAGAATATCACAAGGTATCGAAATGTGCAAAAATATATAATTTTAAAAATTAAAAAAATATATATAGTCGAAATTCAGAAATAAAAGAAGATATGGCAACGCTGCCGGGGTAACAAAATATAAAATATAGTCTTAAGATAGGAAATTTTGTCTAGGTTTTTAATGTTCATTTTGTTTTGTGCTTACCACACAGAGGATGACAATTTAAGTCAAAAGCCAACTTAAAAACGTGTTAGGTACCCATAAAATTGCAAAAAAACATTTGACTTTCCACCTCATAAATGACATATGATTGTACTCAGAATGTCACAAAGAATCAAAATGTGCAAAAATATATATAGGTACCTCTTTTAAAAATTAAAAAAAATATTAGCAGAAATTCAGAAATAAAAGAAAATATGGCAATGTCGCCGTGGTAACAAAATATAAAATTAGAAATGAGTTAGAAAATTTTATCTAGATTTTAAATGTTCATTTTGACGTATATGTTGTGTGCACCCAGAATGAAGTTAAAAGCAAACAAAAAACCCATAAAATAGCAAAAAACATTCTAGAAACATTTAGAATGTTATGTATTCGGTTATATTTTCCTTTTATTTTAGCAAATGCAGAAGATATGGCTTATTTACAAATCACCGCTTTTGTAATACCAGAAAAATAAAAACCTATAAAGCGGTTATAGGATGCGTGAAATTTACTAAAAGTGCATTACGGACTTCATATTGTTTATACAGGGTGTTGCAGAGTTTCTCAAATATTTGTAAACGTACTTTTAATGCCGCAAGCAAAATTTTCATATCGCCTTCATTTTTGAGATACAGGTTGAATGATAAAAAAATGTAAAATTAAACCAACGTAATTTGATCAATTTTAAATATAAAATAGAACATTTCCGTTCTTTCAACTATTCTAAGGGAATAAAACAAATGAATGAACCATTTTTCTATTAAAAAAACAAAAGGAAGTTCGAAATTTTCACTGCATTTCAATACGATCCCTATTGTAACAGTTTCATGAAAAAATATGTTACAGTGTTGCCAGAATAACTTTATTTCATATTTTTTCTAAATTTTCTCCTTTGTCTTCCGACTTGGATGTTGACATATTTCTGTTTATTAAAACAAAAAAAATTGTTTCAATATTTTTTTACATAATTAACAAAAAAAGGTCAATCTCAAAGAAAAACATAACAAATATAATTTGGCTAGTTTTTAATTTTTTTTCTGGACAAATGTGCTTCATCCGCAAATGTTATTTTTTTAATTTATACTACAAGACATATTTACTCTCAACAAGACCGAAAAATAATTCTAGGCTTACTTTCTAGCTCTGTTATGCTGCTGCTTATAAAAAAGATGAATACTGGTTATTTTGTAGATTTTCCATAAACTGGAGTGCAGAGGGGGAGGCGCTTGCCACCCTTTTTACATTTGTAAATATTTTATATAACATACTACATTACATATGTATTATTATAATAAAGTTATATAAAAACAGTCTTATTTGTTTTTGCCTCCCCCCTCTGAATAAAATCCTAAGGGCGCCTATGTTTTCACATAGCTAGCAGTGTGTATAGATTTTTTTCGGGAAAGCACGGACTTGCCTAAAACCAAGAAAACCATCATACAAGGTACGCCTAGTAGGGATACCAAGAGAGCTGAGCCCCTCCGACCACCGCAGGGAAAACTAACCTGTGTCACTAAAATAAATCTACCCAACTTTGTAATATTTTTAAAAGTAAAAAATATTCATATAATCTACCCAATTAGTTCCATTGAAATACCCCGAGATCTAATAATAGCCAAATCGATTCTGACCCAACCCCCTAGTACGTACATTTTAACTCTGCAATATTTTAAAATCATAAATTCCCATTAACTCAGCTAAACCCTCGGGGAGACGGCGCCGGCGGGGGCTCAGCTGTCTTGATATTCGTACTATTTTTTTAATATCACCCTGTACCTAAAATTGGACTATAATTTCGGTATCATAAGTAGTAAAAGAAAGCAGTTTCGTGTAAATTACAAGACTCTGTCTTTACAAATAGGTAACCAAGCAACTTTACAAGAGCAAAATCCATTCATCAATATTTTGCCGCGAATTTGTAAAATCCTGTATAGAAAATGTGACTCAGTACAAGTAAATTTCGCTTATTTAATTACCACCTTTTCAAGGTAATTGCCATTTTTAATTTTCTGGCATTAAAATATTGGAAAAAAGTCATACTTTTTTGAAAATAAATCATAATATCAGCATCCGCCGAAATAAAAATAAAAATCCGAAATTTGCAAGTTCTAAAAAACAAAATATGCCTTCAAAATTATTCAAAAATAATGTTTACGATTATGAGGATACTCTAATTTTATTTAAATTTGATTATAACCTAAGTTGATACCCTGATAAACACAAAACATCTAAGCCAAAACGTGTAAATATATAAAAACTATATAAAATTTTCCCTCAGAGAGAACAAAGTTTTTAATACTAAACTTACGGAAAGTTTGCTGATAAGTTAGAGGCCAGTTAGTAGATAATATAGAAATACAAGTGAACAAATTTTAGTGCCTCAAACACCCATCCACGATCAACATCCCCTAATCATTTAAAAAAAACATGGTACTTACCAACTAAACTGTAGACATTTCTTTTGAGCATTGATATCAGATAAAGCGAAAGGACGTCTTACATCTAAAACGTAACTTAATAGTTTATTTCTTCCTTACACGCCATATTGTTAAAAGAAAATCGAGACAACAGGTAACATTATCAAATAGTGAAAAAATCGAATTCCATAAATATATATTCAATTCAATTTTTAGATGTCTTAATGCAAAAAAATATATAACAAATTATAGTTAAGTATTGTTCATAAATTTAGCAATAATTTATATAAGATGGCTTGGTACGGATAAAAATGCCTGTATGTTAAAACAACACCACAATTTCCTTAAGGTAATTGCATTGGCATTTTCCATCTAAATGTATCTCAGAAATGGTAGAAAAAAAATGGAAGGGTAGATTTTACAGACTACAAATAAATTGCTATTAGTTTAATTGTTCGTTTTATGTTTTGATAAAACTCTCATTTTTTATTCCGGGAGTAATGTATTGTTATTCTCGTTGATATATGTCTGGGGTATATTTGAATTTTTAGTCAAAAATAATCTGCTTTCCACGGTATTGAATGCATGGACCCTAGGCGTATAAAAGTTTACTTATAAGAAATAAAGTGCCGGAAATTACACACATTTATATTTATTTATTTCGTTTAGAGCACCTAAATATTGATCTAAAAATATATTTTATAAAATTGATTCTCTCACCAATTTAGTATGTTTTACTCAAATAATGTATATTAATAATACATATAACACAGATTGAAATATGTGCGTGTAAGGGAAGTAAAACCCTGAGCAGAGAAGCATTACAATGTAGCGAAAAGCAGTTCAAAACTTACATTCTAAGTGTCTATAGTAATAGAAAAATATATGTTGTCTTTTAACGTATTTATATCTCAAAAACATCAAACATCGGGTAACTAAAACTCTATAAGGTTGTGGTAAAAATTCTCCATTCAAAAAGACTTCTATAAACATTCTTAATAATTAATAGTTTTAATCGATCACATTCTTTTTTAACTCCTAGAAAACTACACGTAAAAAATTTAATTACAAAGATATACACATAAGGCAAAAAGTTAGGAATATTGAAATATGGGCTAGAAATTCAAACTGTAGTAACGTTTTTATAAAACACTTTGCCGCGAATTATTATACAGCTATTATTATACAGCTTTAAAATGAACATTTTTTGCACAATTGTCAACTATATATGGCCTCTATTGTGTTACTTTATTAACAAACGTCGGCAACCTGTTGAGTTGAGGTCGCAATTTTCATTTTTTTTCTGATGAAAGGTTCTGGAACCATGTTTCTTCCAGGCTAACAGAACCCTATTATTTTTGGTGGGATTTCGATTTCATTTGATGATTCTACGAATTTATTTCGTTCGAAAAAAGGGTGTTTTGGGGCGCTTATATCTCAAAGTTGGTAAGTCCTATCGAAATTTTCCAATAGACGTTTTTCATAGGAAATATCTACGAGAACAAAACCTGAATGTCTCTCTGTCGAAAAAATGACGAGAAAATAGAAATTTTTAAGAAAAATTAAAATTTTTCGAAAAAGTAATAACCAAATTAATTTGTTTAATCACTCTTTTTTATAAAAAAAGTAGGTATCTAGCCAAACAAGTCAACAAAATGGACGTGCTGGATTATATACAGGGGGTGCACTAACCAGGTGAAGTTTGCATTAAAATTCCCAAAAAAGCTCTAATAACATTTCTCTCTAGCTGCTCAGCACATATACGACAAGAAATGATAGGTGGCCTTGGCCTAGGATGATAATAAAATTTACAGAGATATTTAACATGTCAGTTCTCAGAGATAGGTTGAGTTTTGGTTTGTTTAAAGCAAATTTTTTATCGCATCGATTTATGTTTGTGCATTTACGCGTTAAAGAGTCGTTTTCAAAGTTCAAAGAACTCTCTTTATGAGAAGAAAACTGTGTTTTCAACGAAAATTTGCCTGAATTATTGAAAAATCGAGGAAAATATAAACGTGGTTCAAGGCATCTGCCCAGGCAGTTTCTGTGAAGTGACCACCATCTCTGTTTTATAATGTAAATGTTTGGATATTAATTGTTTTTAAGAAGGTACGTTTTATTGAGGTAATAAACAAAAAATTGACATGTCAAAACAAATTATTTTCCCCATAACTTCTGAACTGCTTAAAATTCTTAGATACGGTTTTCACAGTTTCTTGTAACTTTTAATGTCGTAATTTATTTTAGAGAAATATTTTTGCAGCTGTCCAGAAAAACGTCTAGTATTCCTAACTTTTAAATAGCTATTTTTTTTTAAATGAGAAATTTACAGATAAATGTATAGCATATATATGCATAACCGGATGTATCAGAGCATCGGAGGTTTGTTATAATCAAAAATAGCCGTCAAGGTTTTGATAATAGTAAAATAGGATCGAAAATAACTGACTAGACACCTAAGGTCACACACACACGAGTAATATACGCACCCAAAGTCCACAGGGACAACCTGACATATTACTTGTTGTCTACAGGGGGTTCAAAAAAATGCAAAAATAAGTGCATTTTTGCCTACAATTGTAAAATATCATTGTCTTTTCTTTTAGGTAAACCAATAACCTATCTATGCATCATACGAAGAAAATCCCTTTTTCTGGGTCTGTAGTATAGGTAGAGCCAGTTTCATAAAATGATCACACAAGAAAGCAATTTTTCGTATACTAATAAGACATGAGTATGTTTGCTCAATAATTTCAGAAGAAAGGGCATTGTCGTAACTAACCACATCGGGCCAGAATTATCTTTCAACCAATCAAGGATAACGAAACTAATCATTTACGATTACCTGCAAGGACTCCAGACTTAAACCCCATTGAACATATCTGGGATTTCTTCAAACTATCAATTCGCCGGTTTGATCAAACTCTAATCACCTCGGAGGAATTTAGGGATATTTTATCTGTTTATTGGGAATCAGCTTAGAGAATCAGAGTATTAACTCACGGAGATGAGTTTTTAGGAAAATTATATAGTTTGGGTTTGTAGTCCAATTTTCAATATCCTTAACTTATCGCCTTATGCCTGCGTTTTATAAAATGTGCTGAAAAATACTCTACATAGTGATGTTAGAAAAATAATTTTATCACATTTTTCGTAGTTTGGCAAAATTTTGACACTAGCCATAACAAAATTAAACATCATTCTACACCGCATATTGTATAGACATAACAATGTATATTTGTAAAAAATATAAAAAGTAATAGTATAAACCTTATATAATACACAATTATAGCATTCAGAATTGAAATAGTATAATACCATAAATTTGGCAGTATAAAAAATTGTTCCCATGAGTTTTACAGTCAGTAACATTATCATATATATCTCTGGGGGTATTATCTGAGGTAGAAAAATTAAACTATATTGTCTTTCAATTCAATAAATCTGGAATATGTATTTGTGTCTAGGAAGAAAAGGTTTTGCCTTTTTATTCATGTTAAATACTTTCTAAACTTTTGGTCAACTTTTGATGATTTTTTTTAGTTTATAGGTGGGAAATTTTCAGTTTTAACGACTTTTGAAATAATTTAATTATTATGAAAAACAAAAAGCTGGACTGCATTAAAACTACTGTAGAAGATATACTAACTAAAAAACCAAAAAAAAAGACCCCGGACATTATTATTATTATTATTATTATCTTTTTTTTTTTAGATCAGTGAAATATCCTAGATATATTTTATATTCTATACTTAAATTGCGTACGCTCTCCTTTTTTTTCCATTTTTTCTCTAAATATCAATTCGAATTTTTGTGATCTTGTATGAAACACAATTTCTCAAAGTTTGACCCAAGTTTAACAGTTTTCCTTACTTCCGGTTTAACCGGAATTGGCGCTATCTACCTATTTCTTAATTAAAATGAATTTTTAATTACATCCCGATAAAATTTGAAATTCTATAAATGACATTGTTTAGATTTTTGAATTCCGAGGTATAGTATATTTGTTTTATTTTTTTTATTTAATTTAGGGTCCTAATTAACGGTTATTATTTGACGCAGTTACGCAGATTATGTTTAGAACAAAAACTGCCTAAATTTTCTTAATACAAAATAACTTTTTAAAATTATTTATAAAAAATTTCAATTTTTTTAATGTTTGGACCCATTCATTTTTGGGTCAAACAAAAACATGCTTTATCGCCGCCGGAAAATTGTTACAATTTTATGGACAAAGCGAAAAAGAAGAAAAACAAAACAATGAAAAAACGAAATATTAAATATACCATAAAACCATCGAGAGGAAAAAACATTCGTTATAGTCGTAACATCGCCGTAAAGCTGTTAATGAATCTAGGTGACATTAACAATAAGGAAATAAACAATACATATGCGAGGAGAATAATTTCGATGATATTGTATATAATCCTTATACAAGCAAAATAAGTGCAGTTAAACAAAGTGTACTGAACTAATGTAGTAATTAAAGTACATTAAAAAAAAGAAAATCTATAACTTTAATAAAATACGTAACAAAACAATTAATTTTAACGGACTATCAGACAGTTCATTCCCCCATAAAATGATTTTCAAATTCTATGCTAGCAGCTGGAACATGACACCCAAAATGATTTAAGTAAGCAAACAAATAAAAACATTTTAATGAGACTTATTCATTATAAAAATCATTAACGCAGTAAAAAGGTCTTTCAATGAGGTACGCTTTGGTTTTTTTTCGAAAAAAGAGTGCAAACATAGGGATAGTTTTTAAATGTACTGGAAGATGATTGTAAAGTTTTATGGCATTGTAAATAATTGATTTTTTCATTAATTCTGTGGAGGGAACGGGAAGGTATATGTCATGCCTAGAGTTTCTAGTAGGATATACGTGTTGTGGCTTTTTCGGGAAAGTGTTTATATGTTTTCTCATCAAACAGACTGTTTCTAAAATAAATAATGCAGGAAGTGTTAATATTTCATGTTTTTTGAAATAGTATTGGCAGTGAGCTCTATTATTTAAACCAAACAAATAGCGAATTGCGCTCTTTTGAATCTTAAAAATACTAAGAATGTTCGGTAGTATAGCAGCCTCAAAAGGGAAGGTCATAGTGGACATGGGATTCGAATAGAGAGAAATAAGTAAGTCTAGCAGAAGACACGTCCAGTTCTTTTGAAACTGATCGAATCGAAAAGCAGGCGGTGAAAGTTTTTTAGTTAAAGTGTCAATATGCTTAGACCATTTTAGGTTGTTATTTATATTCAAACCCAGGAATTTGACCGATTCAACGTATTAATATTGCTGTTAAGTAGCTTAAAGTTCCCTTATAAGATAATACTTTGAGCAATGAAATTAACATTTTACGCACTAAAATATGATGAACCGCCCAATAAAGGAACGTAGGTATTTGAAATGATTGAAATTTAATCTCACATTATAATTTAAAGTTAGGTGGAATATATTAATTGTTTAAACATTGAAATAGTTCCTTTTAAGCATAACAATTTGTGCACTAAAATCTAGAATAATATAACACTATTTTCTTAGGTATATATTTTACATATTACTAGGAAATACCCGGCATGCGTTGCAATGACCGGAAAAAATGTAACACCCTGTAGATTTTTTATAAAATTTATTATGCCCATTTCGTAGACATTGGTCATCCTACATTGTGAGCCAGATTTAAATACATTATCTCTAGAAATTTACAAGGTTGATAAAAAGTAAATACAAAATATTAAACCTTTAACACCCTGTATCTTCGAAACGAAGCATTTTGACATATCTTTATATAAACTTTTTATCTTAAAAATACTCGATGATTTGTCCTGTTCCCGATCCCGTTCATATTCAGAATCCTTCGCGAGCGTGCACACAACTATCCTAACCTAATCTAATATCTATACTTATTAAAAGCGGGCGAAAATGCTAGAAAAGATCGGATAGTGCTTACTTTAACATTATGAATGCGCATATATTTGTATTCAACCGCAGAATGATTTTTGGGTGCAAATTAATTTTTGATAGTGTTAAAATCAATTTCTCATTTAATTAATTTATTGCCACTACTTATTAATTGGATTATATTTAACATAATGCAAGCAGCAAATGCTACTGATATTTAAAATAATGAGCATTTAGTGTTTATTTTTAAAATCAAAATTGGCAACAATATGTTTCTGTTTCATTTGTGATTATTTTTAAAGTTTTTGAGAATGAGGCCATCTCTAATGATATAAATTATTACTAACGTTCTGAGTATGGGTAGTGTATTAAAATAAAATAAATTCAAATAATTACCTTATTTATGGTTCATTTTCAATTTGGTTTTAAATAATTACTAAAGGAATTCAGTTTTAACCAATAAATGCAATGAAAGTTGTTTTGCTTGTTGCTACTTTAGTTTTTAAAATAAATGAGTCCAAACATTAAAAAAAATTTTTTTCTTTTTTTTTTGATAAATGTTATCAAAAAGTTGTTTTTTTTACATGTAATTTCCATTCATTACGCTACTAATCGGGCCTGAATTAAAACCTAAAATTGCATTAAATTTTTGTGGCACAACCAATTATACAAAATAAAACAAAAGTCTATAACTCCGCCATTTTCTATCCGATTTAAAAAATCTAAAAACTGATATTTAGTGAATTTTAAGCTTTATCTGAATGTAGATAAAAGCTTGGGGGTTTTCAATTAAAAAATCATAGATGGCGCCACTTCCTGTTAAACCGGAAGTAAACAAGATTGTTAGACACGAACTGAAAGTTGACAAATAGCGTCCCATACATGTTAGCAAAATTTCGAGGTCAGATTTGAAAACAAAGGAAAAAAAGGGGCGTATATTAATCCATGGTCACCCAGTATATTATTCCTCTTAGGCAAATTTAAAAAAGTATATTAGCGGTTTTTTTATAAAAGATCTGAGAACTCTGCACCGCATTAAGCACTCCCTTTATTAAACGAAACTTTCAAATTTCATAAAAAAATATATAAGAAAAGTTCTGTGGTAAAATTAAAATTCACGCACATTGTCTTCTAAATTTATATTTTCTAATAATCTACCCCAGGGCCTTGCGCAAAAGTCACTAGAAGAAAAACATCCGAGGAAACCTCATAAGTTTGAAACTCCTTCTTGTTACAGAACGTAGTCCTTTTTCACGTTAATAATTCAATATGGTTTGGAAAGATTCAACTATTACAAAAATCATCAAAATTGAAATAAAAGTTCAGAAAGCTTTAATATCAAAAATAAAATAAATTTTCGTTACATGTTAATATTCATATGAGGTTGAAAAAATTTCAACCCATAAGGCACTTACGACATGTCGTAATCAAGTCGTCTACCCCTTTATCAATATAGGTAGTATATAGTAAAAAAAAAATAAGGGTGTATCAACAAATGAACTGTCATTTAAAACTATGGCTATTGAGGAACGCGACAGAAGTTCATTTATTTTGGGCCCTTTAATAATTGAGATGTGTACTGCATTGTTTTAATCTACATATGACAGGAAATAAAATAAAATTTGCTACGCGAGTAAACGGAAGTGTAAAAATTCCTTCCGTTAGGTCAGCCAGTCACAAGTAGAAATAGATCTTATTTACAAAATAATGGAATGAAAGATAAAAATACCAAAAGTATAAGGCTAACCTACCACTATAAAAATACACGGTTATATTCACTCTAAATAAAAAAAGTTGCTACAACAAACGACAATAAAAGCGGAAAAAATAGTATTAACAACGTTGTCAGACTTAGCCATAACTATAAAAAGAGAATTTAAAAATACACAAACATTATGTTTGCAGCAAGTATACCTCGATTTTAGTTTAGGAGTACAAATATTCAAGTTTTTAAGTGATGTACCCTCTGACACATATTTTAAAAACATTTGGTGTTAAAACTTATGATAGCAGCATTTATAGAAGATAGTAAAAATCCCATAAAATAAAAAACACAAAACAAAAATAATAATGAGTTATTTTTTTGCTTACAAAATGTTATGGTATTATTTTATTTTAGGGTAAAATACACAAATAAACCTTCAATGATATTTTTCCCAAAAAAAAACAGTGGCGTGTCACATTTAAAAGAGTAATGGAAAAAACAAATGAGGCTAAACTAAAGTAAACAAAACTAGTTACAAAAAAAATCTGAACAAGTAGTAAACACTCTTTTCTTAATTCATTTCATGTTCTATTGCCCTTGTTGGTAGCCTGCTTTTGGAATGTTTTTAATATAAATTGGGTGGTTTGCCAGGAAATGTAGATGTAAATATCTCAAAAATACGCTAGTAATTCCTCTAAGAACATAAGGTCGTGTAAGGCTGCTTTGGGAACTATTAAAAAAAACGAATGCAGACACAGTTAAAATAGACCAGTTACCAGGTATATTTGGAATGAGAAATTATTAGGAACCTATAACGGAGACCTAGAAAAAAGGATGACGTAACCTAACTTAATTTTTTTATATTCAGCTCAATAGTAGTAATTAAAATCACATATCGTAGAGGGTGGTTTTTACATATTTTTACAAACAATTTAGCTCCTTTTTTTTTAGATAAAAAAGTGTAAATATACATTTTGTAGTACTAGGACAAAAAATAAAAGATGCAAAAAAATATACGTTTTATGATTTTTTAATGAGACTCCTTCTACAGGAAGTCCCAGCCAAGAGTGATCGATTTTGAAGGTTAATAATTTCTAAAATGTTATAGTTAAAACCGCGCAGTTTATTTCGATCAAATTCTGTAACACAAGCTTTTTTTATGGAAATTAATGATTTTGTATCACTTCTACAGAAAAAAAAAATCCCAAATAGAACAACCTGTATATTTTAACGTCAAGGAAATGGTTCATGCTTAAGGTAATCAAAAATCACGAAGGATCATTGATTGACCGGGTGGTCAACGTTTTATAAATAAGAAATTAATAATTCGACCAATGATATTCCCACAAATGAAGTAGAGTAGATAATTATGTTTCACTGATGGTTATTATTAGAATAATAGGTTTATGATCGCAGCAATGGATGACCATAGGATATATGTATGATATCTTGAAGCATCCTTCTAATCACATTACGAATATTGCATCTATAGTGATACAACATTCATGTCTGAGTTGACAACCTCATACGTCGACCTGGAGACTCCTTCTGTCACGATCAAAATAGCGTCAGTTAATGGTAAATAATCTTTTCTTTAATTAAAAAAGCTCAGGGGGTTTTACTTTACACCGAAACCAAATCGATTGTATCTACTACAAGAAGATTCAGAACGGAAAATTTATCAAGAAATTGTACCAAAATTGTTCTACCTAGGGATTTTTGAAGGTAAAAAGACCACAAACACATGTGTATGATGAAGACTTCTTCAATAGACTTTTAGATGTTCATGAAATAATATTGAATAATCACGGCAAAATATCATTGCGAAAAATGGCTTCTGCTTTAAGTTCGTCAATAAGTTAATGTCAAAGATGTACAAAAATTTTAGATCTGTTTACCTATAAAACGCTTCAAAAGCTGCATGAAGAGGACTACGAGAAAACACGACTCACCTGCGAAATTCTATCAGATTTATTTAGAATTCACCCAGACATCAATTTGATTATGTCTGATGAAGCTACATTCCACACAAACGGTCGCTGTAGTAAGCATAACTCCAGAATTTGGGCCTCCAAAAATCCAAGGGAGTACAACGAGTACCAACGGGACTCACCAAAAGTTCCAGTATGGTGTGCCATTTAAAAAAAAATTATGGACCATTTTTTTTCAACGAACTCACAGGGACGGCGTCAAACTACACGGATATATTGGACACATTTTTTTTTCACAACTCCGTCAAGATGGACATTTAAACGAAACAAATTTCCAACAGGATGGTGATCACCATATTAGTCCCTTATAGCAAGAGATTCGCTAGATGGATAGGAAGAACTGATTCCATTGAGTATGCGCCCTAATCTCCAAATTTGAAAGTTTCGGATTTTTTCCTGAGGAGATACATCAAGGACAGGTGTTATAATCCCGTTCCAGAAAATATCTAGGATCTTAAAAGAAATATCCGGAATGTCATTGAAAGGATTCTCCAGGAGATGCTACAAGATTTCTTTAACTATCTACTGGTGCGGATTCATAAATGTGCTGAACAGAATGGACATCATATTCAAAATTTACTTTCATAATTATGTCCATGAATAAAAACATGATAATTTTCTACTTTACTTTATTTGTGGAAATATCATTGGTCGAATTATTAATTTTTTATTTGTAAAACGTTGACCACCCGGTATGATTGTTAGTGATTTTTGAAGACCTTAAACATGAACCATTTCCGTAACGTTAAGATATACAGGGTGTTCCATTAAAAAAAGTGAGATTTTTCAAATTATAAAATGAGATTTTTTCGGCACTCTGTAGACGTGATACAAAATCGTTCATGTCCACAAAAAAACTAATGGATTATAGAATTCGATTAGAACATACTGCGCGCTTCTAACTATAACAGTTTAAAAATTATTAACCTTTAAATTCGATCACTCTCGGCTGGGACACCCTGTATTTTTTCCGCTTGGAAGTATTTATCTGCTTTAGCCGTTTTTTAATTGTATGTCAAAATTGTCGTAAAATGCATTTAAAAAGACATCCGGTACATACATTTTGGTTATAAAAAAAAAATTAAAAATAGATTATGTCCGCAATTTTTTCTTAAAAACACTAGCAAAAAAACCCACGTTTAGAAGTTTTTAACAATTCCCACATTATTAATGGCATTTTCTTAGGAAATAGCTCAATAGTGACTAGTCTCGTGAGCGGTGTCTAATCATCCAATTTACTAGATCGTCCTAAAAATTAAAAAATCGAGCCAACTATTTCCGAAGCCGTCCAAACAAATTCCCCTCTCACTCAGCAAGACGAGCTTTCGTCATCAACTTTCATTTCGGTAGTAACATTTTTTACTACAGAGTAATCCCTGAGTCCGTCAGAGGACTCTTTTGAGTCGGTGCCCTCGTTTTCCTGCTTCATTTCCCTTTTTATAACGCTCGAATAATCGATTTCTCTGTGCATCCTCTCCATATGTCTGGCCATATGCATTTTTTGCTTCGCCTTGTATATACAATAGGGGCACTGGAACTGCGGTTCCTTGCCGCACTCCCATTTCTGATGATTTCTAAGCGAACTTTTGAGTTTGTACGTGCGCCCGCACTCGCCGCACACGAAACCTCCATTTTCATGTTGAATTGTCGTGGATTGTCTACAAAAAAACAAAATTTAAGTGAAACATATACTCCCTGCATATATGTATATGTATTAGAAAACCTCATATCAACGTCTTGGTAAATATTTAACGATTTGCTGATTTTTTCACTCAGCATAAAGTGAACACTCCCACCCTCCCCCCTTTTTAAGCCAAAATAATATATTTTTTTTTAATTCGAAATTGCCATTTTTGTGCTTATTTTTTTTTAAGAATTTGAGAATGCTTTTTGTAAGAGGGGTTTGAAAGAAAAAGTGATGTTTTTTAATTGACTAACTTATATATAAATACATTTTATATCCAATATACAGGGTGTTAAGGATTTAACAACAAATATTTTAACACAGGTGATAGTCTGGACGATTTTGAACAAAAAGTTTCTATATGCCACTGGTCAATTCTAAATAGATATTACAATTTAAAATTTTTGATTTTGGAGAAGGTTTCAGTTATGATTGCGACAACTTGGCAACGTTACTTCGTTGTACATTATTTTGGTTATATTGGATCAGCTGTATTTTGTCAACAAAACAAATTGATTATTTGGCATAAAAAATACTAATTTGGAAGCACATTTTCGGCGCCTATTACGAAATAGGCATATGCTATTCTACATTGTAACCAAACAATAATAATTTCTGAGATAAATTATTTGCACATTTTTAACTCTACACGACTACAGAGAGCTATTTTAGATTATTAGTTTCCAAAACTTATTTAAAAAATATCAACTTACCAAAAACTCTAATTCGCAGCACAAAGAAATTGAAAAAAATTATTATAAAAAGTTAAAGCAAATGGTCACTCTAAACTTTTTTTTTTTGACTTATTAACAATGTGTTATCTTCACGCTGTATTCTTCATTTGAAAACATTTTGAAAATCACACCACATATTTAAACTTGAACATAAAACGTAGCTGCTTAGAAAAACAAAAGCTGTTTATCTTGCTGTCGTTTCGACAAATGATGTTGTCGGTTTTTGTAATATCTTATTAAGGTAAAAGTTGGAATTTCTATGCGGTTATTTTTCTCCAAATTTAGATCATGAAAATATTTTAATAAAAAAAACTTATGAATTACGTAAGAGTAATATAAATAACTGTTTTACACAATAAAATTATCAATGTTCTGCTCTAAATTAAATCATATGAAATACAACTTTAAGAGTTTTTTGACCAAAATGGTCCATACTATCACGTGTTAAAATATCATTAGTCAAACTTCTAATACCCTCATACGGTTTGTTGGTATTTATTTTATCCGCTTCTGATATATTGCTAAATTTATTATGTAACTTTAGTATAGATGGGTTTATTTAACATAGCTTTTTTTTGATATTTTTCTTTTTCCGTAACTTTATAAATGTGAATTAAACTTTTATATGCATGACATCTTAATAAATTTAGTGATCTGTTACGATCAGATTATACCTTTATTTAAAAACGTATTTAAATATAGGTTATTCCATTAAAAAAATCACTTTTTCGGTCACAGCTTTCAAAGGAATTAAATTCTTGAGAAAAAGTTACACTATATGACTATCTTGAATGTTTCAAAAATGATGGTCTAAGCTAAAAAAAGTATATTCATTTTATAAGTTCATTTTGTACCTAATAAGCATAAACTGAGAAATTGACTAAATATTATAGCACAATAAATTAAAATATAAGACACCGAAAATGCTCTAAAGATTCTGTTCGAAGGACGGAGTTTTAGAAATATTAAATAAAGTGAAATATAACCCAATAAGCATTTCATTAAAAACATTACTGCAAGAGTTAAATGTGTAAAACAGCATAAATTCTTCTCTAATAGGTTCATAACAATTATAAGTAATGTATACATACATGTTTTTGATACATTATATAGTTGCGTAAGTAGGAATGGTAAGGTTTCAAAAACCTCCGTCCTCCGAGAATCTTATTGTCTCAAGATTAGTGGCTTATCTATTGAGGTTACATATGGAATTTTTCAGATCAAAGACCTAACCAATGCAGGCGTAGCAATGCCATTTAAAAAAGGCACGGTTTTCAGATTACTCTCTCACATAAAAGAAGACCGCAAAGTTTGTCTTTCCCTACTTAGAAGGTCCCAGTATTTTATAAACTTCTAAAGCTCTTTTCAGAAGTTAATGATAAGAGCTGTAAAAATACACATTTGCAAAACAATTATAGTGAGTTGGTATATACAAATAATCGGAAGATACAAACAATTCTTATGTTGAGGATTTTGAATAGAGCCGCTATATTACTGAGAATGTAAATTCTGAGTAAAACTCACAAAGCCATTAACATCGGCGAAAATTTGTGTCTGTAGGAATCATGGTTTTTGATTTCAGATCTCGTCAAATTGAAATTACCTTCCGACGTTTCCCTTGCGATTACACGAGGCATCTTCAGTGCATGAAATCAAATTACTGAATGAGCTCTGTTGAACAGAGTTCAACGAGCGCGTGATTCATTGTAGAGATTACTCTCCTGACATGATGTAGCACGTAACCTACCCCCCAGTGCTTAATTATTTCAATAAATTCTTTAACTTTTTTTTATATCTCGAAATTGATGGTATCCTATACTTCAATCATGTGTCGTGTTGGGTGCTAGTGTTCAAATTAAGCGAATTAAACAATTTGTTTCTTACTTAAATACCTTTCACGCTCCTTAAGTCTACTAACTAGGCACAAACCGTCCAGTTTCCAATATACAGGGTGTTTCCTAACTACGGTATGTAACTCCAGGAGGTGATTCCTTAACTAAATTGAAGGTATTGAATCCAGCGGTGTCTCAACGGGCACCGCAACCATCCATACTGAGAAAAAAAGTACGTCACTGACCCTTTTTGCAGTTTTTCTAGCTTTTTCAGTTTAAGTAACTAAAAATACAACTTTTTGGTCTGTTGTGTTTTGTTCGTATCTAGCTTCGTTTCCGATAAAAAAAATCACTTTAAGTTACTCTAAATGTTTTTACACCTACCTGGGGGAGTTTACGTTACTGGTATCAGCACTGTATCAGCTGTCATTGTCAACAAATTATATTATAAATTTATAAACAAGTACAAAATGTCCTATAATGTCATATATTCAAAACTTAAGGATGAGATAAATATTTTCAAATGCATTACTTTTTTCGGAAATATTTCTCCCTAACTGGCTAAATTTTTTAAAAGTATTAAAAAATCAACATTTCATTCAAAACAGTAAATACTCTCAAAAGACATTTAGGAAGAACAAAGGACACAACCGAAAAATTGTCCAGATCTGGGGTTTATGCCCTAAATTGTGGCCAATGTTCCACGACCTATGTACGACAAACAGGAAGAAAATTTTTCACAAGGGTGAGAGAATATTTGAACCTTGTCAACAAATTCAGAAATACGATGTAGCTGAAACTATTTCAGCTTTTGCCAATCAATTGTTAGAGTCAGGTCATGACTTTTCCATTTCTGACGTCGACGTTTTACATGAATGTCCGAAGGGGAAAAAGCTTGACCTTCTAGAAGAAATGGAAATAACCAAAGCTATAAAATGTCCTATTCTCACTTGCGTTAACGATGTTTTGTAATAATAACTGTAGGCAACCTTCATTTCATTCACTAATTTGGAGAGTGAAAGTTTTTGGTTGTTTTCTTTGACTAGTTTAGTGGTCTGCTGGTACTTACTTCGACCTCCTACTCAGGCGGTCCGGGCTCGATCCCAGGTAGAGACATGAGTCTTTTTTAATACTATTTTAATATTTTATTTTGTTTATTCACGTGAGACTTAACCTCATTTTAGTGTCAATGTTGTGTTGTACTTTAGTGTGTTTTATTCTATTTGTAAGTTATTGTTTTAGGATTTGTGAGTGTGATTATTTACTAAGGTTCTTTCTCTGTTGTTTGTAGGTCTGATGATGCTCGAAAGGACAAAACACCTATCATGTAATAATTGGAATCTTTTTCTATATTTGTTATCAATAATAATATTACCATATTTTAGAGTGGGTATAAATGCCTGAACCCGTGCCTTGTGTAACGGCAAGCGAAACATCAGACAGTATGTCTTATTTGATACGGTCTAAACCCAAGATCCATGATTCCTTAGCGCGAAAGCTTTAGTAACATGCTAGTGAATTTAATTCGAGAGTACCTAATTTTTACATTGCTCACCTGTTTATTTTGGGTTTAGTGGTAATACTTAAATCCAATGAGGCAGGTGGATTTACGCCCACACTTTGAAATATGCTCTTTTTTAAATTCTCCCTCATTAACATCATCGGCAACATCAAGTTCGAGGGCCATTGTTCCCAAGGGCGTGTCACACGGAGATCTTGAGCTAAAATGAAAAACGGTCAGAATGTCGAAGAAATCGGAGCAGTGACCGCATTCTTATTTACATTTAGGGATGAGATGAACCTATAAGAGTGATGTCTACTATGATCGTTTTTTTTTTGTGCTAAAAATACAATCGATTGAAATAAATATTTTATTAAAATGAATATACAATTTGTTCTAAACATGTATAAAATTGTGGACAATATGTGTACATAGGCGTATGAGTAGTTCTGTTTAAAAAGAAAAGTATTAAATACAATTTTTCATAAATTATCCCTTGTTTAAAATAGAAAATATGAAACTAAAAAAACTGCATCTTTTAGTAATAGTGGAACCAATATCCGAATCTTTTTGTGAAAAATTAACTGCTCTCGGATTTTTTTTGTATAAACAGGTTGGCGAAATCACAAAGAAAGGGAATCTCGTAGTTTTTTGCATTGGACAAGTATCAGAAGCTATTTTTGTCTTTGGTATTTTCGTTTAATAAAGACTTAAGTATCACGGATTCTATTGGTCTGAATGAAAAAAAAAAAACAATTTATTCGTTTTGAAATTTTCGACAAAACAGCATTGATTACAGTTGCTTGAACCACATGACGTAATTTTTTTTATAACTTTATTTATGTTTATTGAATGTTAAAAAAAACTCGTAAAAAGCCACTTCTAGTGGTTACTTGCAGGCATACCAAATATATGCGGCCTATGCTATAAAATATTGTTATAATTTTGTTATATCTTTGCCAGTCAACAGTAAAGTTTCATACCAAAGTAGAAAGATACAGAATTTGGTACGGGGCGGTATTCGCCCCAAGAACGCACAGGAATTGTTAAATTTCTGTTAATGTTCTCCATTAACAATAACTGCATTGTTCCTGGGCATATTCAGAAAAAAAGGGTCCAATGATTCAAATTCAAAATTCAAAATATAATACATTTCGAGAACTACGATGTGTAGATAGAAACAAGTCATGGGTGTAAAATCTAAAAAATAATAAACTTGTGCTTCAGACATATTAACAAACCAGCCAATGTCGCTTCGAGAATAATGGGTTTTTATTGTTAATATTAACTATTGTTTTTTTGTAGTGTAATCATTTAGTTTCCTCAAATAGGTTGTTAATCCTTATAATTATTTTTACGGATATATTTCTACGAAAATTGGCAATATATGTTCTTCTTGCTTCACTGGCGTTTTCTTTACACTTATAATACAGCTTTACAATCTCTAGTTTTTCATTTAATGAATATCTCATTACAGCAAATTAATACAATATCTACTAATACATCAAAGTGGCAGTTATTTTGAAGTAAGGTGATCACCTGCATTTCATATGAATATATTCAATTAAATAGGTAGCAAAAGAATTTCCGTTTCTTTGTTTGACTGGCATCATAATATAGCTTATCAAAAACTAAGCAATGTGAAAGTTATTTTGCTCTAGGTCTAACCGTTCGGGTGCTATGACGGCTCAAAGAAGCAAAAATGTCAATTTTCAAACATGAATAAATCAAAAACAGCTGAAGATAGACATATAGTACCCTTATTAAAAAACACTTAGAATTGACTATAGAATCCAAAAATGAAATAATATATAGGGTTTACCGTTTAAAAATGCAACATCCTTGGCCTGAGTCTTTTGTTCATCATTCAATTGTTTTTTTTTGTTACAATTTTCGAATTATCCGAGCTAAAATACATCGATTGGCTATTTTGAATTTCTCGTTTTTAGTATTTAATACTCTTCTACATTGGCTACAATAGTTAAAGTTAGGAAAACTCTAGCACTTTTTAAATAAAAATCCCTAATTAAAAAACTAAAAATTGGGAAATCACGAGGTATCGAATAAATTTACTAAACAAACATAGAAAACGTATAACAAACAGCCATTAAGAAGAATGAATTCTTCTAAGATGATCCTCTAGATGCTCCCTTCTTTTGCTCTTATTTGGACAAAACGGACAGCAGAATCGCCTCTTTGCACCACATTCGTAATTTTGATGTCTTTGTAGCGAATCTTTCCTGCTGTAACTTTTGCTGCACCGACTACATGAGAAAAACCCTTTAGGATACTTCTTTCGTAACGTTGTTATTTTGTTACTTTCCATTTCCGAAGATCCTAATGGTTAACAAAAATAAAGTTAGTTAAACAGCCCATGTATTATAGTATCCAAATATAATAGCATATAATGGTAATATTAACACGCTATGCCAGGTTGTGATATTTTATCCACCTTTGTTACATTATTTTTATATTTTTCTAGACCGTGGCCGTAAAGCTAAGATTTAATTAATAACCATTCTCCACTTTTTTAAAAACATTTAATCAACAACAAGTTATGGTACAAGCGGGAATCGAACCCGCACCTCTGGATCTCTAGCTCCTTGCTCTAACCAAATGCGCTATCGTACTACTGATAAGCAATTCGTTAGAACTTGTACATATTCAAATCCACCAGTATCATAACCATTGTTGACCCTGCCAAATATTCTAACCTTATGGAGCGGCATTCCTGACTGGAGGTTAGATTTGACATCGCTATTAGGTACCGTCTATACTAGTAAATTTATAATATCTTCGTTATGCCCGTATAAGCCAAATTTTGTATAAAAGTATTTTATCCAGTTTATTTTTAAACTGCGAAATATTATTTAAGAAATATTTAATCAGCAGCAAAAGTTATGGTACGAGCTGGAATCGAACCCATACCTCTGGATCTCCAGTGGTGCGATAGTGAAATTGGTTAGAGCAATGGGCTGCGGGTTCGATCTACTCTCATACCATAGCTTTTGCTGTTGATTTTTACTGTGGAGCAGCATTAAAAAATTTTAACTGATGTTAAAATATTTTAGGCAATATATCATATAATAGCAACAATAACTAAAAAAAAGTATGATTTTCTTACAGCTATTGCAGGCTTTCCTTCCCTCATAAGAGGGAAGTATTATGATTTATTTTTTAGATGGTTGCACTGAATAGTTCTTAATGGTCTAAAACAGGTTAGGCCAATATATCATATAGGTACAGGGTGTTATTTAAGTACGTGACCAAACTACAAGGGATAATTCTGTGAGGGATTTTCAGGACGAAAAGTGTATATGAACATATGTCCGGTAATGCTTCATTTTCAAGATACAGGGTGTCAAACTTTTTTTTAAATCGTTTTATCGTAAAAATATTAATAATCTTTTAACCCATTTTGTTAAAATTTGGCAGTATCATTTATGGTATTAAGGGACTAATTTAGCCTTTTTAGTCCAGTGGCGTCCCGGGGGAGCCTTAACAAATATTTTTGACAAAAACAATATGATACAACTTTTTTGTCTCTTGAATTTTTTTCGTATCTTGTTTTGTTTCCGCGAAAAAAAATAATACCAGCTATCAAAAACTGGGATATAGCAGTTTTTTTTTATCAATTGTCTGTTCTAACCTGAAGAATTAATCCAACGTGTTCGGCAATCGATGTTAATGAAATTGAAGGATATTTTCAGCAACTATTGTAAGTTACGTGTGACTTAAAGTTAAACATTAAAAAAAAATCGTACTATTTCTTTAAGTGTGGTTTTAATAAAAAGTTTTTCTTTTTTGTGTCTTTTTAATTTTCGACATTACTCGTGGGCACCTTCTTGGCAAAAGGGGACTAACAATGTCTAGTTTAAAAGATTCATTTGTTAAATTAAAAACCGTCACCAAGTCTCAATGTCATATTAGTGTACGTCTTCTTATTATTTAGGATTTTTTTAACACCCTGTAAAAATTTAAATTTTTGTCTTAAAAGTTATTGAATAATGAATAATACATTCAAATTTGGTCACATACATATTAATTAAAATCCTTATTTTTCCGTTTTTATCGAAAACAGTTAGTTTGAACGAAAAAACTCAAGAGATGACTTTCGTATAGTTTTAACTGCTAAATCATATTCATAGCTAAAAACCACTAAAAATGCTAGGTGGCGTAACAGCAACTCGATAATGGAAATGTTGATTTTCTCTTGAATTTTTGAAGATTTATCGAAAATATAAACATTGTAATCGTTGCGAATATTTTGCAGAAGTCCTTTATTAAACTGCGTACTTTTTACCTTCATCGCGATTACCTATCTACCGAGGTTAAATTAAAGTTATGCGATGCTTTGACACCCTCTAGTATAGGATATTGTGACGTATTGTATTGGCCAGCTTTATTGAGTAAGGATAAGAATAGTTTACAAAAAGTACAAAACGCATGTCTTAAGTTTGCTTATGGTCATATAAAATTTGATCATGTTACCCCACTTTTCCAGCAATCAAGTTGGTTTAATTTGCAAGAGAGATTTTTAATTCATTTGGCAACATTGACTTTCAAGATCGTTCAAAATAAATTATCCAGTTATCTGTATCAAAAAATGATCCCTAGAACTGCTATTCACGATAGATCAACTCGACAATGCATTCTATTCTGCCTTCCTAAACACAGTTCAGCACTTTTTCAGCGATTATTTATTTATAACGCGGTAAAAATGTCCAATTCACTAACAGCTACAATATCAACCTGTTCAACCATTGTAAGTTTTAAACATCAGCTTAAGTTAAATTTAGTAATTAGCAGTGAATATGTCAAAGTAATGTATAATACAGTAAAACCTCCCTTAACGGACACCTCCGAACAATGGACACCTGCTGAACGGACAATTTTGAAGCCACCGACCGTCAGTATATGTATTCCTGTGTATTAAACCCTCTTGACAACGGACACTCTCAACAACGGGCACGGACAGTAAAATTTGGAACATTTTTAATGAAAACAGTCAAATTTACCTCCTCAGAAAAAAAACAAACTTAGTATTAGAGTATTAGCCGAAAAATTCTGAGTAAGAAAATCTCAAATTAGTGATATTTTGAGAAACAAGAGCGATCTTAACAAGCGATTCGCGTCCAAGGAGAGACTCACTATTTTACTTTGCTCCGCTATGAATGGAGAAAAAGAAAATGCACCTCGTTGTTTTAAAGCATCAGGCGTGGAAAAATTGCCACTTGAATGGTACTATACCAAGAAAGCATGGATGACAAGGGATACAATGTCGGATTGGTTGATGAAATTTGATCGAAAAACGCAAAGGCAAAACCGAAATGTACTTTTATTTTTGGATAATGCTGCATCTCACCCAAAACTGGAGTTAAAAAATGTTAAAATAATTTTTTACCGCCAAAAACGACATCACATTGCCAGCCATTGGGCCAGGGCGTAAATCAAAATTTTAAAAACCACTACAGAAAGTTTTGAATCAAGCGACTTTTATCATCCATGGAGTATTCGGAATCTACCGAACAAATGGAGAAATCCATAAATGTTGTAAGTGCCTTGATTTGAATTGGAACAAAGTCGAATGCAAGACCATCAATCTGCTTCCGTAAAGCTGGATTCGACGAAATTCTCGAGGAAAACGTTGACTACGATAGTGAAGATGATGTGCTATTATCGGAATTATGCAGAAACATCAATGTATTCTTTTCCGACTTAACTTCAAATACAGAAATTGATGAAAGTTTATTCGCGGAGAATCCTAACATAAGTGTACGTGAGTGCATCAGTGAATTTTAAAATAGTGAGAACGGTCAGATTTCATCTGACAGTGAGACATTAAGGAAGCATATAGTAGTAGTAGTAGTTAGGGGGAGGTCTAGAGACCTGACTGGTAGGCCTATAAGGCCCTTTCAGTCTACCCCAGCTCCTCCCCTCAACCACCACCCGCCACCAGGTGTACATCCTTGAATCTGCCTGTCCTTACTATATAAGTCTGTATATCCTTCCATGCAAGATCCCTAACTTCGTCTCTATGCAAGACCGTAGTGCCGAAAATATCTCGTCGCAGTCTCGCTCGGGCTTCACATCTGCACAAGAAGTGAAGCGGAGTTTCTTCCTCTTCCTGATACTCCTCCTCAATCGACAGTGCCCCGTTACTATTCCTACGATAGAATTTAGAGCTTTCCTGTCTCGGGCTAGTAACCACTCTGTTCGGCCCTTATCGAGCTTCACAATGAAGTCTTTAGGGAGGAACTGGCCCCATTCACGTTGAAGTTCATGTTGTGCCCATTCGTCGAGTGCTGTCCTTATCTGCTGCCTAGTGATGCCTAAAGCTGGTTCTGGTCCGAGTCTAGCAAACTCATCTGCCCTCTCGTTGCCCTCAATCCCAGAGTGTCCTGGCACCCAAACCAACTTCACTCTTTTACGTCGCGCCAACTGATCTAGCCTGTCACCGCATTCCTGAACCAAAACTGATCCCGCCGTGGGTGAGTCGAGCGCCTTAAGTGCTGCTTGACTGTCTGAGCATATGACAATCTCTCCCTCTGCCCCCTCTATGACTTCCTTCATCGTTATTGCCATTAGAATCGCATATACCTCAGCCTGAAACACCGTTGAAAACTTCCCCAAAGGGAAACTGGACCCGGTTTGTGTAGCCTCAATATAAACTCCAGCACCAGAGGATTGCAACTGTGTCATACGTGAACCATCCGTATAGCAAACAATTGCCTCTCTGGAGAACTCCAGCCTGTTTGTCTCCCAGTCCTCTCTTTCGGGGATTGAGATACTATAACCCTTATGCCATCTTAGTCTGCCTGAGGGTCGTGCTACTCTGTAGGTAGATAAAGGGATCTCTCTTTCAACAATGTGGGAGATCCTTGCATGACCCACAACCTCACCTTTGGTATGCCAAGCTCCTGCGTCTCCCATTCGCAAGTGCGCTGCCATAGCCTCTTTCTTAATGAAAGTCGACAATGATGGCAGCCCTAGCGCAAGACATCCAATGCTGCTGACGGCGTCGTCCTCATTGCTCCAGTTATCGCTAGGCTAGCCAGTCTCTGGACTTTTGCAAGACTGGAACGAATGGTTTTCCTCTCCACCGAGGGCCACTATACTATTAAGCCGTATGATATCCTGGGTCTTATGACTGCTTGGTACAGCCAGTGCATGACCCTAGGATTTAGCCCCCAGGAAGGAAGCATTTAAAATGTTAAGGAATATTGAAAACTTTTGTATGTTATCTGGAGATTCTGTTTTATGGGAAACGATCTCAGAAGTTGCGTCTAAAATGGAATCTTAAATTATTAAAAATAAATTAACTAGTTTAAGACAAACAACACTTGATAATTTTTTTAAATAGAAACTTTTTATAAAGTAGAACTGTATCAAACTGTATATGTAGGTGGTATAATATTTTATATTAGGTAGTATATTTTTATTGTATGCATATATGTATGTAAAAGATGTTGGTGTATACGTAGTAACAATTGTATTAATAATTTGTACTCAACATATTATTTTTTTACTTAAAAATAAAATATTTTTTTAAATAAAATTACATTGGTATTAGTTATTTTTAGTCTCAAACATTGTTTGAAAGAGTTTATTTGGTTTGCTTTTTCCTCGACGGCGGTTAGATAGAGTAACTAAAAGCTAGATTTCGCTGCCATTAGAAATATGCATTTGAGTCATTACTTGTAATTAATAAAAGACTTTATTTATTAATAAAAGACTTTTTATTTTCAATAATAAAGTAATGGGGGAAGATCATACTTTTTTCTTTCAAACGTTTATATCTATCTCTGTTTTGGAAGATCCGATTACATTAAACTTTGAAAAGCGTTTTTTTGCTCTTCACGTAGAGCTATTAACTGTACCTAATGATTCTATTAGTGGTCACTAGATGGCGTTTTTTCGTATTTCTTCAAATAATACGAATTTTCTCAAAAAAATCAAATGGAAATATGTCACTTTTTTGTCATAATTTAATTTAAGGATATAAAAGGTAACGAATAGTGAAATCAAAAATCCAAGTCCGTATTTAAATTAAAAAAGTTGATGATGGATGAAAAACTAACCTCACCAATTTTTAGAGGTGAAAAAGTGACAATGATGAAGGGAAAATTATTTTCAATCTGTCATTTCAACTAAGCTAAAATAGTAGAAAAACCATAAAAGTTATTTTTTGTTTTTTTTTTTAATTTTTAGTTTTTCTACAGGTACAGTTAATAGTTCTAAGTGAAAAGCAAAAAAAGCGCTTTTTTCGTTTATAAACGTCTGAAATAAAAAAAGGTTGACCTTTCCTTATCACCTTATTACTGAAAACAAAAAAAAAAGATAAATAGTAAAAAGTAACACCGTAATTAGAAAAATTCAAGAGAAAATCGACTTTTCCATTTTTCAGTTGCTGTTACGACCCCTAGCGGCAATTTTTCGAACTTCCATCGGAAAAGGTCAACGGAAACTAACTCTGATATAGCGCCCTGTAATACAGGACGTAGAGCCACTAAGGCAAACGCCGGATAACATGTAAAAGAACATTATCCTTAAAATTAAAAAACACAACACAAACGTTTACAGAAGAAAGTCAAATTTTCAGAAATAGTATTTTATTACGCCTACCCCTACAATATTTATATATAGGCTATACGATAACTACATTTAGCGATAAGTACCATAATCATATATATAACATTTATGTTTCATAAAAGCGAAATAAACAAAATAAATCCTAGAACAATATTTATGGGTATGTACAGGTGGTCCAATAATAGACAACGGAAAAAAATATTTATAATTGGCCAAGAGAAATTACTGAGAATTATTTTCAAGTTCGAAAGTTGGACCCTAGGGGCCGAAACACTAACAAACAAGTAGAAATGCCAATTTTCATCAAGCATTGCATTTTATTAATTAGTTATGCACTTTTTCGCTTGTTTCCATTTTTGTCTATTTTCAAAAATAAAATGGTGGGGAAGGACAAACATTTTTACGTTGAAATGTAGATATCTCTCTTTTGGATCAACTGATTTTAATTAATTTGGTGTCGAAAGAAAGTGCTTTTTTTGCTCTACTCGTGGAGCCATAAACTGTACCGTAATGACTTTGTTAGGGGTCAGAAGATGGCGTTGTTTCGGGATTCTCCAAATAATGCTCATTTTTTCAAAAAAATCAAATGGTTCGCTATGACTTTTATATCACAATTTATTTGGTAGCTATGAAAGGCATTGAATATTGAAATAAAAATTCCAGGTCCGCATTTAAATTAAGAAAGTTGATGATGGTCTCTCGATTCCGAAACGTCGGATGGGAAAATTAACCTTGCCATTTTGTAGAGGAGAAAAAGTGACAATGGCAACGTGGAAATTATTTTCATCTCTCAGTTCAATTAATCCTAAAATTTTAGGAAAACCAGAAAACTGAAAAAAAAAACAAGGCTCCAATAGAAACTTTAGTAATCTTGCATAATTGTAAAGAAGAAAACCTAACAAATGAGCAAAATAAAAAATACTAAAACTCAGTCTCCTCAGTCTCAAACTCACAAAAGCTTCGCAATTAAATAGCTAAAACTGAAATTTAAGAGAAAATTGGCATTTACACTTTTGTGTTGACGTTACGCCCCCTAGCGGCCAACTTTCGAACTTGAAAATAATTTACAGCGATTTCTCTTGGTCGGTTTACCTATAAATATTTTTTCCTTAAGTTCTGTCATGAACGGTCCCCGAGCTACAGCCGACGTCCTCCATTATTGGACCACCCTGTACAGCTTAGGCAAGTCAAATCTGAGGTAAATTATAATGAAAACAATACCTCTAGGATATTTTGTGAATATATACAGTTAGGATCAAGTAAAAATCTACTACAAATAAAGCAGTGACAAATCAGTTACCAGGTAGCTAATTATATTAACCAAAATAATTTTATTGATTATGCAAAGGCCTTTGACACCATGAAGATGAACCCATTTCTCAGTACCCTTAATTATTACTCATAATTGAAATTTTCACTTTACTACTTCTACCTCTGATCAATTATCAATCATTATATACAGGGTGTTCTGAAATTAAGGATCAATATTTTTAAGAGTAAAATGGACTGCTGCTTTAGGGGATTAGAACTCCCAGAAAGAGCACTTCTAAAGATGATTTTTCCTAAATATTTTCGAGACGTTTAAATACTAAATCGAATCCTGAAGTCAAAAATTTTAATACTAAATCAGGGGCATCCTGAATGGGAGGAGAGAGAAAAGTCGCCCCAAGTTTTTTCTGCATAGATTTTTCAATTTCAAATTCCATATTATAAAAGCTTACGGTTTTCTAGTAAAGAAAGGTATTCTTGGTGTAATTCGTTAGGATGCACTGTTTTCGAGAAAAATTCATTTTAAAATTGTATTCCTGGCATTAAACACACAAATAATTTTCAGTTGAAAGTAGAATCGAAATTATTTATTTATTGACTAAACCCCCAAAATACCTTTAATCTTAATGTAAGACAACTTTCAAATCGATTTTTCTCGAAAACGAATACCTTTTAATTTAAAAAAAGCCTATATTTTTATAATTTGGAGTTGCAAAATGAAGAAAGCGACGCAGAAAAAAGCTAGAATGACATTTGCCTCTCCCCCTCCCATTCGGGACGCCCCTGACTTCGTATTGATATTTTTAACTTCAGGATTCGACTCAGCATATTAAAATTACCAAAATACCCAAATTTTATAATCTAGTCTTTAAAAGTTTTGAAAATATTCGGGAAAAAAACATCTTCATAGAGGCTCATTCTAGGGTTTGTAGCACCATAACAAAGCAATTTTCGATAAATACCCAGGAAAATATTGACACTTAATTTCGGAACACCCTGTATATATTTTACTTAATATGAATTTTATACAGGAGTTGCAAGGTTATTTTTGTGTTACTTGAGATTCGGCTTGCCAGTTGTCTACGCAGTCTAATCCATACAAAAGGAAACAAATTTTTATTTCTTAGTAATAATTATTAATAGCTAAAGTTAACAGTGAAGAAATTAACACCCATGTCATCGGTCTAATTCCTCACTAAACTCGGTCAAAACTAAGTTGTATATCCTTAGCAGACTACTAAACAAGAAAGTAACAAAATATAAAGTTTCATATATAAAGGTCAAATCAAATATTAAATCCACTCATTATCCAATTGATCAGGATTTCTGGCATAAGGACGAGGTTTTTTCGGTTGATCCTTGGTCGTCTCAAAGTACTCCATAGCCGCAAGAACACCAGTTTCCTGTGGTCTCAAATTCTGATCTTCAGTGTCATATGACTCGTTTTTCTCCCCCTCTGTCCTAGCCGGCACAATAACATCGCTAGAAATGATATTTACTAGAGTGGAAGTGTTTCGCCGCTTGAACCTCTTTTTCTCCCCTTGCTGGGCGGGAAAATCTCCCCTCCGAGAAAACAAGTCTTCCTGATTTTCCGCGCTTTTCGGTTCTCTTCTGGAAAATAGTTCATTCGACTTGCTAGCATTGGAAGCATTGTCAGCTGGAATCACCTCTCCATGGACAAACTTCAAATGATCTCTCAGCTTTTTCGGGTTAGTCGTTTGGAAGGAACACTTGTGGCACATGGTTTGGTTGCTTGCCCTAACCGGCTGTGGAAAAGGCTCTTTGAAAGTATTGGTTTCATCGTACTTGGCGTAACCTTGATACTGGTCTTCCTGGTAATATTGAGGAGCATTTTCGTCTTGCTCTGCTGAAATCTGCGGGGCTTGCGGAGGTAAGTTTTCAAAGTTATTACGAGATTCGTCTTGGGGCATCGAAGAAATGTGCGGCGCTTCCGGACAAGCATCATTATTCACATTATTATCAACCTTATTATCAGTTTCGTAAGTTTCGGCTGCATAATTTCCTGGATTTGCCTCGTTTTCTCTATTACCATCTTCGTAATTAACATATTGTTCGTAGTAAGGACCAGCTTGAGGTTGATACATTTGAGGGTCATTTGCATACCCCTGTTTCTGTTGAGGCAGCGATGTTGGTTCATACGAGGGCTGCTGATAATTATACTGTTCAGTTTCTATTGGAATATTGTAGCTCTCTACCTGATACTTTTGCAGATCTTGGTCATCCGGCTCTGCTTCGTACCTCTGTGTTGGTACGTACGTAGTAGCTGGTTCCTTGTAACTTTGTTTTTCAGCATAATGAGATTCTGAAGGCGCGTTATCGAACGCAGCCTGTTGCTGACTTGCCGCTGCCTCCTCCCGTTGCTTTTTGACCGCTTGAGCTTGCTTCGCAGCTTCGTACCTCTTCTGAAGCAACGCCAAAGTGATTTCCTTCTTTAGTTTCTCAGATTTATATTTCTCATATTCCTCCCTCTCGTAGCTATTGGTTGGAACGTAAGGAGATACGTTTTTGTTCAAATGTGCCGGAGGTTCTATGTCGAATCCATGAGGATCAACTTGTATATGTGGAGGTTCTGGACATTTTGTCTCGGGTACTTTCATGGGCTCGGACATGCTCTGTGTTGCCTCTTGCTTAACGTTGCCAAGAATACGCTGTTTGGTAGTGAACCAATCCTCAGTCCTAATATCAGGGGTTGGCTGTGAAATCCTTGGGGGCTCCGGACAATCCCCCAGGGGCGCGCTGACCTCTGGCTTATTCCCTCCGAGGTAGGTGGATTCTGTGTCCGATGCTTCGTCTTCTTTTTCTTTTTGAACTTTCGAGGTTTGAGGCACGTCCTCATAGAACACTCGCTTTTGGGGCACTTTGCGTTGTTGGTTGTTTCTTCGAGTAAAAATGCACGATAATCTGTCAGTTAATAATCCAGTGCCTCTACGAGGCGAAGGTGTGGGGCACCTACGAGGGGAAGGTGTGGGGCACCTCACAGCAGCTCGAGTTTGAGCAGGTATCTGGATTTTCAAGCTCCTAGAAAATTCCGGTTTTGGTGCAACCTTCAAAAGTTGCGTCTTTCTTACTGGAGCTGTCATATTTTGTGGAGGATTTTGATTTCTCCTTGCCCCAATGGCTTGCACGTTGCGCTTTGGAGGGTTGAAAGTCAGCGCTACAGGTGGCCTTTTTACCAGGGCGGATCTTTGATTGTAGAGATAGCGACGCCGGGCCATCACTTGCTCTCGACGAGCGTAACCTAAAACAATAGTGTGATTAGTACGATTAGCACAGCGATATAGTACGAAAGCGAAAAAATAAGAGCAAAAAACCGTGAAAAAGTTTTCGGAATTCTGTTGGCCTTTTGCATCAATAAATATTGATGCAAAAAATGTTACAGTCAGTGGGGACAAGAAACATGTAAACATTTTTCTATAATAAGTTAGTTTCAATGAAAATACATATGTAAAGGATACCAATCAGTAAAATTGCTTTAACAATTCAGCTTCTGAAGTCACTGACACAATTCATTAAATCGTTCGGTAGTCATGTTAGTTTCAATAAAACCTACATGTGTAAAGGATACCAATATGTAAAATTGATGTTCTGGCGTGTGAAAATCACTAACACGGTTTAAAAATTCCATTAAATGGCTCAGCAGTCTTCAGGCACATATTTTCCATTGAAATGTACGTATAAATGTCACTAAATAACTGAATTAATTTGGCGATTTGGGCAGAACTGTGTACAAAACTTGCTACATTGCCTTAACGGTCTTGCAATTAAAACTATTTTCCAATGAAAAAGAAAACGTTCTCTTAATAACTTCTAAAGTCACTCACACACACACACACTTCGTTAATTATATAATGTAAATTATCGAACGTACTCTGCTTATAAAATTCACTAAATGCCAAAATTAACTGAATACAAACACTGCTACAATACAATGTAAACTGATTTGCTATTAGTCTACGCTACTGTGTAATAAAAAAGAAACATTTCTCTTAACAGTTTTTTACAGAATACTATTTTGACATAGATTATCTTTAATACAAACATTATTTTATGGTTATTGCTTTTGTGGTAGCATTTTAAGTATTGGTCTCAGTTTTATATAACATTAAGCATGTACAGGTTTTATATAACATTAAGCATGTAGATAGAGAGTTGCGGTTCTCGCGACAGTGTGCTAGTTTTTCGTAAAACTCAAGATGCCGTTAACAAAATTATCATAAACCCTTTTCGTTTTTAAGATACAGGGCTAAATTGAAAATGTTGCAATTTCAGGCATCCCTTGTATCAACTATCAGATAGCTTATCGAAAATGTGAAAACTGTTTCTTATATAACTTTTCCCGTAGAACTCAATTCCGCCTTCGGAATTAGTATACAGGGTCAGGTCAAAAAGTTATCGGACCCTACTTTATTTTTTTAAATGGGACACCCTGTATATTTATAGACTACAAAATTTGTCTTTTTTTACCTTTTCAAAAATATATAATAGTACGGACTCTCTCTCAGAAACACGCAAATAAATGGCAATTTTCTGAACCTCAACTTTCTATCTATAAAAATAACGGAAATACCCCTCAAAAGTACCCAAAATGGGACACTTTGTACATTTAAAAATTCTATAGCTATATCTTTAACAAGCACACTGTAAGACAAAAATGATTATTGAACAACTTTTCTTCACTGCAGGAATCGTATAAATGGTTTTATAACAATAAAAAGCAGTGGCGGCTCGCGGGTGAAAAAATAAGTGATGTGCAAATGAAGCAAGAAAATATCGCAATCATTTTTTTTCCAGAATTGTTTTTATATGTGGAAGGGGTAGAATATTTTTTACGACTTACCTAAATGTATACTAAATCAATTCTCCTATCCTTCATAGCAGCAAATTTATTTATAACATCCTCATAAAATGGATGAGTTGCCCTAATCTCCTCCAGACATTCCTTTTGAATTGAAATATTGCCTAGAGAAGTAACTCTTTTTTGAGATATTGTATTTCTTAAATAAGTTTTTACACGTTTGAGGCAAGAAAAACTTCTTTCCACTGAAGCACTTGTCGACGGAATTGTCAAGATAAGGAAAATTCATTTTTTTTTCACTTGCTCTTGCAGCGATATATTCAAATTACTGTCATTGGCAAAAATAAGACCATAACTGTAACAAATTTTCAAACGGGCCAGTCGGAAAATTTAAACTATATTCGGAAAATTTAGCAGAATCTGCCAAACATAAAAATGTAGGTTTTTCAGAGTCTTGAAAGCTTAGTGTCACTTCCATTAAAATATGGTCCAATATTTCATAAAAAAGGGTTCTATACTTAGTCCTAATTTTTTCAAGTGAAAGCTTAGCAAGCTCACGTTTGTAATGATTTATTTCTGTTATAGCATTTGCTTTATCAAACATGGTATTAAAAAAATGTTCATTTCTTTTTTTACAGAGCGCCTTACGACAGCGTTTTATATTGGATATGCAAAAATAAATGTCAGACGATTTTTTTTGAAGAACGCAACTTGAACAATCACATTTACTAACTTCGAATTTGAAAAGCAACGAGTTTCTCTAATTGTTGGTATATGCCTCCTAGATGCAGATGTAAGAGCACACGTTCGTTTGGCTGAGTGATTAAAAAATAAGGGAATAGCACTAAGGCCTGCAAAAAAATTCGACATTTAGGAATATTTTTAAACTGTGCTGCATCAGGACAAATACACCCTGCGGCGCTTTTTCTTTTTTTTTGAAAGCCATTTAGATTGCCAGACATCCCACTTGCGCCATCGTAACATTGCCCTATTAATTTATGTTTATGGTCAAATTGGTCCAAAATTTGATCCAATAGAGAATATAAATTCTCCGACGTTCCATCTGAGCTTACATTATAAAATCCCAAGAATCTCTGGACTACTGAACCTTCTGAATTAACGTATCTTAAAATTATGGAGCACTGGGAGGTTTGCGTAATATCAGTGGTGTCATCCACTTGCACAGAAAAAAACTGTGTGTTCATTATTTCGTTTTGGATACATTTCGAGTCACCAGTAAAAACATTTTTAATTTTTTTGTGATGATCTTTTAGTTCTTCGGAGCTTCTCAATATCAATAAACCTAAAAGTTTTTTAAAATTCCCCCTCTTTATTGTGTCGCTGCTCTCATCATGGCCGCGAAAGACTAACTTTTCTTTTGCAAGGTACAAAACTGCGTCAATTACCAAGCACATAAATAGTCTATTTAATCGGAAGTTTTCTTTAAAATGTATTTTATATAGTTTAGCATTTTTTTTTAAAGTGGCAGCTATAGTGTTTTGATTTTTTACAAATGTTTTTAGCATTAATTCGCATTTTAAATGCTCCGCCGAGTCTTCATATTTATGTAATTAACATACCTGCAAATCCTTTCTTATTCCACACTGAATATTTATTGGAAACTAGTAAACAAGGCCAGCAAAACAATTTTTGTAATATTTTACTACTACATAACCATGTGTACGCCAAAAACCAGGATGACGATTAAAACTCTGATCTTGTTCCTTCCATCGATTAAATGGAGTTTCCGACAAAATGCAAACCACATCCGTGATCGGATTCATCAATAATGTAAATTAATAAACCCGACACCAAATAAAGTTGTAACAACACCATAAATAAATATAACACAAAATAGTCAAGTCAACTGCAAAGGAACTAACCGGTTGCAACGAAATCCGCGAAAATAAAAGTAAACAACCACCCCAAACTGAACGACACGTGGGTGTAGTGTTAACATTAATCTTCCATGCGGTCGACGTCATCGCGTACGCGTTGGCATGGCAACGTAGAAGGAAAATCGTAAACTAAACATAGCACCTCCAGCAAAGTCGAAGCGGTTTGCGCCACTGTTATAGTTGTTATAATAAAGTTCGATTGAAAGTTTTAAAAAGGCATGCCGCCAACGGTCAAGTAAAATATTTATTCGAGATGTACAGTTTATTTTTGCCAATTAGGTGAATAAATGAATGTAAAAACTTAAATTTTAAGAGATATGTAATAAATATAGTTCGATGTTTGTTTGTTTATTTTTCCTGGTGAAGTAGCACTTTATCTACTTCACCTGAATAGCCGCCACTGATAGATCGAATGTAATTTATAAATACCACTGAATGCCGGAATTAAGTGAGTACAAAAATCGCGCAATGAAAACTGATTTGCTAGTAGTCGACACTACTGTAAAAAAAAAGAAACATTTCCCTTAAACATTGTTTTAACTTACATCACACAAACAATATTTTATATCAGTTTTATATAACAACTCTAGAAAATTCTATAGTTATATCTTTAACAAGCACACTAAAAAGAACATTGAAAAATGTTCTCATAACTTGGTTTTAAGAATATTTTCCGAAATAAACTTAATCAAAAATATTTGCGAATTCGCAGCTTCTCACACCAATTATAGGCCAAGATTAACCAAATGGTTAAAAGGAAGTACATTTCCAGTGGCGTGCATACAATATGGGTAAAATAGCATTGTCTACCCTATAAAAATAATTGGGTAATCTGTTTTTCTTTTGTCAGAATCCTCTTAATTATTTTGAATGATTATGTCCTTTTTCATGAATTTAATATAAAATCCCCGTTTTGCCTCCGTTTACACGCATCCCTTTCAGGTATATTTTCTGCACGAATTCGAAATAAATAGGTACGTGGATATTGAGCATTAAAAAAATATAAGGGCTGATAAGTAAAAATTTCGAAACAGCGACAAGTCATCTTAGATAAATTTTAAGCTACGTCCATCCAAATTCGATGAACACTAAACATTTGACGTTTTAATATACCTAACTGAATGGTATCTATTAAAAGTTCACTACTTTACTTGAGTTAAACACAAATTGGATTGAACAGTGTCCAATCCTTTAACATTCTATATATCAAACGGCTATTATTAAAAAAAAATTGACAAGAGTGTTAGTTTAAAACAGGACGGGTTCTCGATAAGTGGCCTTGCTTTGCCATTTTGCTTTCGCGGTCTCGATAGCTTTGTTGGTAGAGCAACGTTCCGGTAACACGGAGGTTGTGGGTTCGAATCCCGCTCGAGGGCAAACTTTTTTTTACTTTTTATTGCGTTTAATTAAAAATGTACTACCTTTATTATTTATAAACCTAAATGCTAAAATAATAACGACCGCATTGCTAATTTGTCAGCAGTTTATTTTTTAGAAACATATCGGAATAATTCTAAAATGAGTTTTTTTTTTAAGGTCTTAGTTACTGAGACAGAAAAAATACCCCGAGTAAAAATGTGTTGTTTTTGATAATAATAATTATAGGAAATTATTGTTTCACATATTTTTTTAAGGTTGTCTTGTTATTTATTGATAGATAAACTTCATTCAACAGAAGCCAAATCGACCATTAAAATTCACCCAATCTCTTTATTACTTAAGAAATAATACACAGGTAGAGGCTAAGACTATATTTAAGTAAAATCAGCATATGAGTTGTTTTTTCCTAGTAAATCTTGTCGCCTTATGGATATCCCATGTATTTTCTGAATGTGACCAGGCAAATTTTTTAAATATTTGCTGGAATGACTACAGTATGGACATGGGTACGAGTTTATTATACCACAAGTCAGTTTAGTGTGATTGTGTAGTGAACCTGGGTGACTAAATGTTTTAGGACATTTGGGACACTTAAAATGTCGCACTAAAAAATAATAAAAAAAAATTATTCGAAAATATTAAGTTACATAACAGCAATGGCGCACTGAGGGGTGTCACTATTTGATTTTATCCAGGGTTATTCACGTTCAGTGACCTGTTAGATGTATCTGGAGAACCAATGGACAGATTACTTTACAAATTTAGATTTTTAAAATATTTTATATTGTGCAGTGTTGCCGTTTCTACTTTAAACCGATGGCAACATCCGTTTTCTAAGTGGAATGTTTTGTATATTGTTGCATCATTTTTATATTGTCCTGAACAATCTAAACTGAGTATTTTGTATATATATATATATATATATATATATATATATATATATATATATATATATATATATATATATATATATATATATATATATATATATATATATATATATATATATATATATATATATATATATATATATATATATATTCCTTGTGAATAAATAACAGTAATGAAATTAATCTGACAAATATATATCCAAAAATTTAAATTATTTAATCAAAGTAATGAACTAAATGAAGTACATAGTATTTAGTCCACCCTTTTGATGTTAAAATACAAACGTTATTTCTTTGTCTAACTCTATATGTGAAAGGCACGTCGCCCGCTTTGTTGCTTCGCCTGCTTTAACTTCTTCCATCGGTGTATTTGTTAAAGAAAATGAAAACTGATAAAAGTTAATATTTTAAATAAACTGAAACTGAGTTTTTCGGTATCTATTTAAAGAGTTTGTAATACAAAAATCGAATTAAAACATTTATTATAGAACAAGACATTTTAAGAAAGGAGAAAACTCCAAATGTTATTTTTAGATAATTATTTTCAGACATATTGTCAAAGGGATTGTCTTGAGAGTTTTAAAAGTAAGCAAAAACACGTGTCACGCCTTTTCGCGCTCCCTTAAGTCGATGTATTCTAAGAAACCCCTATGACTAGTATTACATAAGAACTTTAGACAAACATATCCAAAATTTTGAATATATTCTGAGATTTACTCATTTAAAATAAACCAGGCTAAAAAACGTATGTTTTTAAAATATCCTGTATATCTGAAAATAGTAATAGGATAGAGCCTTGTCATAAAAAAGACAATCAGGAAGTAGAGATCTATATAATACATTTCACGAAATGTGACGGTTCACCAAAAACCCATGTACGTTGCCCTTTGCCCCTATTTAATACACTATTATACACAAAAGGTCCATTATAGCTTACGTCACAGAAAAATATATACATCGGGGGATAGCCGCAAATAATCTTTAGCAAAAGTCTGCGGTCTCTACTCTCGTCTGCCGGCTTCCCAACACACTTGGCAACATTGCGCGTGAATTTCTCGGATGGATGCAGGCTTTTCAAAGCCTGAACGTTGCCGTGTCTTGTTCGATCTATTGTGTAGGTATATTGATCTATTATTATACTGAACCTCATATCGTTTACGAGATCCCAGTCGCGTGGGTGGTTTCATCCTGTATACTTTCCGCACAAAGTTCTGAGAATAAAACCAGATACATTATGTCACAAAATAATATATATTTTAACTAGCTGTCTTTGGTACCAAAAAAAAAATGCTTAACATCTTACTGTGTACTTTTAAAGGCCTGTAGCTTGTAAAAAATTAACAAGCATCTTCAAAATATTAATTTTAAAATATAAATAAAAAGGTACAAAGATAAATGCAATATCACCTATGAAAAAATATTGGTAGATTTAAAATACAAACTAAATGCATACGAAAAATGAGTTTTAAATACCAGCTGGTTATTGGTTTTGCCATAACACACTATTTTGTACAACAATACATTAATAATCTCACTAGTGTGTTTTATACGAGTCAGATTTGACCAAAAAAGGGCCGTGCCTTCCATTAATTTTCAGAAAACTGGAAATTATTTGTTTCCACTTTGGGCATTCCAATAAGAAGATAAGAAATAAACTTTTGGGAGCCAAAAAAAACGGAAAATGTTGTCACTTTTTTTTGTTTTTAGCTTATAGCATTTAAAGGGTGCATCGTAGAGAAAATTTCACTGTTACCAAATTCAAAGAACATTAAATTCCACTACGAACGGTTTGATTAGAATTAGTCAAATACAAACAAAAGTTTAGCTCACCTTTATACTCATACAACTCTTATTTGGAAAGCATAAAGGGAAATAAAATCAATTCCAGCTTTCTGATAATTAATAGAGGGCAAAAGTCTGAGCTATTTATATAAAACTAAAGTTATAACAAAAATAGGTTGCAGAAGAAAAAAATAGATATCTGAAAGTCATACTGCCTTGTGTTAGCTCTACTAAAAAAAGCAGGTGAGGCAGAAAAAATAAGGCTACTCTCTACACTGCAACAGAATAAGCACCACTTAACACTAATAAATGCTTTCCAAAAAAACAAAGGAAAAACTTGGAATGTTGAGAAGAGAAGCCACAAAAACATATAAGTATGAAAGAAAGTCGAAATATCTTAATATGAATATTGCCGGAACGATCAAAAGAAAGAAGACGCCACTCAAGTAGGTATACCTATACCAAATGACCTCTAAAACTGAAAAGACATCTGAATATTTGTAGATCTGCAAAAAGCTTTAAATACCGTGTCAATAAGAAACTTAATGGTATCTATATTATGCATTTAATTGACTGGATCGTTACTTGATGAAAATTTATTATCAAATAGATAATAAAACACTCAGTATGTTTTGTGACGATCGTTTCGCTAACGCTGTAGCTTCTTCAGACAAGAGGTACATTAACAGAAATGAACTAAATGCATTTCGAGGCATAATAAATATATATTTTTGTGAGTCTAAAATTACTGACCTATTTTTACAATACTGGGTCTGAGAGTTTAAAGCTTTGGAAAACCTAAGTGTTTTACGTAAATAAATTCAACAGAGGTGAACCATTTGTCTCTGTTTGGTCATTTAGGATACACTGGGCGTTTTTAATTTTATTGATTTCTAAGGATTCTAAAAGGGTTAATTTTTTTGCTTTTGTTTATAGTATGCAAAATCTTAAATTTATCATTAAACATATGTTTATTTTCTAATAAATGTGAGGCGTATGTGGAATCGGTTTTGTTTTTAATAAAACTTCTTTTATGTTCTTGAATCCTTTGTCTAAAACTTCTGCCTGTCTCACCTATATAAATTTTTTGGGCATGACCCACAGTTTAATTTGTATACCCCGGACATATTATCTTTATAAGTTTCATCTTTGTTGTTTTTTATGTATTTTTCTAAACTATTGTTGATTTTAAATGAAATTTTAATATTGTTTTTATGTAAAGTTGCGGCTACTTTCTCAACTGGTAATTTTTTGTTTTAAAATGGATTTAGTAACAGAGACTGAATACCCATTGTTCACTGCAATTTTGTTTAATTATGTTAGGTTTTTTTTCGTAATTTTGTTTATTTAGGGGTATACTAATTAGTCTGTGTATCATACTGTGAAAGGCTGCTAGTTTATGTGCTATTGGATACATCGACAGATGATGTATAGTCGTGTCAGTGTGTGTAGGTTTGTGGAATATTGAAAAATCATGTTTATTACCTATTTTGGATATTGTCAAATCTAAAAAATTAATAGCGTTGTCATTCTCTATTTCAACAGTAAATTGTATGTTTTTATGTAGTGTATTTAGGTCTCTCTAGCTGTCTATATGTCAGTGTTTAATTCAAAACAGTATCAATATGAATCAAGTCCAAATAAAATAAAAATTGTTAAAATTTTTGTAGAAAGAAGCCTAATCTATCGTAATTGAAATAAAAGATGAAAATAATTTCCATTTTGCCATTGTTACTTTTTCTCTTCTACAAAACAACCTTTTCCAATCCGACGTTTCGAATTCGAGAGACCATCATTAACTTTTTTAATTTAAATACGAACCTGAATTTTTTATTTGACTATTCAACGCATTTCATAACCACCAAATAAATTGTGATATAAAAGTCGTAGAGTACCATTTGATTTTTTTGACAAAATCAGGGAGAAGTCCGAAGCAACGTCATCTAGTGACCACTAACAAAGTCCTTAGGGTACAGTTTATGGCTTCAGAAGTAGAGCAAAAAAAAGCACGTTTTTTGACACCAAGTTGAGTAAAATCGGTTCATCCAAAACAGAGATATCTACATTTGAAAGTAAAAAATGTTTGACCTTCCCCCACCACTTTATTTTTGAAAATAGACATAAATGGTCTGAAGCAAAATGTATAGAGACAATTTGTATAATTAGTTGAAGAATACAATGCTTCTATTTTCAACATACCTCAATTATGAAAATTTAATTTAATTTTGTCTAAAACAAACTATATAGAGACAATTTTTAAATAAGGGGTTAGATTTAATTTTATGTTCTGTCATAAATATCTCTGCCAAAAGTCAGAAGCAACTCGTGGGTGCAAAACTAAGTGAAGTGCAAATGAAGCAAGAAATTATCGCAATAATTTTTTTTCCAGAATATTTTTATATGTGGAGGGGGTAGAATATTTTTTTACGACTTACCTAAATTTTGTATACTAAGTCAATTCTCCTATTCTTCATAGCAGCAAATTTATTTATAACATCCTCATAAAATCGATGAGTTGCCCTAATCTTCTCCAGAAATTCCTTTTGAATTGAAATATTGCCAAGAGAAGTAAGTCTTTCTTGAGATATTGAATTTCTTAAATAAGTTTTTACACATTTGAAGCAAGAAAAACTTCTTTCCACTAAAGCACTTGTCGACGGTATTGTCAAAATAATGGAAAACAATTTATAAGCTTCGGTAAAAATATATTTATTTTTATTAATTTTTTTCACTTGCTCTTGCAGCGATATATTCCAATTACTCTCATTGGCAAAAATAAGACAAAGCTCATTTTTAAGTCTTTGACTTTTTGAAAATATTTCCCCATATAACTGTAACAAATTTTTAAACGGGCCAGTCGGAAAATTTAAACTATATTCGGAAAATTTAGCAGAACCTGCTAAACATAAAAATGTAAGCTTTTTACAGTCGTGAAATGTTAGTGTCATTTCCATTAAAATATGGTTCGATATTTCTTAAAAAAGGGTTTTATACTTAGCCCTAGAACGTCAAATAGTATGTCCATGATTGAAAAAATATCATTAAACACTAATGCCAGAAACGTGAATTCAAAATCGTTTATCTTACCTAAAAATCCTTTCGTAAGGCGGATTGATTTTTCATCAGATTTATCACAGTTTGTAATAAATTCAAAGACGTCTTTCAATTTATTCCAGTCTTGAACAATCACATTTACTAACTTCGAATTTGAAGTTGTAACAACTCCATAAATAAATATAACACAAAACAGTCAAGATAACTGCAAAGGAACTCACCGGTTGCAGCGAAATCCGCAAAAATAAAAGTAAACAACCACCGCAAACTGAACGACACGTGGGTATAGTGTACTGCGCCTGCAATTCACCGAGAGCGTTGTATAGCGCTGGGCTCGACGTCATCGGATACGCGTTGTCATGGCAACATAGTAGGAAAATCGTAAACTAAACAGTCAAAGCGGTTTGCGCCAGTGTTATAGTTGTTATAATAAAGTTCGATTGAAAGTTTTAAAAAGACATGCCGCCAACGGTCAAGTAACATATTTATTTGAGTTGTACAGTTTATTTTTTACCTATTAGGTGAATAAATGAATGTAAAAACTAAAATTTTAAGAGATATATAATAAATATAGTTAGATGTTTGCTTGTTTATTTTTCCTAGTGAAGTAGCACTTCACCTACTTCACCTGAATAGCCGCCACTGCCAAAAGTGGACTTAAAGGGTTTTCCATTATGAGACCACCTCTGGCTTTATAAAATTGTTTGTTAAGAAACAACCGATTCCACATACGGCTTACATTTATTAGAAAATAAAAATACATTTAATGATGAATTTAAAATTTTGCACACTGTTAACAAAAGCATAAAATTAACCCTTTTAGAATCCTTAGAAATCAATAAAATTAAAAACACCCAGTATATCCTAAATGACCAATCAGAGACAAATGGTTCACCTCTGTTGAATTTATTTATGTAAAACACTTGGGTTTTCCAAAGCTTTAAACTGTCAGACTCAATATTGTAAAAATGGGACTGTAATTTTAGACTAATAAAAAATATGTATTTATTATGTCTCGAAATTCATTTAGTTTATTTCTGTTAATGTAAGTAGAAGTACCTCTTGTCTGAAGAAGCTACAGTGTTAGCGAAACGATCATCACAAATTGTGAATCTTTGTCAAAATTTAAAACATACTGAGTGTTTTATTTTCTATATTGAAGTTTCACTGAGGTCAGAACAAAACTACTTCTAAAGGTGGAAAATGCAATAAATAACATCATATCTTTTGTATATAAGTAATAATAAGGAAGCTAAAATACAGTATAATTTATAAACATAGTATAATGTTGCAAAAAGGACAATAAAATAGATGAGACCAGAAATATAAATAACTATAATTCCTATGAAGCTATAAAAGCAAACCATATCCAGGTATATCAGGAAGCTAATAGAATTCTCTGGCACAGTCGTATGCAAAATAAAGACCAAACAGCTAAAACGGTTTGGGCCTGTACCAAGATAGAGAATGGAAGAATCAACAGAGTCCAATTTTTGTTTCAGCTAAACCAGATGATGGAAAACCGTTTATGTCATTCCACAGCGGATTTCAATTTATGGGATCCATGCTCCTCCTCAATTTTGAAAGTTGTCTAGTACAGTTATGAAAGATGTTTAGTTAGTAGCTTATAATTGAGGAACGCTCACTGATTCCGAAGCTCAGACAAAGTGTAGGAGCATTTCAAGTAGTACAACTTAAAATGATGTAACAATTTATGAATTAGAAGAAAGAACTTTTAAGCTACTTAACGCTATTCCTGACAGGGTTGAAGGAGAAAATCTGATATAAAATTGTCCTGTCAAATTTTAGCTTTAAATGAAATAACAACTAAAAACGTTAACTTTTAATAATCCAAAGCAAATTCTACTCATACAGACTGTAAATTAATTTATGTTCAAATGTTTACGAAGTGACTTATCTCATAAGTATAAGAAAAAAGTGATATAAGCAAGTATTCGCAAACTCTTCATTTTCAAGATACAAAAAGTTAAAATGGTTTTTTTTATTTTTTTGTACTAGGTGATTGATTATAAATGAAGTTCTTCTAAAGTTTTCAAATATAGGTTTGACAAGAAAATGTTATATATTAAACTGAAAAATAAAGGCCTGGGTTTTTCAAAAACTTAATTTATTCCTCTACCAGGTGTAACAAAAGTACGTGGCAAAAGTTACATTGTTTATTTAAATGGAATTCCCCATACATTTGGGTATTTGTGGAGTTTCACGAAGAATTTTTATGTAACCTATATCTCTAAATTCATTTGTTTTGAAGTAACTGATTTCTGAAAATGGCTATCTTTGCTACTTTAGCGACCTATAGAATGTAAACTTCTAAAAGGAAAGTACAAATCATTTTGATTCAAGTGAACGTTCGAATTATACTACAGGGCGTTAAATTTGCAAAAATAGCTCTTTTGAAATATCAGTTAATCTAAAACAAACGAATGGTAAGTTAAACAAATGTCACCGTAGAATCTAAAATTTTAAAAATATATGAGGTATTCCACTTAAAAAAATGTAACTTGGAGGTTTCGACGAAGTACGTTTATTACACCCTGAATAGTGATAAATTAAATATTAAAAAAAAATCTTAGATCTTAATTTACAACTTTCATATGAAATTTTTTTCTGTAAAGCCAACATTTAAAAAGTTAAGAAAATCTATTATTACCCTATATCGGGGGATAGCGTATAATTGTTTGGAATGAGCTCTAAAACTTTTATATTCGGCATTTTTTTTAATGTCAAAAACAAAAAAGTTACATTATATGCGATCACCTGGTACAGGCTTTTTGGTTATAAATGCACCTCCCATTACCTTTCACGTTTTTCTACATAACAAAAAAAGTGAAATACAACAAAGTTTCTTTAAATTATAGGATGTTTTATTGTAGTACACAGATATAGTCTAGTTTTTCTGATATCAACATCAACTTTTATTTTTTAAACATAACATCCTGTATATTATACGTTTATCAAGTTTTCCTCTTCATGCTGATTATAAATATACCAGATTTGATACCTTTATCTTTATAGAGCCCGAGAAATTTGTGAAAAACCCGACCATAAGAAGCAATGTATTCCCCGGAAGGGAATTCGAGCGTAAAAACATTCCCCATCGTCAAAAAAAAATGTCAACTCATTACTTCTTAACAACGGATAAGAAAAGACGCGGGAAATAGTCAAGCAACTTCTCGCTTTCCCGATTTTAAGAAAATTAAGTTAATTTGTTTCTTATAAGTTTAATTATGCTATTATGATTAATATATAAAACATGTGTGAATTTTTATCGCTTTTTTATTTACTACTACCTACTTATTACTTACCTGAGGTTGCCCATACCCGAATTGTAGAACGTTTTCCATTTCTCTCTAACATACCCTCTTAGAACAGGAATTTTGTCAAATTTCTGGGGTGTCTTTAAAAATAGAGGCATTAAACCTGATATACTTATAATTAGCAAGAAGTGACCCATTTGATGAAAATATAATATACAGGATGTTATATTTAAGAAACCAAAATTGATGTTGATTTCAGAAAAACTAAACACCCTGTATATCTGAAAACTACATTAGAAAAAAAAATCTTTTATATTTAACTTTTTTTGATATGTATAGAAATACTAACGTTAATGATTAATTTCAGATATTTTGAAACAAACTTTGGTATCCAGCATACTTAATATTAATTTAGTGGCTTTATGGCTATTAATCATAATATACCGTGTACCGAATTTGTTTGGGAATGTACGAGGTGTATCAGAAAACTAGAAATATGTTAATATTTTAACAAAATATTTCGAAAATAAAGCGTTTGTGAACTGCTGCTTAAATGAACTTTTTTTTATTTTTCCAAGATAAATCATCTTAAACAGTTATTATTAAATTATAAAATTATACAGAACTGCATAAATCTAACGTAGTAATCAGATAAAAACAAAATACTATTAAAATAATTGAAATTTCTCTCAGTCTGTTAGCAAAACACGATATTTCAAGCATCCTTTTTATCGACCAATAACATTTCGATACCGTGTCGTTTTTTTATATGATTCAAGAGTTCGTTTCTCCTATAATTCCGATATTCACAAAATTTGCACCCGTACTGGGGTTCTTTACCGCATTCCACCCTTAGATGTCTCTGCAAATTCCTTTTGGCGTTGTAGGTCTTGAGGCAATTGGGACAAGTGAACAGGTCGGTGTGCACGATTTTTATCCTTTGTGTATCTAAAGTTTCCTCAATCTCTTGAACGGGCATTACCTAAAAAATATGAAAAATTCCTTAATACGAGTGAAATAGTATTTCAGCAAACATAGATCGGATAGATTCACGGGTCAATTAATAAATGGTTCCTGAGATAAGACCATGTCAAATTGGAATTACTATCCGACGTTTCGCCTTCCATTGCACGAGGCATCTTCAGGGAACTTTACTCCACGATTTCTGAACCGTGAACGAACTATGAACTTGGTAGCTGTAAGTTAGCAGCCAAAAAATGTATGATAGCAGCCAAATATCTAAACATAATCTTTAGTGTTATACCGGATGTCAATGTCTTTTGGTCCTGCAACCCTATCAGAGGATAAAAATCGAGAGTTTTATTAAAAATAAACAATAATTTGTTGTAAAGTAAATAGAGCTTTATCTACTATCATATTTTAATAGAAAATTTATAATAATCCCTCTTACTTAGTTTTAAAGTGGCATAACTCCGTTAAAGGGTGAAAATCGGGGGTTATATTTAAGTAAGTTAAAGTAAATAGAGATTTCATATTTTTATAGAATAATCCATTAAAATATTAAAGTTGGTGAATCTTTCATTGTTGATTTTTGATAAAACCCCCGATTTTCACCCACTGAAGGGGATGCAAGTCCATATCACTTTAAAACTAATTAAGGGGGTTGATATAAGTTTTCTATTAATATATGAAAGTGGGTAAATTCCAATTTACTTTACAAGAATGTATTGTTTATTGTTAATAAAACGCCCCTTTTTCAACGTCTGATAGGGTTGCAATAATTTTAAAATTAATTAAGGGGATTTATTATAAATTTTCCATTTAAATATGAAAGAAGTTAAATTCCAATTTACTTTACAATAAATTGTTGTTTTATTTTTAATACAACTCTCAATTTTCACCCTCTGACGGGGTTGTAAGTCCATATCACATTAAAACTAATTAAGGGGGATTGATATAACGTTTCTGTTAAAATATAAAAGTCGGTTAATCTCGATTTACATAACAATTTATTATTATTATTTTTTAATAGTTAGTCCAAATTTCACCCTCTGGAAATTTAAAATTATGCAACTAACTAATCATACAAAGTTTTGTTAAAAATCATGTAAGAAATAAACATTGAAAAGCCCGAAAGTGATTTAGTTAATACCCGGTAAGACATTTAAGATTATGTTTAGATGTTTGGCTGCTTTCGTAAATTTGGCAGCTATACATACATATATATATATATATATATATATATATATATATATATATATATACAGGGTGGCCCATCGAAAACGTACCGCAAGGCATAACGGCCAGGGTAATTTTTTTTTCAAAAAATCCAAAAACACGTCAATTTTGTTTGTGAGGGGGACAATTTTTGCCCTTAAAATGATCGCAAAATTTTCAACCCTCTAAGCGGGGGTGTCATCCCCTAAACTTTTTCAAATGGGAAGAGGGGTCAAGTGGTACCGCAATGAAAAGGGCTTTCTATTCTCTATATATTCCCGCTTTGGTTTTGAAAATCGGTCAAGTCATTTAGAAAATATGAAGGATTGAAATTTAAAATGTTTATTTACAAATTATCAGAGTAAATGATAAGGATAAATTCCTTTGACCAATTCGCTATTTTTGTCCTGTTATTTTAGATGTTTACTGCTGATTTTAGTGATTTGACATGCCACAACGATCAGGTGCGGTATTTGCTAGATAGCTGTTCTGTAACTTGTGCGTTTAAATTTCTCAATATCATTAAATTTTTTATCAATAATTATGGTGTACTCACTTGCAGAAAAAGTGGAAATAATCGAACTTTATTTTAAAAATAATGAATGTGGCAATCGGGTTGCGCAGATATTTAATGAACGACATAAAAACACCTTTCCGGCAAAATTGTTCGCGAGTTAGTAGCAAAATTTCGCGAAACTGGATCCCTTATAAATAAAAAGAGGCAGATGGAAAATCCTGTAGTAAATGAAGCTATGGAGGTCTTTGTATTGGGCCAAGTTGCCATGGATAGTACACTGAGTACAAGAAAATTAGCCAATGAGACCGGCGTGAATCGTACAAGTGTCCAAAGAATATTGAAAAAACACCATTTCCACCCGTATAAAATTCAGTTGGTACAAGAATTCAACGAAGACGATTTTGATCGCAGCTTGCAATTTTGTGAAACTATTAGTGAACGAGTGGCCAATAATAATAATTTTCTATTCAATGTGTGTTTTTCGGGTGAGTGCACTTTCTTTTTGAACGGTGTAGTTAATCGGCGGTACTGGGCTGAGAACAACCCCAGGGTATTTCACGAGGTGCACACACAACATCCTCAGAAATTGAACGTGTGGGCTGGTATTTTTGGAAATTCTATTGTGGGTCCTTTTTTTCTTCCTGGAACTCTAACAGGTGATATGTACTTAGATTTACTGGAAAATACCATCGACCCAGCCCTAACTGACATCATCGAAAGTAATCCTGGATACGTTGAAGCGGAACTGATATTTCATATATATATATATATATAAACATAACTATATATATATATATATATATATATTTTTTTCAGCATTTGCTTCATTAATACGGTAAGTTTTTTTTATTTAATTCAATTTATGCGTTTTTTGAAAAATGTATTTTTCAAATTTCAATCCTTCATATTTTCTAAATGACTTGACCGATTTTCAAAACCAAAGCGGGAATGTATAGAGAATAGAAAGCCCTTTTCATTGCGGTACCACTTGACCCCTCTTCCCATTTGAAAAAGTTTGGGGGATGACACCCCCGCTTAGAGGGTTGAAAATTTTGCGATCATTTTAAGGGCAAAAGTTGTCCCCCTCACAAACAAAATTGATGTGTTTTTGGATTTTTTGAAAAAAAAATTACCCTGGCCGTTATGCCTTGCGGTACGTTTTCGATGGGCCACCCTGTATATATATATATATATATATATATATATATATATATATATATATATATATATATATAAAGTTGCATAATTGTCTGAAGAATATAATACTTATATTTTCGACAAACCTTAATCAGAAAAATTCAAGAGAAAATCGGCATTTCCATTTTTGAAATGCTGTTACGCCCCCTATCGGCCATTTTTCGAACTTGAAAGTAATTTTCAATTATTTCTCTTGGCCGATTTACCTATAAATATTTTTTCTTCATAATTATGTGATCCCAGTATATATTGGTGGTTAGTATCTTTAGGAAACATTTCTAAGGAGGCGGGGTGATAAAAAAAGTTCTGCCAATATAATTTTGGTTCAGACACAGCGACTTCAAAAATCTTTAACACTTTTTAATGAGCGTTTATCATAATAATATGCAATATTTGGCCTCTGACACCAGTACTAACCCCCCTGTAAAGCCGCCCATTCAGCTTGGAGACGAGAACAAACAAAACATATTATTCAAAGGAAAATAAGTAATTTATCTACGAATCAAAAACTCAAAACGCTTGTTTATTATATTTGGAATAAAACAAAAAAAACTTTGGAGGCGCCGGGCATCGATCCCGGTACCTCTCGCATGCTAAGCGAGCGCTCTACCATCTGAGCTACGCCCCCACTGTACAAACTTCGTCACGGTGTGGTACACTATCACTTTACATTCAATCATTTAAACCTACACTGCACCATTAAATTTATGAGACCATGAAGAAATAACTTTAGTTTAAACAATATGGTGTCTACTACGATCTAATCTAACACGTTGCTGCTATGTATCTATTAAACTCTCACAAACCACCCGTGGGAATAATACATACACCAGTGGCGTATTTAAGGGGGCCAGAACTAGTTTTACTTAAGCTAAAATGAAATTAGTATTGAGTAAATACCTGTTTTTTAGTCGTATATAGTGCAAAAACAAATAAAAACTAAATAAAAAATCGGTAAATTAGATTTTCCCTTGTAATGAATCCTCTTCCTTGTACAGGGCAATTGATTATATGTAGCCCCCCGTAATTTTTGTAGGTTTTAGGTTTACAAATGTGCATTTTCTAGCTTCGTGTCTTTTCAAAATTGCATTAGTTTCTTAAATCACTTTTAGTTTAGATCGCAGTAAGACTCGGTCGAAAAACTGGCCATAATGGAAAAGAAGACATTTAAACGCATCTTCTGGAAAAGTTTTTCCTCTAAATGCATCAAAATTGCAGAGCTCGAGGAATTTAAAATTATTTAAACCGTTAAATCTATAGTCTATTTGCTGCTGAATTTGATCGATTATTTCATAAAGGAGGCGTCTGTATGATGTTTGAACATCTCCCACCTTGCTGTTCGAAGACGCTTGGCTTGTGGCTGGCTCTACATTTAACGTCATCGTCATCTCTTTTTTGGCTTAACACGTACTTTAAATCATCCATTTTTTTTTAGGCAAAAAGCAATATCATTTGTTTTAGTTTGTAATATATTGAAAACATTGTCCGAGAATGGAAATATTTCTGAAAATATGTTCAACAAATAATTAAAACTAAAATTTCGTTTCAAACAGTCCAAAAACCCCCTCAAACTATTTATTGCTTCTGAGTCCCATGTTTCATTATTTTCTATTATATTCTCAAATAGTTCAATAAGTGATTCACGATTTTCAGATACTGTTAACACAAGTCTTCCATTATAGTTCCAAGCTTGTGTACCTTTTGTTGACTTGGAAAAAAGCAGCCATGCCAAGTAACGAAAAATACTTTACACTCTTTAAAGTGATTGATGGACTGGGATAAAACTAAATTTAATTTATGAGCAAAACAATGGATAAACACAGCACTTGGGAAAGTGTCTCGAACTTTAGCTTGCAGACCGCCTAATTGTCCTGCCATCATTGCAGCTCCATCATTGCTTTGAGCAACTAATTTTTTCTCTCCATTAATATCTTTACTAACGTTATAAACTACGGTATATAATGCATCTGCTGTACGATTTTCAGACACATTCTTAAAACCTAAAAATCGCTCTTGAATACTTCCGTCCGTTTTAACGTAGTGTATTACTATAGATAATTGGCTAAAATTAGTGATATCAGTTGTTTCGTCCAGAACAATAGCAATGAACAGCGCCTCGCCTATCTTCTGCTTAATTCTTTTTAGAATAATGGTTGCAACAGTGGAAATTAAATCATTCTGGATTCAATTCGACGTTCCGCGAAAAACGCTGGACTGCTCTAAATGATTTTTTAAGCAATCATCACATTTAGCCATTAAACTAAGTAAATCTTGAAAATTTCTCTATTTGAAGAAACCCTTGTTTCGTTATGACCTGTAAATCTCAATTCGTGCTGTCCGAGAAAACAAACAACATCGATAAGTCTTCTTAATATTTGCCTATTTTTATCGACTAGTTCATTGTGTTGGCGGTGACTGATTTCTAACTGCTTATTAAGGGCGTGTTCAATTCTGGTTTTGCTGAAGACTTTTTCGTTTATGACGGCCTGCAAATGCGGTTTGGACATAATGTGTCTTTTTACAGCTTTATGGAAATTGTTTAAATCGGAAAAACCAGTTTTATTCCAGAGACCTCTTTCATTTTCAAAAAGTAAACATGGCCAAAAAAATAATTTACTTATATTCTCACACCCTGTTAGCCATTTAAATTGTTCGTATTGTTTTTCCGAATAAAAATGTCTAAAACAGTTTTTCATTTTGGTGGTTAAATTTTTCATAGGCGGTTTTGCCCTTCCTTTGGAAATTAGTTCAAGTTTAATGTTGAAAATCCCTTTATTATTAAGACACACACCACACATTCACACACACTCTTCTTACTAAATTCTCCAACATTTTCAATGTTATTACACAGTCTTCCATATCGCACCATGCACGACGCGACGTACGTATCACACAACACACGGATAGCCGTTCAAACAAAGAACCTACTCTAACAATAGCTTCCGCCCCCACGTAAAGCACGCGACTGAAATGCAAAAATTGCAAACAGCAGGTGGAAAGTTCAATAACCTCTGGCTCGACTCACAGAAAATCAAGCATACAGGACTTGGCTGCAGAGGAGCTAGCTGTCTATTCCATTTTCTATTGTCGCTCGGTCGGAGTCAAGGCAGCATTTATTATGGGCTTGATAATTAAGAGAATATTTTAGCATTTTTAATATAAACTAAATTAACGGTTTCCTATTTCAAAAATTACATTTTAGAAGATGTTTTGTAATTTTTTTTGGGGAAGCACTGCTTCCCTTGCTTCCATGGACTGCACGCCCCTGATCATTGCTCTTGGTCCGCATCGTCCACTCATCCATGATTCAAACAGTTGACTGTGTTACTATGGCAACAGCGGAAACCGTTAATAAATTATAAATAAACTGACAGCTTAGAAATTTCATTATTATTTATACGAGACAGGTTCTCAAATACACGATAAAATTCATTTAAGCATAGTAGACTATGCTTGACGGTGGCTTTGAAAACATTACTCATGACTTGTTTATTAACATGATAAATATTATGAAATTTTAAAAGTGTTACGACAAACAATTTTTAATGTAATGAATTTTGAAATTATTATAACCAAAATAAATGTTTAAGTTTCCAAATTTTCAAAATGGTCACCGTGCTCTTCTTGGCAAAGCTGTACCTTTCCTACAGTTGCTCTCACTACTTCTCTTAGTTAGTTGTCCTGGGGTAATCTTGTTTATGGCCGCTCTTACTTTGTTATATAATTCACCACGGGTTGCTGAAGATGTATTATACACTTTATTTTTGACAGTGCCCCTCAAAAAAATTTAAAAGGGTGAGGCCTGGCGATCTGAAATATTTAAATAATTATAATAAAGATACAAAGTACTCAACTTACGTAAATTCAGTTTTACCTTAGGGGCCACAAAATAGATCCACTATTTCCGATCCAATTTACGCCAAATGTGGTATTTAAGTAACTTGTTACTGCCCTTGCATTGTGAGGCGGGGCGCCATCTTGTTGGTAAAATATACGGTTTCCATTAATCCCTGGGATTTTTTCGAGAAACTTCCGAATTTGATGGGTCAGAAAGTGTAAATATCTCTACCCTGTTAGGTGACCATCAAAAATTATAGACCTTAAAATTCTATCACCGAGAATTCCAATCCAACAATTACACCCAAAACGTTCTTGAAAATTTCCCTCTTCCATGAAATGCAGATTATCTTGAGATAATAAAAGGTACTGGTATTATTTCTATTAAAAACTGGTAAAACAGCTTTCGTCGGTGTGTAGTATTTTAAATGGGAAACTTTTATCTTCTAAACACTTCCCTAAATACCTTCCTTGGATACTGCAATCTTCGGATGTTATCTCCTTGATAAAGGTGTTGATGTAATTGATATTTATACGAATGGTATTTGTGTTTGTGTAAAATTCCCCAAGCCGAATTTTTAGATATTTGGCATTCTAAAGCGATCTCTCTAAGTGAGGTGGTCATATTTACATGCATGTATGCCAGAACATCTATTTCTTTGTCTTGGCCTATTACAAATGGTGCGTTAGAATTATTTTCGGGCTCGTTGCGCATTTTTCTAACCAACTTAGGGAAATAATGCCGGGTGGGATCACGATGATCGGGATATCTCTGTGCATACATTTAAGCAGCTTGAACTGAATTCTGCCTGCATTCACCAAAAACCAGAAGCATGTCGATATTTTCGTACTTCTTGTGTAAAAACTTTAAATCAGTTTTTAACAAACCGCTATAACAATTAGGCATTTATATTAAATAAAAATGCGTGTGACAAAGACGATTGTCAAAATTGTTAGCAGTGTTTTGTTCAAAGCCGTCTTAATACGTCTGTTTTGTACCGTCTCGGTCATCGCCTACCACGTTTAATTAAATCTTCCTTGTATTTTGGAAAAATTCAAAATAGCCAATCGATGTATTTTTTCTTGTAGAATCCAAACATGTCATCGAAAAAATATTTGAACCAGAAACAAAAGAGTTACGCTATGCATCAGGTGTTTTTTAAATGGAATGTATCGTTTTTTATACGATTTTTGGAAAGAGTGATTTTTTTTATGTCCTTTCTGATTAAAAGATTTGATTTTGCGATAGCTGTTTATATTACATTTTAATGTTTTACAAACTAAAATTTTACCTTCACCTGTCTAAAATATACGATAGGTTGGTATAGGTGATCAAGGTAAAATGATGTTTGAATGCTTTGTCAATAAAAATTGACATTATTTTAATTATTGTCGAAGTCTTCACCTAAAAAACATATATTTGACTCTGATCGAAATGAAATACTCTTTTGACGAGAGACTACAGATTGTTATGCTATTTTACAAGCGCCAAGAAAATGCAAGAGAAGCAAGAAGAAGATTTATTGCAAATTTTCATACAAATATATCCATCAATACAATTCTAAGGATAAAAAACCTATTTGAGGAAAATAAAACTTTACATGATAGAAAAAGAAATTCAATAAAAAATAATTATTAAATAATAAAATAAAACTACTAATAACATAAGTTTTCAATGTGACCGTCGTTTTTCTCGAAACAACATCGATAACCCCTTTGTAGCCTTTCTAAACTTGCTGTTACAATATGATTTTCCTGGTTAAGGCGGTTTATTTCATCGACAATTTTTCCCATGATCTCTTGAATATTTTCGTTTCGTTGTCTGTATACGACGTTCTTCAAATGGCCCCAAAGAAATGTATCCAAAACTGAGAGGTCGGGGCTATTGGGCGGCCAAGCATATGTTCCATTTCGCCCTATCCATTCGTTATGGTGCCGATTTAAAAATTGAACCACATCATGCACGGCATGAGGAGGCGCCCCATCATGTTGCCAAATTAAATTCTGATATTCTGCCAATGGTAAGTCTTCCAAAAAATTTTCAATTTCGTTTTCTAAAAACTCATAATATCTGTGCCCATTTAAAGTCCCGTTAAAAAATATTGGTCCCAAAATTGTATTGTTTTTTATCCCACACCAAACATGAATAGAATTCCTCCCTTGAAATTTAATAGTCTGGAACTTTTTTGGATTTTCAACGGCCCAGTGGTGACTATTATGTCTGTTGAATTTGTTGTGAAAGTAGCTTCGTCGGTCCACACAATATTTTTGAATAAATCAGGGTCTTCGTTTTCTTGCCGAATTACCATTTGAGAAACAAATTGGAAGCGAAGTTCTTTTTGTGTCGGTGTTAGGTGCTGAAGTGGAAGGATACGAAAAGGCCTAAATTTATGAATTTTCAGAGTCCTGTGAACAGTCCCTCGGATAACTCTTCTGCGCCTTACACCGCCACCGTACTGAACTTCCCGAATTGCATCCGAAATAGATTTGGTTGGATTAACTTGAAAATAATTTATAATAGCCTGGTCTCGATTTCTTCTTCTTTGTATATTTCTTTTTCTATCATGTAAAGTTTTATTTTCCTCAAATAGGTTTTTTATCCTTAGAATTGTATTGATGGATATATTTCTATGAAAATTTGCAATAAATCTTCTTCTTGCTTCTCTTGCATTTTCTTGGCACTTGTAAAATAGCATAACAATCTGTAGTCTCTCGTCCAAAGAGTATTTCATTTCGATCAGAGTCAAATATATATTTTTTAGGTGAAGACTTCGACAACAATTAAAATAATGTCAATTTTTATTGACAAAGCATTCAAACGTCATTTTACCTTGATCACCTATACCAACCTATCGTATATTTTAAACAGGTGAAGCTAAAATTTTAGTTTGTAAAACATTAAATTGTAATATAAACAGCTATCGCAAAATCAAATCTTTTAATCAGAACGGACATAAAAAAAATCACTCTTTCCAAAAATCGTATAATAAACGATACATTCCATTTAAAAAACACCTGATGCATAGCGTAACTCTTTTGTTTCTGGTTCAAATATTTTTTCGATGATATTTTTGGATTCTACAAGAAAAAATACATCGATTGGGTATTTTGAATTTTTCCAAAATACAAGGAAGGTCGAAAATAGGTCCCTGTTGAGTCCTCGCTGGAACACCCTGTACATATTTTTGCTATTTTAGGAGAAAGAGTTCATGTAATATTAGAGTGGTTGGTATCAAACTGTTCGGAAGAAAGAGGTATTTTATAAAAACCCTAGGAGCCATCTACTTCCTATCTAAAACAATTGAGTAAACACAAAAATACTGATTTTGCTTATTTCAAAGGAACATAAAATAGTTCTTAGGATCAACAGTGGTAAACTTGTATTTTTCCCTTGCTACTAATGAACCAATTTAAGTGATTCATAGCATGCTAGATTGAAAAAAAAATATATCAGAAAAATTCCTCCATCTGTCAAAAAGTGACAAAACGGGTGTCATTGCACTCAGAAGGACATTTTCTATTGAAAGAATTGAAAATATATAGGATGTTCTATTTAAACATCGATAGTTGCCGTCATTTCCGGTTAAACCGGAAGTGGCTCAAAATAAACGAATATGTTCAAAAATCCACATTTATGTCTTGTATTCACACACCAAATTTCAAAAAGTTATCTCAAAAAACAAAAAAGTTATATGGGTGAGCCACATCTTAGGAACACCTTTTTTGATATCTCTAAAAGTTAAGGTTGTAGGCCCCCTTTAAAATATGACACTTTATTTGACCATAAAAAAATGCCTTAAATTTAGTACCCATATAGTAAAAGGCTAAAGTCGTTGTAAAAGCCATTGACGTACATATAAAGAGAAGTACTATGTTTGCCGAAATATATTTTTATCAGTTTTAAAATCTAAAAATAATACATTCATACCTTTTCCTCAGTTGCAGCGGCATTTTCCTTTTTTACCAGACACACGTCGGACGATTCCGAAACCATATCTTTATCTCTGTCCAGTGCTAATATAATATCTTTTTCACTCAAAAGTGTATTGCCACAGTCGTCAGGATATATCACTTGTATAGTCCAGCCATTTTCGGTCTCTTGGTCCAGATCGGTAAAGAGTACGTCTATAGGTTCTACAAGTAACCTTATTTTAAAAAAGGGCAATATTTTCTAAAGCAAACATTGGAGGACATACGTTTTTTAACCTACTTCAAAAAAGGAGGAGATTATCAATTTGACCCTACATTTTTTTTATATAATTTTCAGAGAATATTCCGGATTGAAAAATTTGTTAAAAATGTCGGAACGACGCCATTTTTCACTGTTTTCTCTATGTTAGATTGAACAATAGACGGAACAATTTTGACACCGTAAACACACAAAATTAAAATTCGATGTTAACACTTATATAGTTATATGGTTTTTTCGCAAATAAAAATTATTTTTGAATTGTGTTTTCTTCTACGATGCGCCTTTTTGAGCTTGCACAATTATTAATAAATTTAAATAATCTTCCTTATTTGAATAATTCATCATCATTATTAAGAAGATTGTAAAAATATCATTTTAACAGCGCACAGATTTCAATGACACAGACTTACATGAAAATGTCAGATGTCAACGAAGGGGACATATTCCAGGCCAACTAGATTTATTACAAAATACTGAATAATTACATTAATGTTTTTTTCTTAAAAACAACGCATCGCAGGAAAACACTCAAGAGAGCTCTTATCTTTCAAATTGAACGGGCAAATCAAAAATAATGTTTATTTGGGAAAAAACCATAAGCGTGCCATTTTTGTCATTAAAAATATCAATGTCAGTGTTCGTACGCACGCCACTGCGCTTTTTGTATTCAGAAACATGCGCCTTTATTAAATGTCACTCTGCACTAAATATTACTGAAATATCTCAAATTGTTTCGAAAATATTAATTAATTTCATTTTTGGACGATAGTTTACTAAGCAAACTATCATTCATTTCCCATGTTAAATGTTGAATTACACATTTAAATATTAAGAGACAGTCTGTACAGGTGAAACTGGACCTCTGTGTCTACTATATTTAACAAAGTTATGAAACAGGAAAGATGTATAAGTATAATAGAAATAAACTAGTGGCGCCACTCTCTCAACAGGGTTGCCAGATTAATGTGGTTTTGCAGCTGATGTAGCCTAAAATCGCAGACTCGGGGATAACTCTCAGATGAAATTGGGTTTTCCGCTATATTTTCTATTTTTGCCGTATGTATGTAAAAAAAAATCAATATTTTTTAAATTTTAATAAACAACTGAAACTGTGGGTTTTACTTAAACGTTTTTTTTTAATCGAAAAAATTTGATGGAAAAGAATAAGCAGAAATTAAAGCACCTTAAATAAGGTAGAGAATCTGAAACATTTAATTATTACAGAAACAAATAAATACATTATTTAAACATGTGCATAAATGGTAATAATCTCCATAAACTCATCATCGTCTTCACATGCCCTGCTTGTGTTTGGTCCTTCACTCCCACTGTATTAAATACATAAAAACAGATAAAATTTCCACATTTTCGTCCATCCTGCTTATTTCACATTACATACCTTTAAATTCAGGTAGAGCTTCTCAAGTGGTTTTATATTTCTTCTCATAAACTGCCCACTTTCCTATTTTGCCTTCTTGCTTTCGTGTTAAACCGGTAAATTGGTAAAAAAAAACAGATAAACACTTTAAAAGTTTTAAATTTAAATCGATATAACATAACGATAACACCAAACAAATATTCTTTCTTTCTTTTTCAATATGGAGTCGACTGCCACTTTTTTGTTTTCAGCGCCATTCTCCAGCCCATTAGGTTGGATGTCCGGATGGCGAGCTCTAAGCTCCCGAACACCCCGAATATTTACAATAACTTTTTAATTTTTGAAATGCATCTTGGCTTCCACTAGATGCCCTTTGAGAGTACTACAAAACCCACCACGTGGAACCACTTATGTTAATAACACAATTTTGACATTATACGTCAAAATACGTCGTCACTATCAAGCCAATTCAATTTATTTTTCTGTCTCTCCGGTTCGGTCGTCCGGTTGAGTCGGTTGATTGAGGTGTCTGGTAACTACGCCAATATTATCAGAGAGGAAATACCATAACATAAAAGATGAAATCAGACATATTTTTTATTTTATTGGTAATAGCCCAATCTAGGATAGCAGAAACGAAGAATATTTTCTCCCCTTTTTAAACTCCTACTAATTTCTGAATTGAAAATTAAATGAATTCTACAACCTATTTTTTGTTTAAATGGAAAATTTAACGTAATTTAATTAATTTTATATGCTTATTTAAGTCAAATTAACGAATTTATATCTCTTAAATATCTGAAAATATACCTGTATGTTCGTCGGAAGCATTTAAAAATGTAACACGCCAAATTGTTTCCATAAAAAAAACACTACCTTAAGAATTAAAAGTGTGTATACCTAAAAAATCGGTAATAAGAAAATACTAAATTTTTTGTCATTTCATGCCTCTTTTAAATCCTTCATCTAAATTGATTATGCCCAGAATCAATCCGGTTAACTCATGAACTAATAGACAGACCGAGATATTCTTTCATAAAAATTGGTTTTTACACGTAGTGAGAAACCTGAGACATTTAAGATGATTAGGTAAAAAAAATATGTAATTGTTCTCATCTTGCAGATGCAGAAGTTCTATTGTTTACATGAAAGGTTTTTACAATATTCCGATTTCACGTAATTTTTTACCCGATAATCAAACGACATTTTTTATTTTATTGTGTGTCCATATTTTCCTAAACACATCTCTGGCTAGTGCCCGACTTTCCTTTGCCGACCGTGGCGTTCGGAAACTTCCGCAACAATTTGGCCATATCCGTACGCACCAGTGATTGCGCGACGCGAAAAAAATGTGACAGAAATAGATCACAAGATTTGTTGAGGAGTGGAGCTACTAGTTTATTTCTACTATGATATAACTAAAAACAAACTACTCAACCGACAGTGGATTAGACAAATGATGTAAAGGACACCAAGATTTTTTCAGTCAGGATATTATAAATATTATTTAAACAGAAACTCATCATTGCAGTGAGCACAGGTTGGATTAAACACTTGAATTGTGAGTTTTGATATCAGGCACCGAATATTCCTGAAGATGCCTAGTACAACCTTACGCGAAATGTCGGAAATTCCATCAATAGACATACAATATATAGGGTGTCCCATAAAGAAAAAGGATGCTAATAATGTTGATATTATCCTTTTGATAGCACAGTTAATAATTATAATTTAACTAAGAATATTGGATCTGTTTTTTAAATAAATATATCCTATATTCTTAAGATTTTCACCAGAAATAATAATTTACATATTCAAAAAATTGAAGATTTATAAGATGTATTTTTCAAAACATCCAGTTTAAGATTAAATAAAATTTAACTAAATTCATAAATTAGACATAGCCAAAAGTTACATAAACTGGATATTTTCTAGTTAAGTTAAGTTGAGTTTAAATTTTTAATTTTCTTATAAATTCCTATATTATATTCCTTTACTTTTTTAGGTTTTAACAGCGATGTGACATTTGCCGTCTGGACACTAAAGGATCACGGAAGGATGATTACGTGGTTGGGATACATCACCTGTTACGTCACACGCACACAGCCCCTAAGAAATTCCTAACTATAGAACATTTGAATTATCTATAAAAAAAATAGTCAAAATAAAATTCATTAATTTTCAATCGTTTATTATTATATTCAAAAGCACACTTATATTACAGACGACATATTTTCAGAGAACAATACATTTTGAAAGGGGTTCTAAAATATATATGTACATTCATCGATAAGTGTAAGATTTTTAAATGATTAAATTATATTTGACCAAGGACATCTGTCCCTAACTGATTTTTAATCCATTTTGGTATCACACATTTTACTTTACAATATATACCAACACGAACAAAAATCTAAGCGAGATTGTGTATGGGGATTTACAAAAAAACTTTGTCAAAACATTCTAATACATCCGCAGTATCATGGATGCTTAAACATTTTATTAAAATAATTATTTGTCTAAACATGCATTTTTTTGGTATGATTTCCATAATATACAACAAAATATTATTTTTTAATGATTTCTCTTGATTCTCAATTATTATAGATGTTATTGTTAACAAAAAAAAAACTGTCTGATATAAGTCCAAAATATCAGAGAGGTTTAATACTTTATCAAAAATAAGTTATCATTATTTTCAATAGAGTAAGAAAATAATACCAAGCATTTATATTAAACAAATTACTGCTGCATTCGAACTAAATTAGACGAAGTTTTTAGCTTTTTATATACAGGGTGTCTGAAAAATACTTGTACAACGTTTAATGGCAGATCGCTGACGTTAGGCTGGTTAAGGTCGTTTTAAGCCAGCTTTTTATATCCGAAATTGCTTCGTTTACCCTGCAGAGGTCCTCAAAGATTAAAAACAAATTGGTTTTTCTTAAACTTCTTGAAAACGTGCTAATTGATTTGAACGATTTTTGGTGCATAATCTAATACTATAAAACATATATGGGCAACCCCCGGCCCTCCACCAGCTCCAATCCGGCCCGCGAGAGATTCAGATCGAGACAGAAATAGACGCTAGAAAGAGACAAACAGAAAAACAATCGGGAAGCCGCCCGATGACCTTGAAGCGCTCCCAGCGATGCGTTATGAATAACAGTCAGCTCTGAGCGCTCGCATCGCATATTTGCGTACGATCGAGACTCTCGATTCGACAATATTCTAGTTGCTTATTGCGGGTAATATATAAACCGCTCAGCGCGCGTGCCATCTCATTACTTTTAACAACTGATAAGAAAAGACTAGGGAAATACTCAAGCAAATTCAGCTCAGAAGAAAAAAAATCTATCAAGATGTCAGGTTTAAAAAAGCGGAAAGTGGACACAGATAGTCGTCCATTCCAAAACAAATGCATTGATGAATACTTTTTTATCAGGAACAGTGGTAAACCTACGGGTTTGTTGTGCAATGAAAAAATATCTGATTTAAAAGAATATATGATGCGGCATTACTCCAGCAAGGATATAATTTACTTACGGGCCAGTTAAGAAAGGATAAAATTAAAAAACTAGACAGTGTTGTTAAAGCTAGTTTTATAGTCAGTTCCAGAATAGCGCAAACATCGAAGTCATTTTCTGAGGGAGAGTTTGTTAAAAAGTGCCTAGTAGATGTGGCAGAACTTTTGTACCCAGAAAAGAAGAAAGAGTTTGAAAAGCGAGCTTATCGCGACGTACTATTGTTCGACATATAGATATGATGGCTAGTGATATCAAAAAAAAAGCATTGACTGATAGATTGCCTGGTTTTCAAGCATTTTCGATTGTTTTGGATGAGAGATTTATCTGACACAGTCCAGTTAGCTATTTTTATATGAGATGTTATATCTGCAAAATAACGCTTTCTAATGATATAGTGGCGCCGTATACTATCGTGGAAGTGTTATAAAAGTGTAAACCCGTCTAAAAATACGTTCTGAATTTTTATAGTACCAACTATATAACAAGTCAGATATTTTTATCGGGTAACTGGATGTATTTAGAAGCCTTTTTACCTCTTGAAAAAATTTCCTCGAATAAAAGGGTTTTTGCAAATAATAAAATTTTAATTACTGTTATTAAACGTTGTACAAGTATTATATATATATATATATATATATATATATATATATATATATATATATATATATATATATATATATATATATATATGTCCGGGAAAATGTGGGAGATCTCTCGGACTCAGATAGAACATTAAAAAATAAGATGACAAGTTCCCATAAATTTTTTTCCTAGCGGCCCTCCCTAGGGAGATACGGCCCCCTAAAGAACCCCACTGGAAATCGGTTTTTCTAGAATAACTGTTAAACGACTCAATATAATTTAACGAAAATTTAATATGATAGACAGTAGTAAGGACCTCTCAAAATACTCCCTTAAAACATAATTAGCTTGTTTAGTTTACCAGGGACGGACTAGATTGTACATTTTAACGCTCAAATTTTTAACACCCTGTATGATAAGGAGTTAAAAAAAATAAATTTGGATACCTTGAACATTAAGCTAAAGAAAAGGTACTCTTGTTCATTGTCGATAAAATGAACCGTTTTCGAGAAAAAAAATAATAAAAGTATTAATGTTTTATTATTGTTTATTTATCAGTATTAAAGAATGCACTTTTTTACAAACGTTACTATGGTACGAAATAAATAATCTCGCATTGACGTGTGCATTTGAAATCTTCTTGACACGTTGATCTTTTTGTAACTACTTCGATATTAATTTATTAAATTTTGAATACCTTGGTAAATTTAATTCGATAATGGGATACACATTTAGTGAGTATGCAGATATGCATCTTATGTACGGACTTGCATCTTGCAATGCTTATGAAGCAAGAAGGTTGTATGGAGAAAGATATCCTAATCGCAATATTCCAAATGAGAAAACATTTCAGCGAATTGACCAACGTCTAAGAGAAACTGGTGAGCAATTCTCAATTAATAAGGTAACATTATTGACGTTCATTAATTATTTTTAGGAAGTTTTGGGAAAAGGAGTACTGATGCTGGTGTGAGGAGAACAGTACGTACGGTGCAATTGGAGGAAGATATTTTGGATACTGTAGCTGATACTCCCTCAATAAGCACTCGAATATTAGCCGCGCAGCTTCATGTGTCAAAAAGTACAGTTGCTGAAGTACTTAAAGAACAGTTGTTATACCCTTATCATCTGCAAAAAATGCATCAACTACTTCCTGAAGATTTTCCTCGAAGAATCCAGTTCGCAAACTGGTTGTTAGATCAACAACGAACAAACCCAAACTTCATTAGCATTATTCTTTTTACCGATGAAGCAGGATTTACCAAAGATGGTATTGTAAATTTACATAACTCGCATGTATGGGCTGATGAAAACCCTCATGCCACTGTCGTTCATCATCATCAACATCAGTTTCAATCCATTAATGTTTGGGCAGGAATAATCGGCAATTTTTTCATTGGACCATGCGTATTACCGGCACGATTGAATGGTGAACTTTATTTAGAGTTCCTTCAGAACGCTTTTCTAGATTCAATAGAGCATTTGCCACTTGAAACCCGCCATAGGATGCATTTTATGCATGATGGAGCCCCACCCCATTTTAGCGTTGCTGTACGGGACCACCTAAATAACGTCTATGGAAACCGTTGGATAGGCAGAGGAGGTCCCATTGCCTGGCCTCCACGGTCTCCCGACCTAACGCCAATGGATTTCTACCTGTGGGGTCATCTCAAAACCTTGGTGTATTCCTCTCCGGTTGCTACTAGGGAGGAACTTTTACAGAGAATCACGTTTCATTGCGATATGATAAGGAACAATGCTGGGTTGTTGTGGCGAGCACAGCAGTCCTCTATTCGTCGTGTCCGCGAGTGCATCACAAATCACGGAGCACATGTTGAACCCACTTATGAAGTTTTTAATTGACTTTTTTCTATTTAGCGTATTAGGTTGTTCAGGATCAAAACATATTTAATACTCCCAAAGTTGTATTCTTTTATTATTTTTTTTTCTCGAAAACGGTTCATTTTATCGACAATGAACAAGAGCACCTTTTCTTTAGCTTAATGTTCAAGGTATCCAAATTTATTTTTTTTAACTCCTTATCATACAGGGTGTTAAAAATTTGAGCGTTAAAATGTACAATCTAGTCCGTCCCTGGTAAACTAAACAAGCTAATTATGTTTTAAGGGAAGCATTTTGAGAGGTCCTTACTACTGTTTATCATATTAAATTTTCGTTAAATTATATTGAGTCGTTTAAAAGTTATTCTAGAAAAACCGATTTCCAGTGGGGTCCTTTAGGGGGCCGTATCTCCGTAGGGAGGGCCGCTAGGAAAAAAATTTATGGGAACTTGTCATCTTATTTTTTAATGTTCTATCTGAGTCCGAGAGATCTCCCACATTTTCCCGGACACCCTGTATATATATATATTTAAAAAAAGTTTAAATTTTCTTCTAACTGGTATTTTGAATAATTAAAAATCAAGACTTCTTATAGATAGATCAGGGACTATACAGTTTTAACAATACGGTAACCCTACCCAATCTTATTCTACCAAAACATATTGTTTCAGCTATGTAATAGTATATTAGCTAACAATCTGTATAACTAATAATATTTTATGCCCTCAAAAATACTAATTTTATAAACTCAATCAAAAGGTGGAATTTGCAAGAGTTACTAAACTATGCAATTTAAAATAACATTTGGAATCAGAAAGTGATTTACCATAACAAACTTTCCTAATAAGGGTTGTCACTTCTTGTCACAACAGTCCGGAACATGAAAAGTTTATTAGGGTTACAAAAAGAGCACATAACAAAGAAAAAAACTTAAGTAACCCTTATATTTTGGAGACCATTAAATTTACCTGATATTTTGATGTAAACTACTAGTAGGAATTCTTTGGGACTTCAAGAAGATGACTAAACTACGTCTTTATTTACAGAAGCTCTGACATCTGTCAAAATCGGTTGTGAATTTAATTGTTAAATGTCAACTGTCTCATTTGTCATTTAATACATCTGAGGTGGCACACTAAAGGAATTCAATGTTTATATTTCGTAGAATAAAGATGCCCGAAGATACTTCCTGCAATCGAAGGCGAAGATAATTCCAATATAACATTATCCAATTCCAAGAATTATGAATTTCCTAATATACAGTTATCTCTCATCAATTTTCATTTAGGTCATCTGTTTTTAAAATGCTGGCGACATTATTAAGACAACATAAGTTGCCTGTTACAAATGGTAACTTTGACACAAAACAGTTGATATTTCCAGGTTTTATTGACAGAAAATGACAACAACATCCCCGAATGATAGTGATTTTGGTGGTCCTAAAGGACGAACCTTTGTTTCACTAACTCCTAGAGTATGCAGCCCGATAAAGGCAGTCGCAACCGTCTTATACAGGGTCTTATATAAGACCCTGACATATTTTTGAAAGTTTATTTGACCAGAACTCTTACTGTTAAAGATTTTTTTCCCTTTGTCCAACCAAAAGAATTCAGAGCTAGATGCAAAAAAATTTCCAGCTGTTTTGAAAATTTTTATTCCTTTCCGACATACAGGGTTTTTTAGAAAAAACTGATTTTTTTAAAACCAAAACCCACTTATGACCTAGTTTATGAACAGGGTTTGCACCCTTAAGTATTCCAGCATGAATATTGTATACAGGGTGCACCAAAAACTCTACCGATTCTAAACTTTAACAATGTTGAATTTCTGCTCCGCAAGATAGGTAGTATACCTTTGTTACTTACTGTATTTTTAGGACAATTCTCAGTAAATTAGAAATGGTGAGTAAACAGTTTAAGTAAGCCTGTATTTTATTGGGAAAAAGAGAATTATATCTATAATAAAAAGCGATTTTTCATTTTTTATTAAAAAATCTATTTTAAATTAAAGGCAATATCTGTAAAAGAACTAGAGCAAATTTCAAATGTAAAAAACCGTTTCGGAAAAATGTCCATCATTACTAAAACTGACATTAGAAGCAACATCGAATTCAAGATTGACAAAAAACCCAAACCCAACAAATACGTCTACCTTTTAGTTTTTGGTGGACCCTGTATACAATATTCGTGTTGGAGAATTTAAGGGTGCCAACCTTGTTCATAATCTGATAGACATAACTTTGATTACCATAATTTGTTCAACAGATTATTTTTAAAAAAAATCAATTTTTCGAAAAAACCCGTATGTCGAAAACGAAAAAATTTCGAAATCGCTAGAAATGGTTTTTTCGTACTTAGCTCTACATTATTTTGGTTGCACAATCTTTTATAGTAAGAATTCTGGTCGAAGAAACTTAAAAAAATGATTGTATAAGACTTTTACGATGGAGTCATGAGGCTGTCCTTATCGGGTTGGATATTCTAGGCTTTGATCAAACAAAAGTTGAAAACCGTAACTCAAAATCTTTATCCGTATTGAAAATATTTCATTTTAAATTTCCAGTAAAAATTTCTTTGGTGCACTTCGAAGTTTCAGCAGTTTATATGTTCGGAAGATGTACGAAATGTTAAAGAGACATATTTATGTTTGCTTTAAACTGTTTTTTGTCTTCCTGACGGAAAAATCAAGTAACATACTCTTTACTTAATATAAAGTAAGACTGTTATTATTTTATTTTTGATAAACTAGATGGCAAAATAACAAAAACATAAGAAATTTGCTGACAAATAAATATTCCTACCCTAATTTTTATTGACATCAATATTATGCTCACACTTGCACATAAATCTAGTGTGCGTGGGTCAACAGCTGTCAGCTGAGGTTTTATCGAACATTTTTTTTTTTTGATAAATTCATAATAAATAGACGCGTGGTTTTGCGACGAACAAAAAAGTGCGAGAAATTATATTTCTCTATTGCTATTCAAATGACTTAAACTAGTGTTAATGTTCGTAGTAACGAACGTGATAGAGAATGTCTTGTTCTGGTCAAAATCTGCAGAGCTAACAGAAAGGGTATCTTACGAAAAACACAAGCCCAATTAAATCACGAGGCAAATTCCTTTAAAGGCCAAGGAAAAGCCGTTATTAACAGCTATTCAAAAGCAATTTTATAACTCTTTTTTTTTCATAAAAATTCGCATCTAGCGCCCAACTATACATATTTCCCTATTAAAAGCACATTGAAGCTAATACATATCTCTTATAGTTTTAACATAATATTGCAGCGGCTGAAGGGTTGCAAATGATCTATATTACTGCGTGCAGTTCTCCCTTAAAGGACGAATCGAAATTTGATGTCTACGTAGGTGATTTTCGAAAAAGGGTGATTCTTACAAAATCAAAACCATCAGACTGTTTAAAGCGTACAGTAAAATTTCCCCAGGGGGTTATGATATGGGGATGTAGAAGTAGTAAAAGTGGTAATGCGAGTTCATTGATGGTACTGTAAATGCAGAAAAGTACCAAAAAATTGTATCACAAAGCTTGATTCCAACAGCAGACAACGTTTTGGAAATGTTAATTTCATATTTCAGCAAGACGCGCTGCCACATTGCGAAAACAATAAAAAAAAGTTTTATCGTGGCCATCTAGAAGCCCCGACTTAAATGTCGTTGAATTTTCTGGCATCAGATGAAGAAGAATTTGCGTAACGTTCCTCAACGTACAGTTGTGCCATTACTTCATTCTGCTTTCACTCCGGAAAATTGCAAGACTTTAGTAGATTCCATGCGAAAACACATACAAGCCATTATTGGCGTAGAAGGCCATGACTCCTTTTATTAAGGTACAATTTAAATTATGAGATTCAAGTGTGTCCAAATACGTATTTATCAGCAAATTTATTATCTTTTTGTTATTTCATTATCTAGTTTATGCAAAATAAAATAATTATTATTTACGATCAGACTTTATGTTAGGTAAAGAATATGTGACTTGATTTTTCAGTCAGGAAGACAAAAAAAAGAGGTTTAAATCAAACATAATATCAGTAACATTAGAGCTTGTATCCCTGTTGCTACTAGCTATTACATCAAATAAAACAAATGATACAAAATAAATAAATTTGCTTAAAATTTACATTTTCTTTGGCAAACAAAAGAGAAAAATACCTAATTTCAGAAACCCCAGATAAACCTACAAGCTTAAACTAAAATACAGGGTGTCCCGAATTGCAGTGTCCAAACTTTAACAGCGCATTCAGAATTCAAAATAAGCCCTAATTTTCTATATAAACATATATCGACAAATGCTTCGTTTTCGAAATACAGGGTGTTAAAGTTTTAAGAAAAAAATTGTTTTTAGTCATAACTTTTTTATTACTTGAGATATTGTTATTAAATTTGGTAAACAGCCTTGGAGTAACAAAAGGCATTTTTTGATTTGAAATATTTTTAATTTTTCATCAGGGGCGTCCGTATGGGATTTTTTATTGAATATTCTTGAAGAAAAAATGGTACTCTACTGCTTTTTCTGAAAACAAAAATCATTCCTAAAATCCCCACTCAGTTAGGAGCAAATTTGATCCCTTGTCTTTTTTTCGTGCGGTGTAAGGATTTCGAGTAAAAAACTAAAAACCATTTTTATGTATGGCATAGTTAAAATTTCCATTATTGTTAATTTCAGTAGCAAAACCTTTAAGGTGGGATTGTAACAGCAAGTTTTTAAAATTATTTGGTTTCCGATATTTATTTCATGCATTCAGGGTGAGTTCATAATTTCTGAACAACGTATGTAGGGTTTCTAAAATAAAAGCTTGTCTGACAACTATGGAGAGATGACGTCATCGACCCGTTGTAATGGAGATTTGCATTATGTTTGGGTTATCAGGGTGACATCGCAGAAGTTAGCAGGCAACCTATTAAAATCTAATGTCCTTGATACTTACCATCATTCCTTCATTGTCGACTCTTGGTATGCCATGATTGCATTTTTGTGATAATTGAACAATTGCTAGGTTCGTCTTTAAAGTATGACAGAGGAGTTTATAATTCTAAAATCGTCGATTCATTTTGTAAAACGGTAATTAGAATTAATTCAATTTTGAAGATGATACTTTATTTTACAAAAACTAGAATTCATAACTTTTATTAACTTAGATCGTGAAAAAAATTTATAGAGCACTTTAAATATCATTAAGGATTAATGTGGGCCTTAAAATTCACAATAATTGCTCAAAATGAGCTCCTCTAACTTCGACACATTTTCGGCATCTGCTCTTAACTGTGTCAGTGGCATGGCGTATAAAATTCGTATTGGCTCGCAAAGTTTTACAGTCTTGCTCTATCCTTAGAATCAGTTCTTCTCTTGTATGAACTGGTCTGGAATAAACTAAATTTTTCAAATAACCCCACACAAAGAAGTCGACAGGTGTGAGGTCAGGGGAACGTGGTGGCCAGGCTGTAGCTCCTAATCGTCCAATCCACCGTTCTGGATAATTATTATTTAACCACTCGCGATTTACAAGTGCAAAATGCGCGGGAGCCCCGTCCATTTGAATTCAGAATTCGTTTCTAAGATTTAGAGGAATATTTTCTAGATATTGAAATAACTCATTTTGCAGAAAATCATTAAATAACTGTCCATCTAGGCGTGGTGGTAGAATACGGGGCCCGTAAAAAATTTAATTTATTACACCACACCAAACATTAACAGAAAATTCTTGCTGAAATGCTCTAGTTCGTACAACACGTGGATTGTCATGGCTCCAGATTCGTAAATTATGGAAATTTACTGAGCCGCTTCGGGTAAATGTGGCTTCATCAGTCCATAAAGTTCTCGTCTTCCTCTATTTGGCGCAAAAACCAATTGCAAAAACTGACACGTTTTTCGGCATCACCAGGTTGTAAGTTTTGAACTGGCTGCATCTGAAATGGCTTCCTGTGATCTTTCCTCAAAACGCGATGAACCTTATTTTTAGAAACAAAAACTGCGTTGCCTTGTAAATTATGAGCTGCTCTTCGTAGGCTTAATGTCCTATCATTGTCAAACTTATTTAAAATTACGTTTCGATATTGTTCATTTCTCCTACCTTCGTTTCTCGGATTCTTTTTGAGTTCAAAATTCCTAAACATTAAATGCGTTTTAATGAAAACTTGTTTGCAAGGTAATCTTCTATTTGGAAATCTTCGTTGGAATTCCCGTACTGCTGCATTTGCATTTCCATTACAGAAACCATAAACGAAATGAATATCAGCATACTCAAGGTTACTGAATAACACCATTTTGAAATCACTAGTTAGACTGATAATTACCTTTTTGTATAAACTGTAACGTACCTGACATTTATTTACTCTAAAAACTCAAATGTCACACTTTAAAGACGAACCTAGCAATTGTTCAATTGTCACAAAAATGCAATCATGGCATATCAAGATGTTAAAGGTTTTGCCACTGAAATAATTAACAATAATGGAAATTTTAACTCCGCGATACATAAAGTTTTTAGTTTTTAACTCGAAATCCTTGCTTCGCACGAAAAAAAGGCAAGGGATCAAATTTGCTCCAAACTGAGTGGGGATTTTAGGAATGATTTTGGTTTTCAGAAAAAGCAGTAACGTACCATTTTTTCTTCAAGAATATTCAATAAAAAATCCTGTTCGGACGCCACTGATAAAGAATTAAAAAATATTTCAAATCAAATTTCTTAAAACTTTAACACCCTGTATTTCGAAAACGAAGCATTTGCCGATATATGTTTATATAGAAAATTAGGGCTTATTTTGAATGCAGAATGCGCTGTTAAAGTTTGGACACTGCAATTCGAGACACCCTGTATAGCAGCATACTTGGTATGCAGCAAAACAAATTTTTGTTTTTAATAAAAACGATAGAAATAATTGAAAAAATTGTTTTTTCAACTTTATCATTCAAGCTGACAGACAAAGAATGAATAGTGAATAAGTAATGGTTTTACTTTTTTAGCTTAATTATTTCAGCACACTTTTCATATCTTTTATAAAAATAAATAAGCTTAAAAAAAGTAGCTTTCACGCTTATAAATACTAATCTTATAATATTTAATTAAATTAACTATTTAATAAATAAATTAGTTGAATAAATAAATTAACAGTTACTGGCAAAAATGACTAGTAAAATTTCATGTTAAGTCTTTAGTGTCTCTATTACGTGGTGAGATCCTTGTACAAAATAATATTGACTGAAAGATAAATAACTTATAGCTAGAAATATCCTAAAGTTATGACTAATAAAATATGCGTATAAAAAGACTATTTTTCTTTCTATATGCAATTTCGTTTAGGTACAATATACATTAATCGCATGCGATTGGTAATAAACCAAAAAATAATTGCATAAAAACAACAACAAAGTAATTTTAATAAATAAATTAGAATACAAAAAAAATGTTTCCAGGAAACTAAAACTCAATATCTTTTTAATTTTTTAATCTAATAGGATTATCGAAAAAAAAGCTATATAGGATGGATATGTGGTAATAATAAATATAATTTTAAAACATTACACATATTTTGACGCATTTTGGACTCTAATAGTTCTAAATATTTTTATTTTGCCGAAAGTTTTGTTTGAAGTATATGTCACTTTATTTTTACAATCAAAAGTACCGAAAACAAAATGGCCGACTTTCAGGTATAGGACAACTTTGTTAAATTAAACGTAACACCATGTATATTTCTTCAAAATCAAAATTATAGTCCTTCCCCTTTTCAAAAATGTAATACAATCTATAGTTACGCTGCAGAATTTATTAAGCTCCGAAAAAGATACAGCATATCTATAAGGATTTTACGGTTAAAGTGTTTTCTTTTTTTGAAAGGTCGCCTATGGAAACAAAATTCATATTGTTTCAACGTCGATCGTATTTGACATATTCTTTTGAAGTAGAAAAAAATTGTAAATAAATAATGCAAAGAGTGAAAATTTATTAAACAAGACATTAAAAATTATGGAAAGAAAAAGGTGTAACAATCACAAATCATTAAACATTAATAATAAAGTGAAAACTTGTTATTAAAAAATTACTACTGCAAATATTGGAAGTGTTTTCCTCCGATTTCAATACATCTATTTAAGTTAGTAGTAAGCTTGTTAAAACTATTGACTAAATATTCTGCGGGAATATCTTCTATTACGTTGCGAATGATTGCTTTTAACTGCTCTAAAGTTTGTGGTAGCGGATTATAGCATCGTTCTTTCACGTACCCCCATAAAAAAATCAGGAACAATTAGATCCGGTGAACGAGGAGCCCATGGAATAGGAATCAGTTTCTTTAATTTCTTGAAAAATGTGTATCGTATATGGCTTTAGTTTGAGTATATTTGTCATAATGCTTAGCACTGTGGACCTAGTATTTTTATTGAAACTGCGATTTTTCTTGTTGATACGCTTGGATCTAATTGGGTTACCTCTATAACTTGTAATGTTAATAAACCATTGTAAAGAATAACTTACTCAATTGACTTTAAATTTTGTGCAGAAAACAAGTATGACAAAGAAATGAACTAGTAATGTTTTGGTAAAAATCGAACTGAGCCAGACAAAACGGCAACCTAATAAAATGCTTAAAACATCAGTAAAGAACTTTTTTTGTTCGCCTGTTTGTGCTTTGAGTTTAGTTTTATAATGTTTTTATAGAAGATTAATTAAAATTTGTTAGACATGTTTCCTTTTAAAAATCGTATTTGTGGCTGACACTGTCACTCTCACCTTCATAGCAACCTTAGTTCTTCGTACATAAAAACTGATAAAAATTGTAATTTTTTTTAAACTCATATACTCCAGAAAAATAAAGATATCGGTGTGCACCAAAAACAAAAATATTAAGAACAGATGGGACTTGAAAATCAAAACTTAATTCAGAAAAAAATACTGTTACGCCACTGCACAGAGTCTCTTAAACATATGGTAAAAAACAACTTTTTGTTTAAACCTATGTATTATAAACGTATGTCTATTTTATAGTAAATTTTTAACATGTGAGCGATTCTCCATTAGTTTATCTACGATTTTTTCAATTGAGATTCATCGCAATTTTGCATGGATCGATTATTTTGACCCAAAAAAAGCTAATGGTTCACTTAATATGAGCAGCAGTTTAGAATAATAAATTAGAACCACATATCCACTCAAATAAATAAATAAGAAAATAAATAAGTTAATAACTAAGTAATAATTATGCAACCAAACTAGTAACTATTGTTGCTGGTTTCCTCAATGAAAATCTTCTCAGCGCCCTGTTCTTTTTTGACCCAAGTAGAATTGTACAAATACTGATGGCCCTTGATGTGGTTGTTGAGGACGTACGCCCTTCTGGCCCTATAAGGGCAATGCGGGCACTTTAATTCCGGCTCTATGCCGCACTCTTGCCTAATATGGCGACTCAGAGTTTTCTTGTGATGGTAAATTTTTCCGCATTTGGGACAGGCGAAAATGGTAGTCAGACGGGGCTCGGTTATTTTCATTTTAACTCGTGATCGTTCTAAAACATTTTTTAAAAACCATTTTCACAATAATTGAAGAGCGAGCTGAAATGCGCTTTTGGAACTTTGAAATTCGGAAATAACACAGAATAAAAGTTAGTTACAAAAAGATATTCCAAAAGCAAATTTCGCCCTAGAAGCAGAACATCGAAAAAGCTCACATACCTACTTCACTCAAATCAAATGCTTCAAAATCAAGATGCTTCAAAATAAAAATATTCACACAAAAAAAACACTACGGTTTAAAACCTAAAAAGAAAAAAAACGATTCAAGCAGCAAAGGCAGAGGACAGAGCAAAAATTATTATTCTAATTAAAACAACAGATCTCTAGTAAAACACATTACTGCAAACAGTGTTTATTTTATTGTACATAAGCGTCTTATTTAATATGAAAAACAAAGTAAAAACATATAAGTACAGGAGCTGTATCCATATTTTTAATCGACTTCAAAAACCGAGGAGTTATCAACTCGATTTTAAGTATTTTTCTATGTATGTATATCGATTACTTCGCGATGATTTGACCAATTGAATGAAACTTTCATTGAGAATGTTGTCGGAGAGGTGCCATACCAATATTGAAAAAATGTTTAAAATGGAGAAATGGCACCATTTTAAACATTTTTTACATTGAACATTATATGTATTCATTAATGCTTTCACCATTCTGTCAGGAAAAAAAGTATCTATTTTACTGTTGTATAGTAATACATGATATTATAGAATGATGTACCCAAAACTCGTACAAACAGAACTATAAACAATTTTTATTACTTCTGAAAAATACTGATGATATCGGCTTAACTCAAAAGCGTCGACTTGTCTACATCTTATCAACCGACCAAGAAAAAATGTCCTGAGTAAAATTGTCTTCTTTTTTCGTTAAGATTACGGGAAAGTTAGTATTTGTTCGTATCTCATTTCTTTTTTTTTTGTTTCAAAAAAATGTATATTTTTGTGTATTGAAAAACTGTAATAAAATATATATATTTATCGATAATCTGTTATAAAATTTAGACAAAGTTTAGTTCAACTTTTTTTCAAAAGGCAATGATTTTTTACAACACGACGATACGTTTTTCAAGGTCTACCGACATATTCTGTATTAGGTGAACACCCGCCTCACTCCTTAGACTAATGAGGTTTCTGTCGATGAACCACATCGACTTGTACTGCAGATATCATGTGATTTATGTTCAATAGCAGAATCAAGAACTTAAATTTACTCCCATATCATCTTTAACCATACTCTATCGGACAAAAGTAAAACAACAAATTATTCCAAGTAAACAAACTGTAGTGTAGTGATTTTTTCAAAATTAAAACGAGCTTCTAAACACACACACCGTAAAGTTTAATCTTTTACAAAAATGTTCATATTTTACGCTTTTAAATGCCTTATGGTTTCCCAGTTTTACTGTTTTGAAAACAATGAGTGACAACTGAATATCAGAATAGAGAAAAACAAAAAAACATAGCAAATCGTTTTAAAAGAAAATCTTACCCTGTGGCGCCGTTTTGCACCTTGCAGAAGACAAAACGTCTATGGAAGTAGAAAAGTTCTACAAGCTAAATATAACATTTAGCGCCACCTATTGGGGCTTCGGAGAATTTCGGCTACATACCCGAGAATTTGGGCGAAAGCATGTATTATGCGTGGATAGAAACTGAAAACAGCGATCATCTACTATACAATAGTTCCTGCCGCGTTAATCTTTTTGTACTTATTATTTATTTATTTATATAAATATATATATATATATATATATATATATATATATATATATATATATATATATATATATACAGGGTGTCCGGGAAAATGTGGGAGATCTCTCGGACTCAGATAGAACATTAAAAAATAAGATGACAAGTTCCCATAAATTTTTTTCCTAGCGGCCCTCCCTAGGGAGATACGGCCCCCTAAAGAACCCCACTGGAAATCGGTTTTTCTAGAATAACTTTTAAACGACTCAATATAATTTAACGAAAATTTAATATGATAGACAGTAGTAAGGACCTCTCAAAATACTCCCTTAAAACATAATTAGCTTGTTTAGTTTACCAGGGACGGACTAGATTGTACATTTTAACGCTCAAATTTTTAACACCCTGTATGATAAGGAGTTAAAAAAAATAAATTTGGATACCTTGAACATTAAGCTAAAGAAAAGGTACTCTTGTTCATTGTCGATAAAATGAACCGTTTTCGAGAAAAAAAATAATAAAAGTATTAATGTTTTATTATTGTTTATTTATCAGTATTAAAGAATGCACTTTTTTACAAACGTTACTATGGTACGAAATAAATAATCTCGCATTGACGTGTGCATTTGAAATCTTCTTGACACGTTGATCTTTTTGTACCTACTTCGATATTAATTTATTAAATTTTGAATACCTTGGTAAATTTAATTCGATAATGGGATACACATTTAGTGAGTATGCAGATATGCATCTTATGTACGGACTTGCATCTTGCAATGCTTATGAAGCAAGAAGGTTGTATGGAGAAAGATATCCTAATCGCAATATTCCAAATGAGAAAACATTTCAGCGAATTGACCAACGTCTAAGAGAAACTGGTGGGCAATTCTCAATTAATAAGGTAACATTATTGACGTTCATTAATTATTTTTAGGAAGTTTTGGGAAAAGGAGTACTGATGCTGGTGTGAGGAGAACAGTACGTACGGTGCAATTGGAGGAAGATATTTTGGATACTATAGCTGATACTCCCTCAATAAGCACTCGAATATTAGCCGCGCAGCTTCATGTGACAAAAAGTACAGTTGCTGAAGTACTTAAAGAACAGTTGTTATACCCTTATCATCTGCAAAAAGTGCATCAACTACTTCCTGAAGATTTTCCTCGAAGAATCCAGTTCGCAAACTGGTTGTTAGATCAACAACGAACAAACCCAAACTTCATTAGCATTATTCTTTTTACCGATGAAGCAGGATTTACCAAAGATGGTATTGTAAATTTACATAACTCGCATGTATGGGCTGATGAAAACCCTCATGCCACTGTCGTTCATCATCATCAACATCAGTTTCAATCCATTAATGTTTGGACAGGAATAATCGGCAATTTTTTCATTGGACCATGCGTATTACCGGCACGATTGAATGGTGAACTTTATTTAGAGTTCCTTCAGAACGCTTTTCTAGATTCAATAGAGCATTTGCCACTTGAAACCCGCCAAAGGATGCATTTTATGCATGATGGAGCCCCACCCCATTTTAGCGTTGCTGTACGGGACCACCTAAATAACGTCTATGGAAACCGTTGGATAGGCAGAGGAGGTCCCATTGCCTGGCCTCCACGGTCTCCCGACCTAACGCCAATGGATTTCTACCTGTGGGGTCATCTCAAAACCTTGGTGTATTCCTCTCCGGTTGCTACTAGGGAGGAACTTTTACAGAGAATCACGTTTCATTGCGATATGATAAGGAACAATGCTGGGTTGTTGTGGCGAGTACAGCAGTCCTCTATTCGTCGTGCCCGCGAGTGCATCACAAATCACGGAGCACATGTTGAACCCACTTATGAAGTTTTTAATTGACTTTTTTCTATTTAGCGTATTAGGTTGTTCAGGATCAAAACATATTTAATACTCCCAAAGTTGTATTCTTTTATTATTTTTTTTTCTCGAAAACGGTTCATTTTATCGACAATGAACAACAGCACCTTTTCTTTAGCTTAATGTTCAAGGTATCCAAATTTATTATATTATATTATTATTTTTTTAACTCCTTATCATACAGGGTGTTAAAAATTTGAGCGTTAAAATGTACAATCTAGTCCGTCCCTGGTAAACTAAACAAGCTAATTATGTTTTAAGGGAAGCATTTTGAGAGGTCCTTACTACTGTTTATCATATTAAATTTTCGTTAAATTATATTGAGTCGTTTAAAAGTTATTCTAGAAAAACCGATTTCCAGTGGGGTCCTTTAGGGGGCCGTATCTCCGTAGGGAGGGCCGCTAGGAAAAAAATTTATGGGAACTTGTCATCTTATTTTTTAATGTTCTCTCTGAGTCCGAGAGATCTCCCACATTTTCCCGGACACCCTGTATATATAAAAAGTAGAAAACGAATTTTTGGGATAGCAGCTAAAGCAAAATTAAATTTGGCCAACCGTAGACGTGTTTCTAACTTAAGGTCTTCATCAGTACATTTAACTGGTGGAAAACCAGCGCCAAACTTAACAACAAACCACACCAGAGTTACCAACACGAGCAAAACCAACATTTATGGTTACTACGAGAACATCCGAAATCTTCTTGGATACTCTATTGCCAAGGAGCAGCACAAAGCCACCTGTGGCAAAACTCAATACCCAAGAATAATCAAATCAGAATTGTAGAAAAGGAAGAAAGAAGGAAAACCTCTTGGTAATTAAAAATGTCGGTTTTGTTCCCGTTGGTGGTTTTGTTGTTAAGTTTGGCGCTCGTCTCTCAACTAAACTGCTCGTCATAAAAAACGTAACACCTAGTTTTTTGGGCAATATTTGAAAGGCCATATTTCGAAAAGTACTTAATTGATTCTGAAAAACTTTGCAAAATCTGAAAAGTTGACTCGTTGGCTCACATGACTAATTTTGGGAATACGCTATTTGTGATATAGCATATAATACAGGGTGTTAAATAAAGATATGTTCTTTTTCCTAAATTTCATGTCATCCCCATTTATAGGAGAGTTGAGTTAGAGAGTCGCAATAATTTTTCATATTAACAGTAGGTCAATACCTCGGGACGTTTTCCAGATTTTGTGGATATCTTAGCCTACTACGATTATATGGCAATTTTTATAAAATTGTTGTTATTCTACAGTTTATTCTTAAAAATTTACAAAAAATCTTTTGCGCATGCTGTAATTCAAGTTCTCTACTTTAACGAATCACTTTGTATACGTAAACTTATAGCACATGATCTGTCTTAAAACTCTGTAAAGTCAACGTATCAATAGATTTTGTAGTTTGTAAATTTTTAACACTAAACTGCAGAGTAACGATAATTTCATAGAAATTGCCATATAATCGCAGTAGGCTATGGATACGCATTTTTGGTTTGTTTTGTACTGTCAAATAAACGCTACACGTTCACCAAACATAAAAAGTTATTCAAATCTTTATAACAAAATTTATCCAACAATGGTTCGTTTTGGGGATCGTGAATTGACAAACATTATAAAGTAAGTGTATTTTATTCACTTTTTTTCAAAAAAATGTAAAGATTCTTAAAACATTCATATTTATTGTATGTTTTAGACTGCATCAGCGTGGGATGTCTTTTCGGGGCATTGCTGACATCATGGGTTCAACACCAACATCCATATACAGGGCAATTGAACGTCACACAATACACGGGACCTCTGCTTACCGCAACATTGGACGCAGTGGTCGCGGCAGGGTAACGAACCTACGTCAGAACCGCCTTATAAGGATGTCTGTGCGCCGTTGGCCTACCCTCAATGTAACCAAGATCAACAGGGGACTTCGAGAAGCCACCGGCGTGGAAGTTTCATCAGCAACAGTTCGTAGAAGATTGCACGAATATGGCCTACATGCTAGACGAAGGGCTGCCTGCCCTCTTTTGCTTGCTGTTCACCGGGCTGCCAGAAGGAGATGGGCACGTGAACATGCGAATTGGGGAATAGCCGAATGGAATAGGTGCATGTTTACTGATGAATGTAGGTTTAATATGCATGAAAGTGATGGACGCATTTTGGTATGGAGAGAAAGGAATAGTCGGTATGTAGAAGAAAATATGGAAGCTAGAGTAGCATTTGGAGGTGGTGGGATTACTGTATGGGGCGGTGTGATGCAGAATGGTAAGACTGATTTAGTAGTGTTGATAGGAGAAAGTATGAATGCTGAGAGATATAGAGAAAGGTGCTTAAATGAGATTGTTGTTCCTTTCGCTCAAAATTTCGGGAATGACTTTATACTGATAGACGATAATGCTCGTCCGCACAGAGCAAGAGTCGTTCAAGAATTTTTGAGGGAGAACAACATTGAACGAATGGAATGGCCTGCTAGATCTCCTGATATGAAT